>BLBF01000002.1:74282720-74325580 GCA_015471245.1 Laticauda colubrina
CACAGATTTCTTCTTTGTTCAGGATGTCCTTTCAAGTCTTAATCAATTTATAATGCAAAAGAATTTCTCACCCAACCGATACACGCTCATTTAAATCCCTTTCTTTCCGGAGTTGTCCCGACTTCAGCAGCTTTAGAGGCTGCCTTTCTGCTTCCAGCAAAAGGGCTTCTCCCGGATCAAACCAGAGATTTTGCGATGTCTCTGGGATCCTGGGACTGTGCCCTTCACAATCCCCGTCTCTACGGGACGGTTTAGGTCCGTTAGAACCGACCAGAGGCAAAAATATCAGCTGAGATCTCAGAGCCCCGAGATCGCAGCTGTAACACCGAGACGTAGCTCCGCCTTCTCCCCCAGTAGGGCACATCTTGTGTGTCGTTGGGCAGGGGGTCTGGATCTGGGAAGCCCATGATGAGGTTGCATTCCAGCCCCTCCTTGAGGTGACTGGCGTTGTATACCTGGGCATCTGAAGCTGACCCGTTGCCTGAAGCATCGATGTACATGAACTTGTAGTCAGTATCGACCATGGCGAAGAGGATGATGCTGAAGAAGCCCTTGTAGTTGAAATAAGTGGACCCCGACTTGGCTGGAGCTTTGCAGGCCACGTGCTTGCCATCTATGGCTCCAACGGTGTGGGGGAAGTTCCACCTCTGATACCACTGCTCTGCAACTTTCTTCCAGCCTTCTTCAGTGGAGGGGCACTGGAGGAGCTCCTTCAGGTATTCTTGGATGATGGCCTGAACCCCGTCTCTTACCACAATGCTGATGGTGTTGTGTGGCACCTTCCAGCCGTACTGCATGCTCCTGTACATGGTCCCTGAGGTCAGGTGTCGCAGAGTGAGTGCCACCTTTAGTCCAGGGTCCAGGCTGGGCCAGAAGTTGGTGCTCTGCTTGGTCAACCTGGGTCTCAGCCGCTCCACAACTTCATCAAACATGGCTGGAGGCATCCTCATGAAGTTCTGGAATGCACGAGGGTCTTCGTTCCTCAGCTCCACCATCAGCTTGTTGTACAGTCCGTACTCTGCTCTTCTCCTGATCCATCTTTGGACCCAGACACTTCTTGGACACCTCCTTTTCTTCCCATAGAACAGTTGAAAGAGCCTGTAGATGGCTTCGCACTGTTGCAGAACGATGGTGGCTTCCAAAAGGAGTATGTTACGATCCATGGTGGACATCAATGAATGCTGTGGAAGAGCAAGAGTCAGATGAAGGCTGCAGAGGTCTGTACAGCAGGGGTGCTGGACTGAAAGTGAGATCCAGGTGAGTTCCTCCCCCTTTTTATAGGCAATATAGGTTTTCCACTAAGTGTCCTTTTGCATCCTCTAGGCATCCTCTAGACATCCTTAATATCTGAGATAGGTCCCCTCTGCGAACGTTTTTTCCATTTTAAATGCTTTCTTTGCAAGCTGCATCTACTTTCATCCTTTCTCCGTCCATGCTACTAACGCTTTGTGTTCGTTCCGCTTCCGTTTTGCTTCCTCCCTGTGTCCGTTTTCCGCTGGAGTGGATTTGAGTTGCACCGATGCGCAGCGGATGCCTAGCGGATATAGCGGACACGTAACAGATGACAACGGATGTAGAATGGATGTTTTTCCCCGTATGCGTTGCGGATGCAGAATGGACGCATTGGATACATTTTCCGCTCAAAAAGTTTTCAGCAGATGGAACCTCAGTCGACGGATGCTGGATGGATAGAGAGGATGAAAAATGGACGTAGTGAGTACAGAATGGATAAATCGCGTTAACCAACGGATGGAAAGTGTTTCTGTTTTACATCCTCTTTCCATCCGTTGGTGCAGTGTGACATGGGCTTAAAGTTCTGTTTGTTTGCATGTGTGCTAAAACAAGCAGTCTTTCATTCACACTTTTGAAGCAGTGGTGGGATCATTTTTTTTTTTACTACTGGTTCTATGGGCGTGGTTTTTTGGGCATGGCAGGAGAAGGATACTGTAAAATCTCCAGTGAGAGGGGGGTATTTGTCACTTCTCTGAACTACTCAAAATTTCCTCTATCCAGTTCTCCAGAACTGTTCAGATCCTGCTGAATACCACTTCCGCTTTGAAGTCTCTATCCAAACATTGCATGGTCTTCTCAAAATAATATCTCTCCTAGTTTCCCAGCTGGAAACACAATAAAATCATTTTGACGTGATTTTTAAAAATGGGTATTTTAGTTTCTACTAAAAAGAAAATCCCAAAGAGGAAAAAGAAAAAGAATGGCATCATCTTGACATCTGGGTCTTATGAGGTTGTATTTTTTTAAAAAAAGAAATTATAACCATAATACATTTTCCCCAGTTAACTTTCACATGAAGCAGCATCTGTTATTATTCAATTTTCAGTTAAAATACAGATAAAGCTCTAACGTAAATTTATTTTTCAGTCCATAAGATATTGCTACTACTGTGTTTCTCCAACAATAACGGCCTCCACCAATAGGAAGGCCCAGCATGTTTTATCGGCATAAAAACAAATTAAGCCCCTCCCCCCAAATTAAGGCTTATATTAAACATGCAAAATGGGGGGGAATGGTGGGGGGGGGGGCTTGCCGTTAGGAAGTAGTTTTGTTGCATACTCGGATATGGTGCTGCCTGAGTTGACTTTGATGTTGGTGGGGCACGTCATATCAAGAGACCTTCATCCACCGTTGCTTTCCCTTCTCGCTTGCTGCCGCGGCATTTAGAGCAATGCCACGGCATTTGGCTCAGCCATGCGCAGCCAGCCAGGGTTCCTCCCTGTAACCAGAGCCCAGCAGAGACACTTGGCTTCAGGTGCTCCTGTCACCGCCTTCCCTTCGCCTTCAAAGGCAAAGCCAATTCTTTTAAAAACGACACCTTACTACCGGTATGACAAAGCCTTCCCTGCTTGAGAGGGCAGCCCAACCCCATGTGGCGAGGCGAATGTCCCGGGGCTGCAGCGCAGGATTGGCCCACCCCAGGAGAAGCACCCAGCTGCCATTCCCGCCTGGCACCAGGCAGAATGCAGAGAGCTTTGCCTGGGGCGCCCAGTGCAGCTGATAGGCAGGTCCTCCTGCCTGGTGATGGAGCTCTCGGCAAGGCAGCGAGCACCTCCCCACTGGACCCTCCACTCATCCCGCCAGAGTCATGTGGACTGGGCTGTACCAGAGACGTGCAGGCTGGGCAGAGCCAGGAAAGCAAGCAACGGGTGCATGAGCACCTGCCAAGCAAAAGAGCTGGGCTGACCTGAGCTTGGCTTCCTTCCCAAGTCCCTACAGTGCGAACCCAAAGGGGCCACCGGGAGAGGCCACCCGAGGCACTGATAGCATCCACCCAACCATGGACACCCTCCAAGCTGAGCCCCGTTGAGTCAGCGCCTCTGCCTGATGCTTATTCTGCTACAGTGTTTGGAGCTGCCGGTGCATTTGGAGATGCACGGGGATGGGCTGGGAGAGGGGTGGGATGGACGGGTGGCTTCGGACTCTCTCTGCTAGCCAGGGAAGAAGCGCTGCCATCACCTCACCTCCCTGTCCATGGACGGGTGGGTGTTATCACTGCCTCGGGCAGCCTCTCCCGGTGGCCCCTTCAAGTTCATGCTGGAGGGACTTGGGAAGGAAGCCAAGCTCAGGTCGGCCTGGCTCTTTTGCTTGGCAGGCAGGCACACACCGCATCTCACTTTCCTGGCTTTGCACAGCCCATATGGCTCTGGCGTGCCCTTGGCGGGATGAGCAGAGGGTCTGGTGGGGAGGCGCTCGGTGCTGTCAGCTGTGCTGGGTGCCCCAGGCAAAGCTCTTTGCGCTCTGCCCGGTGCCAGGCAGGGATGATGGCTGGGCGCTTCTCCCGAGGTGGGCCGATCCTGCACTGTGGCCCCGGGAGATTCGCCTCCCCACATGGGGTTGGGCTGCCCTCTCGGGCAGGGGAGGCTTTGTTGTAGTAGGGCGTCATTTTTAAAATAATTGGCTTTACCTTCAAAGGCAAAGGGAAGGCGGCGACAGGAGTGCCTGAAGCCAAGTGTCTCTGCTGGGCTTCGGTTGCAGGGAGGAGCCCTGGCTGGCTGCACATGGCTGCACCAAACGCCATGGCATTGCTCTAAACTCTGCAGCAGCAAGGGAGAAGGGAAAGCGATGGTGGAAGGTCTCCCGATACGAAGTGCCCCACCAATGCCGGGGTCAACATCTAAGCTGTTGCTGCCCACCCACCCAAGGTTGCAAGGGGGGGGGAATTAAGTCACCCCCGAAAACACAGCCTAGCCATCTTTTCGGAAGTCAAAAAAAATATAAGGCCCGGCCTTATTTTGTGAGAAACACGGTAGTGATTAAAATATCAAATAATGAATGAATATCGGAAAAATATTCACTTACTCAGACTGAGAAGGTCACTGGATGACTTTAGGGCGTGAAGGGCAAAGATGTAATTGGGGAAATGATTGTAATTTTGCTTGAATGATATGTGCAAACAATACATCTATTTTTTGTGTATGGATGTTTTCTTGCATATAATTATGCATAGTAGAAACAGTCTTTACACATATCTTGTTAAGATTGCACATTTACTCATAGAATTGCATGTTTAAAGTCTGTCTCCACATTAAGTTTTTTAAAAAATCCTGAAATAGTTTTGATAATTCCTATAATTGAACCCTACCAATTTAGATAGGCCTGATCATGGGGAGTTCACAAATCCATTTTCCTGTCAGTCATCTTCTGATCTCACAATGAAAAGGAGATAAGGTTTCAGATCTCATATGATCATCAGGCACAACTTCTATTAATAAGTTTAGTTCTTGTGAGCCTCCAGTGCTTTGGAAAGTACCCACAGCCAATCTTCCAGGATGATAGAAAAATATGGAGAATGCTAAGCCAGTCAGTAGTCAGCAGATGGGCAGCCTTATCACTTTCAAAAAACAAAACAAAAAATCATTTCTCCTTTATTAAAATACTGTTTTTAAAAAATTTAAATTATTTATAGGTCGAAAAACTCCTGTATCAATCTCATAATCATTGCCCACTCATGGCTGAATCAACATCCTAGATTTTCTTCTTTATGAGTCAGCAATTGCTCTCCACCAGGGAATATTTTGTTATAAAATGGATCAGGACTCTCTGGAGAGAATGCATGTAGACTATTGCAAGGGCACAAGTATTCATGGGCTAAAAACAGGAAAAGGAAGAACAAGAATTAAAAGGTCTGAATGTTGAGCAGAATTTGACCCGATATCTGTCAGCCAGATTTGATAGACCAAGCCAGGAAATCAATCCCATAGTGAGATTAATCTATTGTTGTTGAGATTGGTTACAATAACAGAATCTTGCAAATCTGATCATTCTATACCTCATATGGTTCTTCTTATAGTTCACTGAATTAGGAAGGTGTCTCTCTGAGTTGCTCCTGTATGCTATTTCATTCTGGATTTTTTTAAAAAATAGCTTCAACATTTACTTGTCTAACAGATCTTGCATATCTCCATCAATATCATCTTCCTTACTTTCTACGATAGCTGTCAGTCCTTAGAAAGTTTGGAGACTAGTTCATTTCTAATTGAACAGGGGAATCAGAGCTTATCCAAAGCAGAGGTCACTGACCCTGATCTCTTTAAAAGATCATTGTGGGGGGAGGGGGAAATGATCCCCTTACCTTGGAACAAGCTTTCATGCTCAGCTTTCAAATGGAAAACTATCACCATCTCTTTGCTTTTTATATTTCTAGGAATAAAGAGGAAACAAATGTCCTGTCCCTAAATATATCTATCTCTCTGGAAGACATAGAGGGCAATAAATGAAAACATTATGGTTGTCCAAAGTCTTTCGGGGTGGGTGCATTCCCACTTTAGCTTCAGCAAGGTTACTTACTTGAGCTTTTAAACAATTTCAGAATGCTCAGATCATTTTCTCCTTACTAAGGAATTTTCACTGATGTTTTCATGCAAAAATTGTAGCTGCCTGTCTGGGATAGTAGAAAGATTTCTGCAAGGGGTTGGATTAAGGAACTGCCAAGGTCCTTTTCAACCTTGTAAATCTATGCTTTCCATAATTTCATTCTCCAATTTAGCTATTTTTGCAGAAACATTTTAGGATGTCATTTCTTGTTTAATGAAATGCCCTTGCAGTCTTCAAAACTAAAGACTACCTCACATTGAAATCAACTCCTGATTCTTGGCAGCGGTCCACAAGTATTTTGTCATTTTTTTTTGTAAGCTGCCCAGAGTCACTGAAAATAAGTGGGCGGCCATATAAATTTTCTTAAATAAGTGAAAAGTACCAAGGAAAGTGAAGGAGTATGTTTTTAACAGGCAATATCATCATAGTCTTGCAGAAAATGAGAAGCGAGATCTCCATTTTAAAGTTCTTAATATTTCAATATCCACATTTAAGAACAAGGTCTATGGAAACAGAGACAGAGATGAGGAAAAACAAGTTCATCAGGAGAGAGAAGACAAGGATGTTTTTCCATATCTATCAAGACATTCAAGAGACCAAAAGAAAACCGTGAAATATTTCTACACTATTGAGTGCCCACGAAGTGCAAGGAATGCCTTTGTTAGCTAGAGTTTTCCCCCCAGAAACATTCACTTGATATCCAGATGTTAAATCCTCATGCCTTTTTCTATAAAAGATAGTTCTGCACAGAATGGAAAAACACATTAAATATGAATGGCTTTACACAGCCTTTAATAATGTCTGAAAAGATAACCACAAGTATCAAGGCATTTGCTTAACAAGAAACAAAATAATCCAAGATAGACTCTGCCAAGAGGAAGAAAATAAAGAACTTACTTATGAAGCTGTCTACATAAATGAATGAAATTGCATTGGTCTTTAAAAATTGAGAATTTCTATATGCTTTCTGACATGCCCTTTGATTAGTGTATAAAAATGTAATGAACAGTACTTTGCCACAAGATAAACCACTTTTAGGAAAGATTGGTTCACAGATTTCAAGGAAATGCCCATAAATTTAGTAGGCCCACTGCTGCCACCTGGTTCCCCTGTAGTGCCAACACTGACCCTTTTTTAGACAAAAATTCCTCTCATCTCAGGAAGCAGGTGTTCTGAGGTTGACTTTAAAAAGAATTGCCCTGTTACCTTGGTCCAACTTTAAAGTATCTTCACATTGCCAAATCAAAATGTCTGAATTAAAAAAAAAAAAACACAATCCAACACCCAGTATTGAAAAAGCATTCTTTGTCAAAGATCCCCAACGTGGCATTGTCATCTTTCTAGCCTCTGTACACATAAATATGTAGGAAAAACCTTGTGTGTTCTGATCAGTTATGATTAGAATGAAACTAGTTTTTGTTCTTGGTGAAGATGGTAGGGATTTCATAAAGGAGAATGGAACTCAGGGCTGATATGAGGGGTTCCTTGATGCTCTCTGAGCTTGTTTGTTTTCTTGCAGATGTTTCATTGCCCAAACTAGGTAACATCAATGCTAGCAAGAAGTGCTGTTTATATTATCCAAAAGCCTCAGTGGTGCAATGGTTAGAGTGCTGTACTGCAGGCCGCTTCTGCCGACTATCAGCTGCCTGCAATTTGGCCGTTCAACCAGGCTCAAGGTTGACTCAGCCTTTCATCCATCTGAGGTAAGTAAAATGAGGAGCAGATTGTGGGGGTAATATACTGACTCGCAAACCATTTAGAGAGGGCTGTAAAGCACAATAAAGCAGTATATAAGTCTAAGTGCTATTGCTATTCTAGAAGCTTGCCTGTCCATGTTGTTGAGGGTGGTCTTATTTTATCAAAAAGTTCCTGACCATTCAACTCAATACAGCACAACCAACACAAACTCTAAAAAGAATTACACTGTCGTACACCAAGAATATTTCAGATACCACCAACAAACTACTACAACCACATGGATTCAGCATAGCAAACAAGTCAACTAAAGCCCTTCAGAACATATATACAGACCTAAAGACCCAACAACTCCAGAAGAAAAAACAGGAGTCATCTATAACACACAGTGTAAGGACTGCAACAACCACTATGTAGGACAAACAGGCAGAAGACTTGAAGAATGCATCCACAAACACCAGCTAGCAGTCAGAAGACATTGTGAAAATTCTTTCATTTAACAACATATAGACAGTTTTAACCATAATTTCAAATGTGACCGTCCTATACCAAGCCAAGTCCAAAAATGCCAAGGGATTTCTAGAAGCCTGGCACTCTGACAAATGAGCTATCAATAGACACATAAACATTAATATCTATAGACCATACAAAAGGGACTATCATCCCAGCCTCAAAAGGAACAAAAGATCAAGCACCTCTCCACTAATAATCAGCACCCAGACCTGCATAGATTAACTCCAAGGTAACTTCAGACCAACAATCAAGTAAACCAGACCCCAATCAAGAAACTGCTGAAGAAGCCAACAGCAAACAGCTGAACCAATGAATCTCTAAGAAGACCATCCCCATTCTAGGGCAAGCCACTAGAATATAAACTGATAGCAAATAGCTGTCCTTATTAGAACTGATGATGTTACCTAGTTTGGGCACTGAAACATCTACAAGAAAACAAGCAATCTCTACACAAGGACCCTTCATGGTAGGGATTTATTTACAGTATTGGTTCCATTGGCATCTTTTCTTTATAGACTTCATTGCTTCCTTTTCATTATAAACAAGAGCCTTACCTGTGTATTTATTATGAGTAGAGCAATCATAACAAGCCAATGCCAGGTTGCAATATACAGTTCCTGCATTATTGCATTCACCTGCAGAAATGCATTTTGAACATGTGTGTGTAAATGGAAAAGCATCTGTGCCAACAGCTGCAGATCCCTAGGACACAAGATGATCAGGAATTTAGTACCATAAAAGATCAAATTATGCATAGGGACTTCATATGAGCATCTATTTACATACCTACCACTTCTTCTCAACAAGCAGATGTTGGTTGCAATATTGTTGAGGCCTGTCAGTATGATCATTCAGAGCTTGCATAACTGAATAGAATGATAAACAGATCTCAAAAAGATATGTTTTTGAACCCCTCTCTAACATATGCTTATGTCTATAGCGAGGGGCAGGTATTTTTGTTAAGTGATCAATTTTACAAAAGGAAGTTTTACAATTCCTGTATCTGAGGAACTTTCTGAATAACAACAACAACAACAACAACAACAACAACAACAACAACAACAACAACAGAAGTTGCAGCTTCCTGCTGTAGGAGCAGCAGAGCTGCAAAAGATTGTGCTATTCGGAACATACATTTTAAGAAGATACTTGGTTGATATCTAGGATGCTGGCAGCAACCCCTATTAACCATCAGAGCCAGTCAACGATATTTGTGATACAATTTTAGATGTTTAGTTGACTGAGTTTCATGTTTAATGAATAAAACTTTATAATAATATACTAGGTAATATATACACTGAAGAGAAACAACTAGAAAAAATAACAAATTGAAGTTGAGTGATTGTGGAGGAAGAAATCAATGGTTGTACTAATAATAATAGGAGCCCTTGGAGCAATACACAAAGGGTTGCCTAGATACATGGAAATTTTGAAGTTATCAGAAATTTTGAAGTTATAATATTCTGACTTTGCAAAAAAAATACCTTATCTGGAACTGCCTTTATACTCAGACGTTACCTTAACCATGATGAGGTCTTTGGTGAAGACTTGAACTGTGAAGATTTTACCAGTTGCAGACTGTGAAATGAATTGAAGATTAAATAAATGTATTATTATTATCATCATTATTATTATTCAATTGCAAAGGGCAGCTTTACTGGGAACAGCTTCTAGCCTGTAACTAAATCTGTTAATGCCATCAAACATCCACATCTGCCTACCCCAGGTCCTTGGAAAGGACTTGACAAGTAGACAAAAATGTCAAATCCAGTCTGAACATCTGACTGACTGTGCAATGATTAATAATAACAATAACAACAACAAATTTTATTGATATCGCTGTAGCAGGGAATGCCAGAGTCAAAGAAAAAGAACTAGAAAAAAACATGAAATATCAGAACCTGTCCATCGAAACTATACGGTTATAGATGAAACATATAACAGTGATACCCATTGTCATCAGGGCACTTGGTACCATGTCCAAGAATTTTGTAAACACATCAAGAAATTGCAGCTTCTTGCAATAACACCAGCGGAACACAAAAAACTGTGCTACTCGGAACATCATATATTTTAAGAAGATACTGGATTAGTACCTAGGATGCTGGCCGCAACCTGTATCAACTGTCAGAGCCAGTCAATGATATTTATGATACATTTTTTAATGTTCAATTGACTTAGTTTCATGTTTAAGAAATAAAAGAGATAATAATAATAATAAATACCTTTTACTTTTTTAAGAGGAGGGTATAACCAAAATCTTATTGTATTTCACTTGTACAGCCATCAACACTAAATTCCTACTTGGTTTGGACTGGAAGATTTCCCTTCAAATAATAAACGGAAGCATAAATCATTGCCTTCTATCAAAGGATCTTCCAATGTGGACGTGAGCCTGCAAATCAGATACTAGTCTAACACCTTCCTTGAAATAACAGTTATCTATAAGTAGGACATTTTGGTATGGAAAAGCCATATATCATTTGAGTTGCTAAAACTGGCCCTCTTTACCATGTTCATCAGAGCAGTTGTGTGTCATTTGATTCACTGATTGTATAACAGTTATAATTTGAAGACATTTTATAAAATGAAGGAGGGAGGGATTCATTCCAGACTGGTTAATGATTTAGGATTCCATATATAATAATATTCAACTATTTATTTTTTTAAGT
The DNA here is from genome assembly GCA_015471245.1 of Laticauda colubrina. NCBI lineage: Eukaryota > Metazoa > Chordata > Lepidosauria > Squamata > Elapidae > Laticauda > Laticauda colubrina. Next base: position 74,293,430 of record BLBF01000002.1, read on the forward strand.
GTTTAGGTTGATGCATTAAAAAAAAATAATAAAGTAGGAAATATCTAAAGGGTCAAGACAACCTCATTGTGAGATACCAAAATTGGAGCTATATATACATCTGTACATGCATACTCATCAACAAAAGAGTGTGAAGAAAAATGCATTGTACAGGGAAAGAAAAAGGGAAAAAAAGAATATCTACAGGGAAAGTTCAAGCATTAGGGCCCTCACAGTAGGAAACTGGTCACATGGGTAACATAATGAAATTTTACTGCAAAATATCCCTTTTTTTCTTATTTGAAAAGACAAATTATTAGCATTTTTAAACAATTTCAATATGTTTAATGGCTGAAAGTTAAGCTCAAACTGTTCCGCTGACTGGATAAAGTGCTAGGTCTGTAAACAGGAATCTTAAGTTACCCCAAGAGTACACTCATTTTAAATTTTACTTGAAAGCGGGATGTACGTTTATTACAATTTCAAACAAAATGCTAATGCCATTAAACAAATGAGGTTTAGGCAAATTAACTGCATTTTAATATTCTGAAAGCCTATGATATAGGACATTGTGTTACGAAACATTGGCTAGAAGTATCAGTTGCAAGTGGGATTTTCATTGCTGTGAATCTCAGGAGAATATTTGTAATTAGTATCATTTGCCTAATACTTCAGGTTAATTAGAATATTTAATTGAATAGCTGTAATCTTCAGAGATGACTATATTATGATCAAATTAGTACTATCACAGCACACGCTGATCACTGCTGCAGCCTGCCTCACTTCTGCTAGCTATTCAGCCCTCTGGAGCGTTCAGCAACATAAGAAAAAATCTGTTTCTTACACTTTTGAATTTTAATGATCCATTTGAACTCTGCCATCAACATTTAATTATTCTAGGAAAAAAAAAAGTCCCAACCATGGGTCCCATATGGCATGTTGGCAAATACACTTGCCCACACTGGAGCCTGCTCCTCTTCCAGCAGTTCAATCTCTGGGAAAGAACTGAGCAGTTTCTTCTTCTTCTTCTTCTTCTTCTTCTTCTTCTTCTTCTTCTTCTTCCCCTCCCTCTCTCTCTCCTCCCCCTCCTCATTCTCATTCTCATCTAGGGATAGACAAAATGATTTGATAATATTACAAGGAATCTTAATTCTGTAAGATTCTTGGACAATTATATTGTGCACAGAAAGTTGGAAAAAATCAGGTGCCTCTGTAACCAACCTTTGTTATCTTACAAATATAATTTCCCTCTTCTTTTATAGGTTTGTACAGACAAATCCCCAGTGCAGCCAGAGCACAGATGTTGAGTTCTTGACCTTAGAAGTTGTGGATATATTTTTTTCTTTTCAGACTTGAAAAGTCTGAAAAGTCTTTTCAGACATAAATATTTTAAGGGGTTAAACTTCAACCATTGTTGTGAACATTAGAAAGCAGTTGAATCCCATTATATCAAACTCAGAAACAAATTATCATTCTGGAGAGAGAGACAGAGAGAGGAAGAGAGAGAGGAGAGAGAACTTGGGAGAAGCATTCATGTCACAAAGATGCATTGTTTACACACAGATGTGGCTAGCTTCAAAGTGCTTTCCCCTAAGGATATGAAAGCTCATGAGGTCAAATCCACACAGTAAAGCAAATGAAATTAAAAACTGAAAACAATCTTCAAACAGAGTGCACTGACACAACAACCTAATTCGCTCCCATGAAATCTCTCTTTCAGTGATATCACCCAAACATGCATTCTTTTAGCTAATTGAACCATCTTTTGTAATGACACGGAATAATATTTTCTAACTAGACATTTTGCTCTTCTGTATTCTTGCAAAACAGCCTTGGCACTGCACAGGTGAGCATTTCAATACAGATACAAAAAGCTATTCCCATCAATCTTAAACTCTAAGCTTCTGCAAAATGGAAAGACAACTCTACAATTTTTCAGTCCTTCCTGATCCTACCTGTTCTTGGGAAATCTTTGCCTTCTCACAAAAATTAAAGGAGAATGGAAGTCTGTCTCTAATGAACAATATTTTGCTCAAGTAACACAAATGTAAGGTGCTTATGAATGGTCCATTTGACTAGCTTTAGAATAACAGCTCTTCTAACTCCAAACTTATTAGTTTGCAAAGATGCAGACTCCTCAAATTGGGATACTTGACTTTTAGAATTGCCCACAAAAATATCATAATCTAATTGACACATATATGCATATGCTTGTTGTATGCATTGCATAAATATATTGTATATGTAAGGAATATGATAAATCTATAATGATGGCATTTCATTCCACTATTTTACCAAAATTCCCCCCTACTTCAAGGCAAAATCCTATATGTATGTTTAATTTCTTGTCTGCAAAATCCAATTCACCATGAAGCAACAGCTTTCACAAATAGTTTGGTGAATAAATGAGAATCTAAAGCAACAACGCTGAGATGACACACATAACTTTTATGTACATTATATAAATTATGTTATTATCACTTAATAATAATTATAAAAATATTGTTTAAAAATCTTTTTAATAACAAATGTATGGCATAAGTGCAGAATTTGTTCGTAAAAATATTTTTAAAAATTTCAATTATTAAATGGGATAGAAGCAGACAGAAAAAAATATTAAAGAGAAATTCAGAATTTCTCCCCTATTTTTATAGGGTTCCCTTGTTCTGATATAAATTTAATGCCTAAAATGTAAAAGAATCTATCATCAGTTGTTATATAATCCCTGATTTTCAACATTAATCAAGACATACTGTCTTCTTAAAATATATTCATGTTTATAAAGGGAAAAAAAACTCTTTCTACCTAAATACTAAATATATCTTATCTCCCTACTCTTTAAAAAGCAGTCTTTGACTGCTAGAACCTAGAACTATATATACTTCTATCTATTAAACAGATGGCAAATAAGATTGTAAACATATTTGTTTCATACTGAATAGATCGTTTCTGGCATAATACTAATTACCAAATTAAATGACTGACTTTGTGTCACATTAGAATGAAAGCCATTCTGAAAGTTTGTTTTAGGGAGTTATTTACTTTGACAAGAGTATGCAATGAAAAAGCTGTTAAATGTTTTCCCAACAACATAATGCTCTGGGTGTAATGTCTTTTTTTTTCATTTTATTTTTTTTAACTTTGTATTTTATTATAATTCATTTGTACAAGTTTCATTGCAGTCACTCATTACAAAATTTATGTGTGTTTAATCCATTTCCAAGAGTACCATACTTTTCCAATTTCACCCTATATAAGTGTGATGTTTCCAGGCAAGTGTACATGAGGTTCATGTTGTCTTTTCTTGCTTCCTTATAGACATAAAGAACTAAAGAAAAATCAATATTAGCCAAATAATAAGCACTGCATTGCATAATTTGTAGAGGTTTCTTTATTTTTCAGCAAGTTGTTTTGAATTTTGAATAATTGCTGCTATACTTCATGTTATGTATACATTTTGATTCAATTTTTAATTGATATGGGAGGATGGGGAGAGAGAGATCACATTGCCTTTTTTTTATGAAACAAATTACAAATTATATTTCATTTAGTTTATCCTTTTGATATTAATAGCATAGCTTCAGAATCCCATCAAGGTGCAACAGGTCAAGTCAGTGTTTATTAATTTGTTCCCCAATTCTAAATTCAACCGTAACATTATTTTGATGACAATAGAGCAAGATATGTGCATATAAGATAATTATTTATACAAATAATTAATTAATACAATTAATTATACATAAGTATCAACACATGTTTAGTTCCTGATATAATAAATAAAATATATGGAATATAAACTGTCACTATTCTGCACATTCTTTTAAATTAACCTTTGCATCTTATCACTTATATTGTCACCATAGGGTAATTTACTGTAAATAGCACATACACATTTATACTTTTAAAAGTTTAGTTATATTAGTCATATTCATGATTACCAATAATGACAAGAAAAAAAATCACATGGTTGAGTGATGTTTATCCCCTTCTAAAATGTCAGCCTAGGTTTCCATTAAACATATGGCCCACTGAATTTAAAGGTACAGACAACCCAAAAACTAAGTATTGGGCATAGATGTTTTTCTCTCTGTGTATTTGTAAGCAATAGTCTGCCAAATTATTGAAAAATAACTGAATAATCATAAGTGGGAAACATTTAAGTTTTAAACCTTGCAATGCCTCTGAGCTTAAAGCTAATATTAGAAAATCTATTTGTATACTTCCAGCAAGGTGTATTTAGTGCCCTATTTTTGGTCCTTATATTTTAATTAAACCAGGTGAAGTTAGGTTTGTAGCTCAGTCATCAAAAGTCAGCATAGATGAAATGAATTATTTGGGTTTCAGTCTCTGTTAAATCAAGTTGTGATTACCAGCTCATCCTCTCCAAAACACAACTAATCCAGAATTGTTTCAGGGGAATAAAAAAGGAAGGAAGGAAGGAAGGAGGGAAGGAAGGAAGGAAGGAAGGAAGGAAGGAATCAAAAATATATTCTAAGTTAATCTTAACAAATTTTAAATTAAGCCAATTATTAATTAGAGATAGTACCTTAATATAAATAGGTTTAAGCAATACCAAATATTAATTCACTGTGAAAATAAAATGGATTTTTGTGGTTTAATGAAAAGGAAAGCCTTGCTGTATTGTGATGGTTCTTTTCTTTAATGAAAATATTTACTTCAACCCACCAGCCTTCTTCGGTTTTAAGAAGAAATTCCCTTTGGAAGGATCTATGGTGTGACATATTAGTTCCAAAGGAATTCTTGAGGGAATAGTTGATTGTGTAGTGAGAGTAAAGCAGATTACCTTTTAGAGTTATTCAGAAACCATTGACTAATCAAAAGAGGGTGAAGCATTTTATAAAATCCACAGTGAGATGACATTTGGGAGTATCTTAGGTAGACACTTCTTTAATTCAGACGAGGGGGGAAGGAGGAAGAGGAGGTGAAGGAAGATGAGGAATAGCACAATTAGTCTTTGAGATTCTGTTATAATATATGATCCTAAGATTTAGCTTTCCTGTAGAGTTGATGTCCTAGTGTATTCTATCTAGAGGGCCTGACAGTTTGTCCCTATTGCCGAAAATATAAATAGATAAACAGATTTGAACACGTGAATTTGGTCTTCTCTTGTGAATTTTGTGTATTTGTGTGTGTGTGTGTGTGTGTTATTTTTTAAGAAATCATTCTCTTTTTTGGCCTCCAATATATTTCCCAAGGAAGCTCACATCATCAATGCATACATAATGAAAACAATAAAATAGAGCAAATAAGAACAACCAGGTCAGTTAAAGTACAATTCCATAAATAGAGCAAATCATCCAAATTTCTGTGGCTAAAAGAAAAATACGAACAGTGCCCCAAAAAATTAAACAGAAGAATCAGTCCAGCTTCCTATGGAGATATCCAATCAAATTATAGTAAATTAGAGTGCCGAGGAATTTGTACGGCAGCAACAAACCTGCCCAACCATCAATTTAGTGTGTACATTAACAATAAGTATTTTACCATGACCAGCAACCCCAAATAGCAAGGTTTCAAACTGTATATATATTTAGGAGGACTGTGTAACAATTTCAGACAAAATGTGCCTACCTCTGTCACTATATCTTTATTCACTATGGTCATATCAATAGTAAAGAGTAGAAATCCTTGTATATATTAAAATATATATTGAAACAAAAAAGTAATATATGTCATAAATAATAAATTATGAAAATTACAATCTTCCATATTTTGAAAGTGTTGCATCATTTTATCGTATTCCAGTTTTGTGTGAGATACATACACACACACACAATTTTTATTCTAAACAGGTTTAATTTTCTGAGACATGAACAATAATTTACAAATGTTTAAATTAAATAAAATAAAGATTACTCCTTCTAATCCATTGGTTCCTTGAGATATAGCAGTATTCTTTTCTAGGCTTATTATATGTTTGAGACAAAGTTTTTAAAAATCTTGCATAATTCTCTTAAAAATAACGTTGAGTTTGATATTGAAAACAGTATCAAAATTCTTGCAAAAATGTGATTCTTTGCATTGATTGAGTACATGTGAATTTGGTCTGCGCTTTCTCTTAAATTGGGGAAAATAATAACATGAAATAGATGGAGAAGACATTTAAGGGCTTAAGTGGTGACTTGCCAGAGCAGAAAATACCCCCTTACCTTTCATATTCACTTGAATTTTCCTTAATCAACACCTTGCTTGAGAAACATTTTGGGGAAGTAACTAATATTTCTTTTCCCAAAATTCCAACATACAAACTGGGGCGAAGGGGGTGCTTCCAATATATTTTAGGAATCTAAAGTTTGAACTAGTCTCATGTAATGAAAAATTATTGATATCTAATAAAATCTAATAAATTGTTAAAGGTTCTGTTAGAAAATTCAAAACTGTCAATGGAGTATGTTCATCAGATATAAGGCTTCCAATTCTTGGGCATTATTTCCAGTCTTTTTCATGCTGTATGTCTTTCTTTGGACAGTATAAAACTGCAAATATGACTATGGACATTTTCTTCATATAAAATAATTGCATCAAGAAACATGGTTTCTAATTAAAATTATGATGTATTTCCATTCCTTAAGAACCCATGTTGGAATAAAATAAAGGGAATGGATTGAAACTTGAGTATTATTAACAAACTTCATTAAAAATTATTCTCAACATGAGAAGAAAGAAATAAAATATTACAACATGGCATAATATTAGATATAAAAATTAACATCTAGAAGATAGCATAATCATCAACTGTGGTATCAAATATCCAAAATAAACAAACTTAAGAGTAGTAATATGTACTACTAATATGTATACAATATGGTATAAAATAATATCATTTTACATAAATGTGTGTGTGTGTGTGTGCGTGCGTGTGTGTCTGTGTGTCTCTGTGTGTAAAAAATATTGCAGGATCCAATCTGAAAATAATAAAAATATTATTTTCAGTGATATCAACAGAAATAAAATCTTAGAAACATTAAGGATTAAAACATTTCTGAAAAATTAGAAGAATAAAAATATTTTTATCTGAAGTTGAGAAAATATGAATATAGGAACAAGCTGAGTTTCCAGGTTCTGGAATGTCAGATTACTAAACTCTCCCTGGGTGTTTTAGAACCTAGTTAAAATCAGCTAGGAACCTAAATAAAAATCATATTTCTCATATTCTGGAAGAATGTCTGATTGCCTAGCTATCCTAGAAAGAAAGAGATGATAAAAGTTAAAAAGAGAAAAGTAGAATTAGTAAAATGATATTTATCTTATTTCCTCATATGTTATTTCAACTAAATTATGGAATGCCAGAAGGTCTTGTTTCCAAAGTAAAAACAATACATTTAGAAGTCCACATTTTTCAGGGCTGCAATTTGATCCTTTTCATCTCTAGTAAACATTTACCAAGTTTTTTCTTGAATTCTAGATGAAAAATACTCAGATTCCATAATGCTTTATAGTTCTCAAGAGACCTCTTATTCTTTTATTTATTTATTTCAGATCAGTCTTGATGCCCAATGACTGCCTCAACAAGTCCTTAAAGTTTTCTTTTCAGCAGTGATTACCTACCCTTGTCATCTTCCTAAGGTTAAAAGAGGTTAAACTGTCGTCCATCTGGCATGGTGCCTAAGGTGGGAGTGAAACTCAAAGTCTTCCATTTTTTAGGCTGACAACTTCAGCACAACACTAAACTGTCCTGGAATGAATCACTGATATTTAACTGTCTCCTGTTTTATTGGCAGAAGTCATATAGGTATAGACTGAAAAATAGTGAGACCATCATTTGTGATTTCCTAGCTTTCCAAAGAATCTTAGTAAACATGAGCAAGATTGATATCAGATTGATGTAATTTAATATATATCAAAGCATTTTTTTTGTAATACAGGTTCCATTCAGTACAATTACTAGAATGTGAAACCACTAATGATCTTGTACACTGACAACACAGAACTTCCCAGGAGTGAGAAGCATAGCCATTTATTAGTCTTTTTGAAACAGTCAGAGTTACAAGGTCAGGTACACTGCTAATATATTTGAAAAAACTCCTGTCTTCTTGATGTCGTATGAGCCTAAATTTGTATATTTTTATAAATTAGTATAAATACTTGACTCATTTTTAATTTATGCTATTACCACACCGAGTTTCATCATCATCTAACTAAACACACTAATGTGCCTGTTAATTGTTAAAAGTATAGCTCAAGTTACTTCATTATCTTATTTTTCCTTTTCATTGCCATATTATTATGGTTCATAACAGAAGTTAAGGCAAGATTTTATATTAATAGGAAACATGACACTTCTTTATGTCCGTGCACCACACATGCACATATGTGTGTGGACATGTGGATATGTGTGTTTACACATTTCTTATTATCCTACTTTATTGGATAACCTGGGAACACAATAAACTATTTAGTTACCAAATTGTTAGGGTGTTAAATATTATACTTTGTTCCATCTCAACAATTTAGGGTTGTCAATAAGAAATAAAACATACAAACATATGCCTAGAAACCTAGCAAGAGGCTGCAGGAGTCATCCAAAACATTTACTCACTTGTATCAGAATAATCCCATGTGAAGATCTTCTAAATCTTATCTTTAAAAATTCAATCACCTCTAAGCCTGAAATATCACATATAGACCACTGTTGGGCTTGGAGATTTTATCCAAACCTCTGGGTCAAAGTTTGTTTTTGTCAAATGTCAATTTCCTACTACTGAACCTTCAGTTTGGAATCCTTTTAGTTATACCTGTATGGAATTTGAAAACAAAGCTTATCCATCTTTATATTTATAGCAAAATAATGAATTTTCATAATGTTGATTACAGTGTTCTCTTTTTTCCTGTTTCACCTTCAGAAATAGAAAGACAGGCTCTTTATAAGACTCATTAAAATTGAGTCCATAATAGTATGAACCATTCCCGACTGCATAACATGGTTTTTGAACCAGTTCATCTTTTTTTATTACTCCTTAAAAGAAAAATCACTTTTTCAAAAGGTTAAAGAGGATTTGAGTGCCTCCCTTTTCAGTGGATTGAGGGGGAAATCATTTTTGAAAATGTAGTTAAATAAAAATATTTAAGTTTGCATCATTGGAATTTTTACTGATTTACAGTAATTAAATTATAGACTGAAATCTCAACTGCTGTTTAATGTAGTGAAACTAACTACTGGCCTAATATATACAGTATAATTCCATATTGGAATAGGAGTATAGAAAAAACATGCCAAGTTATAAATGCTCAATAGAGCAAAAGTCCTAACATAGCAGAGATTTGTAATAGTAAGTGGCACAGAATTGGAATTTATCAATGACAAACCCATTAAATCTTGTAGATTTTTAAAAAAGAATCTGTTAATCTGTATTAACCTTCACTTAAAAGTACACTTATCAGTTGGTTATCTTAATTAGTTTCTGGACTGAGTTGTAAATTTTCCTTTTTACCTTTTTTTAATTTGATGCTCCTTTTATGCTTTTAATATTCTTTTTATTTGAATAAATTAAATTAGGACAGACAACCCTATTGCAACAGCATGGTTACATATTTTCTAAGTATTTGATAAATACTCACACACACACACACACACACACACACACACACACAAAATTTGATTTTGGATTTCAGTGGCATATTCTTCAGGGACAGAAGGTAAATTATAGGTGTGGAATGGAATGCATGTGGATGCCCTCCAATGCATTAAACAGTGCAGTGATAACAGAATTTTCTGGCAATGCTGTGTGATGAGTGCAAATATATCAGAAGTCGTAATAAAAATGAAAGTAAAAAAAGAGGAAACTTTCACATTTTCTTTCCCTAGTTTTTCAATGGACTCTGCAGCAGACTGCCTTTGAAGTTCACTTGAAGCCTGTAATTTGCACCAAATGAAGTCTTTCTTTTGAAATTCCATTCTCTTGTTACATCATACCTATGCTATTGGCTTTGCACTACAATTCAAAGGGTTAGTTTTGAACTGTACACCCTTTTATATCTTGGTACCTGCTGAACTTGCCTTCTCCAACCACAATCAGCTTGTCCAGTTGATCACCCAAAGAGAAGGTTGTGGTATATCCAATTTTCATAAAGCAAGAAGATCCAAGACCAGAAAACAATTTCAATTACTGCTTTATGGAATATTCTTCCCTTAGAATAGAGGCTGGCTGGCCCCATCTGTTACAACATTCCAAGAACCACTGAACACAGAGCTCCTACAGAGAACATTTAGTAGTTAGAACATTGCACCCAAATTTCACTTAGTATTCCATCTGTCAATACTGTTTATTATGACTATCAAAGATAGATATTTTAATTCTGGTTCTACAACTATCAATCACTGGGAGTTCCTGGCTTATTTGCAGTATAATTATTTATTTACAAAATAAATAAATACATGAGAAAGGACTTACTAAAGACCATTTAACTTAGGCATTGGTCCTGACAGAAAGACTATAATAGCAGTAGAATAACATAATGACCAATTGTTGCAAAAGGGTGAGATCTCTGCTAGATTCCCGTTCATATGTGCAGAAAAGCGCATTGGAGAGAACTGAGATTGCAGCACACAGAACTTGCAGTACCAAGCTGCTCTTTTCCTTAACTTCTCTACTTAATATTCAATACACAGCAAGAGGATCTGACTGTAAAACCTGGCTCTGAAAACCTACTGTCAACTCCTGCCCTCCAATAAATGATCCAGAGCTTCCCCACATCAGGATGGAAATGTGTTAGGCACTAAAAACCACTGCTTGCATGACATCATTCCATAACAGATTACACTGTAATGTTAGGAATGTAATCATTAGCATTTAAACATGCATAAAATTTAATTAACCTACTTACCAGTTTGCTTAGAACTTTTGAAGGGCTACCTAGAGTCCTCTCTAAGCATTTTATTGCAGAGTTTTTGGAAAGCTCACAAAAGAGAGAAGTTCACTGGGATTTTTCTCCCTAAAGCTGATGAGCCATGACAGATGAGCAGATGACCCGAGTTAATTATTATTGAATTCGTTATTACTGCTTTGTTGTCACCCAGCTCAGCCAGGGTAAAATGATGACAGTAGGTATCTCATTAAAACAGCTGTTTCAATTATGTAGCGGCAAATATTTAAAAAGCGGGCTTTCCAAGTTGAAAGCTGTTAGCAAAGTTTGTTTGTTTGGGTGAGCAATGCCAAGAATCTTTGTCCAAAAAGGAAAGGAGAAGGAAGAAGGAGAGGAGGAGGAGGTGAAAGCAGAAGGGAGGGGACTAGGTAGATTAAGAGACTAGACACCTGAGGAGGCGGGCAAGGCAGATTCTTGTGACTGAGCATCATGGCCAGAATAAATGTAAACAAGTTCAAGTGTGTCCATGAACTTGTCTTACCTTTTCATGAATTTAATTTTGTTTACATTTGCATCTGCTACATTTTGACAGTAGAACAAATGAGCAGATTACTTTCCAGGTGGGAGAAGTCAAATCTGTGCATTTATTTTCGTCCCTTGTCATTTACCATTTGAGTCACCATGATCATTGAAAAGGAGCGAATGAAACTTGCAAAGAGAAAAAAAAAGTCCTTCTCTAGGGATGAGGAGTGCTGGTTACAACCTTCTGTCTTTGTCATCATGACCTTTGCTTAACGCCAGCTTTTCTTAGATAGAGGTATAAGAGCTTGGGGATTTCTTGCTGATCTTTCCAGATATCCATTTCTTTCATAACCTGCTTTCTCTATTCTCAGCTGACAAAATCATCATGAATGTGAATGAATGTGTTCACCATTCATATCCAGATGGATAACAGTGGTATCTTAATATCAAAAAATGCAAACAACTGAGTGTAAAAAGCTGTGCACAATCTACCCCAAATTATTTCTGATTATCGCTTTTCTGTGTACTACCTAGAAGTATCTGGCTGTTTTCTTCACTAGACAGAACATGAAACAACTTGAATGTTTGATCTGACCTAGCAAGGCAGTGATAATGGTTTAGACTTTATCTTTCCTAATAGTCTGAATAGTCTAATAGCAAATAGACTTCTTAATCGGAAAACTGAGCTAAATTTATAACCAATAAGTTGCACTTTGGTGATAATAAAGCTTTCTTTTCCACCCAAGATGGAGGAGGGCCTTCCTTTAATTACCTTTCATTAGGCTAGCTAGCAACTCAGTGGAAAACATTATCAGAGGTAACTCAGAAACAATAAAAAACAGAAAATAGTGAACACTGATTTTTTTTTGCCCTTGTAGCATAACAGCAAGTGAGTATGACATTTCCATTTTTTATTCAATTTTTTTAACTAACCATGCTTCTTTTCCTATTTTTGACATATTTGTTTAAGAAGAATTTCAAAATCATTATTAGAACAATACTTCTGCTGGGTTGATGATAAAATAAAATCAATAGAAATCATTATTTTGAAAGCAAAAATAGGTTTTTACCTCATTGATCTGTATTTTAGCAATTAGCTTGAGGAAAGAATTGCAAAAGCCCATATGTCTTTTCTAACCTGATAAAATCTTAAGTCTTCCTATGTTCTTCACTCACCCAATACCCATCTTGTTCACATAATATTTTATTGAATCCATCCTATTCCTTCTCCCTGTTGCATTTCCCTTTTTACTGCTTCAGTTGTAAATATCAATGGCAAGAGAAGGCAGAAAATGAAAACATGCAGAAGTCACTAAGAGTTGAATGTCAGAAACAGAAGTAAGAACTGTTTAGATGGGGAGATGTCTAAAAGGAGATTGTTAGGTATGAATTAGGTGAAGATATGTTGTGAATCAGTTTTGTGCTGTTCAGTGACTATTAACCATTTTACAATGGCGGCTATTCCAGAATTAGAATCAATATTTAGTTGCTGTCCATGTTATTCAAATGTCTGGGAAATTTCAACCTAAATTATGCTTGCTTTTGAAGTCTGATAGAAGGGCTATCATTTTCAGTATAGTTGCCCCATCAGAAGGATAAATTCTGTTACATTCACCTTAGCCCTAATTCTTCATATGAAAGTAGGTTGTTTCCATATGTGGGCAGGAATTGTATTGTTTAATTCTGTCCATGATCTTAGACTGATACTATTCTCTTCTAAATGTCTACCCCTCTCATGCAAAAGTCTTTATTCTGGTCATCAGCCAACAAAACAAAGTACTGCAGAGTGTCCTGCTCACATGGAATGATTTAATTCATGTATATATTTTTAAGTAAGCCCAGGTTAATTAATGCCAAAACAGAGCTTCTATATAAAACAACATTGTAGGATAGCTATTCTGTCTATAAAAGGTGGGATAAAATATCATTATCATCAATACACACACACACACACACACACACACACACACAGGTCTCTTCATGGTTTTAAATACTACTGATCATAGTATGTCATTGAAATACTTTGATGTATAGAGATGGGGATTGAAAGCTTCAGTGCAAGATTTATTCATCTATCTCTATGTACTACTAGAAAATTATATTGAAGAATTTTGGTGCTCACTGGAGAAGAACCTAATTCTGGGAACGATTAAGGGCAAAAGAAGAAGGGGTCAGCAAAGAATGCAGTGGCTGGATGGAGTTACCAAAGCAGTTGGTATGAGCTTACATGGACTATGGAGGATGGTAGAAGACAGAAGGACCTGGAGGAATGTTGTCCATGGGGTCATGATGGATCAGATATGACTTTACAACTAACAACAACATTTTGGTGCAATTCTTTTGCAATAATTCTATGACATCCTACCAGGATGGTTGGGAGGACAACTGGATTCGATCAGACAGGAGACAGAATTCTAGGAGTTGAAGTCCACAAGTCTTAAAGTTGCCAAGTCTGGAGATGCCTGCTCTACAAGGTTGCTCCCCAGATGCTCTCCACTGGATCTTCCATGATCCATTGACCGTTTCATTGTGAGATGTTGCTCTGCAAAAGCAGAGGCGAGTCAAGAACATAAGCAGATTTTCCATGCAGTTAGTAATTACCTATATATTGTTCACGGATTTCCCTAAGCATCAGGAATAAAGGCAGCAAAGGCTGTTTGGACCCAAATGACCTGAGAAATAGTGGAGCATCACATAGCAGGATTCTATTAATAATTAAACTATCTGTCACTAACCAACAACATACTTTCCAAATTAAATTTAAGAAAAGAGGAAAAAGGATCATTGGGGAGCAAATCAGTGAGCTTTAGAGGCAAATAAATAATAATCAAACATCTGTGTTCTAAATAGTACGTGCTTTATCAGACAAACAACTGTTACCGTCTCATTCTATAAAATTGCTTGGGGAAAACACCGTAGCTGGTGTCTGCTAGGAAAGGCGGGAGGGAAAAGTTTGTTAACGAGCCAGGAAGAGATTGAAACTTGCCATGTGGCTATATTGCCTTTATTCCCCTAAGCATCTCTGTTAGCAGTATAAGCATGTTTAGTTTTCTATTGTAGTCAGTGAACTATACCAAAGCTCATAATGGCCTGTAATTTCAGTGTAATAACATGCATTTGTAGCTCCAATGTTGAGCTATTAAATACTTTTTATTATACAAATGTTGGATTTATCGTAAGGCACTTAATTTTGAGACTGGTCTCACTGATCATATTGATGCCACTTAGCTGTTGTCTATGCATTTGCTTCTAATGGAAAGTCACATGGAGATATAAATTTTAATTCTAAATAGATAAAGAGATAAGCAGGACGTTTGCTTTTTGAGTACACTTTTGACACTCAAAGCACTTAACTGTCCCTACAAGTTTCTTTAATTAAATTTATTAGACATCAAATGTAAGTCTAGGACAGGAAGAATTATGTTATTTATCCCTCTTTTGTGGTTCATTATTACAACATTATTTTCAACTAATTCTAATGTTTATTTATTTATTTAAAACATGTATATAGCTGCCCATATTATAGCCAACTCTAGATGGGTAAATATATGCATCCAGGTTGGCCTTCTGAAGATATTGTATGTGTGTGTGTGTGTGTGTGTGTACTGTGTATATATACTGTATATGTGTGTGTGTGTGAGTGAGAGAGAGAGAGAGAGAGAGAGAATAGGAATATATATATAGCTATATGAATAGGGAGTTCAATTAGATATGATATTGGAAAATAAAAACCAATAATGTGTGTAAGTTTTCACGCTTCTCTCCAAAAGGATTTGCAGGTAACCTTTAATACAAAAGATCCAAACCATCTTACCTCACTAGGTGATGTTTAGGGGGGAAAACTAGAGCAGGAAATAATAATAAATCTAATAGACTAATACATTACGAAATGCATCAGTGACAAAGCTGCTAACAAAATATACTATAAGCTAACTCTTCAAAAAGATGGTGAAAAGAGAAGATGAAGATGTCCTTGAAGAGTCCTTTATGTTCTTTTGAAAGTGTTCCTTATTTTGTTTTTAATGGCATAGAGCCCCAGAGCTTCTCTGGTATCTAAATATACCTACATGGCTACAGATTGGAATTCAGCTACCTCTGGAGTAGGCAGCTGTCTGTCTCCTCCTAAGGTAACTGTGTTAAAATATCCTATTCCAGCTGTAACACTTGTTTTACAAGAGCCCTGGTTTTGTCTGACACAATATGGAACAACATTTGTCATTCGTTATCAGGGGTGATATATTTGTTAGCCTGCAGAGAAACATCTGCTGTGCTTTAATCTCTAGTGTGCAGGCCAATATTCATAGTATACAGCTGCATAAAATCTCAGTATTAGATGGGACTGTCCAGTCTGACATGAAGGCTGGCTGGCAGGCAGACAGAAATAGGTTTTATTATCTGCCTTTTACATATTTATTGATGTGAAATATTTCTAAGAATCCATACATTGTCGCTCTTTTTTATGCATTGTTTTTCTGTCGTGACAGGCCATTGACGTCCAAATGAGAAATTTACGTTACATATTTAATATGGACATCTGAATGATTATCAAATCTATAGAAGCCAAGCCTGCCCAATCACCCCTAAATAATGGATGAGAAGTGAATGTGACTCAATTTGTTCAGTATAAAAAACCAGACGACCCCGCTCCCCCTTTTCATCACTACAGCGCTGTCATTATTTGCTTCTATTCATCTCTCTTGGCATCACTCAATAAAATCTCTGCATGATAAAGAGAATAACCTTGGTCAATAGTGGAAGGAGGAGGGGGAGTGATCATTTTCTCTAGTCATAGGAGCAAGTTTTTGAAGGATCCTAACACATTATTCCCATCCAAGCTTCCTAAAGTTATCTGGGACACAGAATGGATGTTCAGATATGCTCAAAATACAGAGGGAGGTTTTGGAAGCTCTATTTTATTTAAATGTTATATAAACAGTTTGTGACTTGGCTGCACACAATACATGATTTCTAGGGTTCAGATTCAGAAATAACTGCAGCTACTATTTAAAGTACAAGTACTACCTGATAGAGAAATACCAGACAAATGTTGTTAGCCTAATGCTTTGATGCTATTGACCAATATCATTATACAGAATGCAATGTCCTCATCACATTTATTTGCTCTCATAGTGGTGGGATTTGGCATAGAATTTGTTGGGATATATTTATTTATTACATTCAAGATACCATCTTCCTGCTCTAGGTTGTATTTGGGAATGCTAGCAAACTCAGGCAGGAAATAGGACAAGTTCTGTTTGGGGTTTTGTTGCAAATGCCCCAGATAAATATGGTGATTAATTACCATTCACTTGAGATGCCAACTTCTTTGTTCAGAAATAGATTTTACTTTGCTTGTCTTTTATCTGAATCACTTAATCACATTATGCCTATAATATTGTGCCTTGTTTTGTCTCTCGTTTCACTTTCTCTCCTGTGGCTCTATCTTATATCTTAATGTTTATCCTTTATCCTACACCTAAACTACATTTTCTTATACAATATTCCACTTTATCTCAGTTCAATTTTTTCTTATATTTTCACTACATTGATGCTACTCCAACCCTCTACAGCGAACCCTGGCCCAAAATCACTTGCATGTACAGCTAATATTGCATTGAAACATTTGCCATGGGACTAGAACAGAATGGCACATTTTAAAACTGGCAATTAAACTTCTGCTGCAATGAAGGATGGTTTAATTTTTATTTTTAATATTTATTTGTTTAGGCTTATCATCAGGGTGCTAGGTCTTTGGGTCTGTAATGGCACTGAAAAATGTGATGTATGACCTTTGCATTATCCCCATGGTCACATGATCTACATTTGGATGCTTGACAACTGACTCACATTTATGACAGTTGCAGAGTCCCAGGATCATGCGATCACCTTTTACAATCTTCTGACAAGCAAAGTCAACAGGAAAGTCAGATTAACTTAACAACCATGTTACTAACTTAACAAACTGCAGTGATTCACTTAAGAAAAGTCATAAAATGGGCCAAAAGTTACTTAACAAGTTTCTCACTCAGTAACATACATTTTGAGCACAATTGTGGTCATACTTTGAGGACTACCTCTATTCCTAACCTTTAGCCCCTTTTCTTGCTATAGTCCTGGCTTTTGCCCTTTTGCCAGCCTTTTGGGCTTTGGTGTAATGTCATTGGTCAATGCCTTCAGAAATGATCTGCCAAGGATGTTCTCCACCATCTATGTCTGAGATGGACATTCTCAGAATTTTCTTGGGACTTCAGTTCTTTTTTCTTTTCCTTTTTCTCTTTCCTCTGAATCTTCTTCATTCTTCCAGTTTTTCATCAGTGTTGCCAAACTCTTTTTCAGGATCCTGTTTTCCAATCCTTCAAATTGGATTCCTTAATAAGTAAAGAGGAGGAGGAGGAGAGCACTAGTATTTTCATCAGTCTACTTCTTTTCTTTCATACCATCACTCTTTATTCTTCTCTTAACATTCTGTTGATACCAAACATATTCACGTGTCATTCAGCTCTGTCTCACGTACACCCAAACCTTTCCCTAAATATGTTTTAGGTTTGTAAAACCTTATGATTTTCCAGAAAAATAACCTACTTCCTCTTAGATTATTTACTAGTGGTCATTATTCATATATTATTTACTTATATTTATTTAATTAATTTATGGCTGCCCATCTCATATACCTGACTGTAAATGGCGAGCAGTTAAAATAGGATAAAATCTGATAAAAAAACCAACCAAAATTAGAAGCAAAATAAATAACATAAAACAGCATCTGAAAACACTTGTGATATGTATAATTGTGATCAGGAAAAGGAGTAATTTGTGCTATCAGAGCCCCAAGCTTAATAGTACTGATATCACAGCTACTGTTACTACTGATAGTACTACTACAGCAACTATTACTACTATAAACTAATAGTACTAAGTCAGTTGAAGATTAGGAAAATTCAGGTCAAGTTCCCCTTTAACCATGAAACCTACTGGGTCAATTACAAGAAGCCACAAGCAATCTCATAGATCATCTTTTTGAAAAACATTACCCATTTCTTGTTTGTCATAATATTTATTTATAATAAATATTATAAATCTGAAAGCCTCAATAAATATTATAAATAAACCCACAGACACCAGAGACATATAATTTTAATTTCAGTGTTGAGGTCAAGCCAGGCATAGGTTGGGTCTTCTGCCTAAGAGTCACCAACTTCATCAGCTTTGTGTTATCAATGAATGATAATGGCTGATGGCTGCAGTGTGCCGATATCAGCACCTTGGATAGCTCCAAACAACAGGCAAAATGTAGAGTTAATCCCTATTTGGTAAGAATAGATAGTTTCAGATTCTCCCACATTAATGGAAAAAACTCTAATTTCATGATATTATTTTCAGAGTCTAAAATGAAACAAGGTTCTCATTCATCTGCACTGGTTACATTAATCTGCTAACTATTCCCAGAATAAATGGTAGAGCATTTGACTCCCATGTAGCTGGTAAAAAAAAAGCCACCTGACAGAAGAATAGGAATTCATCTTAATTTATCTCCAGGATCACAGGTGAAGAAATTCACTTTTAAATTTTAAACCTCAATTTCATGAACTGACCTCATGTTTGTGAGTCATTAATATATTGTTTTAAGTTGCCTTGGGGGAAAAAATCCTTTTTATTATATTTATCTGCACATGTTAACATTTAAATCTAGAATTAAACATTCAAAATAAACTACCTTTTTTTAAAAAAAAAATCCTATATACAAATAAAATTCTTATAAGTGAACTAGGGAAGAATTGTCATCCTTGTGTAGTCCCATGATCCATCTCCTATAGTGATCTGCCTAAAAGCTGAAATTTGATCATGCCCGAGCTTCATTTTTGAATAAGAGACTGAATGATTGATTTGGGAACCTGAAAATGTGAGCAGCATTTTTGCATTAAGCACTTCCAATTGTACAGTCAGTCATCCATCTGATTTGAGCCATGGTGGCACAGTGGTTAGAATGCAGTATTGCAGACTAATTCTGCCAACTGCCAGCAGTCCTAACTTGACCAGCTCAAGGTTGACTCAGCGTTCCATCCTTCCAAGGTCAGTAAAATGAGGACCAAGATTGTTGGGGGCAATATGCTGACTCCGTAAACTGCTAAGAGAGGGCTGTAAAGCACTGTGAAGCTGTGTATAAGCTATTGCTTTTGCTATTTTTATTATTTATCTTCAGAATACCAGGTTTTGTTAAGGATTAAAGTCACATTGTTACTTTGCTATATGATCCATTTTCTTTTTTTCTCTTGTCATTGTCAAAGGTATTGCAAGCCCTCTAAGTTCCTGTATTCTGTTTCTACCTTTTTGTCTAAATGTTCAATTATAATGGCTTCCAATGCCATAAATAGAAATCAGCATCCTACAAAGGATGCTTTATAATGTTCATGTGCCAAATTGTCCTCCTCTTCCTCCTCTTTTGAAAAATGCCAAGTTTTCTTGAATGTACATTTAAACTAACTATGGAAGTACTCTATTGGTACAGTCACAAAGTAACATGGAAGATAGATTTTAAAAAGATATCCTTTTGCAAGATAAGAATAGTTTCAACCATAAGTCACTGTAACTGAGTAGGCAGCTGCATCACTTTCCTGGGTCTCTGAATATCTATGATTTGTGCCATAAAATTTGCTGGCAATAAAGAACCCATGCCTACATGTTAATCAGGTTAAGGATGCCAGCTGTTCCACATCAAGAGATTTTAAGATAAAGACAGAATAAAGTGTGGTGCTGACAGACTAGGAAAGGAAAATACTTTCTTTTATCAAAGATTAAATTCAATTGTGATGATGCAAATGAATGTAATGAAGACATTAATGAACCCTGAATACAATTTTCCAACAGTGACTGTGCTTCAGGATTAAGTGTGCCTTGAACAATTATATAATTCCTTTACTTTCACAATTCTACAGTATGAAACTGTGTAACGTACAGTACTTCATTACCTGCTCCAATGTCGAATCATGTTGTTAAACTACACAGATTTTATTACACCCCAAAAAAAGTTGTCCTTGGAAGAAATCTTCCATTAAAATGCTGAACAACTGTAGTGTCCACTGTTGGGCTACAGTTAATATTATGAATGAGCAAGCATTAAAAAAATGCATGCACACACAACATTGTGAATGCTTTAACAGATCATCAGAGTTGGAAGGGACCTTGTAGATCATCTAGTCCAACCCCCCATCTAAACAGGAGACCCGACACCATTTCTGACAAATGGCAGTCCAATCTCTTCGTGAAAGTCTCAAGTGATGGTGCTCCCACAACTTCAGAGGGCAAGCTGTTCCGTTGGTTGATTGCTCTCACTAGAGTTTCTCCTTATTTCCAGGTTAAATCTCTCCTTGTTCAGTTTCCATCCATTATTCCTTGTCTGGCCTACGGGCACTTTAGAAAGTAGCTTGACCCCTTCCTCCCTATGGCAGCCCTTCAAATATTGGAAGACTGCTATCATGTCTCCCCTGGTCCTTCTCTTTACTAGACTAGCCAAGCCCAGTTCCTGAAACCATTCATTGTATGTTTTAGCCTCCAGTCCCCTAAATCATCTTGGTTGCTCTTCTCTGTACTTTTTCGAGAGTCTCAACATCTTTTTTATAATATGGTGAACAAAACTGGATGCAGTACTCTAGGTGTGATCTTACTAAGGCTTTATAGAGTGGTATTAGTATTTCCCTTGATCTTGATTGTATCCCTCTGTTAATAAATTTAGGATTGCATTAGCTTTTTTGGCTGCTGCTGCACACTGCTGGCTCATATTTAGCTGGTTGTCCACAAAGACTCCAAGATCCCTCTCACAGTTACTGCTATTGAGCCTGGTTTCACCCAGTCTATATGTGTACTTTCAGTTTTTCTTGCCTAAGTGTAATTTTCTCTACATTGAATTCCATTTTGTTAGATTTGGCCCAGTGTTCTAGTTTGTCAAGATCCATCTGGATCTTGAGCCTATGTTCTTAGGTGTTAGATATTCCTGCCTGCTTAGTATCATCTGCAAATTTGGTAAGTTCCCCTTCTATTCCCTCATCTAAGTCGTTAATGAAGATATTGAAGAGTACTGGGCCTAAGACAGAACCTTGTGACACCCCACTGCTTACTTCCCTCCATGTAGACTTAGACCCATTAAGGACTACTCATTGAGTACAGTTTGCCAGCCAGTTGCGAGTCCATCTAGTGGTGGTACTATCTATTCCACTTTTTTCTAGCTTACTAAGAAGTAGATTGTGGTCTACTTTGTTGATGCCTTGCTGAAATCTAAATATATTATGTCCACAGTATTTTGCTGGTCTACTAATTTAGTCACTGTGTTGAAGAATGAAATAAGATTGGTTTGGCATGATCTATTCTTAATAAACCCACGCTGCTACTTATTACTTTACTTGTTTCTAGATTTTGGCAGATCTGCTTTATTATTATCTTTTCCAGTATCTTCCTGGGTATTGATGTTAGGCTGATTGGTCTATAGTTTCCTGGGTCTGTTTTTTTTCCCCTTTTTTGAAGATGGGAACCATATCAGCTCTTTTCCAGTCTTCTGGTAGTTCCCCGGTGCTCCAGGATTTTTGAAAGATATGGTGCAGTGGTTCTGAGATGACCTCTGCCAGCTCCTTTAAAAGTCTGGGATGTAATCCATCAGTCCCTGGTGATTTGTTTTCATCAAGATCAGACAGGTATTCTCTTACTATTTTTTTGCTTATTTTAACTTTTATTTCTGGTCTGTCTTTTACAGTTATGTTTTCGGTGGGTTGAGCTATAGTTTCTTTTTGCGTGAAGACAGAGGCAAAGAATGAGTTAAGCAGTTCTGCTTTCTCTTTGTTGCCTGTTACTTCCTTGCCATATTCTCTCTTTAGTGGACCGACTGTTTCCTTGATTTTTTTCTTATTTATATGTTGGAAGAATTTTTTTATTATCTTTGACTTTTGTTGCAACTCTTTGTTTGTTTTGAGCCTTTGCTTTCCTGACTTTGTCTTTGCAGATTCTGGCTATCTGCTGATATTCTGCCTTAGCTGTATGTCCTTCGTTCCATTTTTTGTTCTTGTTCTTTTTTTCTTTCAATTTGCCAGAGATATCTTCGTGCAGCCATGCTGGTTTATTCTTGGATTTCTTGTTTTTCTTTTTCAGTGGTATTTAAGGGAAAGTTTATTTGTACTTCAACTAGAAATTTTAAATATATATCATTGCGTTAGACAGAGCAGATGAAAACCTCATGAAAGGTTAATTGAACATAAAGGTTATCCAGAAATCTTACCTTTATGTCAATTTGACTATTTTGTCCGCAATGTCTTCTTAACCAAAACCAACCCAAACATTTGGTCATTTGTCACAAGAATTTGCTGGCAAACCCAATCATAATTTTTTGGAAATAAATGGGCTGTATGGTGCTACAAAGTCCTAGCTAGAGGCATACATTCAGATTAAGAATTATTACCTACTAGTATGATTAAATATCATTATTGGGACATCAAGCTGAATCAGAAACTAGCAACCTTAGTATATCATAGATAGATATTATAAATCTAATAAATTTGCTTTTAAAAACATCATTGTATAAAGTCAGGCAGCCTTTCAATTTAACAAACAAACAAAACAGAACAGTATTTTGAACCAAGGGAAGTTTATCAGCTGTCTCGAAAGCTTTCTTCAAACAAGAAACATTCAAATAACCTATCATAGACGTCACCAAATAATGCAAAGAAGCTCACAAAAAAAGAAGCTCACAAAAAAGTCAGGGGATCTTTTCTTTAGATATTTTTGATAAATCAGTTAAAGCTGAAATACAGTATTCCCCATCAACAATTTGAAACATTGTATTTAGAATAAATGACATATGCTAAAGGATATCAATCTATAAATGTGATCTCGAATAGAAATTAATATATACTCCTATACAGTTCACAAGCATTCTTGTGAAAAGTATTCAGTGAATACTTTTGTGAAAAGAATGCTTCTGAAAAGTATTCAGTATTGTGTGGATTATGTTTTTGTCTGTATCCATATGAATATTACTTTCACATCCTGATTTGAAGATTAAAAATAAAAATAACAACTGAATAATCAACATGATTGGTTGCAATATGTTTTAGGATAATAAAACAATATTTGGTGGCATTCAAAAAAAAAGTCTTACAATGAGACCTACATATAAAATGAATACAAATTAATGAGAAACTTAGTTAATAAGGGGAGTACAAAATGTAGCTATGCATTTTTATAAAATGGACAAAAACACAATACATGGATTATGTTGTTAACCACCCACTACATACTGACAAAAAATCATTTCAGTTCAAAGCAGATGAAAACAGAATCTGGCAATATCTCCTGATTTACCTTTTATGACTACCTCTTCTTAACATTTCCTCATCTATGCTAATCATACAATATTTCTTAATCCCATTATATATATATATATATATACTTCATTTTTGAAAATTATTTTCCATGGTAGTATACTATTATATGTTTGGGAACTGCATGTTTTGGAAGTATAGCATATACGCCATGAAAAGACCTGGTATTTAAGTTTTTTGCCTCTTGTTTTGTTGCAAGTGTTTCTTCCATAACATGAGCCTCAACACTGAAGAATCAGAAATTAGTGTGGATGTTAAATGCCTTCATGGAAAAATGTCTGGATGCCAGGTTTTTTTGTTTGTTTGTTTGTATGTATGTATGTTTGTTCATTCATATGATGCCCATCCCGCCATCAAGTAACTCTGAGAAGCTTAATGATCTATGGGCATGGAGCAGACTACATAAGATCAGATAGTCTTGGACTTGATATCCTACACTGGATATGAGCATAAACGGACCACGTAAAAATCTCCTTAGCAACATTTTATATAGCAAGATGTATTTTTAAAATAATCAACTCATACAAGAGAAGACTACACAGTTTGTCACAGCAATTAATCATATATTATAAATACATAGGGTAAGTATGACATAATCTAAAGCTTCATTTGTTCATTCCTTGAAATAATAAAGTAAACCAAACAATGAGCTGTTTTCTCAACTTTGAAAGTACCCCTTGAATAAATTCCACTGTTACATAAATGGCATTACATATATGCATTCATGTGTGTATGCATATTCGTGCATAAGTGTGTGTGACTATATAAATACATGTACACAAACACAGAGAGCCACACGCACACAATGTTATCATTACTGTACCCTACGTTCTGTGTCTGTATGCCTCCATACGGATATATTTTAGTTTCCAGGGATTTTATTTTTCCAAATTGTTACTGTAGTTGAATATATGGGCAATTATTTTCAAGCAGCTGGAAACTTCCAAGCTCTTCCCATGTAAGATTCTGCTCACTAATTTTTCTTTAGTGATAGGTTTTTGTCAACTGCCTTACCTCTTGGAGCCCCCTTTTGTTCATAGTTAACCATGAAAAGGTCTGCTACTTGAACTACACGACCACCAGGTTTCACACAGGAGTTTCCCTATTTGGCCGATTATTTGCCTTTGTTGCATTTAATTTTTTTTGTTTATAAAATACTAATTACCTCTTTTATTGTTTGAAGAGATTAAAAGTTAATAGGAGAATCTAAATAAATAGAATGCCATTCTGCACAAACTATATATGCTGGTAATTAATTTCTGGCCTCCTCTGAGCTAATTAACTCATATAAAGAAATGAAGTTAATGAACCATAATTCTAGTCATACAAGTGTAGATACAAGCAGTTTGACTTAATGAATTAATAAGATATTTCCATTCTAGGGGGGTGTCAATTGCACTCCTAGTCTGTAGAGCCCTTTAATGGGTCTTTCCAGTGAAAATATTTAATAAATATTAGGGCAACCTGGTGATGAGGTTTGCCTCATATGGCAGACTGATATCCAGAATTAGTCACGATTTTGATTCAGCCTGTCTAATGAATCTATTCTGTTCTATTGGTAATGAATCTGTGTTATGCCAGAGAAGTGAATGATAGCACAGCACATGGTGGAGGGGCATTTCAGGACCCTGAAACTTAAAATGAAGTAACCCGCCAATGCTGCTGTTAAGATGATGTACTTGAAGGAAGACAAATAAAATAAAGTAGTATTTTAGTTATATACATCAAGAGAGTGAGAGGGATCAATCACCACTACAAAACTGTTGTCAGACTCACTTCCATCAACCTTTTCACCCTAAGCTTGCAGTATTGAAGGAATGTACTGTAATCAAAGCTCGTGAAGGATGAAGTAGAACAACCACCAACATCATTACAAAAATGCAGTTAATCTTTGGGTGCAGGATAGCTCCTTTGGTATTAAAAGTAATCTAGCTGCTGAGCAGTTCATAATTTCAACTAGAGTTCTATTCTTCATCTACTGGGT
The DNA here is from genome assembly GCA_015471245.1 of Laticauda colubrina. Classification (NCBI taxonomy): domain Eukaryota; kingdom Metazoa; phylum Chordata; class Lepidosauria; order Squamata; family Elapidae; genus Laticauda; species Laticauda colubrina. The sequence continues at coordinate 74,319,101 of BLBF01000002.1, forward strand.
AACATCCATAAATTATGAGGGATTCTTAGAAAAGCAACTGTTATTTTTCAGTTCCTCTCTCCTTTCCTTTCCTTTCCTTTCACTTACACAAACAAGGTGTTGTTCAGTAGTTCACTGTGTATTTGCTCTTCCTCTTTTCCCAAATAGTGTGACCAGAATGTAAGAATCCCTTATCACTGTCATCATAGTTGTGCAATCAAATTTCTCTCTTCCATCCAATTCCCCTTCCATTTCATGAAAGATTTGCTACCAAAGAAAGAACCAGTTGGTGAAATATTTATGAGGTGGTCTTACATGTACTGATGAAGTGAACAAGGAGTATATGAATGTCTTGCTTTAAATTTATTAATTGTCTCTTCCAGTGGCTTATCACAGATGTAATTCCAAAGGATCCATATTATATGGGAAGTTTTTGATAATGTTGCTGTTGTTATTAAAACTTCACAAAGAGAAGGGTTGTTGTGGTGAAGGTTTCAATAGATTAGCAGCAACAGAGCTTCTGCTAACAATAAGAGAGGCTCAAAAGCCACATTGAGATAGTAATTCATCCTTTCTTTTCATAGGGAAAAACAGATTAACAGAGTGGAAGGGACCTTGTAGGTCATCTAGTCCAACCCCTACCCACCCAAGAAGGAGACCCCACACCATGTTTGACAGATGGCAATCCAGTGTTTCTTGAAAGTTTCCATGATGAAGCTCCCACAACTTCTGAAGGCAACTTCTGTTACACCGGTTGATTGCTCTCACTGTCAGAAAATTTCTCCTTATTTCCAGGTCATATCTCTGCTTGATCTGTTTCCATCCATTATTCCTTGTCTGGTCTTCAGGTGCTTTGGAAAATAGTTTGACCTCCTCCTCTCTGTGGCAGCCCCTCAAATATTGAAACACTGCTATCATGTGTCCCCTGGTCTTTCTTTTCACGACTAGCCATGTCCAGTCCTTGCAACCATTAATCATATTTTTTAGTCTCCAGTCCCCTAATCATCCTGGTTGCTCTTCTCTGCATTCTTTCTAGAGTCTCAACATTTTTTTAATAGTGTGGTGACCAAAAACATTTTTGTGGCACTGGAAAACAGTTCACCGCAGAGGTTTCACGATAGCAGCTAATGAAATGAATGAGTTTTCAAATATCTCATCATTTGAATACTCTGGGTCTTTTATTATTCTTATTTTGCTGTTAAGAAAAGGCACAGGAAAGAGGCAAGTGGAACAAGTATCAAGATACAAACTGTGTTACTTATGTAGTTCTTGGGGTATATTGGGGTACAAATCCAAAAGACAAGACTTTATGGTATGACTCTGCAATGCACTTGCCATCATTTTTTCCATCATCTTGCTTTGTAACAGATGCCTATGGCTGTCCACATTTCTCATTTGGCAGCTGAAACTTTCAGCAATTTGTCTCTGCAGAAAAGAAAAAAAAATGGAAAAGTGTCTGGCCTCTGGCATGCTAATTATAATGGCAGGGATCTAAGTGAGAAGGTACTCTGAACATCTTCAGATAAAACATTATCCAAAGGAAATAATCAGCCTTAGCTCTTGAAAAATTACTTCGAGCCCACAGCATCCATTACAACAGCAATATCCAGGTTTCTTCTATTATCCCTTTCTAGTGGCCTGAGTAAACTGTAAATTTTGATCAGGAAGATCAACTGGAACTAGACAGAAAGAACAGTGAGGCATTTTCTTTTCTTCAAAAATGGACATCTAATTCCCAGAAGCCTTTCTAGTATGGCTGCTATGAAAGTGGAAGTCATTTTTTGCATGCAAGAATATATATTCATGTTCACTTTCCTGAAATAGATTTGAACCAAGGAAAATAGGTAATTTTACTGACAGGATATTCTGATATACCTAGATGTGAAAGGCCTCCATGATTTTTAGATGAAAATTTCTCTCATCCTGTCATTTTTGAGACTTGTCATTAACCTAAGTGTCAGCTACCTCTGTTAAAGACCTTTGACCTTGAATTGTGATCAGGTAATCAATTTTATTTTCTCTCTCCGACTGAAAGCAGAGCTAATGCAGCCTTAGAAATGTATTTCATCTTGATTTAGTAAATTTCATTTATCAATCTCTATTATTTACTCAGATGCTAAGAACACATCCTTTCTGAGCTATTTGCTTCTAATTGATGAGGTGGGCATACATAAACATTCAGCAGTCACAGAAAGTAAACAGCACTTGGTGGCTGGTGGGAATGTACATAAAATGACTATTTCTTTGTAGATTAAAGGGTAAAAAAAGGTTGTCCTATGACCATGACATCATTTGTTATTAATGAAAGGCATAACTCATTGGAAGCAGCATGCAATCCAATTAAAAAGCAAGATTCCAATAAAACGTGTTTCAATGCAGTTGGTCAATACTGAAACCACTTAAGAAAATGTAAGCATGATAAAACATGATTTAGATAAAGCTATCAGCACATCATAGAGAGTTCTCTTTAAATCAAAATGTCAAGTTTGTTTTGTCTCAGCCATATATTTATTCAGATCAACTTGACTACCTTGGAGCATGAGATCAGTTCAATAGTCAAACGCTTTCTGCATTTAAATATGCAGAGACATGACTGTGAAAAAAGGAAGAATAATCTGGATAATTACCAAGATAGAGGCAATAATAGTACAGAGTAGTAATGTGGCTTTACACTTATGAATATCTAGAGATACTCTACTCTCGATATTAGCACAAAGTACTAACATGGCTTTCCATCTATGAGTATGTACAGATACTCCACTCTGTATACTATAGTGTTGTTAAATCTATTTTATTTTAGTTATTTATTTCCCAGCTTTATTATTTTTTAAAAAAATAGCTCAAGGTGGCAAACATAGCTTCTAGTGTGTACTTATTATATAAAGCTGTGTATAAAGCTACCAGAAAACTACATTCACTTATTTTTGTCAAAGGCTACTTTGAAATCTTTGAAAGGAACTTTAGGACTTAATTAGCCATTGCTAATGCATGAAACTCCATTATTCTAGAGGTAATTTTGTATTATAATGCATAAAGCTTCTCATCTCCACATTAATAACAGAAAACAGATTTACTTCCTGTATATCTTCAAACTGTCAACAAATGGATCCAAGTTAATAACAACAACAACAATAATAATTATAATTATAATACTAAATATGCCTGTGGGCAGACCACAGAAAAGTAGATTTAGAGAAGGGTTCCATGATGCAGCCCACATTTCATTTTTTATCTTTAGCCCACCAGCAATTAAGGGGAGGATAAAATGCATTATGCATGTTCCATAAAAGACACAGAAATCATTCAGCTGCATTGGCATTTCAATATGCAACATCATGACAGAATGAGTTGATCAAGAATTAACTCCAAAAAATAATATTGTGGAAACAATGGGATTTAAAATGTGCAGCAATCATTTGTGTTGAATATTATTTTATCAAACAGGCCTCAAACCCTCCCTTTTCTACAATAGCAAGCTCAGTCAGCTGCTACAGCATTTTCTGACACACCTACCCAAATGAGATAATGAATGACAATATGACGTTGACTATTTCCCTCAGTAACAAAATAAATGTGCATGAGAACTTTCAAGATTTCTGACCATTCACTATTACTCTTAGATTTATTCTATGATGAGGTGTAGAACTATCAAATTAAAGAAAAAGTTCAAAGCCTAATGTTAAAACAGAGGCATACCTAAGTATATAAACAGTGACAAGAAAGGACAGAGACCCCACCACTCCCACTACTCTTACCAAGAATCACAATTCTCTAGATTCTCTTCCCCGGGCAAGTACAGAGTTATTTAAGGATCATCATGGGTTATTCCAAGTTACTCCTGTTCAAAATTGGGGAGCATACTGTCAAAGAATCAGCTTTGGCAGCAAAGTTAGCTGTTTGTCAGAAGGGAGAAATCAACGCCTACTCCCCTCATTCAGTAGACCATTTCTGGAGGGTCCTGGGATTATCAGATTATTATGCACCCCTGTTTTGTCTGCAACAGTAACAGTACATTGTTTATATAAACACACTACCACACATTAGCTTTGTTTTTTCTTCTTTTCTCTTTCACCTCCCTCTGACTCTTTCCCTCTGTAAATATATAAACATATTTTCTATGAGCAATAGTCTCTGCAAATAGTTATCTTTGCAAATTCACTATTCATTTACCACTATGATTATCACTATACACAAATTGGAAACAGTATGAACAAGCATCTTTCTTATAAAATCATTGGACTGTAAGGTGATGAAGATTATGAATGATTATGATTATGAATATATATATTTGTTTTTTTAAGTTTTTGCAGGTACTTACATGTGTGCTGTTCAGCTTCCTTCGGGTATTATCCCACATCATTGTAGTGCTTTTAAAGTTGGAGCAACGTCTACAGGCTCTTTCAACTGTTCTACGTGAAGAAAAGGAGGCGTCCAAGAAGTGTCTGGCTCCAAAGATGGATCACGAGAAGAGCAGAGTACGGACGGTATAACAAGCTGATGGTGGAGCTGAGGAACGAAGACTCTCGTGCATTCCAGAACTTCATGAGGATGCCGCCAGCCATGTTTGACAAAGTTGTGGAGTGGCTGAGACCAAGGTTGACCAAGCAGAGCACCAACCTCTGGCCCAGCCTGGACCCTGGGCTCAAGGTGGCACTGACTCTATGCCACCTGGCCTCCGGGACTGTGTAGGAGAGGATCTTCAACTACAGGCTGCCCAGGGCAAGGCGGGTGGTGGAGAATGCCTTTGGCATCCTGGCCAAAAGGTTTCAGGTACTTCTCACCACCATGCAGCATTGCCCACAGACCGTGAGGAAAATCGTGGAAGCTTGCTGCATCCTGCACAATCTCATGCGCACCCGCTACCCAGTGTTGCAGAACAGGCTTGTGGACCTCCAACAAGGCAATGGGGACATGGAGCCTGGTGAATGGAGGCAAGGGCGAAACCTGATAGATACTCTGGATGTGCAAGGCCCCAACAGAGCTTCACATGAAGGGAAGAAGCAGCACAACCTCCTGAAACACTGGTGCAACTCTCCAGCTGGAGCAGTGGAGTGGCAAGACAGGATGATAGATGCTTAATGGATGCTTTCTCCAGCCTGTTTCATCACACTGATGAGATTGTGCCATGTATGTTGAGTGGCCCTACAATGAACAGGGCATTTAATAAAGAGTTGTGTTTATGCTGAAATGTGTGGATGAATCATTAAATTGTTATTGATAATAAAGGGCCATAGGTGTGGCACATGGGAGGGTGAACAATATAATCCCACTATGCTTGCACTGGAGGTTTATCTATCCCACAGCTATTACCCATCCCACAGCTATCCTTACCCATCCCACAAGCATGCAAAGGCTTAAACCATTTCTAAAAGTTTCAAACCAAGACTTTATTGACTAAAAGAACTGAAGCAAGTGTGTGAAGCAAAGATAATCTTTATTAATAACAAACTGTAAAAGCAAAATGACCCAAGTGTCCCAAGCAAAGATAAAGTCAACAGGAAGCAACCCAGTCTCTGGCACTCTTCTCAGTCACTCTGAGGCGTGCCCATAGTCACAGGGGTGAAGGGTCCAGGTGCTGTGGAGGTGACTGCTGCTGGAATGCTGGTCTGAGGTGCCATTGGGGTGCCTGGCCCTGAGAGGACAACAGGGGATGGTGTGTGGAGGAAGCTCTCAGAGAGCTGGCTCAGTCCTCTGATGTTGAGAGCCCCTTCCTCCAGGACATGGCGTGTCAGTCCCAAGACCGATGACAGATGTTCTGAGGCTGGGCCTGGCTGTGGGGTGGAGGAAGGAGGAGTGTAGAGGGGCTGTCTGGTCTGCAGGTGAGCAAGGTGAGGCGTGGGTGGCATCTGTGGCATGGGTGGCATCTGTGGCGTGGGTGGCATCTGTGGCGTCGGTGACATTGGTGGCATCGGTGGCGTTGGTGGCATCGGTGGCATCGGTGGCACCGGTGGTACCGGTGGTGTACGATGAACCTGTGCCTGGACTGGGAAGGGCTGCCTGTGCTGCTGGAGCTCCTGGTAGCCGTAGCCTTGGTAGGTGAGGAAAGCCTTGGAAGGGCAGTGACATCACCTGGGCTGGAGGAGCAGACCTGGACTGGGTGGGAGAAGGTTCAGCTGGGCCTGGAGGGTTGTGCAGAAGACCGGTGATCCTCTCCTTTATCACCTGGTACTGTGATTCAGACATGTCCATGAGGACATGACATAGATGAGGAAGGGCTTGTGGTTTGAGGGTGGTATGTCAATTTGTACCAGCTGAGAGAGGAGATCTACACTGCTTTTGATGGTGTCCCTGATCGACAGCAGGACAGTGTGGCTCTGCCCATCCAATCTGGCTTTCTGCCTGCATTCTGTGGAGGTCGAGCTGGGGGTGGTGAATCTCATCTACCATCATCAGGCTTCTGTATAGAGTATATATACTCTATACAGTATAGCTTCTGTATAGAGCCTGATGATGGCAGATGAGATTCTGCTGAAACGTTGCTACAACTTTAACAGCACTACA
>BLBF01000002.1:74325980-74346207 GCA_015471245.1 Laticauda colubrina
TTGCTACAACTTTAACAGAACTACAATGACGTGGGATAATACCCGAAGGAAGCTAAACAGCACACATGTAAGTACCCGCGAAAACCTAAGAAAACAAATATATATATATATATATATACACACACACACACACACATATCATCTATATTTGAGTTCTACAACAATAAGACAATCTGATAGAAATTCAAGAAAATAGAGAGAGCATATTTGGAATATGACTTTGTAATATTAAGAGTTATAGTAATTTTTCAGGTTTGGACAGTAAGCTGAAGGAAGTGGTGAAAAAACATTCAAAACTTAAATAAGTAAAGGCTTATTTATCATATTTCACAAAACTAAAAAAGTCTTTTCAAAAATTGAACAACAGTTCTGCTGACTTCAATTAAATAAATTAGCAACATAGTTTTAGTGAAATAAATTGCTGTGAGAAGATAGATTTGGCCACATCAACATATTAATGTTGCAGTATAAATTGTGGGGCCCTTCTGCAATTTTCATTATCTTATGCTGAGGATTTACTCTGCTATAAAATGAGTTTCTGTAGAAAATCCACACATAGATAAGATATTTAACAATAATAAAAGGATCCAGGGATTAACACTTGCATTATTAAACTGTTATGGTTAGATTTTTATAGGTATATCACATATGAACTATTTTGATTTTTTCCTGTTTATATTGGCACTATAAATTATATTTGTTGTATTAATAATGGTCCATTGCTGCAATCAATGATACATTATTTCCTAAATTAGAAAAAGGAAAAAATTAAATTTGTAAGAAGATAAAAAAGGCTTAAATACATCATGATTAAACCATATGTCTTCCACAATCATCTCTTAAGTACTATAAGTCCTTACAGATGTACTGAACTCTTAGATTCCAGCGTACAAATGAATCACAACATAACTACATATATTAATATTTTTCAAAGCCTTCTAAATGAAGCTTTTCTTTCTCTAGAGTGGTTTAACTAAATATTAAGTTTCTTGGCAAATAAAACTAAGGTTCTTGCTGTTTCTTTTTCTCTGTATGCTGTTTATGGTATATGCATTTAGTCCTTCAGTCCACAAGTTTTGAAAACTCTTTGATGACCATATTTGAAATTCAACACACATACTATTGATTGGTGGACTTACAGATATCAAAAAACATTCATGTATGGTGTTGCCTAAAAAGAAATACAACAAAAATATGCCAGTTCTTTGAAATCATGAACTGGAGACTTCAAATGCTAGCTAGCCTCAATATGGTTATGAGATAGGAACTGCCTGTAAAACATTTTTTCTTAAGCAACTAATGTACACGCAATGCATCTACTTTCATGCATTCAAAGACCTGCTGCAAATCAAATATTTATTTTATTTATTTATATTTATTTATTTTATGTAATATTGAGGAAATTAGTGAAGGTTGCAAGGATGACGAGAGGTACTGGATGTAAAATAGGCATTTTACTAGTGTCAAGAGTGGATCTTGGGAAAAAATAGAATGCTGACAGAAAAAGTAGAAGTCAACTCTTCTTCATAATCAGTTAAATCAATCATGCATTTAGAGTTATAATAATTTATTTGAGATACGTACAAATGAATAGTCTTAGGCTTCAATTTGACTTAGATATGTTTCTAAGCATTTGCTTATCAGTCACTATCCTCATTCACTTCTGAGTCTCCAAACTGCCCAGTTAGTTACCTTTTATGTATTCTGTTGACTTGTGTTTATTTTTGTCACCTAGTATATTTTTTTTTTCCCCATGGATCACATTCATTTAGAATATTGCAGAATTTTTTTTCTAAGACCTATAGAATACCTAGTTCTTCCATTTTCCCTATTCACTGAGAGAGATATAACTATCTTTTTACTTAAGCTTTTAACACATTTTAAAGGAAGTTATACCAGAATAAAGATGCAAAACCAAAATAAAGAAAAAACAATGAGAAGAAATCTTTGTTTAGCAATCACAATAAATTGGCAACTCAATTGTTAAGCAAAATAATTGCTAAATGAAACTACATATGATCTTAGTTCAGCTTATCTTGGCTTTATAGACCCGCAAAGGACATAAATGCAAAGGATTGATCTTAAAGTTATTTTTTCATCACCCTCATTACTAAGAACAGTCACTACACTGCTAAACAAAGCAGTTTGAGTAGAAAAGATGAGTACAAAGGATTATGAAAAAAAAAACCTTTCTTAGGGAGGCATTCTCCATTATCATTTGCATTTCAAATCTCTAATCACACCATAAATATTTGTACTTCACATTGGACATTGAACACAAACTATTACAAATACTTCTGAACTTTTGACTGCAATTGAGATCAGATTTCTGGTTGTAAGTTATTATCGTTGTATGCCAAGGCATCCAGGTTGACCAGACCTAGCCTTATGACCTTTTTTGCAGTGGTCATTAAGTGAATCACCAGAGTTGTTATGTGAACACTGTAGTCAGAATGGGCAGGTTTTACTGAGAACTGCTTAAAAAAACATCACAAAATACAGTAACATGACTGAAGGATTCTGCAACCTGTCATAAAGGCAAATCAGTTGCCAAGCATCAAAAATGTGGTCATGTGATTTTGTGTGTGTGTGTGTGTGTGATAACATTCATAAAGAACCTGTTCTGGGTCCATTGTAATTTTTAATGGTTGTTAAGCAACTAGTTGTAAGTCAAGGACAACCTGTATTCCTAGCATCTATTGAAGTCGTTCATCTGTTATTTTTAATTGTCTCATAACTCTTTCCATTGTTTATTCCCTTATTTTATTTGTAATCAATTAGATAAAATAAACAAGAAAAGCAAAGAGAAACTTTACATGTGAGTTAGGTTTGAAGTGAAAACATTATTAAATATTATTTAAAAAATTAAATGGCAAATCAAAAAGATACACAGAAAAAGTCATTCTAATAGTCTCCCACTCTTTCTCTGCCCCTTTTTAACTGCAATTGCTTCTTAAATATTTTTATACTATCTTCAGTTACTTATTTTTTAAATAGTTTCTCTGTCTTGTTCTTCTAAAAGCATATTCTGAGTTTCCTAACATGCCTTCTTGAATGATATTTGTACCTATGGGAGCCATTTCTGTTGAATTTGGTTAGCCTTCTGAAGTGAATATGTAGGTTCACTTTATCATATAACATTCTTATTTACTCCAACTCCATGATGTATTTCAATAACTAATTTTGAATCTTTGGTGCAAAAATAATTTTCAGTGACCAACTTCATTTGCACCCATAGCAATCTAAGTGATGCTTATTTATGCTTTATAGCATAGCACTTTCATTCATAATTAAACCACAGGAACTGACAATCCTCACTCAACTCATTTAGCTCTCTACCTTTGTCTTAGTTTCACAGAGATATATCTAATTTTCTTTATTTAATTTAATGTGTTCATTCATGCTGTTTACCATTTAATTGAAGCTTTTGAAGTGATGTTTTTGTACAACAGAACAGGGTTGCAGAAGATATTAACTATAGTCATATCCATGCTCCATTCAGTCACATTCCTGGCTAATGGTAGGGACAGAGGTGGTATTCAGCAGGTCTTGGCCAGTTCTGGAGAACCAGTAGCAGAAATTTTGAGTAGTTCAGAAAACCACCTCTGACTGGCCCGGTCCCATCTATTCTCTGCCTCCCAAGTCCCAGCTGATTTGCTGGGTCTTCTTTTATTGACCTGTACAGGAGAATGGAGTTGGAAAGCAGGTTAGTGGGGTGGGGAGAAAATGGGGATTTTACAGTATCCTTCCCCTGGAGTGGGGTGGGAATTGAGATTTTACTGGATCCTTTCCTTGCCACACCCACCCAGCCATGCCCCAAAAACCTGTATTAAATTTTTTTTTGAATCCCACCACTGGTAGGGACTATAACAGGGGTCCCCAAACTTGGCAACTTTAAAACTTATGGACTTCAACTCCCAGAATTCTGGAAGTTGAAGTCCACAAATCGTAGGGTTACCAAGTTTGGAGACTTCTGGACTATATGAACCTGTTTTGGTAAGTTATCTCCTTGTTTTACCTCAGGTATGCTTACAATACACTATACAAATTAGCATTTCTCATTGAGTCCTATCTTGAAAGCCAAATTGCCCGATCTGTATCTCACCAGCTAAGAGTTGTTGCAATGGTGAATTCTGCTGAAAATTTGGGTATTGTTAGACATTTACAATTTACAATCCATATTTGATCAGGCTGATAAAGTTTACTTGAAAAACATTTTAATCTTCACAGTCATTTTCTTCCCATGTTAATTCCAAACATAATGGCACTGTTATGTGAAGAAAGAATGGCTTTGTTCATCAGACACTTGGTTGCTTTTGACCTCTGTGCCTATAAGTACCACACAGAATAAAATTAGATTTGTTATTTGTGTGTTAAAACTTATTTTGGCATTAGATAAATAAGCCACTTAGGATGCATCACACTACTATGCGGTTGTGCTGTCACCCATTAGTTGTTTACTGATTTAAGTTAATTCAGAGATTTTATAACATGTCAGAATTTTTCCAGAGATTATGGAATATATCCTTTCTGGAGGCCTGCTCAGCCACTGATAATTAGCACATTATCCCCTGCCCATTTCCTTTTCAGCATCTCCAAAAGGGACAAAACCACCTGTTTAACTAAAACACCTGGATAATTTATGTAGCACATGAACATCTCACACACAGATATATATCTTTCATTTTCCAAGTCAGTATTTGGTTTACTCTGACTAGTAACGCATGATTCATGGGAGGAGTATATAACTTAACTACAGTACTTATCTCCCATCAGTTTCATGTTATTTTTTCATATTTCAAAGTAATAATTTCAGCATAAGTGTGCATTTTAAAACATGCACCAATAAATGCTCCAGGAAGTGTGTATGTGTTTATTTTGTACTGGAATTTATTGAACACTGAATTCCACAGACAGTCCTAATGGGATTTCTCTTTAAATTATCTTAGATGTGATTTGGAGAAATACAATAGGGGGAAAAATGAAATAGGTGCAGTAGTTTAGGATTAGTCCTCCTATGCAGGCTAGGTGAGAAAAAATAGACTTCTGATGAAGTACGGCTAAATTTGACATTATATTTGTCTGTGAAACATAGTTCAATGCATCCCTCCCTGACTTCATTACCTCAGTAAGAGACTGTCATGTTTACCGATCAGATCGTGAAATTCATAGAGGAGGTGGTGTTGCTATCTTCTATAAAAAGTCCCTACATCTAAAAAACATCCAAGTTACCCAGGAGCTTGCTATTGTTGAGACCATTGTCTGTAAACTGTCCTTAAATATCACATTTCAGTTCTTAGTATGTTACAGAGCCCCTGACATCGAACATGTAAACAAGCTAAATACATTACTAACATGGGCAGCATCCTGCCCATACGCTTTTATCTTTCTTGGTGACTTCAATCTACCTCATATTAACTGGACCCTTAACGAATGTACAACTGAACCCATACATGCAACCTTCTACAATACAGTAGCAAATCTGGGACTAGAACAACTAGTAACCAATAATACTAGGCTTAACAACTGCCTCGATATCATCTTCTGCAATAGTTCAAATTCAATTTACGGAATACAAATTAAAGAACCCTTTTCCAACAGTGACCACAACATGATTGCCTTTTGTCTCAACATACGTCCACACAAAAATCATCACAATGATGGAATCCCCAATTATAACTTCAAAAAAGGCAACTATGATCTTACAAACAACAATCTCTCATCCCTTGATTGGCAATATCTATTAACTGGATGCAATACTGTAGAAGACCATTACAACATATTTTTACTTGAAGTCAAAAGAGTCAAAACTATATGTACCATGAACAACTCCCAAAACCAGAAAAAACAAATTACCCAAAACAATAAGGAAGCTTCAATCCAAAAAGAAATCACTTTTGTGGAAAAACAAATCTGGTCACATTGCCAACTTCAAAAGCCGATAAAAAAATTTATGCCACCAGATAAAAACTGAATGCATCAATTATCACATTAAACAAGAAGAAAACCTTCTTTGCACCAATTCCACCCACACTTTCTACAATTTTGTAAACAACAAACTAAAAGACTCAAGGTCCATCTCACCCCTGAAAGGACCTTATGGTAAAGACTGCAATGACCACACTATTAAAGCCAACCTCTTTAACACATTCTTTGGCTCAGTGTTTGTAAACAGCAATGGATCATGCCCAGTATTTACTAGTTGAACCACAGACAACTACAATGATCTAATACATATCGATTTTACAGAAGACAATATTGAAAAGCACTATGTAATCTAAAACTATCTCTATCTATTGGACCAGATGGAATATATGCCTACTTCTTAAAAAAGCTATCCACTGCCATAGCCAAACCTCTAAGCATAATCTTTGAAAAATCTTTCAGGACCAGCTCCTTGCCAAAATGATGGTCACAAACCACAGTTATCCCATCTTCAAAAAGGGAGACCCCAGCCTAGTTGAAAATTACAGACAAATCTCTTTATGCTGCGTCACCTGTAAAGTCATGGAATCAATTATTAACCAATCCATCATCATCCTCCACTTAGAAACAAACAACCTACTCTCTAATAAACAATTTGGTTTTAGGAAAAAACTATCATGTAATCTGCAACTCTTACACTGCAAAAACATATGGACCACACAACTCGATCAGGGCAAAGCGATAGACTCAATCTACACAGACTTCTGTAAAACCTTTGATTCAGTGGTACACAACAAACTACTCTAAAAATTAAAACCTTATGGTATCTCTGGACACCTGCATAACTGGATAGAATCATTCCTGTCAAACAGACAACAACTGGTCAAAATTCGGAGTGTCCTATCAAATTCTGTACCTGTCAACAGTGGTGTCCCCCAAGGCAGTGTTCTAGGACCAACTCTTTTCATACTCTACATAAATGACCTCTGTGATCATATCAAGAGCAACTGCATTCTTTTCGCTGAACAAATAAATGCTTTGTCCTACATATTGGCAGATAAAAAAAATCAGAAAATAAAATACAGGCTGAATAGTCAAGACCTTGTTGATGATCCAAACTCTCATCTCAAATGACCTAAGTGCTAGAGCCCACTGTAACTACATAGCCAAAAAGGCATTAAGAGTTGTTAATCTTATGTAGCTTTTTCTCTGGTAATATTACACCAATAACTAGAGCATAGAAAACATTTGCCAGACCAATACTCGAATACAGCTCATCAGTATGGAACCCACATTACGTATCTGATATTAACACAGTTGAGAAAGTCCAGAAATATTTCACAAGAAGAGTTCTCCACTCTTCTACTCATTGCAGAATACCTTATGCCACAAGACTTGAAATTCTAGACCGAGAAAACCTAGAACTACACCGCCTTCACTCCAATCTAGATATAGTATATAAAATCATACATTGCAATGTCCTACCTGCAAATGAATACTTCAGCTTCAACCATAACAACACAAGAGCAAACAATAGATACAAACTCAAGGTTAATCGCACCAAACTTGATTGCAGGAAATACGACTTCAGCAACATAGTGATCAATGTCTGGAATACTCTACCTGACTCTGTGGTTTTTTTCCACAAACCCCAAAAACTTTAACCTTAGACTGTCTACTGTTGACTTCATCCCTTTCCTAAGAGGTCTGTAGGGGGCGTGCATAAGTGCACCAACATGCCTACCGTCCCTGTCTTATTGTTTATTTTGTATATTTTTTTTATTTTTCTTATATGTATCCATGTATTCATAACTATGTTTTTACTTGTACCTATTATCTTGTTAGCAATTGACAAATAAAATAAAAATAAAATAAAATAGTTGAGCAAAATTGTTTAATAAGATTACAGTCCTATACATATATGTATTATAAAGCAACATTTATATATCCATAAAGAATTATATATTAACTTTATTTCTCTTGTTTAATATGCATTTCTATAATACTATCTTGGAGTAAATCTAAATGACATAATACTGTATCTATACAGATATGTTCTGTTAAACCCTGATGTGAGTCATAGATAAAGTTCCATAAGTGGAGCTGTTGAAGAGATTGAAATTGTTATGGGTTGAGTTTATGGATTGACTATGTACCATGAAGTTGCTGTTGACTCTTACCAACCATATAGATGCATTTTCTTCAGGAAGATCTATTCTCAACCTGCTCCTTCAGATCTTCCAACAGTACACACATCACCACTGCAATTAAGTCTCATCCATCTTGCTATTTGGTCATTGTTTTCTTCTCTACCATTCATCTTTCCCAGAATTACAGATTTCTCTGTTGAACTAAGTTTTTCCATAAGGTGTCCAAAGTAGGATTATTTATGTCTCTGGTAAGAGATCTGGGTTGATTTATTTGATGATTCATTATGATTTCTCAAGTGTCTTCTCCAGCAAGAGTATCATTACTGTGTATTTTCCCTGCTTCCTTTTGCTGCCATGGAGTATCCCAAGGAAAACCATTGCCTGTGCATTTCTGATGTTTGTAAATCTAAACACATCCTGGCATCTGAATTTTTTTTTTCCAAAGGTTGCACAGCTGTTTCCACCATGTGCTAGTCTGTGGCATATAACTTAATGTGGAATCTTTAATATTTATCATTGGTTCTAAAAGGCAGAAGCTATTTACTATTTCAATATCATTATTGTTGCTTCCAAGGATGGTTGCTATTCCTATTTCCTTTAGCTTGATCTTCTTTACATTTAATCTTAGTCCTACTCTTTGACTTCCATTTACTAGAACTCGCAGATCCTTCACCTTTCCAAATGTTTATGGAACACAGAATGAAAACCTGTCATACAATCCATTGGCTACTGTGCTCCACTCTTTTTTCCAAGGCTTAGACATCTTAAATTTCCTTTGTGAAATTGCCATTTTAAAATAGGATTTTTTTAAAAAAATGCTTCAGGAGACCTAGTTTACTTGTGATCATTTCCACTCCCATAAATAGATATGTAAACAAATAAATAAATGAAATGAAATGAAACCTACAGGCTGAAATTCACAGACAGGAAGAAGTTGCTCATCATCTCTCTCCACCCCCCCACCCCCCACCCCCGCACCCTGACATGCCCCACAATTCCATATCAAAGGAGATAACAAGAATTGCAGTGTAAAACTGCCTGACTTTTATTCCTGTCTTTCCAAGCGATTGGCTTCTTCACTAATAATCGGGATTTATTACTGGGCCCATCTGCTGCCTCTCTTAAGGTCAAAAGGTAAACCACAGGCATTGCTGATGTCACCATCAAGGTATCTAGTCACAAATGGACACTGACAAGTGTACTTTTGAAAGAATATTGTGGCAAGAACACTCTGAGCATGAAAAGTAAAGCTGATAAAAGAAAATAAAATCCCAAATACTAAAAAGATGTCAGGTTTTAACCCATTAATCCATGTGATGAAGTCCAACTGTCAATCTTCTATCTGAGCTGCAGTCAAAAAGAAGAATGGGTTCCTACACCTCGTGAAATATAATCAGGTCAATCTCAGCAGTGTGGGAAAATTTCTAGCATGTCACATTTTCCTGTATTTTTTTTTAACACCACCGGTTCCTTGATGTAACCTAAAGACCATACAGGGAAGCTGAGGACACTGTCCAGTGTGTGTTATTTTCTTATCAGCATCCAGTGTTTCTGGAAGGATAATCCATTTGATTATGTTTTTAAGTCTTTTTTTTCCCCAACGCACAGTTTGAAACTAATGCCAAGTTTACTGTAGCTCAGCAGCCAGTTGGTTCTGACCTCTTTTAACCCTGACTGCTGACTCTATTAAAGAGTCTGGTCAACCCCTTTCATGTATTTGCACTCTCTGTTCTTATGTTGTGTAACTGGGTTAAATTCACCAGATGATTTTTGTTAGACTGTTTTATCTGTCACTGGGCAAGAAGCTACTTTTTGGCTTCATTTTCAGTTCAGGCTAGAAAGTGAAAAGGGCAGCAAGCTCAATGCCAGATAGAGAGTCCCATTTTTTTTTCCACCGGAGATGGAGGATTTACCTCACAGTTTGAGAACAAATTAGAATCTGACAATGTGTCAACAAAGAATTACTTGCTTTGTCTCAGCTAATGTTTCACAGAGGTTATCTATATCCATGCAGCAGCACTGCAAACAAGCAGCAGGTTGCTGACTACTGATGTAAATAGCAACAATTCCTCTAGTCTCAGGGTCATGCATTACTAGAATCATTTTCTTCTTTCCATATGAAACAGTTGGTGGACACAGTGGTTAGTAGAATCACACAAGTCCCAGTTCCCCTCTGTGTGGGCATAGATCCCCACATAGCCTTTGTGATTGTGCTGAAAAAAAATTCCTTCTTCAATTATTAATCTAAACTTACGCATGAAAAAGCCAACTCCCAAAATACATACATCTGAATTTAAATACACAGCTTTACATAAAGACTAAAATCCCAAAAGCAAAACATTTTTGGCAAGAGCCAATCATTTGTACACTGTCCCCTTCCCGTACATGCATCAAGTCATCCTAATATTGCTTGTGCTGACT
Source organism: Laticauda colubrina (assembly GCA_015471245.1). Taxonomy (NCBI): domain Eukaryota; kingdom Metazoa; phylum Chordata; class Lepidosauria; order Squamata; family Elapidae; genus Laticauda; species Laticauda colubrina. The sequence goes on from BLBF01000002.1 coordinate 74,336,477, forward strand.
TTCCATTTCAGAAACAATTCCAGATTTGGTTCTCCTTCACTTTCCAGACTCTTCCTCCACAGGTTTGAGTTGCCCCCCCCCCAAAGTATTTGAGTATTTGAGGAGAGGGACCTTCCACCAAAGAAGTAGCAGAAATGAAAGCAGGGGAGCCGTCTTATCTTGTTAACAAAAGGAAAAGAGTGCTTATTCAAGAATGCACCTCACACTCTCACACTTCTTCTTCCTAAAATCCAACTTTCTGTGTAGAAGTGTAATCTAACTTACTAATTTATATCTCATTTTTCTTCAAAAGCAAAAGGCATGTGGATTTTATCATTTTTGAACCCATGTGAGATAAGTTGGACTGGCTACATATGTGACTGGCCCAAAGTCCCCCATGTAATGGCTGAAGGAATAAACTTTAGGAACAGGAGGAAGAATCACTATGAATAGTCTGATAAAAGAAATCTGAGCCTATTATAGGCACTGTAATGAGGAAGAGGCTCAGATAAGATCTTCCCTAGTTCTCATGAAAATAAAGGAAGACAGAAGAGAAGCACATTAAGTTCTGCAAGATTCTGTTACTCTAACCCAGGGGTATCAAACTCAAGGCCATGGGCTGGATCCGCCCCACAGGATGCTTAGATCTGGCCTATGGGGCCACCCAAGAGCAAAGGACTAGCCTACTGTGCCTCTGCCAGCAAAAATGGAGCTTCTTGAAGGTGATCTGTACAACACAAAAAGAAAAAAAAATATTGTTAAATTTGTTAATTTAATATAACTTAATATAACTTAGGGTTTGGCTGGGTTTTCTGCGTGGAACCTCATCACAAGGCAATCAGCTTGGACATTCCTACTCTTTACCCAAGATACCTCTGATAAGGGGTAGCCTTTCCACTTGATTAAATAATGGAGTTGTTTCCTGTGCCACCTCGAATCGAGGATTCGCTGCAACTCATAATGGGTTTGCCCCCCTATGATCATGGGGTCTTGGAGTTCACAAGGTGGTGAATCCCACCATGGGTTTTAAGAGACTACTATGGAATACTGGTATATTTTCCCTAACAGTCAGGGCAACTTCAGTTGCACCATGACTGGGTTGATGACCTTTACTATGGGGAAAGGTCCCATGAACTTTGGCTCCAACTTCTTACGAGGGAGCCTTAATCTCAGAAATTTGGTGGAGAGGTAAACCTTCTCTCCCACCTGGAATGGCCTTTGTAGGGCCTGGTGTTTGTCTGCTTGTTTCTTATAGCTTTGTGCCACTTTTGCTAGCACCTTTTTTACATTCTCCCAAGTTGCTTTCAGCATTGATATCCAATTGGTCAGGCTGACTGAGGAGGGGGATCCCTTGGATACTCAGTCACTCACTACTTTGAAGGGGGTTAGTCCTGTGCTACTGTGAACAGTATTATTGTACGCAATCTCCGCAAAATGCAGGAGGTCTGTTGAGGTAATTCCCCGTTGGGAGAATGAGCGCATACAGGGAGAGATATTGAGAAAAGTGTTTGAATAACACACACACAGCACACAGATACACTGTACAGTAAATGTAGGTTTTTACTTCCAGAAAGTTTAAGCAGTCCAAAGTCATTCAAGGTTAAATCAGTCAGTTTTCAGTCCAGGGATAATCCAATAACAAAGTCCAGTGTCAAAAACAGTTCAGTATCAGACTTACATCAAATCCAGGATTAGCAGTCAATTAGAAGGAATGGCAATATTCTCCAACAGAAAGAAACACAGACTCACTCACACTCTCTTCAGAGACTAAGACTAAAACAACCCAGGTTTCTGGCTCCATCTTATAGCTGTTTGAGAAACCACACCCAATTACACTTTTAGGGTTCTCTTAAAGAGACAGTATTAAAATGTCTGTCCTGGTTTATATATTTCCAACCCAAATAGTTGTTAGGTGACTTACATTCCTAACAAGGTCCACCCAATTGGATTGCTGATAATTCACGTAGCACCTCAGATACTGCTCTACCGGGGCATTCAATCTCTCCCCCCCCCCCCATTGGTACTTGGATGAAACCAAACCGACTCTCCGAGTGGTTCCAGGTGGCCATAAAAATCGACGGGACATTACATCCTAACAACATGAGAAAGCTGCCGGAAACCAAAGAGAGAGATCAGCTAGTGAAACAACCTTCTGACTGAACTCCAGGAGGAGATGTTTTTAGGCACTAACATTACATTTGTTTCAGACAGATGTAGAAAAATCTTTTGCAATGAAAACTATTACTGAAGTAATATTCACATTTACATATTTCCAGGCAGGATATACATTGTAAGAGCATTCATTGGTAATTTACAATATTATCTCAGGAAAATTGGCCTTTGGAGTTCATTTAATTGCAATTTTTTTTCCATTTGAAGGCAGAACCACAGAATATCTTTTAATTTAGATACTTAAATTTAGCCAAATGAGTCAAGATACTGCCAGGCTTCGAGAATTTTTTCCCCACTGTCTTATTCCCTTGTCATGGTGTTGTTCCTATGCAGTTAAGAATTTAACTACAGAGTTTCTTCATTGGGCTGCTTCACTACAGAATTCTTTTGGTTAGCTGCTAAAGTAGAATGATTTGCAACCATTTCATTTTTTCTAATTAAGACTGTAGTAAAGCATTATATGAAGCCTCTGGCAGCAGAGTCTTTTTCCGTAAGAAAAGTGAATGATTTGTTAGAAGTGTTTTGCCTCCTTTACGATTCAATAGAATCAACACCTCTCCTATTGCTTTGTGTTGATATATTTCTCTGTATTTCTACCATCTCTCTCATTCTTTCTCCATCTTCCTCTTACCCAAAGCATTCTGTGGGAATTCTCTGAAAGAAGTTGCCTTTTAACAAACAACACAAAAAAATCATGTATGTAATTCTACTGTTTTAAGATTATAACAAGGAAGGCACGATACATACATGATAGAACAGAACCTATCACTCATTAAACATGTTCATAAAAAAAGAATTCTCACCAAAGTGACACTGTCTTAAAGAAGAGAGATTTCTGCTCTTTAAATATTGTCAGAAAATATTTTAATTTCAGTGTAGGTGCATATTGATCAAAAAGAACCAAAATGATAAATGTTGATCAAGAAAGCAGGAAAAATAAAGATAAAATGGAGCAAGACAGTTATCATATTGACTTATTTCAAGCCACTACAATTTTATAGGCTTTTGTTTCAAAGTATATATTGGAACATTTGCAGAATGTTTGACAACCTTGAATCAATATATGTAATTATTTTATTTTTAATTCCTATATTTAGGGTAAACCACATATACCTATGTACTAGTTTTTTCTATCAAGCTCTGTTAAATGTATATAATGCACTATTTGTATTTTAAGTCTACTGGAGGTAATTCAATGGAATCAAGGAAATTCAGGTTGAAATCCCTATTTAGCCAGGCAGTTTACTGTTTGAACTCAGATAAATTATGACCTCTCAGTCCAGCCTATCTCATTTGATATGATTGTGAGAATATATTACCCTCATATAAATTAACTAAATATGTAAAGAAAAGGATATGTCATAAATATACTAATTAGTGTCTGATTTTAAAAAAATGTGTGAGAAATGGAACTGATTCCCATTTAATCATTTTTAAGAAAATATATTTCTTTTTTTAGACCAAGATATTGTGTGCTAGTCGTGTTATGAGCATTCTTGTTAATACATTTTTAAAATATTTTGGAAAAAGTGGTTAAAGCAAAATTATTTACAGCTTTGGGCTCTCCCTGAATGTATAGTTATTATTTTAGTATATCAAGGTCAACACAGTTAATAAACATATCTAATAGCAAATTATTGAATGTTGTTGTGTAATAGGCTACTAATTTACTTTTGGTGTACTCCAAAGGAGAAAATATTTAAGTCACTTACTTAGCTGCTGCTTCTGTCCAAGTAGCTGACCAATGTTTGATATATGTAATGAGCTTCATTCCACCAGCAATCAGCTATGTCTGAATGAAGACCAACTCAACATTGTATGTAAAACAAACTTCTAGTCTTTGTTATAAAGATAGCAGAATTGTTTCCATAACACAACACACATTTCAGTGGTACAGATCACATAAATCTCTTTAGATTGGCTCTAAAGGCAATCACTTAAGTCATACATACTGTTGTATACATACATACATACATGTATACTGTTGTATACATACATACATACCTACATACTGTTATTAGATAGGCTCGCCAATGAAGATCTAATGAATCTGTCATCACATTAACTAAATGGCAGAGTCTGATCAGGTGCTATCTATCAAAATTTTGTCTCGAAAAATATAAATTAACTTGCAAACAACCTCATATAAATTATGAAAAAATGCAGGCAATTAGATTGAAATCAAGGCTTGTTCATTCAAGAATCACACATATGCTAGATTTAGCTTCCAATTTAAATTTCAGTACTGTCATTAATGAGAATCTAAATCCAGTAGTAAAATAATAAAATCAAATATATATATCAAATGAACAAGAATTAAAAAGTTAGCATTCATTAACAACACTGGTAAAAAAAAATCCTCTGACTTTCCATCCAAATACATTGCATAGTAACTTATATAGGTCATGTTAACCAGAAGTCATATAAGTTGTAATCTTGTTACATCTGGAAGGCATCAGATTATAAAAGCCATTCTTATTAAAATATATTATGCAAGCTATATTTAAAAAAACTGGAATTACAATAGCAGCATTTAATATTTATATCATGTACATAACGGTTATTGATTTCAGTCTATGCAATGCAGTAGAATGACACTTGTATTCTCATTAATGACAGTATTGAAATTTAAATTGGAAGCTAAATCTAGCATATGTGTGATTCTTGAATGAACAAGCCTTGATTTCAATCTAATTGCCTGCATTTTTTCATAATTTAGACGGGGTTGTTTGCAAGTTAATTTATATTTTTCTGAGACTGTATAGTTTTGATAGATAGCACCTAATCAGACTCTGCCATTTTAGTTCATGCTTTTTTGCTGTTACTTTTTTGTTTCAAAAAAATAATTAAGAATTTCTAACACAAATGCATGAAATGTTTTTATTTTAATTACTTACACTGTACTCCTAAACTTCTTCATTTGGAATAAAGTCACTGAATTCAGTGGGATTAGTCCCAATTAGATATTTATATATTTATAGTTACTTTTTTTGTAAAGGAACCAATCAATTTAAAAGTTTGCATTCACTGCCTCCCTGTGGTGGCTCCAGTTTGATCTATACAAACTATAAAATAAAGCACATGTGACATTAGCCAATGACAGAAAGTTGTGACATATGGTGGCATAGCAGAAAGAGAACATAAACTTGGTGATATATATCTCTAAATATCTGAATATACAATGAAATTCCACAGCAGCAGATTTTTTTAAAATCCAAGTTAACAATACAAGTTTTTTAGCCTGTTAGATAAATTAGGTACTATGATGAAATTTTTTGATTAATCAGTAATTCAAATGGAATAGTGTTATTGAAGTCAAAATATTCATTTGTGGTTTTAACAATGCCAAAAAATTAAACGCTTTTACATCATACATACATACAAACATAACATCCTCAAAGGTACTCATGGTTTCTCTTGTTCTACTCTTTCCAGTTTAGATTCCTACTTCATATAAGTCCTCAAAAAGTTATTTTGCTTCATACAGGGTCATGTTGTTAAGATAATAATTCTGTCATTGATCATTCAATCAATAAATCATTTATGTAGCAGTTCTGAATTCAAATTTAAAACATTGAGGTTTTAAAAAATTAATATTCATACGTACTTTTAAAAAACTATGAATTGAGTAAGATTGTCCCTGTGCATCTTTGAACTTTCAATCAATAGGAATTTAAAAATTTCAGAAGTTTGTTTTAAAGTTGCATTTAAGAAGTTAAAAGTTCATCCACATTTCAAAGAATGAATGATTAAGAATTGAATAGTCTGTACTGGGTGATTTCTTGGCAGACTTCAAACATAAAAACTGAAAAGCTGCCTCATACAGTCACATGCTATCAGTACTAGTTATGATTCTGTATCATTGACCAAATGCTGTCAGATTTTTTTTAAGTATCACTAAAATGTTACCCTCAAATTTATAAATTTCCTCAGAGACAAAACTAAAACTCTTAAAAGATTCCCAGCTGTAAGGAAATAAAAAGATACCAGGATGTTTCAGGGAAGGAATAATGCTTCTTTCTTGATTTACATGCAGTAAGTTGAAAACGACTGATATTTTAGTGGCTGAATGCTGGTATAAGGAGAGAATCGGTGAGTTGTAGGCTAGAAGGAATAGGATGGTAAGACCCTTATATCAATTTCCTGGTTGGATATGAAAATTCAGTTGTTGATTGTTGGCCAATTACTGTCTCTCAGGTTATCCCTAACCCTAACCGTAACCCTAATCCTAACCCTCAAAGGGTTCTGGGAGGATAAATGCAGATGAATACAAAGAGAAGTTTGAACTATTTGAGGAAAAAGTGAGGTATAAATAGAAAAAATAATTGAATATGAAGCTGCAAGTAGCATGAAATCCTTAATGCCTTTGCATGTAGCCTAGGAGATTTGTTTGAAAATATGGGGGAAGGGAGAAAATGTGATTCTTAAATACAGATTGCAATTCATAATTGTAACCCATAAAATATTGGATGTCAATATTGGAATGAAAGAGAAAGTCAAAATTAATTAGGGTGTCAGATCAAAAACTAAAATATTTTTCTTGTTTTCTTTAGCTTCCTGTGGAACCTTATGGAAAAGCAACAAATATTATATAGGTAGATTATTATTGACTAGACAGGAAGAACCGATACATAAAATGCAAAGGAAAATATCCCTTTGAATGAGTGAGCTTGAGAGTGACATATTTCAACAGTGTTACACCCTATGAATGGACTCAATCAAGTGGGGAGTAAAAAAAATCATTTTCTGACAGGACTGTCAGTGAAATCATCAAGAGCTGAAGACAACAAATCCATAGCTAGGCAAAAAATTGACAGGGTAGAAAACAAGAGTCTCTGATGCTGAGCCTTCTGTTTCAGCTGTTCAGAACATAATTTCAAAGCAATTATTGCTCCAGCTGGTTCTACTAACTGAAAGTTGTAGACTCTTCCAGATCTTGCCACAAAGAAAACTACAAGAAATCAAAATAGTAGAAATACTGTGGACATAAAAATTGTGTTTGCAGGTGCAAATCAATTAAACTGAAACTGGACAAATGAGGACCATTGTCTTAGAGAATTCAGATTCAGAAACAGTTAAAACATAAATATTTATCTTTTGAAGCAAATTTGTCAACATTCAGTTCCTACATGAGTTTATTTCAAGAGAAATAAATCCAACTTAGTTTAGTAGTGCTTCTTTCCAAGTAAATATTCATATCATTGTTTCATGAAGTCTACTAAAATCCAAATACTTTGATTGCACTGATTTTGAAAACTTATTTCCTAATGCCTTAAATACAAAGCATATGAAAAAATAGATCTATATACTTGTTAATTTATGGGTCAAACTTTATCCAATCATGATCAAGAAACTTTACCCACTCTCTTTGTATTTCCCATATTTTTCATATTAACAGTGATTTTGATACAGAGAGTTTAATTTGTCAATGGTGCCCTTCTCACTTGGTCTTTTTAAAATAATTTCATTTTGAAAACCTGATTTTTCACATGATTTCTGTAATTTTTTTAGTTGTGTGTTAAATGGCAGGAATTCATGTAAATGTATTATAGAGATTGATAGATAATAGCTAGATAGATAGATAGATAGCTGGATAGATAGCTGGATAGATAGATAGATAGATAGATAGATAGATAGATAGATAGATAGATAGATAGATAGATAGATAGATAGATATAGCTAGAGTGTGTGTGTGTGTGTGTGTGTGTGTGAGAGAGAGAGAGAGAGAGAGAGAGAGAGAGAGAGAGAGAGAGAGAGAGAGAGAGAGAATTGGTAGGTAGGTAGATAGGAAGATTGATAGATAGATAGATAGATAGATAATATTTAAAATTAAGATTAGCATATCAAATTAAAAATTTTATGAAGAGCATAACAATTGGCAAATGCATAGCCATATTATGAAGAGGCCCATGAAACTGAGACTAAGTTTTTGACAAAGAATATAAAGGGATCAAAAGAGGTTTCAAAGCAGTAACTTTTTTGTTGTTTGTTGTTCACATGTTAAGTGCACTCTGTAGACTTGAGTGACGAGGGTCCCATTTCTAACACAGCATGGAGTGGGTGATCTCCTCAACTGTAAAATGAAGCCATAAGAGCTCAGCATGAAAATGTATTAGCAACAGTTAGATAAAGAAGACCCCAGCAAGGCGTACACATTTTCAATTGGTAAAATAATGCTTGTACAAATTGTTTTTGGTACATTAAGTATCTTCCACAGCCAAATTTAAAGAAATGGTGGGCAGAGAGAGATTTGAGGGAATATATAAATAAATCCAAGATACTGAAAATCACCAAGTTAATTTTGTTTCTGTCAGAAAAAAAATAATACAATCTATATGTATGTGAACATTTTCTGAGTTTGACAAATCTTTTGTACAATGACAGATAGGGAAGTGTTATGCAAACTGTCCGGCTATAATAAGAATAATCTTGCAATCATCACCATCATAATTATTACCATCATCACAACAGAAGATACATTGCTACAAAGGCAAAGCACAGTTAAAATAGCATTCAAAAGAATAAAAATATAAGCCAGGAAAAAAAGAGTTTATACATTTGCACTAATCCAGCAGCTCTTTACTGACTATGACATGCTGACAAGGAAACAAGGGTTATGAAATATAATCTGACATGATGTTGCTAAACTTATGCATTTCAAACAGAGGAGCACACTGTGGCATGCCAGAAATGAATTCCTGAGCTACTTTAGGGATTCGTGTGTGGTGTGGGAGAGAAAAGATGAGGGGCAGAGGAATACAATAACAAATTTATTGAAAATGCATTACTTCCTAAGGAGACCTAGTTATATCAAATGAAATAGAGGACAGCAGGGTATCACTTGAATAAAAGCTGAACATTTTGCTAAGATTAAGCAGCCTGTGATTCCAAACATAATTGTTTGAAAGGAAATCCTATTGAAATTAGATATTTATTTCTAAGTATATATGTTCAGAGCTGAGACGTTAACCTAGTTTGTAGGTATTTCTGTTTGGATCAGTTGCTTACAATAAATGTACAATGAGGGATAACCACTTTAGAGGCTTTTAATGATGTAATAAGATCAATGTCTTTTTTAAAAAATTAATTGATCTAAAGGTGAGTTTGCATGATTAAAACAACTTCTGTAAATAAGCAAAGCCATCATAATATATCAATCAATGCTTTTTGGTAGTTCATATGTACTGATGAAAGCCATTGTGTGATAAAACATTGAGTGATCAGCTATTGAGTTATTTACATACATATGTAAATCAGGTCTAAGTGAATTAGCACAGCAGTACATGAAGAAACCCAGGGATAATCAAGTTTTCTTTAGCTCCTTTATATCTCTCAAACAAGGTCTAAGGCCATTTTATGTGCAGACAGGAAAAATAATAGCTTTCCCTAAGGGGAAGATAGATTACATTGGGAAATATTCCTCTATAAAAGAAGCATTTTAAAAATGGATATATTAAGGAGACAAATCAATTTAGTGTTAACCATGAGGTACTATTTTTCTACAAGCAGGGAAAGGAGGAGGAGGAGGAGGAGGAGGAGGAGGAGGAGGAGGAGGAGGAGGAGGAGGAGGAGGAGGAGGA
>BLBF01000002.1:74346217-74360741 GCA_015471245.1 Laticauda colubrina
GAGGAGGAGGAGGAGGAGGAGGAGGAGGAGGAGGAGGAGGAGGAGGATATAAACTTTGTTCATAGCCTCAGTACAATTAAAATCAATGTTCTTGTATGAATATGCTGCCCATATTAAGATACCCCAGCCTTAAAATGAAAGGTTAATGACGAGATTCTTATTATATCTATATATGTATAGATTAGCTACCAAATCCAGGTAAGGAGTTTTGGGGAAGTATGTTAGACTAGTTTCTTATAGTGTGGGCACCAAATTCCATAATTTCTGTATGTGAGGTCTATCTCCTCATTTTTTTGCCCTTTCTAATTTGGTTGATATCAGCTGTTATTCTTTATTCAAGCTACTGCATTATTTTATTCCAATGAGAATAGCAGACTATTTGTCAAACTAGATGTTTCTTTGTGGGGCCTTCCATAAGTGCCCCAGACACAGAAATTGCTCCAGTATTCTTACTAATTACAATATTGAAGAGCAAATCTGAATAACTCAATTAAGTTCCTTGAGTTAAGAAAAAAAAGGGAGGGGGGACATTTCCCCATTACATGCTATGATACTGCAAGTTTATTTGCCATCTTACATTACATGATATTTGTATGTGATCCTTTTTTAAATGAACATTGATATTTATACATGCAAACCTATCTTTAAATTCATATATAGCCCCTTCATTTACACTTTTACTGTTTCCACACTTAATGAAATATAGCACTGATTCCTGGTGATTTCTGCCCTACCAGATGAAAAACCTACAGCAGATTAAATCAGAAGAACAAAATGTAATCATAAACTCATTTTCATATAGTTTGGCTTCCCCAACTTCCCACTCTGTGAACATGTTAGCTGGGGAAATCCACAGAATTGCAATTTCTCTATATTTGTAGATTACCAGTTTGGGGAAGACAATTATGGAGCATTCTCCATGACTCAAAGAAACAGCCTTTTATTTTTATGATAAGATGAAAAATACACCTGCATTAGAACTCATCCGAGTGATGAACAACTCCATAAAGCTAGTCTGCTTTATCCTTAGAGAAATGCTGGTGTAAATCAGAATTCTAACTTTAACTTAGAAGAACAATTTCTACTTCAATAAGGAACAACAATCTATACATAATAGAAAAAGAAAAAGAACTGGAGAAGATAACAAAATAGATCAGAGATAATCTGGGGAACATGTTTTTTTTTTAGATTTTATATCAACTGGGAAACAGCCAAAACATTTCCATTTTGGGAGCCTCCTCGCTGACAGATCGTAGATCACGACTCTCTGCAGCTATGGTCCATGGTCTTTCGTTGGAGAGCCCTGATCATTATGATTAGGGGCTGAAGCTGCCTTGGAGGGGCGGTGGAATAAGGGGAAGCTGCAAGCCAGGTTGAGGAGAGCCTCATCTCCCCCCCCCCCCCCCCCCCCCCCCCCCCCCGGGCTTGGTCTTTTTCCCTCCAAAGACGACTGCAGCAGTGGTTTAAAATGGTCACCGCGAAGAGAAGGACTCAGCTGGATTAAGATTTGTGCAGGAGGGAAGAAAGAGGTGGATATACCTGAACTGGGACAACTGGGCAATACAACTAAACAAAAGTACCCCAGGATTAAGGTAACATGGAATCTTTAAGAAAAGAAAAGTGAGCGGCGAAACTACAAAGGGCAGGGAAAAAAAATAAGAAAATCTTTTTGACAGCTAAGCAGGGCTTCGAACCGGGAAAGGAAGAAGCCGGAACTAAAGATTTAACTAAATTGGATGAAAATATTTTGGCAATAAACAGGCATAAAATAAAGCTGGATTTAAGATTGTCAAAAAATAATAATAGCAAAGTTTACAAATTGGAGACTGGACTGTGCTGGAATATTGAGGTTCGAAAAACCCTAAATAAAAAAATAGGGGAAAAAGATGAAGACTTTGTATAATGGAGAGTGCCAACTTTTGACAAAAACTTGAGCTCAAACAAAAGGGAAAGCATCCTTTTTTCTGAATGAACTTGTGTGGATATAACATTAAAGAAATTATTGAAACAAAGGAAAAATCTTAGAAAATGAAAGCAGAACCAGAATAAAGAAAAAAGCAAGGAAAGACTGACTGTGGGATTGATTGATGTTTTTGGCATAGACCCTGGGCTGGAATAATTGAGAACTTTAGAAAATTGAAAGAAGGAAAGTAAAAGTGTTTTTTTGTGTGTTTGTGGACTTTAATGATCATAAAATATAAGAGTGTGTAATGATGATATCTCTTAAAAATGGAACTGAAAAATATGAGACAATTACTACAGAAAAGAGGCGAATCACTTTGCTCTGTGTTAGATAAAATGGAAATGGCGATTGAAGAACAAGAAGAAAGAGCTTCAGAGGAGGAGGAGTTGACTCAAGGAGAAGGCATTTTAAACAGACAATTAGCACAAAGAACACTACAAAGAAGTGGGGAAAGAAGGAAAGTTAAAAAGTTGAGATTTAAGAAGGCAATCAAAAGGGGGAATACCTGTGAAGTCGGGAAAGGCAGAAAGACCCAGCAGAAAAGGGGAAAGGAAGATATTAAGAAAGAGAGGGATATAAACTGGAATGAGAAAAGATATGGGGAAAAGAGGGGGAGGAGAAGCAGTAAGAAACAGGTGCATGAAATAAAGAAATACGGAAATAGTAAAATGTTGAAAAGAAATTGTTTTTTCAAAGATAATGGTTGATGAATTAAAAAGGGGATTCTGCAGGGTGACAAGGGGTAATAAGAATATTTCTGCAATTAAGAATATTTAGAAAATGGAGTAATATAGATACCGATAACTCTTACTAAAAATTAAGGGGGGAAAATACACTGTGTAATCCAAATGAAAAGATGTAATGATTATTATTGTAACTTCTTAAAAATAATGGTTTATTGGAAATCAAGATGAGGGAATAAAGGTATATTTTAATCATTGAGGTGTCACACTCAAAGCAGTAAAAGGGGGGAAACCTACACTTGTTTTTTTTTTCTTTAATGTTAAAATTTGTATTAATCTAGAATTTATAAAAAGAATGTGTTATGGAAAGGGAATATGACAGACTAAAGAACCAACTAAATTAATAAGTTAATATAGACTATTACAAGCAAGGAGAAACATTGGCAACCTTTTTATTATTATCATTATAATTATTCGGCAAACACATATTGTTTATCTTTATTTTTAAAATAAATATTAAAGGATTATATTTGAAATAATTGAAATGAAACAAAAAAATGTTTCGATTGAGATTAATGAAAGAGGCTAGAATTAATGTTTCTCTCCTTACTGAAAATTTGGAATGGAAAAGGTAATAATAGAATTAAGTATGCATATATGAATGTATAATTACTGTCATATTTGTATGTAAAGGTGATGACCCAGAAATATGTTGTCCACTAAAAAGAGATTTTTGTTTTTAATGTGAAAAACTGAATAAAATTTGTTAAAAAAAAATTCCATTTCAAATTTCTTATGTGGTATTTTTTTTTAATAATAAGCAATCTCATGTTTTAATTCAGTATGATTGTAAGCATATGCATGTTTCCATAGTCTTGTAATTTAGAAACAAATCTTCATCCTCACATCATATTACAACATTGACTAGATGAAGAAATCGACTAGATGAAGAAATCAATCTTCTGTACTACATGGTCCAGTCAAATGATTTTATACATTTCAAATATAACAATAATATTGTGTTTAATATATTATTGCTTTTGCAGTGTGTGTGTGTGTGTAATTTATCAATTTTATTTGCCACCCATCTCAAGGTTCAGGTAACTGAGCACCTCACACCAGGATGAACAATATATATAAATGATTATAAATATCAAAGTGAATTAAAATTATAAAAATTAAAACAGGAGTTTAGAGGGGAAAGGTGGGGTGTTTCTTCTATTTGTGTATCAACCACCTCCAGCTAACAGCTTTTTCTGACCCCATGCCAGCCCCAAGCCAGCCAGCCAGCATAACCAGGTTTTAAGGGCTTTCTTGAAAGCTGAAAGAGAAAAGGTAGATCTTATCCCCTGTGGCAGGAGGAGTTGTAGTAGTAGTGCTATAACAGTAGACACTAATCTGATGTGTCTGGTGTGCCAAACAAAAATGTCAGTGAAGTTCATGGTTACTTTTATTAAGAAATCTTTCTTTTTCATTGCATTTGAAAAGCATATTTAAATTGACAATCAAAAACTCTCACTCTCTCTCTCTCTCTCTCTCTCTCTCTCTTTTTGCAGTAAAGACTTTTTCAACGTAAATGGTCATGTAATCTGGTACAATTATGTGACAGCATAATAATATGCAATGTTGTCATACAAAGGGAAAGCTTTGATAAATTTATTTTATTTATTATTTGAAAATAATGAATGAGACTCCAAAACTGTAGGTGGTCTATGCTAATTAAAAAGTATAATTAAAAAATATCTCCAATAGCTATTCTCAGCAAAAATAAAGTGGCAGTACCACAGAACAACGTTCAAAATTAAATTCCAAATGACTTTTGAAACAGCTTTATGGAATACTAATAGGGTGGGTGCCAACCATACCCCTAAGGGTAAGAAGTACCACATTTAAAATAAAAAATGTCTATTTTTCTCAGCTTATACTGAAACTAATTAAACATATTTCTGCTTCTTTCTGAGTCTCAAGTAGATATTAAACTTTTTAAAGAAAAAATATGAAAGATACAAAGGCTACATTTTTGCCTGTTTCATGCATAACTAAAAAAGAACCAGAGTTACTGAAATGATCTGCATTATGTTCATATGGAGCAAAAGCATAACAGGACTTGCTATGTACAAAACCATCTCAAATTTACATTACAGCACTTGTTTGTAATAAAATATAAATAGTTGTTAGACCAACTAGCTTACTATAAGCAAAATGATACTTATTCAGAAAAATTTGGGATTACATCGCAATTAAATATATGAGCGAAATACTTTGAATAAGTGTATATTCATTAAATATGGATTGACATAGATATATTTCTAATTGAAAAAAAAAAGTCTTTCCAAAAAGAAGTCTTTCCTGAGGATGGAAGAATATTTTCTATATCACCACAGGCAAAGTAAATACTTTTTAAAAATGGCTTTTCGCCTGGAAATTAGTTGAGTTATGAATATTGCTACATTACTGTCTGACTTGCCTCTGTCACACCAAACAAACTAAGATGACACTGCCAATGTGTTTAAATAGTGGAGAAGGAACAATTTGAGGTAGTTGTCCTTACTTAGCATCTGAGATTAATAGTATCTACCCCTTGAAATTTTATGTTTAAAATTCAGGTACTAATGCCTATACCAGGTGTCAAACTCATGTCATCATGTTGTTGTGATGTTGTTGTCACATTGTTGTCACATGACATATCACAACTTTTTCCCCCTTTATTAAAATGAGGGTGGGCATGGCCAGCAAGTGATGCATCTGGCCTATACAGAGCAATGATGCTGATTGTACCAATATTTGGTCTGCTTACAGGTGATTTGAATGTACAGATACTGACAGTTGTTTACAGCTGATGTCTTTTTCATCCATGCTCAATGGTGGCAGTGGACAGTAGAATTGGCCTGAGTAGCTCTACAGTCCTCTTTCATGGCATGGATGTTATCTGACTTCCTGTCCCCATCACATATCTGTGATGCTTCAGCAATTGCTGGGAAAGTGAAATATTTGGCATGTTCAATGAAATGGGCCCATTCATAGCTAAAACCAACTGCGATAGAATCTGGTCATAGAAAAGTCTCTTCCCAACTGGCTATCATAGCTGAAAAGAAATCTGACATCTTTGAAAAACTACTACAAGTACTCAGATATTAGGCATAAAGCTCCATGTAATGAAATTTCTCTTGTGGTCAGAATCAGGTGTGCAGGATCAGGTGTGCAGAAGAAATGGAGACCAAAAAAAAAAAAAAGAAGAAGAAGAAGAATATATGATAAAGGACTTTATATGGGGAAAAGCTATGAATCCAGAAGCCTAAAGTTTGAAATTTATTACTCCCCTCATTCTAGTGTCTTGCTCTTTTGTGCAACCAATGCCAAAATGTATTCGTATTCCACCCCTCCCCACCCCTGCATTTGAGGGTTTGCCTCTAAATCCTGATTCCCAGGGCCATTCTCATTTCCAAGTAAGCCAGCACTCCCCAAGGAACAATGTTTTTCTCTCGTGCCATGTCATGCTTAGTTGGGTCACCACCATCCGGGTCAACGGTAGGCCCATGGGCAGGATATCCTCCACATCTATATGATGTGATACTAAAATAGCAGCAATTGACGAATTTAAAACTAACTGTTTGTGCAGCCACTAAAAACTGCACTATTAGCTGGTTTTTCAGACTGCATGAGTGCAGATCATTAAGTGTTATTACAGTATTAATTATTAGAAATGTCCTGTACTAGCCAAATTAAATTGGGATAGTCAATGACCTGCAAGTTCCCAATACCACGGACAATTTAACAGGGTATCTGCTACTGTGTGTAAGGTAGCTCCTATATGTCCATCACATTATTTTACATTAAGCATCAGTTAAGATTTTCCTTTGAAAGCTTATAAATTAAGTTTGATTTACTTTAATGCATCTTTGGTTATAGGATAGAATGAGTAATTGTTTTGTACAGTGTAGGCATCCATTTAAAAGAATATAAACCCTCCATTTTACACAGTGCGTACATATATATGCATGATATATGTGCACTAGATATGCATATGGTGCATACATATATAGAACCATATATGCTATGGTATGTGTGCTTAAGTATAATTAGAGTATCACATGGCACATGGTGTTGCACATCCAAGTTGCAATAGTAATTTTATGTAATTGCCATACCTAATAATCTATGTAAAGTTTACTTTAAAAAACTAGATTGAACTAAACAGAATTATAAAAGGCCACATCGAGAAATTATACTAATATATCAGAAGTGAATACTGTATATATTTTGCAACTCCACCAAGGATCTCAATGGCACCATAATGCTAGAAATAACTTTCAACAGCAACCCATGACACAATTCAAAAGCTCTGAACATTTGACGCAATGCGACTATTGACACACAAGTAAAATGTTTTTTTTTTCACTAAATAACATTTAAACAGCAATTTTTAAAGTGAAATCCTCTCCCTCTGATTTCAATCTTAACAATCATTAGGTTGTACAGAGCATTCTGGATGTCACCATTTGGCTTTATCCTGATTATATTGAGAGCAATATCTACAGATGAATCTTAAAGATCGTATTATCATTTCTACTGCCACACACGGTTGAATTGCCTGTCTAGATCTATTGGAAGAAAAATCCACTAATATGTACTCATTAGCATCTTATTTATATTCCAGCAAACTAAAGAAATAAAATGCTGATAGCTAGAAACAACAAACCATTGATTTATTTTATATCAACTCAGAAAAAATCACAGTAGCTTCTCAAGTAATAATTTATTATTGTCTAAAAATCTTGATTCTATTCAAATTCAGGAACGCCCAAGCAATAAATGTGGGTGGTAGAAATAATATAACAAAGAGTCTTGTCTCACCTTGAGTAGAGGAGGTGGTGGTGGTGGTGGTAGTAGTAGTAGTAATAGTAATTGCAGTAATAGTAGTAATAGTAGTAGCAGTTGCTCTCATGAATCACAAATGCAACTCATGGAGTTGATCGTTACCATGAAAATTTATGCCAAATTTATTTATTTTCCCCCTTAAATACTAATAATCCTATTTTCTCAGAAAATATTACATGTGACAACCTAAGTTATCTTTTGAAATCAGTATCTCATCAAACATAATACACACAAAACAAAAGAAAGTTTTCTTACTAGGGAAGCAGAATGTGGTTTGAGTATAATGTGGCCACTAAATGGCATCAGAAGAAAATCTAAACAAATATGAATAAATGCATAGACTTGATATCTCCCATTCTTCATATTTCTTCTTACTAACTCCTCATCTGATAACAAACATTTTATTCAACCAAGCTTAAAACCAGCAAAGAAAATTTTCCAAGAAAGTGATTTAAGAGCACATATAGACTGATAAAACTTTGCTAACTTGCAAAGAGTAATAAAATAATTTAAAACTAATAATCATCAGAAAAATAGTCATTCAGGGTTTAGTAAAAGAAAAATAGGATTAGGGTTTAAGGAAGAGAAAGTAACCTTAATCATTGTCCTCAGGCAGTTGTTGTATTGTTGTATAGGAACAGGGTGGGGGCGAGCATACTATAGTTATGACTGGATTCTTAAGTAATACATTCCATCTACAATGTGACTTGATAAGTGACTTCAGTTATAAATTTGGACAGGCTATGATTATCAAACATTTGAAAACTATTGCTATTAACAGCTGAAGCTTGACTTCTCTGAAAATTTTAAAACTAGTTTTCTGTTTCTTTTTAATTCTTTACAAAAGAAAGGTAGCCAAGCTAACCATAGCTCAATAATAAATCCTCCACCTTATATGTAGAAGACCCCTGATTCATTCCCTTTACTGTAGTGTTGGACAAGATTCAGGACCATACCACTGAAGAACTGTTGTCAGTTTGTATAGTTTGTGATTTTGTAATTACTGCTTTCTAGGTGAAAAATCATGTGGGCAGGTTATTATCAATACTAACAAGCATCCTGGACTATCCTGCCAGTAATTTCCAGGAACATCAATTCCCTATATATAGCATTGGGATAATAATCACAATCTTGCACTCTTCCAAGTCTTAAGAATTATATTAAAATGCATCTTTAAAATGCCTATTTGAGATTAAATATTTCTCTTCAGAAGGAAAAATAGGAATGGAACTGTATATTTGTAAACCCCACATTTTATATTGCAGATTTGGCTCAATCACAACCAATCTAAAATTTGCTTCATTTTTCAGTGTTATTGTAGTCTCAGTCTGAAAAGATGTCATTAAAAGAGCTTCTTCTGATGAATATCACCAACCTAGATAATTCTGTTTTACTCCAGTTTTCAACAACAGAATTATGAGTAATTATGAACAGATAATAAGATAATAATGTCCAGATTTTCACTGATATAATTTAGTCATCTTTTTAACATATTTCAAAGAAGTAAACCCTTCCATCTACCTCCCTTGTTTATGACAGATATACATAAAATCACTCCAGCCAACAGGGCAGCTGATAGTTTGAGTAGTGACAGGTTGGGCATCATATATTGTCTTTTCAGTTTCTTGAATCTGCTATCAAACTATGCTGCATCCTTTTTTTTTATTTTAATTCTACTTTCACCTGGGCCCCCTTAAACCCTGGTAACCCAGCTGGAGCTCAGTTCCAGCTGGAACAAATGCATAAACAAACTTCTCTTTCTCCTGTCTTTATATTATAGTTTCAATTTAAAAAAAAAATCAACCATCTGAAATGAAATTACATGAGGGAGGTAGTATTTAATTGTTTTCAAATTCACCATTTAAAAAAAGGAAACTAAAACAGAAAAATTAACAGCGAGTCAAATAATATGAAATGTAGAGTATGGACTTCAATTCTTACCTGTCAACCCTGTAAATGGATTGAAGATTATAGGAAGCCACTGATTCAAATAGACTTTTCTTATAGGTTGCAGCTAGAATCACTAGTTCTGGTTGCTGCAATATGCTGAATGGGTAAACAGAACCATTTTGTTAGGTGGCATCAAACTAGGTTTCATTAATAGTGACTGCATGTATAAATGCTTATCATCCTGAACTGTTTTTGAAACAGCTCTTTGAAATGCATCTATCCTCCTTATCCATTATCTTCTACCAGGGAATTTGACAAGCATTGCCTTTTTTTTTAAGCCATCATCATTTTTTAGTCCACCATTTATTTGACATGTCAATACCAGGGCCCATCTTACACTGATCTATATGTGCATATCTGTAAGACTTGCTTCAAAAATTCTGTAAGGTACTGTTAATTATTAAATAGTACATTGTCGTTTTTAAAACTCTTGATCTCTATGAATAAACCAGGAATGTAAATAATGATTGTGGGAGGCAGACAAAGAAAAGCTACAATTTTAAGAAATAAATCTTTGAGCATCTGAATTTTAAAAAAGCCATTAAAGTGGATGAATTCCTCTTTGAAAATGTCTATTGTGCACTGCATTGTTTGCAATGTAACACACAATCCTAAATGTCAGTAAATCTTAATTATGCATCTGGACAGCATCATATACTGATTAAAAATAGAGCTGAAATGAAATACAAATAAAGTAGCACCTATTTCCCATGTTCAGTGAGTAAGGATGTTTATACAGGATCAATGAACAGAAACTTATTAGATCTTTACCAAAAACTCCCTGCGAACCTGGGAATGATGCTTATCGGCAGTCCAGCTAGGTCTATGAGGGTTAAATTATATATTGTTTTTACTGTTGTTTCATTTCACAAAACTGCAAAAGTCCAGGGAACATTTTGTCAGAAAAAAACAATAAAGAATATGAAAAGCCCATCTTCACAGAACATTGGACATTGCAAAACAACCTACAGCTATTATCGGATATATCAAAACTGACAAGTAAAACTTTGGCTGTTGATTGAACAATATTTCACATAGACAGCACAAGCTCGTCCACATTCACTTTTAAATGGAGCTGCTTATCCTGGAGAACTATGGGTAGGGAGTTTATGAGCTTAATTGAATTGGTGGTATTTGGATGATTGAAAAAAATTGGTGACATAGCAAAACTGATTGTTAGATTTTCAGGAGCAAAGCAGGAAGCTCACTCACCACCAAGGCTCTGCAGCAGTAGCAGCAGAGCACAGATTCAAAGAAATACTAATTCCATTCACATGCAATTTACTGGCACTCAGTAATGGTTTATGGATCAATTGTTAATGTATTTGCAATTCATTTTATCTTACTTGAGGAAAAAAAAAACCAATGCTAAATCTTAATGGATTGACACATACATTAGTTCCCATGTCCTAATAGAGTTCCATTTTTCCCCAAGAAAGTGTTTTGTCACTTTTGACATATGCTTTGTGAGTTATTTCCTCCCATCTGCCATACAGATGGACAGACTGATATACAGCTCTGTAAAGGTACAATCCTATTATTTTAATGTTTCCAATATTGTGATGGATGTCTTCTTGGGGGAAAATAAATAATTGCATAATGTCTACTCCGAAGTAGACATTATGAAAAAGTCCTATTGAACTTAATGTGACTGACTTGATGGTAAGGGCAAATTGTACTTGGTTTCAATGTCTCTTAAGTGACGATGACTTTCTGTTAATAAAGAAGAGAAGAAAAAAAAATTAGAAGCATAGAAAGAATTAAAAACTGTGGACCTAATTTTGTAAGCAATTTGAGATGGCTAGCTTTCCATCTCGGAACTGCTACAGTAAATAAATTGACATCAGTTTAAGTTCCCAAACACAGTATTTTATTATTATTATGAGTACCTTTATTGTCAGAGAACAACATGTGTACAACAAGAATGGCTGAGCCTTCCTTTGTTTGAACCCTGAATGTAACAAATTACAAATCTTTGAAGCTATTCCTCTGGATCAGACAGACATCACCCATTTCTTGGCTAGTTTTGATTTTAAATACTAACCCCGGGGATGTGATACTCATGGCATCATGCGCTGGCCGCACCCATGCCCAGTTTAGCGAAGGGTGGGAAAAGTCACAATAAGTCATGTGATGATGCTATGATGATGCTAGTTTGACACCCATATCCTTACCCTATTACATGAAGTCTGAAGTCTTCCCAAAGCCCCTTCCTCAGGTTTTGAAACTACCAAAAATAGTAAGACAGGTTGTTATAGAAGAAAAGAAAATTTTGGCAACAGCCAGTGATGAATGTTCAGAGCAGTGATGATACTATAGGCTTTTGACAACTCTGTTTGAATAGTGTCATTACCAGGCAAATTATTTTAAATTGTATATTTACAATTTATGATTTTGGGGGGATTTTTTTAAGTACAGTTGTTTTAGTTCACAAATATGTTATTATCTCCAAACTCTATCTGTAAGATAGAGTTCTCCTCATGCATATGTGCTGGTCATTTCTGGCTCTAAGGGCATCTCCATTACAAAGCCGAAGAACCAGCGCTGTCCGAAAACATCTCTGTGGTCACGTGGCTGGCATGACTAAATGCCGAAGATGCACAGAATGCTTTTACCTTCCCACCGAAGCAGTCCCTATTTTTTTACTTACATTTTTACATACTTTCAAACTGCTAGTTTGGCAGGAGCTGGGACAAGTACTGGGAGCTCACTCCATTACGTGGCACTAGGGATTCGAACCACCAAACTGCAGACCTTTCTGATCAACACACTCAGTGCTAAACAGAGATAAAAACAACAGTAAACCCTGATCACAGTTGTCCTGTCCAAATGTTTCAAACTCCGTTTTAAAATTCCCTGATTTTTTTTTTCACATCAATCCTTTATTTTCTTTGCTGATGGATGGTTGATAGATCAATGCATTAAAAAGCAAGTAAGTTCTGAAGTATATGGAAATATGACAGTTTAGAGACAGATCAAGGTTAATCTGCATTAAGAATTAAAAAAAACCTGTCTAGAATCTAAAAGAATTCGCTGGATTTTGCTGTCACATAACCTGGGGAAGACAATAACCAGGATGTTAATCCTTAATAAAACAAAATCAGTTAAAGTGCATTTATGTTAGAAGATTTCAAAAAGTCCCATTGTTGCCTTGTTTTCTTTTCATAAACAAACAAAACAAGTTTTAAATCTTGGTACACTTATAACATTTCTTTGAAGAATACAATTTTTCCTGAATGTTCATCTAAGTGGGAATATTACAAAATGCAATGTTTTTTCAAAGAATTTGGTACAGTTATAAGTCTTTAATAATTTTAAACATTCTATCATAAGTGCTATTTTGTTCAGCTTCCACTTAGATTAAAACTTAGAACAGAGTCCTCAAACTCCTCAGTTCATTGATTCCTTCAAGAGATTTCAGACTGTATATTGATCCCAAATATTTATTATATGAAAATAATTTAATAACAGCTAGGTTAATTAATAATGCTACAGATAATAACAACATTAATGGATAGTCCTATTGATTCTTGAGGTCAATACTGACCACTTTGGAGAAACTGGACTTAAACAGAAAGGTTGTAATTACATGCTGATCAAAAATGTTACATGTAATATGTATATGTATACATATACATACACACACACACACAAAAATATATATACACATCATTATATATACATATATATGTATATGTACACACACATTATACATATACATATATATAGTGTATATGTATAATATACACATATAGCTATATGTATAATATATTATACATATATTATACATATAGTACTAAAAGTAGTGCTTTTAAGTTGTAGCAACATTTCAGCAGAATCTCATCTGCCATCATCAGGCTTCTGTATTGAGTTCGTATAGCCTGACCCACATACAAACTCAATACAGAAGCCTGATGATGGCAGATGAGATTCTGCTGAAACGTTGCTACAACTTTAAAAGCACTACAGTGATGTGGGATACCCAAAGGAAGCTGAACTGCATATGTGTGTGTGTGTGTGTGTGTGTGTGTGTGTGTGTGTGCGCGTATGCATGCGTGCTGTTCAGCTTCCTTCGGGTATTATCCCACGTCATTGGAGTTGTGATGGCAGATGAGATTCTGCTGAAACGTTGCTACAACTTTAAAAGCACAACTCCAATGACATGGGATAATACCCGAAGGAAGCTGAACAGCACACATGTAAGTACCCGCGAAAACTTTATATATATATGTAAAGTATATATATATATAAATATATAATATATAATATATAATATAATATATAAATATATATATATAAAGTATATATATATATAAAGTATATATATGTGCTGTTCAGCTTCCCTTGGGTATTATCCCACGTCATTGTAGTTCTGTTAAAGTTGTAGCAACGTTTCAGCAGAATCTCATCTGCCATCATCAGGCTTCTGTATGGATGTGGGTCTTACAGCTCCTGGTTTTTAAATTTGAGGCTGGTTCATTCTGATTGGCTGGGAGCCTGGACCTATTTCATTGGACTTGGAGTTTGATTGATTGGTGTTCCTGGTTTCTTCTGTCTGTTTTGTGGCTTTGATTGGCTGGCAACAGTCTGTTCTTGTGTTGGAGGCTTTCAGTGCAGCTTGGCTGCGTGTGAAGGGACGGCTGCTCTTTATTAGCAAGCTGGGTTTCACCTGGGTGCATGGTGGGGGGGTTAGGTTGGAGCTTTCAGAGAGAGTCTGTTTTTGCCCAGGTGTTTGCCTGGCTTGTGGCATGGAGATCTTTCTATTTGAGAGTGCAGGCTTCCAAATGATTGACAGTCTGGTGGAATCATCTCTTCTATTCATGCTGTCAGGTCTTTTTTCAATCTCTATGGCTTCTCTGATGATTCTGTGGCTGGGGTTTTCTATAGTGGCCAGGGTTTTAGTGCCATTGAAGTTGATGCTGTGACCTGTGGTTTTCATGTGTTGGACTAGTGAGGAGGTGTGTTCCAGCTTTTTTACTGCATTTTTGTGTTCCTCTAGGCGGGTACTTATTCTTCTATTGGTCTGTCCAATGTATGTGGCCGGGCATGA
>BLBF01000002.1:74370484-74404581 GCA_015471245.1 Laticauda colubrina
TACCCATCACAAAGGTATCCCTGCCCATCCCACAGCTATTACCCATCCCACAGGTATCCTAACCCATCCCACAGCTATTACCCATTCCAAAGGTATCCCTGCTCATCCCACAGCTTTTACCCATCCCACAGGTATCCTAACCCATCACACAGCTTTTACCCATCCCAAAGGTATCCCTTCTCATCCCACAGCTATTACCCATCCCAAAGGTATCCCTGCCCATCCCACTGCTATCTTAACCCATCCCACAAGCATGCAAAGGCTTAAACCATTTCTAAAAGTTTCCAAGACTTTATTGACTAAAATAAATGAAGCAAGTGTGTGAAGCAAAGATAATCTTTATTAATAACAAGCTGTAAAAGAAAAATGACCCAAGTGTCTTAAGCAAAGATAAAGTGAACAGGTAGCCCCCCAGTCTCTGGCACTCTTCTTGGTCACTCGGAGGCGTGCCCAGTCTCAGGGGTGAAGGGTCCAGGTGCTGTGAAGGTGGCTGCTGCTGGAGTGCTGGTCTGAGGCATCATTGGGGTGCCTGGCCCCGAGAGGACAACAGGGGACAGTGTGTGGAGGAAGCTCTCAGAGAGTTGGCTCAGTCCTGTGATGTTGAGAGCCCCTTCCTCCAGGACATGGGGTGTCAGCCCCAATACCAATGACAGATGTTCTGAGGCCGGGTGTGGCTGTGGGGTGGAGGAAGGAGCAGTGTAGTGGGGATATCTGGTCTGCAGCTGAGCAAGGTGAGGCATGGGTGGCATCTGTGGCGTGGCTGGCATCAGTGGCGTGGGTGGCATCGGTGTCATGAATGGCATCGGTGGCACCAGTGGCGTCCGATGTACCTGTGCCTGGACTGGGAAGGGCTGCCTGTGCTGCTGGAGCACCTGGTAGCCATAGCCTTGGTAGGTGAGGGCCTGTGGAAACCCTTGGAAGGGCATTGACATCACCTGGGGTGGAGGAGCAGGCCTGGACTGGGTGGGAGCAGGTTGAGCTGGGTCTGGAGGGTTGTGCAGACCAGTGATCCTCTCCTTTATCACCTGGTACTGTGATTCCGACATGTTCATGAGGGTCTGGTTCACATAGGTGAGGAAGGGCTTGCGGTTGGAGGATGGGACGTCGGTGTGTACCAGCTGAGAGAGGAGATCTACGCTGCTTCTGATGGTGTGCCTGATCTCCAGCAGGACAGTGTGGCTCTGCCTCTCCAGTCTGCCTCTCTGCCTGCTTTCTGTGGAGGTGGAGCTAGGGGTGGATATAGGTTGTTCTCTGGTGGAAGTGCCCTCTCCTTGCTCCCACTGCGTCAGGGGGTCCTCCACACGCTTCGCCATGGGAGTTGCAGCTGTCAGGGGGGTCTCCGTCGTGGCACGCTCCACAGATACCTGCCTGGACACAGGAGCTGAGTCTTGGCCAGAAGAGGACTGGCTCTCTGCGGGCTGCCTGAGAGAGAGGGTAGACAGAGGGGCTGCTCCTCGGTGGCGGATCTCACCCTCCAAGAAGCTGCACCTGGCCATCACGTAGGTCTCTCTGTCCGTCAGCTTAACCGTGGCCTAGCCAGATTTCTTCAGGTGCAGCTTCCCGGACCAGGTGTGCATGTGCTTCCACCAGCCGAGGAGCACCTCCGAAGTGTAGCCCATACTCTCCGCCTTCTCTCTCCAAGCAGCCTTCTTCCTTTTGGTGTCTCGATAGAGCCTGTGTCCCTTCCGCCAAAGATACTCGTTCTCCCTCAGCCATTCCAGCACCTCATCCTCATGTTCCTCTTCAATGGAGTATTGCCTCCTCTCCCTTTAATGCGTATGCCTCTTCATCCCTCTGGCAGGGCCATCTGGGCCCTCATCAGAGGGGCTTTGAGGTTGTAGGGGCTGCTCCTCCACACCACCAGCAGCAGCAGCAACAACAACAGTAGCAGTAAAAGCAGGACCAGCAGGACCACCTCCAGCAGCAGCACCACCACCAGCAGCAGCACCAGCAGCACCACCAGCACCAGCAGTACCAGCAGCACCAGGAGCACCAGGAGGACCAGGAGCACCAGCAGGACCAGGAGCAGCGCCAGCAGAGTAAGCACCAGCAGAAGCACCAGCACCAGGAGCAGCGCCAGCAGAGTAAGCACCAGCAGAAGCCCCAGCACCAGGAGCAGCACCAGCAGAGTAAGCACCAGCAGAAGCCACAGCACCAGGAGCAGCGCCAGCAGAAGCTCCAGCACCAGAAGAGTCAGCCCCAGCAGCAGAAGCCCCAGAAGAAGCAGAGTCAGGGCCAGGGGGTGGGATGGTGGCCCTGTCCCTCTTGCCAGGGCTGGCAGCAGATGGCAGAGGCTTTCTCTTCTTCCCCATGGTTGTTGGCTGGCTGGCTGGCTGGCTGGCTGGCTGGCTGGCTGGCTGGCTGGCTGGAGCTGTGTCTGGCAGCAGGTCATTCCTCTGAATGGTGACCTGCTTGCGAGCTGCTTCCCTTTATATCCATGGGGTTGATGCAATGCATCCTCCCCGCATGTGCAGTGAACGCTCTGCATCCGCTAGGCATCCGCTAGGCATCCGCTAGGCTTCCGCTCTGCATCCGCTTCATCCGCTCGGCATCCGCTCAGCATCCGTTCCTTCCGCTGCGCGTCCACTTCGCTGTGCTCCCCCGGAAGCCCTGCGGATGTGCCATCCTCTCCCATCCGCGAGGCTTCCGGGGGAGCATCCGCTTTCCATCCTGGCTATGTCCTCCCCCCGTCCGTTCCTTTCCATTATTGTCTGCTCTGGTTATGCAAATTCGGGGCACTTTTGAGAGCAGATAACAACGGATGGAACATTTTCTCGTTCGCTGTGTCCTTTTTACAAACGTTTTGCATCCGTCGGCCAATGTGACAGGCCCTTTAGCAGGACATTCTAATTGCCCACTCTCTGACAATTTATTGGACCATGGTTATATTGAATGATCATAATAATTCCATCTTTTTAAGAGGAAGAGCAAAGTAGTAAATACTAAGATAAGATTTGAAATGTTATTATTCGGCACTGTATTAGTATACCCCTTCAATATTCATAAAAAATTATGCCAGTGCAGGAACTTCTAGGTTCACTGGTAATTTAAATAGGTCTAGAAAATTTACACAGAAGCAGGAATAAGCAGTAACTCAATGAAAAAAAAATGTTTATTTTTTAAAAGCATGCACAAGCATTTTAATTAAGATAAAGGAAAGGATAAATCTTTTATGCTTAACAAAACCTGCCCTGAATAGTACTCTTTACAATTACGTATTTTGTGTAAATCATGTAGACAATTCCAACTTATCTTCTGTAAAATGACTAACAACTCCATCATTAAGACTGTAATCCAATATAGACTTAACTTGGGCATACCTTAACTTAATAGAATTTAATTCTCAGTAAACATGAACAGAACTACACTGTAAAATATTTAGTAGCAAATTCCACTAATAAAGTAAATAAAGCAATTTAATTCCCACTGACTGTTCTCAGTACCACAATCTAATTCATTACTTCATCATTCTTTGTTTCCACGAATGAACTGATTCTACATTTGCAAATGTGTTAGATCCTTGAATAATACTTAGCATTGAACATTGTTCAGATTTTTCTCCTGTTCCAAGAAAAGTGAGGCATCTCCTGGGACAGTACATTTATATGAGATGTTTAAACACAGGTCATATTGTAGTAAAATGTTTTTAAATAAATAGTGGTAAAAGTTATTTAAAATACTAAATCTTATCCCTGGGGATAATAAACCGCATTGTGTGAACTAAAATCAGAAGACACTACACTACTTTATGCAACTTCTTCAATAAATCTGTCATCTCATTTCTCTTCCTTGCTCAGCCTCAGTTTTGAACTTGGAATGTTTTGTGCAATATTTTTTCCATCATTCTGCATAACACATTTAAGATAGCCCATTATGAAGGTTTTAGTACCAATCACCCCCAGTGGACTTAAGCAGGCAGAGTTTCACATAGTATTATTTATGAATTGTATTATGAATGCTGGCTACAATCACCCCCACTCCTTGTTTATTATTCCCATCAGTTTAAAAGCACAAGTCTTAAAGCTTACACAAACAATCCTACATTTACTTTGACTAGTTCTAATTTACCTTCCACAGAAAGGCCTGTTTCATAGACCATTGACAAGGAAACTCAGATACCACGAAATGAAAGAAATCTAAGTTTACTTCAAAGCAAAGTCAGAAGAACACAGAAGCACTTCCATAATGAGGTTCTATCACTTACCTGTCCAGTCTCTTGTGCATACTAGTCTTAAATATTATTGTAAAGGTTGTACCTCATACTATTGGTACTATCTATTTTCAATGTGCCATTTGTGTCAAGCCAAAAAGCAGAGGGATGTGCAAACATGATGACAATGAAGACTTTATACATTGATACCAGTATTTTTTCAGCTAAATCAAGGATCAAACTGATAACTAATGCAGCAAGTTATCTAATAGAGTGACACAGAATGTGTGCCAAATCAACTGTTATGTGATGAGTTATTTGAAGCTTCAAAATAGTCTTTAAAGGCATGCCTACTTCACAAATGATCACATGTGGTATACCAAGCAGAGCTGGTAAAAAGTATTCTTAGCTGTGCTATCATCAGTGCTTCAAATGATAAAGATGCATCTAAGTGGAACTTCTCAAATATAGTTCTTTATATTGAGTGCAAGAATGTGGTTCAGTTAGATTCTCTACCTACAATATTGCTAGCTTATTTACCTTCCAGCAGATTTAAACTATATTTAAATATATATGCAAGAATGTATTATTTATTTCCCTGAAAATTATGAAAGAAAATTTTATTCTGATTAAATTTTAGCAAAAATATTTGGATAAGGTAATTCATGTAAATAAAGACATATGGGACAAAACAGATTTTATGCTTTTATGTTCCCAAGCATCATCCACTAGATTCTCCCTGTTTCTCAAACTTGTTTTAAGGTAGCACAGAAAGGAAATTATGATTTGATTATATCAAAGGCAATGAGAAGTACAGAAGAATCATCATGATTGCATTAAACATAATCAATGTTTAATAATAAATTTGACTAAGGACACTCAAATCCAAATAGAATGAAAATTATATAAATGTGAATTAAAATTACATGAAATTGTATAATAGGAACTTGAATCATTTTAAATAAATGTTGTGATACCTCTTTTGTGATTGTATTTACTGCAATTAAACAGAATAACCAACTGTAAGGTTAAAGTTTAATAGCACCGATATGGACTATCTGCCACCTTTTCTCTGCTACTGTTCTGGGTGTAATAAATATCAGATTGTAAATATATAATCTTACATGTGTCAAGATCAAGTTCTACTCTGCTCAGTGAAACTATCTTTGATAAATATGGACCAATTTCCAAGTTGTGGTTGTCATTGTCATATTAATACACATCTGCAGCTGTATGCTTTACAATGATAGCCCAGTAGGATTGGCATTATTAACAGATGATTTCTGATCATTTTAATGTCACTTACTAGATTGTGAGAAATAGTAAGATTGTTAAACAATTGCCAAAGAAATCCTTGAAGCAGATCTAGAGCTCTATCAGTGTGCCAGTATACACACTAGGGTTACAATGATTACAGTATGCCTGACATGTTACCATCTCAAATGAACAAGCTGGTATTTTATCACATAAAGCAATATTTGGCATTTAGGATCCCCTTTGCAGTACTTAGGTTATCTGCATTTGATTTTCTGGTGTGTTTTTTCCTCCCAGGATTACAAAATAAAGTGCATTTACAAGAGGAATATGGAAACCTGAAAAAAATGGAAATTCTGAGCTTGCACTCAGGTATCAAAATTTGCCTAACATGTGTTTAAAAAAAAAAGTTAGAATCTGGACGAATTAATTCTTCACTTGTATCTTCCTTATTTAATCTCTATTCCATAATATTTCATTCTTCTCTGGTGAACATGTGTAATCAAATGATGACACAGAAGAAATATGGGCTATTGCACTGCTCCCTTAAAAAAAAAAAAAAGATATTTAAGAGACTATTTTCCATTGAAGTCAACTGACCATCTATCTCCCCTTTTAACTAGTGTCAAGGATGGTTTACTTGATGATGATTTGATGCCCAGCAATTGCTCCCCTTTGCCCACTGAAAATGAATGATTACAGAGGAGCAGCCATCAAACAGAATAAGCTGAAATATTGTAGCAGGAAACCAAGCCGAACTGAGTGCTACTAATGAAATACTATTATAAAAGAATTAGTAGCAATAGCAATATTATAAAACTATACTAATATTCAAGACGCACTGGAAAATGTTAAATTATACCAACTGCAATAGCAAAAAATTGAAAGACGTTGTTGACTACAAGGGCTTATAAATACTTTGGATTGTCTAAATTTGGAACAACTTTAACAACAGTCCAATTAAAAAAAAACTGCAGTCTTGACCATCTTCTACATAAATAGACACTAACTACAAATCCCAGGTCTTCAAAGTAGAATTCAAATCAAGGAGCACAATTGACTAACATCAGATGTGAGACACAATACAACAATTACTATTGTTACTAATAATAACAATAATAACAAGAATAGTTGAAGAAAAAGAAAAAAGGATGGGAAGAATATCTGAAGGACACTGAAGAAGATGTGTTGAAATATACCAGGAAAGGTTACTGGAGAGAACAAACTGGCCTAAAGAAAGATCAAATGAGTAATACAAAAGAGGCATGAGAAGACAAAATATTACATTAAAACATAAGAAGCAGGCCAAGCATATAACAAGATCTGGCAATAGCTAAGTGCAGGAAAATTAAAGAGATGAAGGAGCTAATTGTGGCTGCACAAGGCCAAGCCTTAAAGCCCCGGTACCACTGCACTTATGGATGCAAAGAGGATGTAAAACATTAAAAAAAGCTTGCCATCCGTTGGGAAACGCTATGCATCCGTTATGTACTCACTGCATAGATGTTTCATATGCTCTATCCCTCGAGCATCCAGCCACTGAGATTTCATCCGCACAAGAAGTTTTGAGCTGCACAAAACTTTGTGAGCGGATGAACTTTCCGCTGCATATGATGTACATCCGCGACATATACAGGCAACAAACGTTCTATGTCCATTATCATCCATGAAACGTCCGCTGTATCCTCTCTGCATCCTCTGGCCATCCCCTCAACTCACATCCGCTGCAGCTGAAAACAGAAAGAGAGAGGAAATGAAAGGTACACGGAACGTCGACACAACGTTAGTAGCACAGAAATAGAAAGGATGTAAGCAGATGCATCTCGTATATAAAGCATTAAAACAGACAAAGCGTTTGTATCTGGGATGCATCTAGAATATTTAGGATGTCTGCAGTATGTCTAGAATATGTAGAAGGACACCTAGCGGACAACCAATATTTCCTATAAAAAGGGGGAGAAAATCATCTGGATCTCAGTATGAGTCCAGCAGCCCTGGTGTACAGACCACTTCACCCTTGGTCTTGGTCTTCCACATCATTAATTGTTCTCCACCACGGATCATGACACAGTCCGTATGATAGCTGCGCTCATTCATCACCAGAACCAAAACCTGTTCAGACTGTTTCACCTTTTATACACAAGGAGAAGAAGGAGATGTCCAAGAGCTGTGTGGGTCTGAGGAGGGATCATGAGAAGAATGGAGTTTGGACTGTATGACCAGTTGATGGTGGAGCTAAGGAATGAAGACCCTCGTGCATTCCATCACTTCATGAGGATGCCACCAGCCATGTTTGACGAACTTGTACAGTGTCTGAGACCCAGGTTGACCAAGCCTAGCACCAACTTCCGTCCCAACCTGGACCCTGGACTGAAGGTGGCACTGACTCTGTGGCACCTGGCCTCTGAAACCACATACAGAAACATGCAATATGCATGGAGGGTGCCACACAACAGCATCAGCAAAGTGGTCAGAGAAGTGGTGCAGGCCATCATTGAAGAATACAAGGAGGATCTCCTCAAGTGCCCCACCACTGAACAAGGCTGGAGGAAACTTGCAGAAGAGTGGTATCAGAGATGGAACTTTCCCCACACCATTAGAGCCATAGATGGGAAGCATGTGGCCTGTAAAGCTCCAGCCAACTCAGGGTCCACTTATCACAACGACAAGGGCTTCTTCAGTATCATCCTCTTTGCCATAGTTGATGCTGACTACAAGTTCATCTACATTGATGCTTCAGACAACGGGTCAGCTTCAGATGGCCAGGTATACAACGCAAGTGACCTCAAGGATGGGCTGGAACGCAACCTCATCATGAGTTTTCCAGATCCAGACCCCCTACCCAATGACACATAAGATGTGCCCTACTTCATCTTTGGTGATGATGCCTTCTCCCTCAGAACCTACCTCATGAAGTCCTACATTTCAAGATACCTCACCCGTGAAAAGAGGATCTTCAACTACTGGCTGTCCAGGGCAAGACAGGTGGTGGAGAACGCCTTTGGCATCCTGGCCAACAGGTTCCAGATATTTCTCACCACCATGCAGCATGAACCAGAGACTGTGAGGAGCATCGTGGAATCTTGCTGCATCCTGCACAATCTCATGCGCACCCACTACCCAGTGTTGCAGAACAGACTTGTCGACCGTCAACAAGGCAATGGGGACATGGAGCCTGGTGAATGGAGGCAAGGACGAGACCTGATAGACACTGTGGATGTACAAGGCCCCAACAGAGCTTCATGTGAAGGGAAGAAGCAGTGCAACCTACTGAGACACTGGTGCAACTCCCCAGCTAGAGCAGTGGAGTGGCAAGACAGGATGATAGATGATTAATGGATGCTTCCTTGAGCCTGTTTCACAACACTGATGAGATTGTGCCATGTATGTTGAGTGATCCTACAATGAATAGGGCATTAATAAAGAGCTTTGTTTATTTTAAAATGTGTTGATCAATTAATAAATTGTTATTGATAAAAAGGTCCATATGTGTGGCAGCTGGGATGGGGGACCATACAGTCCCACTATGCTTGCACTGGAGGTTTATCTATCCCACAACTATCCTTATCTATCCCACAAGCAAGCAAAGGCTTAACCATTTTTTCAAAGTTTTCACCAATACTTTATTAAGTAAAAGAAATGAACCAAGTGTGTTAAGAAAGATAACCTTTATTAACTTTCTTAGGAAAACTTTATGACTTTATTAAAAAAGCAAAATGAACCAAGTAAAGTGTCTTTAGCAAAGATAAACTTAACAAGCAAACAATTCAGTCTCTGACACTATTCTCAGTCACTCTGAGTCATGTCCATGGTCTCAGCTGTTAAGTGGGCAGGGACTGTGGAGGTGGTTGTGACTTGAGTGCTGGTCTGAGGCACCATTGGGGTGCTGGACCCAGAGGGTACAATAGGTGGTGATGTGTTCAGGAAGCTGTCCGAGAGCTGACTCAGTCCCGTGAGGTTGAGAGGCCCCTCATCAAGGACTTGAGATGTCAGGCCCAATACTGATGACAGATTGTCCATTGATGGGCTTGGCTGTGGGGTGGAGGAAGGAGTGTAGTGGGGCTGTCTGGTCTGCAGCTGGGTGAGGAGTGGTGTCTTTGTCGTGCGATGAACCTGGGCCTGGACTAGGAAGGTCTGTTTTTGCTGCGGGAAGTCCTGGTAGTTGTAGCCTTGGTAGGTGAGGGGCTGTTGAAAGCCGTGGAAGGGCTGTGACATCGCCTGGGGTGGAGAAGCAGACCTGGACTGGGTAGGAGCAGCTTCAGCTGGGCCTTGAGGGTTGTGCAGAAGTGCTGTGATCTTCTGCTTCATCACCTGGTACTGGGCCTCGGGCAGGTCCCTCAGGGACTGGCTTACGTAGGTGATGAAGGTGTTCCAGCCCGAGGATGCTCTGTCCAAGTGGACCAGCTGAGAGAGAAGTTCTGTGCTGGTCTTCGTTGTGTCCCTGATCTCCAACAGCACACTGTGGTTCTGGCCCTCCAGTCTGCCTCTCTGCCTGCATCCTCTGGAGCTGGGGGTGGAGGTGGGGGCGGGCTGGCCTCTGGTGGCTGCTGCTTCTTCCTCCATTTGTGACAGCAGGGCGTCATCCTCTCAGGGATCCTCCAAGTCCGCCAGCATGGGGAGTGCAGCTGTCGGGGGGGGGGTCTCTGCTGTGCGGCCCTCTGAAGACATCTGCCTGGACAGGGTAGCTGGCTCCTGGCTGGAAGAGGACTGGCTGTCTGTGGGCTGTCTGAGGGAGAGGGGTGTCAAAGGGACTGCTCCTCGGTGGTGGATCTCACCCTCCAGGAAACTGCACTTGGCCATGACATACATCTCCCGGTCAGTGAGTTTGACAGCGGCCTGCCCGGATTTCTTGAGGTGTAGCTTGCCATACTAGGTGTGCATGTGGTTCCACTATCCAAGGAGTACTTCTGCAGTGTACCCCAGGCTCTCTGCCTTGTCTCTCCAAGCTGCCTGCTTCTTCTTGGTGTCGCGATAGAGTCTGTGGCCCTTTTTCCAGAGGTACTCGTTCTCCCTCAGCCATTCCAGCACCTCATCCTCAGGCTCCTCGGAAATGGTGTACTGTTTCCTCTCTCCCTTCTCCTTCCTTTGCCTCTTCCTCCCTCTGGCAGGGCCTTCAGCAGGGCCTTCAGGGGCTTGAGCAGCAGGGCCTTCAGGGGCTGGAGCAGCAGGGCCTTCAGCAGCAGGGCTTTGAGGGCCTTGGGGCTGGTCCACTACAGCAGCACCAGTACCAGCAGCACCAGCATCAGGTTCAGAGTCAGTGCCAGGGGGTGGGATGGATTGCCAGGGCTGGAACGAGTAGGCACGGGCTTCCTCTTTTTGCCTGACTGAGGAACCATGGTGTTCCCGCTAGATGTATGTGGCAGCACGTCTTTCCCCTATATGCTGACTGCATGCATGCTACATCCTTTTATATCTGTGGAGCTGATGCAATTCATACTCCCCGCATGCACAGTGAACACTTTGCATCCGATATACATCCGTGCGGCATCCGCTTCGTTTCCTATAGGCATCTGTGATGCATCCACTTCATCCGCTATGCATCCACCCCTTCTGCTATGCGTGCACTTCCCAATTCTCCCCTGGAACCCCTTCGGATGTGTCATCTGCTTCCATCCGCTGTCATCCGCTAGGCTTCCTATGAACATCCGTTTAACATCCCCACTACATACTACCCATGTCCGTTCTTTTCTGTTCTTTTCTGTTCTGTTTATGCAAATTTTCACCACTTTTGGGAGCAGATGACAACGGATGGAGCCACCCCTGAAATTTTGCTCATCCGTTGTGTCCTTTATACATACCTTTTGCGTCCATAGGCCAGTGGGACCTAGCCTTTAGAACAAATGCATACAAAGCCAGAATTGAAAAGACAGCAACTGACAGGAAATGCTACAACACTGAAGAAACAGTTAGCTGCTGCAAGAAGATTGCACAGCCAGATTACAAACAAGGGGATGACAAAGAAGTAACAATGGTGCATTGGAAGATTTAAAAAAAATTTACCTGCAAGCAAGAACTGGTGGGACCACAAAGTAGAGAAAGTAATTTAAAATGCAGAAGCTAAAGTGATCTGGGACTTTAGAATTCAAACAGAGAAGCACCTGCCACATAACACCCCAAACTTAACCATTGCCAATAAGGCAAAAAAAAAAGTCTGAATAGTAGACATGGCATTATTTGGAAACAGAAGAATCGAGGAAGAACTGGAGGAAACAGCCAAATATAACGACCTGCAAATAGAAATAGAGTGACTATGGCAAAAGAAAGCAAAGATAGTACCAACAATAGTAGCCACTTTTAAGTGCAACCCCAAAACAACTTCTGTGGCACCACTTGAACACCATCAGCAGTGACAAAACCACAAGCAGTGAATTACAAAGGGCAGCTTTACTTGGAACAGCTTACATCAGGGGCTGGATTCTACCTGGTTGGTCTGGTTCTATAGAACTTGTTGTTATGATTCTGTGCAGTTTGGAGAACCAGCAAATCGCTTCACTGGCTGGCCCCGCCCTGCCCACTCCTTACCAGGCATGTGCGCCATCCAAATTGCCTGCGTTTGGTAAGTTACTATTTTTCATTTTTTTCCCTCCGACCATCAGCTGTACTGCTGTGCTGGGAGATTTAGATTCGCTAGAAAGCAGGAAATGGTTGGATTTCTTGCTTTCTAGCTAATCTAAAAGCAGAGCTGAACCATCCTTAAGACTGAAGCTTCTATTTTTCAGTGCAGACTCCAGCAATAGATTGCAGAAAGGTAGATCTCTGAATGAATCTGTGATTCTGTGAGCAACTCAATCTGCCTGCCTGCTTTGCCGGATTTTGGGTGAAAATTGCCCTTTTTTTAACAAAAAAAAATCCATATTTACATAAATATTTACAATATTTACATACAAGCCATGCCAGAAAGTCACATGACAACCAAGCCACACCCACAAATTTGGCCACACCCACATAGCTTCTTGTTAAGAAATTTGAATCCTACCCCTGGCTTATATCCTGCAACAGTATGTTTAATGCCATCCAACAACAGCTTCTGTCTATCCTAGTTCCTTGGGAAGGACTCAATAAATGGATTAAAATGCCAAATCCAATCTAAACATCTAGCTGGCTGTGCAACAATCCATAATAATAATAATTTTATGTAATAAGTTTCCCCATACCCCAGGGCAACTTGGACAACCTGGAAGGCACTTGCTAGCAGATACCATTATAAATCAAACCTTTCACTTGATAAAGTTGGAAACAACCTTGTTTAAAACAATTTGCTTTATTTTTTTAAAAAAGAAACTCTTATACTTGAAGAATGAGCCCTTATCTGACCTACAGTCATCACCTCACTCCCCCACCACCATCACTCCAGGAAATACCATGTACTAATGTTGTGATCTACAATAAACTAATAGAAAAAATATGTTTTAATACAATGCATTGATTGATTGGGATTAATTCAGCAGACATGAACACTACTGAATGACAAAGAAGATGCCACATGCTTTTTCAAAGTTTAAATGGATATGAATTTATACAGTCCTGTACAACAGATTCAACCATCTATTTTTTGTTTTGTTTTTAGAAGCTCCTTCAATCAAATCTACTGTAAATGATTTTTAATTCTATGAGAGCATGCAAAGTGACTTTTTGTACAGATCTAAACCATTCAATCTTAATTGCCAGGATCTGCTGTGTCTGGTGCTGCACTTCAACATTTGGATGATGAAAGGTTGAGAGAGCTCTGAGGATGGATTCTGGCACATTTTGCTCTCAACTAAAATTTCACACCTGCTGATTTAAGGCTAACAGTGGTAGAACATCAGCCAATAGCAAGTATGTGCCAATGAGGTCAATACAAGACACCACACAGGATTAGCAAGCCCTTTGGTGGAAGATATGGTTTGATTTTCTGGAAGAACTTATTAAAATGAATTGGGTCTCTTGTATATAGCAGTGATCCATCACTGAATTAATTTCAGTTCTCCTCTGTAATGTTAATAAGATATGGGGGGGGGAACCTTCTTACTCCTTTCAAAGATATCAGTTGTAGAAACATTAATGACATTGAATCCACTCCAGTGAATGGGAGAGAATGAGTTCACCTACACTATGATTTATAATTGGCTAACTGGTGGGACTTGAGTTCTTTGCATGAGGAAAAAAAATGGAGCTACTGGGGCTTTTAAATGTGTGCCATTCAGGCTTGCATTGTCATAAAAAGGGTCTTAAGCAATCAGCCTGCATCTAATTAAGGCTCTCTGCCATTTAGGTTTCAGCACTCAAGCCACTTACTTTGGAGTAGTTCTAGGCTAATACTCTTGACTCATGTAAGATTTAAGGACACCGTGTAAGAGGCTGATTAAAAACTCTGTCCATGATTTCCTGTAAGGTTACTTCCTGTTTTTTGTTTTTTTTTTCAAGCAGAACACTCAAACTAGAGCCAAGGTTTTGCTCTATAAGCATTCTGCATTATAGTCTGCACTGCATAGGATTGTCAGGCCATAAAAAGATAAGAACTCTGCAAAGTGTTGGATTAAATTTCAAAACTGGGCTTCATAGTTGATAAGGATACAATGGTAAAAGCTTTCCTGCAAGCCTTTTCCTGATATTACATGGCACTTTGAGAGAGGAATCTTGTGATCCTACAAAAAGATGTGACTGCTTTAAAGAGTTGTCGATAAATACTACCTCAACATACAGTCTGGTTGGCCATGTGATCACAGAAAGGTCTTTGAATGATGCTGGCTCCCTCAGCTAGGAAATAGACCAGAGCTGTCAAACTCCCAGCCCGCAGGCTGGATCTGTAACACTCTGGCCATGCCTATGCCTGGTTGAACAAAGAGGGAAAACGTCCTGATATGTCATGTGACACCACAGTGACAACATGAGTTTGACATCCTTGAAATAGACAGACAGATATGTATATTCCAAGAGTAGAGCCTAAAATGTTTTAAATATAAAATATATGGCCTACCATTTACATCGCAACTCATCTTGTAGGGCTGGGATATGTATAAACCATTTGGGACTTCACTAGTAATTTTTATATAATTTTCTGCAACATTCATTTTCAGAATTGATGTCAACAGATTGCACTGAATCCATGATTTTCGTCATTGCTTTGCCTGAGAATATTTTTTATACACATAGATCCCTTTACATGAATAATACCAAGTAATCTCAACAATTCACACACTTTTCTTGGATCAATGATGGTGCTCAGCTGTGTGGATGACTTTTCAAATCTGTCTTTTAAAAAACATAGATAAATTGAAAAACAGAAAATGTTATCCCTTTAAAAATCTTTTTTTTAATCTTGCAAAGTAAAAAGTAAGAATAATCTGTCCTCAGCAATCACCATGGCATCTGAAATGAATGAAAAAGAACAGATTTAAACAAAACAAAACCATTTTCCCCCTTATTTTATAGGCCAAAGGATTTTATCCGAAGAAAATAATAGAAATGAGCAACAGACATAAAACTTTAGCCTGTGTAAATTAAATGGTTCTGCTGCATTAACTTCATAAAACCATAATCCTATCCTCCATAAACTATTACATGTACTGCAACATATCTGATTTATGGGATACAGAATCGATGGGAAAAAATTAATGCTTGAAAAACATATTAGAGACATTATTGAACAGATTTTAATTGAGATTTGATTTCAATGCCCCTTATCCACATGATTAATGTGTTTTAGCCCTTGACTCCAGCAGGCAGAAAAGAGAGTCTTTAATATGACAATTAAGTATCTGTCTTTAGGTTTTATGTAGCTCTCTCCTCAGATCACTTCATCAGTACAGTGTGGCTTTTGTGCAGATTAAATTGAGACTCAATTTTCTCTATTTTCCAGCACTTACTTATGTTTTATGACAAGCACTGAATCAATTTTATACTATTATTGATTTTTTCTTAAATGGACACAAACCATTTCGCCTTTTGCCCTTCTTTTCGACTCTCTTTCACTGGCTTTTTTTTTTCACTGTATGCTTGATATACAGCTGGCTAAAGAAATTTTGAGTGTTTCCTGCAATTTCTACAGGTCATGCCAATTCATTCAACTTTTACAATGCCAGAATTAATAAACTTAACCTAGATTTCCAGAAGAAGAAGAAAAGACATGATTACGGGTGTGATGGGATCGGTTATTTTAAAGGATGGTTTTCTCCCAAACCTTTTCTTTCCTTAATAAATGTATAGATAGAGCTTTGACAGTTATGTTACTTCCTTTCTAAACCCCAACGTCATCTCTGCAGTGATTGCTGAACTCTGTGAAAACTGCTTATATTGTAATTTTTGAAGAATAAATAACAAGAGAGACTGTATAGATAGAATGAGACTCTATGACATTCAGGGGAAAAGGACATTATCCACCATGAAGTAATAAGTCGTCAAAGATACCACAACAAGCAAGTGGCATGCAATGCAATTAAAAAGC
This sequence comes from Laticauda colubrina, assembly GCA_015471245.1. Taxonomy (NCBI): domain Eukaryota; kingdom Metazoa; phylum Chordata; class Lepidosauria; order Squamata; family Elapidae; genus Laticauda; species Laticauda colubrina. The sequence goes on from BLBF01000002.1 coordinate 74,386,315, forward strand.
TCCTGGCTCTTATAGGACTTCATCCTTTATGACCTATCGCCAAAATTAACAGTGACCCTGGGCAATAAAAGTAATATGCTGGATAATCAGATTGATTCTCTTTTTCTTTGTGTGTGTGTGTGTGTGTGTGTGTGTGTGTGTTTTAGACTTATGTATTGAGGTCATATTGACTGGGCAAAAGGAGAGATGCTATTCAGACAGAACAAATAAGAGGAGATAGAGAAATATCAGAAACAGGCAGTAATGCTGATAACCTTACTGGGCAAGCTTTGTTGGGAGAGGATGAATGTTCAATGGCCTTTCAGGAAATATGAGTAGAGACTTCTCATATATTACACATGGGTGAGTAGATGGACACAAATAAGGTGGTACATCCTTCAGGAATGTAAAATAAATCCACCATTCATTTCTTTTGGATTGTAGACTCATGGTCTACCAAGTGGACAGAAGTAAACCGTATTGTCTATGGCCTTCATCTCTGGAACACTGGAAAACACTTGTAATGAAGTCCCAAAGGTGCTTTTTTTTTTTCAAGAAGCAAGTGGACTTTCTGTTTTTTTCTTTGAAGATGTTTTGCTTCTCATCCAAGAAGTTTCCTCAGCTTCTAGAGCTGCAAAAGCTTCTTGGATGAGAAGTGAGAAGTCTTCAAAGAAAAACCAGAAAGTCCATTTACCTCTTGAAAAAAAAACCACCTTTGGGGCAACCATGACCTGGATGACTAAGAATCTCCATAGATTGAAATGAAGGTATCTTTGGACATTTACTGGTGGTGCAAAAGTAAAGCCCCTGTCACACTGCACCAATGGATGCAAAGAGGATGTAAAATGGACAAAAAAGCTTGCCATCCGTTGGTTAATGCGATGGATCAGTTCTGTACTCACTGCCTCCGTTTTGCTTCCTCTCTATCTGTCCAGCATCCGTTTATGGACGTTTCATCTGCTCAGAAAGTTTTGAGCTGTTCAAAACTTTTACGCGGAAAATATATCCAATTCGTCCGTTCTGCATCTGCTAGGCATCCGCTATATCCGCTAGGCATCCATTCCACATCCGCGCAACTCGCATCCGCTCGGACGCAGGGAGGAAGCGGAACGGACACGGAACGGATGCAGAATGGATGCCTCGCGGATGCAGCACGGAAACAAAGCATTTAAAACGGAAAAAACGTTCGCAGAGGGGACCTATCTCGGATATTAAGGATGTCTAGAGGATACCTAGAGGATGCCTAGCGGATGCAAAGGGACACCTATACTGCCTATAAAAAGGGGGAGCAACTCACCTGCATCTCACTTTCAGACCAGCAGCCCTGCTGTGCAGACTTCTGCAGCCTTCATCTGACTCTTGCTCTTCCACAGCATCCAGTCATGTTAACCATGGATCGTAACACAGTCCTTTTCGCAGCCACCATCCTTCTGCAACAGTGCGAAGCCGTCTAAAGAGGCGGCCAAGAAGCGTCTGGGTCCGAAGATGGATTGGGAGAAGAGCAGAGTATGGACTGTACAACAAGCTGATGGTGGAGCTCAGGAACGAAGACACTCGGGCATTCCAGAACTTCATGAGGATGCCTCCAGCCATGTTTGACGAAGTTGTGCAGCGGCTGACACCCAGGTTGACCAAGGCAAACAACAACTTCCAGCCCAGACTGGACCCTGGGCTCAAGGTGGCACTCACTCTGTGCCACCTGGCCTCAGGGACCACCTACAGGAGCATGCAGTACAGCTGGAGGGTGCCACACAACACCATCAGCATTGTGGTCAGAGAAGTGGTACAGGCCATCATCGAAGAATACATGGAGGAGCTCCTCCAGTGCCCCTCCACTGAAAAAGGCTGGAAGAAAGTAGCAGAGCAGTGGTATCAGAGGTGGAACTTCCCACACACCGTTGGAGCCATAGATGGCAAGCACATGGCCTGCAAAGCACTACCCAAGTCGGGGTCCACTTATTTCAACTACAAGGGCTTCTTCAGCATCGTCCTCTTTGCCATGGTCGATGCTGACTACAAGTTCATGCACATCGATGCTTCAGGGAATGGGTCAGCTTCAGATGCCCAGGTATACAACGCCAGTGACCTCAAGGAGGGGCTGGAAGGCAACCTCATCATGGGCTTCCCAGATCCAGACCCCCTGCCCAACGACATGCAAGATGTGCCCGACTTCATTGTGGGGGATGACGCCTTCTCCCTCAGAACATACCTCATGAAGCCCTACACTTCCAGATGCCTCACCCGTGAAGAGAGAATCTTCAACTACAGGCTGTCCAGGGCAAGGCGGGTGGTGGAGAACGCCTTTGGCATCCTGGCCAACAGGTTCCAGGTACTTCTCACCACCATGCAGCATCACCCAGAGACCGTGTTGAGGATCATGGAAGCTTGCTGCATCCTGCACAATCTCATGCGCACCCGCTACCCAGTCTTGCAGAACAGGCTCGTGGACCTCCAACAAGGCAATGGGGACATGGAGCCTGGGGAATGGAGGCAAGAGCGAAATCTGATAGACACTGAGGATGTGCAAGGCCCCAACAGAGCCTCACGTGAAGGGAAGAAGCAGCGCAACCTCCTGAAACACTGGTGCAATTCCCCAGCTGGAGCAGTGGAGTGGCAAGACAAGATGATAGATGATTAATGTGTGCTTCCTTGAGCCTGTCTCATCACACTGATGAGATTGGGCCATGTATGTTGGGTGGGCCTACAATGAACAGGGTGTTTAATAAAGAGTTGTGTTTGTGTTGACATGTGTGGATGATTATTACATTGTTATTGATAATAAAGGGCCATAGGTGTGGCACCTGGGAGGGTGGACCATACAGTCCCACTATGCTTACACTGGAGGTTTATCGATCCCCACAGCTATTACCTAGCCCACAGGTATCCCTGCCCACCCCACTGATATCTTAACCCATCCCACAAGCATGCAAAGGCTTAAACCAATTCTAAAAGTTTCCACCAAGACTTTATTAAAAAAAAGAAATGAAGCAAATGTGTGAATCAAAGATAAACTTTATTGAACAACAAGCTATAAAAGAAAAATGACCCAAATCAAGTGTCCAAATAAACTCTACAGGTAGCCAGCCAGCCAGTCTCTGGCACTCCTCTTGGTCACTCGGAGGTGTGCCCAGTCTCAGGGGTGAAGGGTCCAGGTGCTGTGGAGGTGAGTGCTGCAGCAGTGCTGGTCTGAAGCACCACTGGGGTGCCTGGCCCTGAGAGGACAACAGGTGACGGTGTGTTGAGAAAGCTCTCAGACAGCTGGCTCAGACCCGTGATGCTGAGAGCTCCTTCCTCCATGCCATGGGGTGTCAGCCCCAGTACTGATGACAGATGTACTGAGGCCGGGCTTGGCTGTGGGGTGAAGGAAGGAGTAGTGTAGTGGGGCTGTCTGGTCTGCAGCTGGGTGAGGACTGGCGTGGGTGGCATCATTGGCGTGGGTGGCATTGGTGGCATCAGTGGAACCGGTTGCAATGGTGTCACCCGATGACTCTGTGCCTGGACTGGGAAGGGCTCCTGCCTGTGCTGCTGGATCTCCTGGTAGCCATAGCCCTGGTAGGTGAGAGCCTGTGGGAAGCCTTGGAATGGGAGGGACATCACCTGGGGTGGAGGAGCAGGCCTGGACTGGGTGGGAGCAGGTTCCTCAGGGTCTGGAGGGTTGTGAAGCAGATCGGTGATCTGGTCCTTCACCACCTGGTACTGGCGTTCCGCCATGTCCCTGAGGGTCTGGTTGACATAGGTGAGGAAGGGCTTGCGGTTGGAGGATGAGGAGTCGGTGGGGACCAGCTGAGAGAGGATATCTATGCTGGTCCGGATGGTGTCCCTGATCTCCAGCAGGACAGTGTGGCTCTGCCCGTCGTGCTGTCTGGCTCTCTGCCTTTCTGTGGAGGTGGAGCTGGGGTGTGTGGATGCGGCTACGGCTGTGGTGGACGCGCCGTCTCCTTTCTCCCACCGCACCAGGGAGTCCTCCACGCGCTCCACCATGGTTACAACACCTGTCCGCGGGTTCTCTGCCGTGGCACGCTCCACAGAAACCTGCCTGGAGACAGGGACTGACTCTCGGCCGGAAGAGGACTGGCTCTCAGCAGGTTGCCAGAGAGAGAGGGTAGTGAGAGGGGCTCCTGGTGCTCCTCGGTGGCGGATCTCACCCTCCAGGAAGCTGCACCTGGCCATGACGTAGGTCTCTCTGTCCGTCAGCTTAACCGTGGCCTGGCCAGATTTCTTCAGGTGCAGCTTCCCGTACCAGGTGTGCATGTGCTTCCACCAGCCGAGGAGCACCTCCGAAGTGTAGCCCATACTCTCCGCCTTCTCTCTCCAAGCAGCCTGCTTCCTTTTGGTGTCCCTGTACAGCCAGTGTCCCTTCCGCCACAGATAGTCATTCTCTCTCAGCCACTCCAGCACCTCATCCTCGTGTTCCTCCTCAATGGAGTATTGCCTCCTCTCCCGTTGTCGCATACGCCTCTTCCTCCCTTTGGCAGGACCAGATGGTCCCTCATCAGAGGGGCTCCCAGGTAGTAGGGGCTGCTCCTCCACACCATCAGCAGCAGCAGCAGGATCATCATCATCATCATCATACATCAGCAGGATCATAATCATCATCAGCAGCAGCAGCAGGATCATCATCATCAGCAGCAGCAGCAGCAGCAGCACCACTAGCAGGATCATCATCATCATCAGCAGCAGCAGGACCAGGATCATCAGCAGCAGAGTAAGCACCAGCAGCGCCAGCAAGACCAGGAGCACAAGCAGGACCAGGAGCACGAGCAGGACCAGCAGGATGAGGAAGACCAGGAGCATGAGCAGGACCAGCAGGACCAGGAGCAGCTTCAGCAGAGTAAGCACCAGCAGAAGCACCACCGTCAGGAGCAGCTTCAGCAGAGTAAGCACCAGCAGAAGCACCACCGCCAGGAGCAGCTTCAGCAGAAGCTCCAGCACCAGAAGAGGGAGCCCGAGCAGCAGAAGCCCCAGCAGAAGCAGAGTCAGGGACAGGGGGCGGAAGGGTGGCCCTGTCCCTCTTGCCAATGATGGTGGCAGGTTGCTGAGGCTTTCGCTTCTTCCCCATGGTTGTGGAGTTGCTGGCTGGCAGGAAGTCTGGCAGGGATTCTGGCAGGCACCAAGGCTGGCAGGAAGGCTGGCACCAAGGCTGGCAGGAAGCCTGGCAGGCAGGCAGGCACCAAGGTTGGCAAGCAGGCTGGCAGGCAGGCAGGCACCAAGGCTGGCAGGCAGGCTTGCAGGAAGGCTGGCAGGAAGCCTGGCAGGAAGGAAGGCAGGCAGGCAGGCACCAAGGCTGGCAGGCAGACTGGCTGGCAGGGAGGCTGGAAGGCAGGCTGGCAGCAAGGCTGGCAGGCAGGCAGAGAGCAAGGCTGGCAGGGAGGCTGGCCAGGAGGCTTTGAAGTCAGGCTGGCAGGAAGGCTGGCAGCAAAGCTTGCAGGCAGGCATGCAGGCAGGGCAGGCAAGGACTCGATGTATCCGGCAGCAGGTCTTTCCTCCGAATGCTGGCCACGTGCGAGCTGCTTTCCTTTATATCCACGTGGCTTACACAATGCATCCCCCCCGCATGCGCAATTAACGCTTGGCATCCGTTTGGCTTCCACTGTGCATCTGCTAGGCTTCTGCTCTGCATCCGCTTCATCCGCTGTGCATCCACTCTGCATCTGCTGTATCCGTTCCGTGTCTGCTTTGCTGAGGTCCCCCGGAACCCTAGCGGATGTGCCATCCGCTCCCATCCGCTTCCATCCGCTGGGCTTCCTTTCCGCATCCGCTTTCCATCTGCCCTGTGTCCTCCCTGCGTCCGTTCCTTTCCGTGTTTATCTGCTCCGGTTATGCAAATTTTTGCCCCTTTTGAGAGCGGATAACAACGGATGGAACATTTTGCTCGTCCGTTGTGTCCTTTTTACTAACGTTTTGCATCCGTTGGGCAGTGTGACATGGCCTTCAAGGAGGAGTGTTGTTGTTTTTAAGGCAATTGACAGGATTCCAACAATCACTCTAATTAAATCATGATTCTCCAGCCAAACTTCAAAAAACTTCAAAGGATCTATTAGAAATGACATACTGGCACTGCCCTGTATGAAGCCAATTCTGGCATATGTAAATTATAATCACCTGTGACCCTATTTCCCCCCTCACCCCTGGATGTCTCATCAACCAGATTCTCCACTTGAGCACATTCACGGGCTGGGTGTCATCATTCACGTTCTTCAATTAAATATATTCATGGTATTTTAGTTACAATCTTTTAAAGATAAGAGTTGGAATGTACTTTCACTTTCCAACTGCTGCAGATTTCCTTCCGCCCCTCCTTTTTATAATGGCAATTATTCGAACAGCATAGGAATGTTTTATGAGTTGACAGGAATGTGCATTCAAAAGATAAGTTACATTACAACCAGGGGTGAGATTCTACATGTTCACACCTATTCACTAGAACCGGTTGTTAACATTCTAAGCAGTTTGGAGAAGCGGTTGACAGAAGAAATTACTGGCCTAATCCTGTAAGGAAGGCAGGAAGGAAACATTCTGGTGTTGCTTACAGAAACTGCCTCTCCATTAACTCTTATTACATTCTTGGCAGGACTAGACTTCCTGTCTCTGGAACTTTTCTGGAGTTTTTTTCCCCCTCTTTTGCTGGCTCTTTGCTTGTGTGGAGTGACCATTCAGAGTTACAATGGCCCTAAAAAGTGTTTTTCACACTTACAACTGTTGCAGCATCCCCACAGTCATGAGAAGCCAGGCGAGGAGATGCATACCTCAATGTGAGTGATGTTGAGTTGGTTACACTCAGCCAGTCACATGACCACCAAGCCATGCCCACAACTAAGCCACACCCATAGAACTGGTTGTTTAAAAATTTGAATCCCACCCCTGATTACAACATTATTGCAGAGAAATATAACCAGAATTTTGAAAAATCCCTCCCTTCCTAAAAATAAATCCTGCAGATAAGAAAAAGTTGGCTAGAGGTATAATATATACTCACAAAAAAACAATTTGGGATTAATTCCATAAATTACATTATTTAAAACCAGTATTCTGGAAATTACATTCAAAACCTACACAGTAGTCTTTTTGTCATTTAAAAAAAAAATCCTTTCTTAAACATAATAAAAAAGAATCATATGCAACTTACGAATTTTATCTAGGCTTGGTTTACTTCCTCATCTACCCTGATTAATTTGAGTTTGGAAAAATGATGGAAGAATAATTACTTTCGTATGTCTCTCTGGAGCATATAAACCAAAAAGTTCATTTGCAGAGACCAAACTTGATAATATTCAGGTGCTGAACTAAACAAGAGTGATTCAGTGTCAAGGTTTAAATGCTTATATACAGAGAGGACACTTTAAACAAGTATCTTTCAAAGCAATAAATCAACTATAAATTTCCTGTACACATAAACGTAAAATTACAAGAATATCTTGACCTGGTGAAAGAGCAAAAGCTGTTAAAAAATAAAAGTACTCCATACAAAATGGAATGATAGAGAGAACCAAATCGCTTTAGTTTATATCAATGAAAAGAATAATCCAGGTAACCGGCACTGTGAATTTCAAGTTGCATTCAGTCAATCATCTGAGCACTAAAAGATGATGGGCTTTGTTTCAAGGTTAGTGGATTTTCAAAGGGGTCCTTGAAAAGGGATAATACAATCAAAGCCAATACTTTTGCTTGGCATAATTTTAGCAGACGCAGCTTTCCTGCAAACAAGGGATCTTTGTGTCTGGCCTATGCGAAAAGATTGAGGTTCTCTGAAATGAATTACAAGCTTAATCTAAAATCTCACCAATTGAAATCAACAAATAGGCTTAGCACCTCTCCAACATTGTCCCTTTTTCTCTCCAAACCCTTTTTTAATCAGGTTCACTTCACACTGTTACAGCAGATTAGCCATAGGGAGAATGTATGCTACTGTATTCAAAATCATCCTATGAAGCCAGCCATCTGTTTTTTGTTTTGTTTTTTAAAGGGACAAAAATACATGTATTCTTTTTCACTCAGCCAAATAAATGCATTGATAGCAGCCAGCTGTCATTCCCAAGATCTCAAAAGTAAAGCAATCCTATGGAGTAAATCCTGGAAACACTGCAGGAAAAGTTCCAGAGAGATGATCTACAAGGGAGAGCATTTGTAACTGGACAAACACTCTAATGACATGAGAATAATCTCGCATACAGAAGGAGGGAAGATTTCATTTAGAAAGTTAATATCCCTCTGAAACAACCAATTTCATTTTGCCAGTTTCAAGAATGTTCATTTTCTCTTCTAATCGACATTGTTAAAACAGATTATGAGCAAAGGATGCTTCCTAATAACAATATATGAGATTTTGTAAATCTTTTTTGAATATTTCACTCTCTCTTAATGTACAACATGTTCATCAAATATATCTTACATATTTGTGGCAGAGTTACAACATGTATGCACATACACACACACACACACACACAATGGTTAGAGGCTACTCACCTCACACTATGGAATACTGTACAGTTTTTTTACAGTGTTTTTTTTTTTTTTTGAGAATTGTGACCGTTGTCCTTAATGAACAACTAATTGTGAAGTTTGCAGTTGTCTCTTTTCCCGTTCCACATTTTACTCTTTCAATTCCAAAGAAAAGCCCTTCCATAGTGGACATAGATCTAAAGCTGTTTTTATTCCAGAAAGGAAAATTTTGCAAATTTTGACTGGGGAGGAAAGTGGCAACTGAATAAATCAATATAAATATAAGGAACTTAAGGAAACCTACAAGCACTGATCTGGGCTAATTTTGCTGTTGTAATAGTTCCACAAACAATTGGCAATGGATCGGACTGTGTTAAAAGGGACCTGACTGAGCCCGAGGGTCTTCAGGAAATGATGGAGTGACATGAGTGCTTTAGCAACAACCGCCAGACCTTTGCTTAAGCTCTGTGCAGGGAACTTCCCAGTGAGGAATCGGTGTCCATACCTGAAGAAAAGTCTTCAAAGAAGTCAAAGGATGAAATAGCCTTTTGAAAGAGATCTCAAGTTGTCAGAATAAGCAACAATTCTATCGCCACCTCTCGTTCCTGATCTTTTCTCTCTCAAATGGTTCTGGTGAAACACCTTCACTCAGCTCTGAAGGGAAACACAGAAATGAATCAGGATGGGGTGAGCGGGTTAGGGGGGTTTGAAGGGGACCACCTTCCACATACAGTTGGAATTGGAAGCTGTCTGCCTCAGCCGTTAGAAATATGTGGAGAAATTACCTACCGTTCCCCATAGAGACATCCAGCAACTATCCCAGGCCAGCTTTTCAGTTCGGTGATAATATGCTCCTATCAGTTTTAATAGCCCCATGCTGGATTCAGGAGGTATTATGGATTGTACAGCAAGCATATTGTCATTAAATTAAATTTTCAGAACATTCCCCAGCTCATCACAAATACCACAGAGAGTAATCATAATCGGTTCTCAACACATGTGTAATTGCCTTCAGCTGGCGTTTTTTACAGTTGACATTGTTCAGCAGTGATAAGGTGATTGGTGATTTGAATACACAGCTTGTTTCATAGCTGCCGTAATTGAAATATGGTATGTGTGAATGGAAGATTACATTAAGACCTAGGATAATCACCTGACATGAGAGTAATTGAGTCTACAATCTGCCACTGAGTCTCTCAGGGAGGGCTGAAATGAAAAGAAGCCATTAGTAGATTATACCACGGCTGGCTCTGTTTTGTGCTGGAGTGCCAGACTGGCATTCCAGAACTGCAGGCTATATGAGGATGCTGTCTAGGGCACCATAAATGAAAGGAATAAGGAAGAGAGAGAGAGAGAGAGAGAAGGAGGGGAAACAAAATAGTTTAAAAGGAAAAGTTGCACTTTTTCCTCCTCGGGGGACAAGAGGCCAGCTCAGTGAGAAACGCTTCATTTCACACATTGAAAAAAAAAAAGAAAAAAAAACTACATTACCTCCATTTTCTCCTTTGACTGAAGCATATGTCTACCATTTTAGTTTTATATGGTGGGTTTTAGCAATAGTTTCTTTGGGCTAAACATATATGAAATAAAACACTGGAGAATATTTTATGTTGTTTTTTTTTTAAAGGAGAGTGGATTCTCCAAGCTGGATTTTTTTCCTCTCAGGAAAGGAAATGTTTGCATCTCAGGTTCGTGTGGAGATATCCTTGCTGCAGTTAGAGCCATGCCAACCCAATTTTGGCAACTTTTGTAAAGCTAGCTGGCCAAAGTTATACTAATCTATGTTCCAAAACTCAGGTTAGACCATTCATTAAAAAAAAGTCTCAGCAACATGATCACAGACATGATGATCAAGTTTCTATCACACATAATGAGCAAAAAAACCAAACAAACAAAGCTATCATTTGAATTTACTCATAAGCTAATTAAGAGTTGACCATAACTTATTCAATTGATTCATACTTAATCAAAACATACGACAGACAAATCAGGATATATATTAGCCGATTAACCCTTCATTTTATACCAATATCAAGTATTAATTTGAACTAATTTAAAATGCATTTTAATCCAAGGCTTTAGCTTCAGCAGGACTCTTTCAGTGACTAACCTAATGGTCATAGGTAGTCCTTGATTTACAACTGTCTGTCCACTGTGGTTGTAAGATGTGACAGTCATAAAATGGGTTAGTCATGTGACAAATCCTATTTTACAAACTTTATTGTAACAGCAATTAAGCCAACATAGCAGTAGTAAAGAACTGTGATTATTTAACAGTCACCGCAGTCATTAAATTTGTGATGGGTATGGTTTTGGCAAAAATGGGAAGTAAATACCAATTTTCAGCAAAATTTTGTAAAATACAATCACATGACCATGTGATCTAGCAAGCAGCTAAAAGTGCTATAAGCTGGAGTTCTGGCAGAACTTTGAACCTAGATTATAAGTAGCCCCTGCATATGTTGTAACTTTGAATGGTGGCTAAGCCAATAGTAAATCAAAGACTACCTATATTATTTACTATATCCTTCCCCAGTTACAAGGAACCTATTTCACAGGATTAAAAAATGTGTCCAGAACAACTTCACTTTTGACTCACTAGAAAAGGGGTGTCAAACTCGTGTTGTCACAGTGGCATCATGTGACATATCAGGACTTTTTCCCCTTCGCTAAACTGGATGTGGCCAGTGAGTGATGCATCCAGCCTGTGGGCCACTAGGTTATCAATCCAACTGCCTCCTGCAATTTAATAAATTAAAAAGAACATGAGATAAAGTTCATCTGACTAGACTTGTTCCTGACAAACCAGGTTGACTACTAGGTGCTTGCAATCTGTCATATTTGTCTGAAGTTCTTTGGATTCTCCTTTTTTTTTTCTTTTTTAACACGAAGACAGTAACTGCTCTCTTGCGGACATTTCACCTTTTTTTTCTAAGACCATCAAGAAGATCCTTCCATATCCTTATTCCATATTCATTGGTACAAGTTTTGGTGATGGACATTAGGTTTGGAGTATCCTAACTTTTGGGGACATGTTGGCAAACTTCCGAAAAGCTTCCCAAGGACATTTCCAAAACAATTACAAGGATGGGCTGGCTTACTCATAGGTTGATTAGCAGGAAGGGAATTGTCAGTGAATTTAATAAATCCTCAAAGCTGTTCTGTTACATTACTAAACCCTGCTCCTGGCAGGAAGCATGCTTCATAAGCCACACCACAACTACATTTCCTCTGTCTTTCATGGATCCACCATACTATCTTCTGTCCCACAATCTTTGTTTTTCTTCTGCAAAGGTCTCAAAGCTATTTCTGAAATCTAGAAGTGCAGAACATCTCCTCTTCCTCCTCCCCCTTCCCTTACCTCATTTTCCCTATTCCCCTCTATCTCTGACATCAATGGGTTTGCTCCTCTGAATAGGATGAGTTGCTTCATGTATCACAGCACCCCTTCTGTTTGATCTAAGCATGTATCTGTCCAGTGCAATATAACATATTACAAGCACATTTTACATGCTTGACCAAGGGCAAATAATTTTTCTTTATTTTTTTTTTTACAAATAGACTAACTATCCACTTCAGTTAGTTGATGGTAAGTTGATAAAACTAATCAATTTCAAAACAATGTAGTGTGGCTCTATGATATCAATTTCATTTATAGCACAATTTTATGTAGTATCATAAAAAGAGAGGGAGAAACAGTACAATCCTTTAAAATGACCTAAAATGATTCATGTCATAAATAAGTCAGCTCTTTTCTGAAAAAAGAAAGTTAGAAAGCTTCAGCAGATTTTGATTTCCCAATGAAATTATCACCTTGACCTTCCCTTTTAAATGTGCAATGCCATTTCCAGGAATCCTGGCAGAAAGGAAAGCTAGGTTTATATTTTAAACTTCCAAAGGAGAGCTAAATTTTGGTGGTAGTGGCAATAGAGATAGTGGAATATAAGGCCTCTAATTTATGGTTTATGTCACATCCCATTCTCAGCATTTTTGTATTCCCGAGTCGTCGTTTCTCCATCTTCCTGTAGATGCATCCATTATTTTTTATGCATTGTTTTTTTTTTCTCAGAGACAAATTAATCATGATTTGTTTGAGAACAATTGCATCCATTTTTAAAATTTAATGACTAGCCCTTTTTCCTCTTCAGTATGACTGTTCATAAGTATACCAGAACATAGTATACTGTATCTTCCCTCATGCTGTAGTAGATTGGCCAGCAAATAATAACCTACAGAGAACTGCATTTTAGCCTCTCTGAATAAAAAAAAGAAATTTCACTATTTATATTAAGACATATTTACACTGTTAACTTTAGTTGTCTGCCCTTGAAAAAAGAATTATCAAATTCCCCAAAGTCCCATAGTTACTCTCTGGAGGCAAGACTGTTGATGTCTTATCCTAGATCAATCATTACTGAAGGCTGCCTGTCCTATTTGGTAATATTTGTTCAGTGACTAACAAAGATCAGCCTCCAGATATTCCTATTATGATATCATCTCTCCAAGGTTAAACTTAATCCATTTTGCATTGTTTTTGGAGTTTTTGTTTTGTTTTTTAACCAACAAGACAACATATGTTTCTCTGACTGGAAATGAATTAAGTTCATAGTTCCTAAATATGAGATCTGACATTGTTCTTATTACAAAAAAGCAATTTATTTTCCAAAAGACTTACACTTCAAAGGTTATAGAAAAAAGTTCAAATATCAGTTCTATCCATTTTTTTTTTCAATTACTGGATTTCCTAACAACACTAGCTTTTAGACAGATAAGCAATGGTATCAGTTTCCTTATTCAGCCATCTCCAGGTTTCCAATTTTGATCTTTAAAAAAAAGCAAATTTATTGTAATGCACTGGACAACTTTCAAACCAGCAGTTACAACTTGTTTCTTATATCACCATGGAACATATCAAAAGGTATTTATGTGAATATTTGTACATCTTTGATACACAGGATTTGGAAGTTTTAATACAGTTGAGAAAGCCTGAGTACAGGCAGACAAACTTGTCAACATATAATATAATATTATTTAATATGTTACAAAGGTTAAAGAAAAATATTTTCTATCAATTTACAAGAATTAAATGCATTGAGCAAAAGAAAATTGTGACAGTACACAATATTATGAGTATTTTCTGTGGAGTAATTTCTACACATTTACACTATAAGCAAATCTATTTTCTTTAATTGGCCAGCCCATTCTGAAGTCTAAATCGAAGCCTACAGTATGGTTCATGTTTTAATCCCATTGTTGATTCTGCTGAAAATTTGAAAAATTCATTTGCAGTGAATCAATGAACAAAATGAACACTAGTCAAAATAAGTCCAGATAGAACCAATTTGTTACTTGAAAAAAAATCCAGCGTATTGATAGATGCAGGCAGGAATTTTACTTATGTTTTCCAAAATATATGCAGTGGACAACTGCTCTTATATTACAGAAAATGTTGGGGAAGAAGTCACTACTCTTTAAAAAGCTTTACAGTCTGAATAGTGGGCATTGTATTACCTGAAAACAGCAGAATAAAAGAGAAAAGGCTGGGGGAAATCATAATATATAAAGATGTGAAAATAGCACTAGAACAACTGTGGCAAAAGAAAGCAAAAATAGTACCAATAGTTATATTGTCTGTTATTAATCCCTACCTATCTGAGTGTTGGCTACTGGAGAAAATGTGTTCTGGACTTTTTATTTTCTTCTTAATTTTGTCATTGCCTTTGCCTAATGGTCTGTAAATATAGTTTATCTCTATGTGTTTATTGATGACTGATATACATGAATGCTAAGCTTCCAGAAATTCCCTAACATTTTTGGATTTGGCTAGGTCTAATATGCTACCAGTTTCCCAGTTGAAACTGTGATTGAGTCTGTCATTGTGTTGTGGAATTAAGGAGTTTTCAACCTCAGAATACCTACTGCTTCTTAATATGCATGGATATGTTCTGCATCTTCTGCCTGCTGGTCCTACATAGAGACTATTATAGTCCTTACATTATGTGTTATAGATAACTTTTCTTCCTTCTTGGGATACTGGGTCTTTTGGTTTGCTAAAGATGTGGAGACCATAAGTTTGTTTGTGTTTTATGGTGTTGCCCAGTGGTTGTGATAGTCTTTTGGTTGTTTCTGAGATGTTTTTGATATATGATAGTATTATCTTTTTCATAGTTTGTGTTAGTTGTGCTACAGAAAATTGAGTGGTGTACTTTTTGATAAAATTCCATAGATGTACCGTTTGTTTGTTGGAAGAAATTGTAGAGATAGTCTGATTCTTCTTCTTTTTTTTTTGGGGGGGGGGGGTGTTCTGGGTTGCCACAGTGCATTTGTGTTCATCTAAATAATGTTCTTACACAGCTCTTCTTATGGGAAGTTGGGGTTGTTATTTTGGTAATGTAATACATTTGTTAGTGTGTGTTATTTTTTAGAGACTCGTGTTCCTAATCTGCCATCATTTCCTCTGCTGGTGAGAAAGAATAATGTGTTGTTGTTTTTGTTGGAAAAATTAACCATTGCTTAGTAAAGTTTTATTGTCAATGGCAAATGAATTCTTAGGGATATTCTGATGTCGAAGGGCAGGCCAAAAAGATGTACTTTGTGAAAGGCATTTTGAAGCTATAAGCTAGTCCTAGAAATAATATTATCTCAATCCCTTGGAGAGTGACCTTTCCAATGCGGTTTTCAAGGCCAGTATATAGGTGACCATTGAAGACCATAGCTGCTCTTCAACTTTTTGATTCACAATGTCGAAATGCACCTCCCCCACCTCTCAAATCTTTGGAATTAGGCTTGTTCTAAAGCAACTGAAAGCAAGGCAAATGCAAAGTGACAGCACTGGTCTCTCCCTTCGATTGTGTTGGCTTTGTCCTTTGTATTGCATTACACAACTAGGGAGCGGGCTCTGTAACTGGAATATGATTTGGTTATTTTGACTGAAATATTCTTACTGATGAGTGTGTCACATCAAAAAGTGATGAAATATTTATCCTTTCCAAAACAAATAAAAATGATTTTTTAATTATGGTCAATATTTGATGAGTAATGCTAGAACGAACTGTAATAACATATTTATAGGCCAACTGTCATTTCTATTTGAAAGCCTCTCATAGTTATAACTTCAGCACAACACTCATTCCTCCCTGCTCCAACAGAGGAAAACCAAGAGTGGAGAAAGAGTTCTGTATTGCCTATGATTGCTAAATCAAGAACCAGGAGGTAATTGATTCAGACACATCAAAGTACATTAATACTTCCTCTCCAATCTGGCCTGCATTTGGCAGAATATAAAAATACTACTGTCCATATATTGCAAGTGCTTTGCAAACTAGTATCCTTACCTATCCAAAATTCATGGTGTGAGTTCCAGATATTGTTTCAGTAATTGATGCTTCCCAGTCATAGCTTTTTATTTCCTGATAAAGCTATGAAATGCTTTATGACACAATAGAGATAGTTCAACAGATCTATAGAGATGTGACAGAATAGAACAAAACAAAACAGAATGATTACTTGCTCTTCTCACTGCCTGTTAAGAGCAAAACAGAAGATTATTGGTGGATCCTTGGTTTCACATATGATAAAATGAAATGTGAATATCTGGAAGTGAATTGATAGAAACAGTACTGATCCTAATGTAAAGTTGCTGAAAAAAAGAGACAATTTTTTAAAAAAATTTAAATGGCAGGACTTTATATCAATTTATAGTGCAAATATACTTTAAATATTATGTTGGGTTCTGGTCACCAGATCATAAATCAAAGATCTGTAGAGGTACAGAGGAAAACCAAATTATCAAGAAGCTAGATGGATCCCCCTATCAAAAATGATTACAATATATATAATATGCAAGACAGTGAAATAAAATAATGGATGCTATTAAAATAGATATGGAAAGGTTTTCTCATCTTTTGATAATTTTCAAGACTAATAAAATGAAATTAATTATTGGACAATTCAGAAGATATGAAAGCAACTATTTCACATAATACATATTTTAACTTGGGAATTTATTATAACAAGAAACATTAAGGACCACCACCTCTCAAACAACTTTTAAAAAATGTTAAATTTATTCAGGTGTGTTGTCATGGAAAATAATACATTTCCTAAATATTCACAGCCTCAGTTTAAGAAATCCTAGGAATTGTCTATTCAGTAAATCATCCACTTAATCTATTCTAACTTCTAAATGGTGCTTCAGTCATCAGTTTTCAAGCAGAAGACTTCACGTTTTCTCTGCCACAAACTTAATAGGAAGACCTATACTTTTTCACATCTGCTAATTTTAGCATCCTTTATAAAAGCAGAAAAGTAAAGCAGTACATCTTTTATATGATTGTGAACATGCATATATGTGTATGTATCAGTACATATCACTTAAACATGGGCCAGAAGTATGTGGCAGCACCTGAAAAACCTTAATACAACCCTTGGATGTATAAACAAGAGGCACAGAATCAAAATAACATGAAGTATTAGTACCACTTTATAAATCCTTAGTAAGACCACACCTGGAATACTACATTCAGTTTTGATCATCGCATTGCAAAATAGATGTTGAGGCTTTGAAAAAGTGCAAAGAAGAGCAACTAAGATAATTAAAGGCCTGGAGACTAAAACATATGAAGAACGGCTGCAGGAATTGGGTATGGCTAGTCTAGAGAAAAGAAGGACTAGGGGCAACATGATAGCAGTATTCCAGTATTTGAGGGGTTGCCACAAAGAAGAGGAGGGCAAATTATTTTCCAAAGCACCAGAAGGCAAGACAAGAAACAATGGATGAAAACTAATCAAGGAGAGAAGCCACCTGAAATTAAGGAGAAACTTCCAAATAGTGCGAACAATCAACCAATAGAATAAGTTCAGAAGTTGTAAGTGCTTCATCACTGGAGTTGTCTTTTTTAATAAAAATAAAAGATTGGACAGCCACCAGTCTGAAATAGTACAGGGTTTCCTGCTTAAGTAAAGGGTTGAACTAGAAGACCTCCAAGGTCCCTTCCAGCTCTATTCTGATTGAATACATGTATATATGTGTGACTCTGTGTATATATGTTTGTGTGTGTGTATCGTCAAATCTTTTTTCTACAAGTAATATAGCTTGGCAAGACAAATTTACTGTCTTAAATTAGTTATTTCCTTCCTTGTATTGATAATTAGTACTAGACAGGATGGCTCTGAGTTACCTATTAACTCCCACTACTATGTTTAGCAGCACATTAAGGACAAAAATACATTAACAGCCCCACAGGGGAAGAAACTGCTTTCTTCTGTTTAGTTTAAAATTTTATCCGTTCAAGAAAACTTCAATTTGCATTAAATTATCAAGCCATATATTTTTTATTCAAAATGATATCTTTATATTTTGCAGTCTGTGTTCATATAGGTATGTGTGTTTGTGTCTGCGTGTCAGATTTGTGTGTAGTTCCAAGAAGTTGCCAGGAGTCAACACTGACTCGAAGGGACATACAAAAATGATAACAATGCACACCTTCTAATACCAAAAAAAGGAAAAGATTGCATTTGCAGTATGAGGAGAGAATTTTTATCATGCAATCTGTTGAATTTATTTTGCTTTCATTTTGTCAAATTTACATTAACAATAGTTAAAGATATTGCAACATTTTGCTGTACTTCTGGATTTGTTTAATTTTCTCATAGATATAAATGGACAATGTACTGAACTGGAGTAGAATCACAGCATGCAGGATGAATAAAGATTCTTATATTCAGTAGCTCAATGATAGAGCACATATTTTGATTGTGTAGGATTCAGTCATCAGCATTTCTTACTTTTCTTATCTCTCTGTCTATCTATCTATCTATCTATCTATCTATCTATCTATCTATCTATCT
>BLBF01000002.1:74404591-74513308 GCA_015471245.1 Laticauda colubrina
TCTATCTATCTATCTATCTATCTATCTATCTATCTATCTATCTATCTATCTATCTATCTATCTATCTATCTGCAGGAAAGCCACTGTATAAGGAAAGGGCTAGAATAGGGGAGATCAAGTTAAAATCATGCCAGGGAAATGCAGAGAATTATTACGAATTAGGTTTGCTTTCTTAGGAAGTTGCTAGGATAAAATTAAGGGAAATCCCATGCAAGCTTCCTTGAGCTCCTGGAAGAGATGTGAGATAAATATCAATTCAAATAAATATTCTCCTAGTGTTTCACTTCTGTGTGACTCCACTTCCTTGTCATTAGATACAGCTGAGATACAACTGTGGACTTCGTGTTTATCAAATATATGAGAAGCCATTCAACCAATCCTGCTGTTAGTAACAGTTGGTGAAATGTCAGGTGCAGCATAGTTTATTATTTCTTAATATGTGTTCCTTTAAATGTCTCATCAGGTGGCAGTATCTGGCTAGTCTTGTCCAGGCTTGGAAGGTCAGCAGAACTGGGGCTTGTGAAGATTTGGCTGCAATTTCTAGGGGGATATCAAAGCAGTGGCTAATGGTTGAACATTTATAAAAACAATATAAAGAATTGAGTTGGAAAAACTACTTCCATATTGCTGCCAACAAATTATACCACCATGTTTATGAAGTCATCAAGAGTTGAGTCCAACACAACTGACTTTTTTTAAATTAAGTTTATCCTTTTTACCTAATTATAGGTAAAAAGCTAAACAGATTAAAAAAATAAGGAAAAAGCAAACCAATAAACTACAGAGCCTGTGCAAAATATTTAAATTTATCTATTTATACAAAAAATAAGATCGGAGTAATCTAGTGTATCGGATATCTAGATTGCTTATAGATAATACATAGCCTTTATCAAACCATTTTTTTACAGTTATAATTTAGATATTTTGGTGTAAATTTGAATGCACTACAAATTGCAGAAGGGAAGGAAGGAAGGAAAGAAGGAAGGAAGGAAGGAAGGAAGGAAGGAAGGAAGGAAGGAAGGAAGGGAATAGAATAACAGAGTTGGAAAGGGTCTTGTAGTCCAACCTCCTGCTTAGGCAGGAAACACTATACCATTTCAGACAAATGGTTATAGCTTTGACTAAATTGTAGTTAGCAAATACCATTACTCTAAAGCCAAGCTTTCCAAATTATGTTTTAGGGAGCCTTTGAAATTCCTTTGAAGCTCACTAGGAAATCCAAAAGATGATCAGTTGTGTCAGACAACTTTCTCTGAAAAACAGTTTTGTCTAACTTTCAAATTTGTCTAGTGTTATTAGTTTAAGTCAGGTTAGCTCCAGCCTATTAAAGTTCAGGAAAGCTCTCAAGACCTGTTTAGATCACCAGGCTTGGGAGTACCGGGGAATTGGTAACATGTTAAGGTGGCTCCCCTATTGTATGTGAAGTGTGGTTGCTATAATTTTTTGATTCCTAATGATTGTCTATATTTTTGATAATTATTGTTTGCTTTTATATTGTAGTTTTATTGGTATGCTACCCAAAGCCACTTCTGGTGAGATAGGCATTATATAAATTTGATAGATAAATAAAATATGCAATTGTTTGAGATTTGTCTCTGTTTTGGGTCATGGATGCTCAGGCTTAAAACTGCATTTTAATTTATCTCTTTGCAGAAATACAAATCAACAACATAAAGTCTTGAGTTGGAGTAAAATCCTAGCATAGATTTTGGGGAGGGAGGGCTTTGCCCTCTGCCCACTGTTGTGTTCCCAGTCTGGATAGGAGCCCCTATGTCTGCAATTTGCATCACAATGAAACAAATTTAAATGTGAAAACCATTCATTCAAGCAAGAGTTGTTTTGCCATGTGATGCCGCATCATGCCATGCCATGCTATGCCATGCCACATTATACAAGATGTGGCTAGGGAGAAGGAGTTAACAACTCCCATTCTCATTCTTGTATCATGATCCAATTCTCACTCTTTCCTTCTTGCTTGTGATTTAGCAAAACAACCAAATAAAATTGCACTGTAGGTTACTTGTAGGTGGGGCAGAGACAGTGGTGGGATTCAAAATTCTTTACTTCCGGTTCTGTGGGCGTGGCTTGGTGGGCATGACAGGCGAAGGATACTATAAAATCTCCAATCAGAGGTAGTATTTGCTGGTTCTCTAAACTACTCAAAATTTCCACTACCGGTTCTCCAGAAATGGTCAGAACCTGCCGAATACCACCTCTGGGCAGAGAACTTGTGTTCTTTTTTGCCTGGATTTCTCCTCCTAAGGCTTGCTGTTTAAAATAAAGGATCCTTTATTTATTTATGGAGATATTTATTTACTGATACTCCAAATGTATCCAAATTTGTATTCAGGAGGAGTTTTATTTTACAGATGCAACAGAAAAGATTTTAGTTGACAGTCTTCTTCTCTTCTACATTTGGCACATAACTAGTAGTAAATAATCTATCCGGGATCAACTTGGATTTTCGTTTGTCTTGTTTCACTTTACAAACTCTCTAGAAAATTAGGTGGTGTAAGAGGAGAGGACAAGCACTTTAATGAAAGGAACCTCCTTCCTTTCACAATAATGTCTGAATGCATCTGAAATCAACACTTAAAGCCCTCTGACAGAATTTGTATGCATTTCACTGTTCATTGAGATATAGCAGAAATATAGCATAGGAGAATTGAGATTTATGGAGATCTTTAAATGAATTATAATTCATCTTCCATTCACTGGTCCCAGAAAATAATAATCCTAACCCGATATAATTCAAGCATTATTTACTTAGTTGACAGAAGCAATCTTTTGTTCTCTCATTTGCTATTTTCAAAACAGTTTGATATGCCTATACATATACATATTATATTCAAAGCTTTAGCAGAGACTATGGCTGGTTTAATTTCTCACAGAAAATGGGGAAACTAAAGAAAAGAAGGGATACCTGTACTGAAAGCTCTGGGAATCATTTCTGAAAATAAGACCTATTGATTTCATCAGGGCTTACTTCGACATCAGTCTTGGGGATTTAAATAATACTCTTATTTTAAATATATATTTGAAGGGTTATATAGAAGCTTGACATCCAATATATAATGCCATATTGTGGCATGTGTTTTAAAGTTTCATCTCTGAGATAATAATGGTTAATAGTATAATATTTTTGTAGATTTAATACAGCTTTTAGTTCCTATCTTCCATTGCACTCATTCACTCTCTCTTTATGAAATATCTATAGTTAAAGCTTTCAGCACTAATCTAAGATTCCCGTGTACTAATTTTATAATGGAGATTTCCCCACCTCCCCAATTTTGATTATTTGATACTGAGGTATAGATAGGAATCTTGCAAGCATAGTTCTTAATTTTTGCAACCTGGTCAGAAGGTGTATATTACCTTCTTTTATTTACACATGCATACACACACACACCTATTCCAGCTCTTAGGCCTATAGCAATCTGCCTTTCCATAATCAGTTTTAAGTCTTGGCACATTAACATTAACAAACCAGGTTTGCACGAAGGACCTATTTGCCTTATGCAGTGGAAAAAAAAATGAACGTAAATATTCCAGTGCCAAATTATGAACATATTTATTTATACAACAAAGTACACCAATTTCCCTGCCTTAACTCAGAGAGACTTTTGCCAATTAAGGCAAACGTAACATTGTGAGGTTCATGTTCTATTTAGCGTTCTCTTCTTGCCTCAAAATGCAGCATTTGGAAAGGATTGGGCAGAGTTGAAGGCTGCCCTTGAGCTCGTACATGTTTTTTACATTATTTTTCTTTATCTGTAGTTCTGTATTGGAAAAAGTTTAAGGGATATAAAACAAAATGGGGGAAGGGGGCAGAAATCTAGCAGGACCTATAGGAGATAAGTTAAAGGAATGATGAAGAAGGAAAACAGGAAAACATAATAAAGCTTATTTCTGATAAATACGGAGTTGACTGAAGGTCACACATATCAATATCAAAATAATGTAAATGAGGAGAAAAGCAGAATTGATATATAAACATTTTAAACTATAGGAGAAAACAATACAGGAATGTTGAGCAAAGAGTCAAGGGCTGGCTTTTCAAAGGAAGTTTTAAAAATGAACTGAAGTTTTAAAAATAAAAGGATGCAAAGAGAACCAGTGGGAGAAACAATTCAAAGTGAAATGGTCAAGAAGGAAAGATAAAGGGAAATGTAATACCCCTGAAACATAACAACCCAGGTATTTTGAAAAGAAAATTCAAGACTGAAATGAATAGAAATTAGACATCAAATCAAAGAATAGAGTTATTTTAGGGGAGGAAAAAATGTCCATTTAAAAGTCAGATTTTGAGCTGGTTCTTGGATTTGGGTTTGACAGTTAGCAAAAGAATAAATCCTGTTTTTCTCCACAGCCATTTTCAAGACAGATAATTTCTTTAAACTAAAAAATATGTTATATTTCAGCTATATATTCCATGTGCAACCTTGTAAAGCAAAATTATTGCTTTAACTAATGCATAGAAATCATGAATATACTTATGACACCAATTTCAGATTATTTTCATCAGGTTTTATTAGAGTTGACTCTAATATTAAGAGAGAATATCTAAATAATACTCAGAAAGAAGACAGAATTGGATTCAGACCAATAAACTGAAAATCAGTGAACACAAGATAACAGTCAATTAATTGTGTAGCACTCACAATTTATTGTATTGGGTTGCATGATTCCCATTGATCAGGTGCTAAAGGTGTTATGAAGCAGTCTGAAGCTGTTTTGGGAGCAACTCTCAGTTAAAACTGAAATAGAATAAAAATAACTCGTTGCACTTATACATGGATTAATAATATCTCAATTGCTACAATATAGTGTCCATAACACTGCTTTCATTATTTCATCAGAAAATGTAGCAGAAGCAATGTAATATACTTATATTACTGGTTGAAATAAAATGAAGTAGATGTATTTATCAGTTTGGAAAAATGGGCTACAAATCTTTAATACCTTTAATATAATCCAATCTGCCCTTTCAAAGTTCAAAATGCTTTGACATAATGTTATTTATTATTTAACTGCTGATATAGAAAGGTGGGAAGGCAGAAGTATTATCCAATGAGAGCAGCTTCCAATCCAGACTGAAATGCATTGTAAACTGTTATCAGAATATTTCAGTCCAACATGAGCACAATAAAGGAGCAATTGAAACAGTGAGTGTGAATATACCTTTTGTAAAAGCAGCTTTTTACATTCACTACAACTGTAATTGGATAGGCTGAAAGTTATAGCAACAAATTTCATTAAAACTTTGATGAAATATTCCATTCTAGTGATACATCCATTAAGGCTTATGATTGTGGTATTAGAAATATAGGGCCTTATTAAACTTAAACAATTTGAGATTTATCAATATCCTTGCTTGCCTCCTTTCCCCCCAGAATTCCAGATATTCAGAACTATTGCTTTGTAAATGAGAAATTGCTGTCAGATGTGGAAAGAGACAATTGATATGACAACAGTATGAAAACAAAGTGTAGGAGACCTCACAGGATAAGAAGGAAGAAACAAAGGAGGGTTTCGGAAACCATTGGTTATCACAATGTAAAAAATAATGGAGGCAGTGGAAACTAATTGCACTTGCAATTAATTCCTACTAAGTGTGGTGGTGCAGTAGTTAGAATGCAATGTTGCATGCAAACTCTGCCCACAGACAGGAGTTTGATCCTGACCAGCTCAAGGTGGACTCAGCCTTCATCCTTCTGTGGTCAGTAAAATGATGATCCAGATTGTTAAGGGAAATATGCTGACTATGTAAACCACTTAGAGAGGGCTCTAAAGCACTATGAAGCAGTATATAAGTCCAAGAGCTATTGCTATTGCTAACTTTCAAGGAAAACTCCATGAGAATAATGACCTACTTAGTTTGCCAATGTTCTAAAATCTGGTAGAGTATTTAAAACTGGCTTGTAGATTTATTTGGCTTTTATTGGAGTTTGCCTTCAAGTTAAGTTTTGGATCTGGAACTTGTACTTTTTTGGCTAACTAAAGTGCACAACAGCTTTAAGATAACATTTCTACTTAAACATGTATTTGTGTATTATACTTTGGAATGAATTTTGACTATCAAAGGTTCAAGCAGCCTTGCCTGAGATGCTATTGGTAAGATTTATGGTAAATTATAGCTTCAGTGTTTGGAGCAGCATTGCCCAGATGGAGGTAGGGGAAGCAGCATGCTCTACATTGCATTTTCATCAATGTAAGCTCCAATTCCAACACAGAGATTTGAAAGCTAAGAGATATATATGATTGTGATATCACTGAATTCTGATTAGAAGAGGGGGAGTCAACCTATTGTCCAAAGCACCTGAAGGCAGGATAAGAAGCAATGGAGGGAAATTAATCAAGGAGAGAACCAGCCTAGAGCTAAGGAGAAATTCTCTGACAGTTAGAACAATTAATCAGCTTCCCTGAAAAACTGCAGGTGTTTAAGAAGATATTGGGCAACCACTTGTCTGAAATGATATAGGGTTTCCTGCTTGAGCAAGGGATTGGACTAGAAGATCTCCAAGATCCCTTTCAACTTGGTTATCCTGTTTACATATAGAAACACATTAAGGAATCTCTTCAGCTGGGAAAACACCCTAGTGAAATGTCATGGGAAAGGGGCTTTAGTGGAAGGAGCAGAAGTGAAACAAAGGCTATATATCTTGAAGGCTGAGAACTCTTGTATCTCTGTTTCTGACCCTAATTCTTGCTCATACAACACAAAAGGAATCATACTTTGTGAAGTATTTCTTATCTTAATGTTTTTTTAAGATTAGGGGCACAGCCAGCAAAAGCCCTGGTTTAGATGAGAACTCCATAAGAATGCAGAAAACCTGGCTGATTTAGATCTCTTGGACAGAAATCATTCTGCTTCAGGCCATAGAAAGTAAATACAAACTTGGGGTGATATTGTAATGGTACATCTTGAAACAAATAATTCCCTCAAAACTGTCAAACTATTTACTAAGTCTGCATTGCTATTACTATTAATCTTCCCATCCTTCCTTTCACCCATCTCCTCCCACTTATGACTGTATGACTATCACTTTGTTGCTTGTATCCTTACAATTTTTATTGACTATTTCCTAATATGATTTGACAGCTTGTTGTACTCTATGACTATTATTAAATATTGTACCTTATGATTCTTGACTCTTGATGAATGTATCTTTTCTTTTATGTACACTGAGAGCATTTGCACCAAGACAAATTCCTTGTGTGTCCAATCACACTTGGCCAATAAAAAATTCTATTCTATTCTATGAGCAAAGTCTTCTCCTAAAGAAGAAATTGCAATCTTCTTTCAACAATGTGATCTTTCCTTAAATAAATATATAGAAAAGTTGTCTGTGATGGCAATTGGGTGTCACTTTCGAAGTTATAATTTAGCCCAATTACAGAACTGGGAAATGCTATTAGCAGATATGATACCCTTTAAATCAGGGGTCTCCAACTGTAGCAATGTTAAGACTTGAAGTCCACAAGTCTTAACGTTGCCAAGGTTGGAGACCCCTGCTTTAGATAATCTACTAACATAGTTAAGGATCAAAATATAACTTTTTTTTTCAACAGAGTTTCCAATGAATGGAAAAGATTCTTGATGACTGTGTTGTTGTGGAAAAGTAAAAATCATACCCAGAAGCATGTACAGAAAGTAGTTCACTTCCCAAAACAATTTAGAAATTTCCAACAGAGGTTCTATACCAGGGGGTGTCAAACTCACAGCATCACATTGTTGTCATGTGACATATCATGATTTCCCCCCCCTTTGCTAAACTGGGGGTGGGGTGGCCAGTGCGTGATGCATCTGGCCCAAGGGCCAAGAGTTTGACACCCTGTTCTATACAGAATCTCCCCAAAACAAGTCTTATTGCTTACCTTAAACTATAAGGACAACTGAACCATTTTTCTCTTTTACAGAATATATCTTAAATTTAGGCCAATTGCCTTTCAAAAGAAACCAGTAAATTCTGTAACAATTGGAATGAAACTGATTTGTCTGCTCAAAAGTCTAAACAGGGTTCAAATTATTTTATGGTTTTATCTGCATGATATAATATGCCTCAGAAAATAGTTCATGAAGACATATGTTTGCAATAGTGTTCACAGACAACTACAAAAGAGTGATGCAGCCTAATAATACAATCCCAAAAATGCTACCATATAATTATACAATATTAGGACAGCTGATGCATGTCTATAAATTACAGCATTTGTGTTTTTAGGTCATCACACAAACCATTTGTCTGTCTTTGCCATCCTTTGACCTCCCTTGCAGACACCCATGGACTTCTGCTGTCCACCAATCAATGTAACTTGCTAATTAATAATGAAGGCTTGTAGTATGAATCCAAAGATATCATGCTTCAGGGTAACAAATTCTCATTTCTGCATATCCCACAAAACAGTGCAACTGGCTTCAATTCTCTGCCAATTAACAAAACATAACATAGTTAAACACGTAAGTTAACCGTGTGGGAATCTTTATGTCTCTTTTTTGTGGTTTGGCAGAAAGAAAACAAATCCTGTGATTGTTCCATTGTTCCTATGCTTCTGAAAAAGCTCTCATCCCAAATATCATGAATTTGATGAAGATACAGATCCTAATTGATACATATAGTACATTAATCCACAAGACAAAGTGTTGTGGATTAATATATGATATGTATCATTTTGCAGTCTCAATAAAAAGATAATCACAGCTTATTCAACAAATTATAGCTCTTAAGTCCAAAACACAAGGGATTCTTTCATACAAATAGTTTTTATTTAATTCCCACCATTGGGTGGTTTTTCAAGTAAGGGAAAAAGAAAGAAATTTGTAAAGACTAATTAAAATTAATGCAAATGTGGATTAATGTATGTATGTATGTATGTATGTATGTATGTATGTATGTTAGATAAATAGATAGATAGATAGATAGATAGATAGATAGATAGATAGATAGATAGATAGATGATAGGTGAAATGTAGTTTTTCTCAGGTATAGTTCAACAATATATTCCTCCAAAGTGTGCATTAGTGTAGTGTAGTACAGCAGACACAGGTTTGTAGCAAGATGATTTCCATAAAATTTTAAACATTTTATTTTATTTTTAAGTAGATAAACTGGATACAAAACTTAATCTACAAAAGCATATAAAAATGGCATACGCCAAATCTTTATGTTAAAATGGTGAAGAAAATGTTAAACAACAATGCCAGACATGTAGCTATTAATTAGGAATTTAGCAGGTAAAATTAACCATTGAACTGACCCTGGCAGTCTTATAAATCTTAATGGTAAATTTATGATAAGATCCATGATGTCAACACTCTCTAGGTAAAATCTATGCTATGAGACCTTAGTCAAAATAGCAAATTACCCACTTCAAAACAAAAGCAGTTGGTATTGAATCGATGTAATTAGTCTATCTACTATAATAGTGGGTAACCTTTTGGCAGCTAGAAGTTTCACTTGGCATTTCTTGAATGGACAAAGGCTACAATGGATGGACTAATCATGCAAATTTATTTTTTTCCTTGTTTTTGAAGTGGAGAGGGAATTTCAGCATTTTCCTTTCCTCATTTTAACAGATAAAATGTCCTTCAACTCAAGCTCAGCTCTTAGTGACCATGTTTGTGGGGTTTTTTTTAAAAATGTAAGTAAGTTGCCACTATCTACTACTACTATTATTATTATAGTCTGGCTACAAGCCTGGATTTTCTGGCAAGGTACAAACCATGTTTGAGCCTACTAGGCTTTTCAGTGTCAACTCAGGTCAATAAAGTGCTACATTCAGCCCTGGACTCTCAGGATGCTATCCTGGTTAAACTCTAACAAAGATTTAGGCTGCCAAAGACTGCATTCATTGCTAATGTTTCCATCTTCAAAGGCAATATATAATAGCACAAAACATCATCTAAATTTGGAAAGATGGACAAAAAGAGCCATCTAGCATTTGGGCAACCATTTATTGAGTTCACCATCCCAATAGAAGAAAATAAAGACAGTAATCTGATCCTATTGGAGTTCCTAGAAACATACAATTGTGATCCAGAATTACTATGTAAGCATCATGGCATTATGACTAATAATCACTATTAGTTTTATCTTCTGTGAAGCTACCAAATCTCCTTGCATGTATTCATTAATTTTGTTTCAATATTTGTAGAGTAACTTGGTGAACAGCCTATTTTAAAGTCATCTAAATTGCTGACCATCAACCAAGAAGGATTGTTTAATTCTGGTAAAGCATAGTTGAAGTACATAGTCATGTTGATTAAATGTTTGATAACACTATATGGCTAAAGGCTTGAACAGTAATGATGTTTACAAAATTAAAAAGTGTTTAATCTACTTAGTTATCTTTTTTTTTTTTGCAAACAGCAAGTCTGTATGATTATATAAGCAAATGAACTTAAAAACCATAAATCTAAATACTGTGCCTTATTTATGGATCAACTGAAAATAAAACATTTAATTATTTTTCAAGATGAGAATGAATATTGCAGTGGAATGGAAGACATTATATTGTGTATTTGGGAAACATTTTTTCCATTCTTTACTTGCTTAACTTTTTGCTCCATTCCAGAGCCAAGAATAACTGGAAGTAGTAGAAAAATGCCACTGTATACTGATAATCTCCATTATAAAAGATATTTTGGCCTAATCAACATATTGTTCCTGCTGGAAGATATGATACTGGAAAGCAGACAGTTTTGATGCTTTCAGAATGGCAATGTGATTATGGGAAAAATGAAAAGGCAGGAAATCATGGTGCTGAAGAAAACAAAATTGCATATGAGTTAAATTCCCTAACTGCACAAGCCAAAAAGCATAATATACTTGGCTTGTCCAACTATTTACATTGGGACAGCCATGTTAGTCTTTTTTTTCTTTCAAAGATAACAAAAAATAAAGAAAAACACACAAGCAATTTTGTGCATTCAAGTGAAATAGAAAACAGAAAAACTATAAGCAGATGACTGCTTAGAATATGTTTGCTTAGCACAGCTGCCTTAGAATAATTTCAGAAAAGCCAAGGTCAGTTTAAGATAGCTCTGTCATCATATGCCAAAGTTGTAGGCCTGGAGACCTTTGGAAAAGTGCTGAACTAGCTGAAATACATTTGCACCAACCCCAATACACTTAAATCTGTCACGCACAAACCAACAGGAGATCCAAGTGGTACTCTAGATCAAAGTAAGGCCTTAGTAATCCCATCAAGTTGTGAGAAGTTATTATTCCTTGGTCAGAAATCTTCAGTTGCATATGAAAGTCATGTTCATTTTTTTAAAAGCAAGTTCATATATTAATAAAAAATCAGGACTGATTGTTCTGAAAATGTTTCTAAGCAAATGATTGGTATGATTCGGAAGTAGGTTTTGCATAAGAATATTGCATAAGTGATTACAAGCTAGGCAATGGATGAAAAAACATTTGCAAATTGTTTCATAAGCAATGTTTTAAAATTTTATTTTTAAATATGTATGCACATTATCAGAGTAGTTTAAAATATGACACTTTTAATACTTGTTTTAAAAAATAAATTGAAATGTGCTATTGAAAAAATCAGCTCCAAGATAAGACAAACCAAATTAACAGTCTCCTTCAACCCATATCACCTATACCTCTGACATTCCAGTGAAATGAACTAATCTTGGTTATTCATCATTAGTTGTAATACTGATTTAAGGGAGTCTAATTTAATCTAATACAACCCACAGTTCATGGGTCTCATAATATGTACATTCAAGAGGCACTGATTTGGGGAGGCAGAATTCTCATCCCCTAGATTACAAGCCTTGGAAGGTTGAGAGGACATTAAGAAAAGGTCTATTCAAATTACTAATTTTATATGTACATCCTCAAAAATTCATTTCATCCTGGTATATGTTTTAGTAGGTCAATGTTCATGTCTCACATGTTTTGTAAGGATTTTTCTTAAACAAAGCAAATACATGCTTCCCAGATTAAGTGTTATTTATTCATTCATTGATTTAATTAATTTCTATGTCCACCCATATCATAGCTGTGACACTGGGCAGCATACAAACATTTAAAAACAGTTACAAGTAGTAATCTATGATGCCCAAAGTAAACAGCATGTCCCAGTCATAAATATCACATGAATAGACGGAGAGTAGATGGGAATTGCATATACATTTTAAATAATATGGATAGCCAAGGATTTTTCCAATGGCTTTTAACCATTAGGCATGGCAGCTTTACAAGTGATTTCTCTGCTCCTCCCACCTTCACACTACCTTGATGGAATAATCTATAACACAAAAATATATAACATAATCTAAATAGCTTCTGTTTACCTCACTACAGGTGGCAGTGAGTCAAGATTCCTGAATCCACTTATGATAAAGTTATAGTACTCTCAAGTTTTAATTCTAAAAGACAAGCTGGTCTGATGGAATCATTAGAATTAATTTCTGGGTGAATATGATACCAGATAGCTTGGAAATCCAACTTCCTAAATTTTCTTCCTTACTGAATGAGAACTGAGTTTTGTGATCCATGTGCACTGGTGTTTTTCAGACATGACAATGTTAAGGTGTGTGGAATTGAATTTTCCCAGAATTCCCCAGCTACGATAGTATGCATTTTATGTTGCCAATTTTTGAAAAACACTGCTACACACATTGCAGATTTTAGCATGCCTAAACAGCCCTGGCTTAAAATTCATAACATGCTTTTCTTGCATATATTAGTCTGAATCTGTTTAGAAAATTAATAAAACTCCTAAAACAAATACAGTAGTCCTCAAAGACAACCGTAATGGCGGCCAGAAATTTTTGTTGTATCAGTACAGTGGAATATTTGAACTCCGGAGTTGAAATGAGGAGTCCTTGGTGCTCTCTGAGCTTGCTTGTTTTATTGCAGGTGTTTCATTACCCAAACTAGCTAACATTATCAGTGCTGGTAAGGAGTGCTATTTGCTGTCAGTTATACTCTGGTGTCTTGTTTGTCTGTGTGAGTGGGAGCAGTCTTAGGGATTCTTTGGCTGGGTTTCTTTGATTTACTAATGGTTCTTTGTTTGGCAGTTTCTTTATTAGGATATTGCTTACTTGATTGTTGGTTTGAAATTGACCTTGGAGTTAATCTATGTTTATCTGAGTGCTGATTACTGGTGGAGAGGTGCAGCAGTCATTTTCTCTTTAGGGCTGGTTGATTGTCTCTTTTGCATAGTCCCCTGATAGCAAACCTATGGCATGCATGCCAGAAGTGGCACACAGAGCCTTGTCTGTGGGCACATGACCAGCTCAATTCCACCAAGAATGTGCCTGCACATCTCCTGTCGGCCAGCTTGTCTTCAGGTCTTTGCTGTGCATGTGGCGGGGAGAGCTCATGCACAGGTGATGCGGGGCGCATGCATGGAGGATGTGTGCATATGCACAAGGGTGGGGCATGTGTGTGTGGGAATGCACACATATTGCATTTTGGGGATGTGCATGCATACACTTTGGGCGCTCAGTGCTGAAAAGGCTAGCCATCACTGGCATACTTAATAGAAGTTGTACCCCAATCAAGAAACTGCCATTAGTTAACAGCCCAAACAAAGAATCCCTAAGACCGTCCCCACTCACACAGACAGGCAAAACAGCGGAATATAAACTGATAGCAAACAGCACTCCTTACTAGCGGATGTTACCTAGATAAGGTAATGAAATGCTTGTGAGAAAACAAGCAAACTCAGAGAGTGCCAAGACTCTTCATTTTGTTGTACGTCATGATGGTCAATAAGTCATAGTATCCACATGACTGACCCAATTTTACAACTTTTTTTTTAAGCAATCATTAAGCAAACATAGTGGTTGTATAGCTTATGCTGCCATCATTAAACAAACCCTTTGTCTACAGGAGGCATTATTTTGCTGGAAACCAGAAATAAATGCAAGTTTCCAATTTTAAAAAAATGTAATTTTTTTTTAAAATATTCCTGTGACCACCGATGTAAATGCATGTCATTGTGGACCAGTTGCCAACTGCCCAAAATGCATTCTGTAATTGTGGGGGAGGGGGAGCAGAACCTTCAGAATTTTGAGTATAGGTTGTAAGTA
The DNA here is from genome assembly GCA_015471245.1 of Laticauda colubrina. Lineage (NCBI taxonomy): Eukaryota > Metazoa > Chordata > Lepidosauria > Squamata > Elapidae > Laticauda > Laticauda colubrina. The sequence continues at coordinate 74,418,648 of BLBF01000002.1, forward strand.
CTTTTGGGGAATCCACTGTAACTTTAAACAGTTGGTAAATGACCCGTTGCAAGTCAAGGACTATTTGCGTATAGCAGTGGCAAAGAAGACAGCAGAATAAAGGCTCCTGGGTGGTAAGAAGACAAAAATGTCCATGTCCTGATTTATGTCTCTGTTGCAGTAGCCTGAGGTTATCATGAATAAATCAACCAAAACCACACCAAATACTAAAACATGAAAAGCAGATCACTCCTAATCATGTAAGCTCTGTGAAATCCCTTACTGAAAGCTAGGCTAAATGTACCTCTTGTCATATTACACAGGGCTAGAGTTATAAATTAGAGACAAAATCACATCTCTAGTATCTGCATTTCAGAGAGAAGAGAGTTGTTACTAATCTGAGGAAAGTTCAACTGGGTGGAGATATCTGAAATCTTCCCTTTCGCTTGCAATCTTGATATGTTGCTCTACCATTGCAGCATTAATTTTCATAGTTAATGAGTGCCTGAAACTTACAGTACAAGGAGCAAAAAACTTAAAAAGATAAAACAATATGTCTTAACACAGAGTTCCTTCACTTAAATCAAAGTTTCTGGTTACATACATTTTTGTAAGTAACATGAGCTACATAAATTTTTACATACTGTCTTCCTGGCATTTTATTAGAATATTTTTGCCTTCTAGTCATTCTGAAGAGATACTTTACAATATGAGGTTTCTGTCTGCACAAAAGATGTGGAATAGTTACAATCCTTCTATCTTATATTCAAGGGTCCCTTTATTCTTTAAAAGCTCTTTTTTATAACCTCCCAAAAATGTAGAGATAAATAAATATTGGCCTTATATAAAAATGTAGTATTGCATATAGTAGTGGGGAAATGCCACTGGAAATATAATCCTTCAGAGTAAACTGTTATGGTACTTATTTCTTCATAAAGTGGAAAGGCGATAAGGCCTGCTGTCTCCATGTGAAACCAAATGTTTACAAATACTCAAACCCATAAATTTGAAGGAGAAGCAGAATACAGAATATTCTTGTTAATGCAGAACATTTTCTGGTAATTTTATTGTCTAATTTTCAGCGGTTCCCTGCAGAATGAATGCAGTTCTGAAGGCAATTTTATAAAGTACTTTGTGGATAACTATTATCTGCTAATTATTAGAAATTGCATGTTGTTGTTAATTGCATAAATAAATTGTTTTATCTGAAAGCCATTAAAAAAATGTTTGGCGATTGAAGCATATATGGTTTTGATGTTCCTGTATAAAGCATTTAACTCTGAAATAATGACATGGTGCTTTAAACCAATGTCCTAGACTAATGCATTATAAGAGTGCTCTATTTATTTATTTTGCTTTTGTTTTACCAGGCTCTTTGTTTAACATCCCATACTCAGCATATATAGCATATTAAAATATGAAAAATGCCTTCAGCTTTTGAAGGGAGTATATCACATTTTAATAACAATAAATAATTGCCACAATAATTCCATAAAAACATAGGAACAAGTTAATATTATATTTTTTTGTATGTAGTACCAATGCATCATTTAAAAAACAAAACAGATCATTGATTGAAATTACTACTCAGAAAAATAACTTCTTAAATTAGTATTATACCATGTTTTTCACCTGTTCGTAATTAGTTTTTTTAAAAAAGAATATTTTGGCAGAATTCTTTGAAGTATTGTATGGCTACCATTTTATTTCTGAAATTCAGATCAGATTCTTGTTCCTAATATTATGTCTCTAAAAATTTGAAATACTGTAAGTACTATAAAAGGAATTCAAAGAGTGGAGAGAAGAACTTCAAAAATGATTAAGGGACCAGAGACTGAAATATACAAAGAACAGTTACAGGAATTGTTTATGTTTAGTCTAAAGAAAAGAAGAATTAGGGGTGACATGATAGCAGTGTTCAGATACTGGAGGGGCTGCCACAAAGAAGAGGGAATCAAACTGTTTTCCAAAGCACCAGAAGGCAAGACAAGAAACAATGGATGGATGCTAACCAAGGAGAAAAGCAACTAAGAACTAAAGAGAAATTTCCTAGCAATGAGAGCAATCAACCAATGGAACAACTTGCCTTCAGAAGTTGTGGTGTTCTATCACTGGAAGCTTTCAAAAAGAGACTAAACAATTATTTGTCTGAAATGGTATGGGGTCTCCTGCTTGAGCAGGGGTTGGGACTAGAATACCTCCAAGAGCCCTTTCAACTCTATTATTCTTTGTGCTGTGTTCTATCTGTCCTTCATATATAGCATCTTCTAGTTATGATAAGACTGCAGAATTGGTTAATCTCTCTCTCTCTCTCTCTCTCACACACACACACACACACATGAGACTAAAAAATACATAAGACATGTAAAAACAAGCTTCCATTCATGTACAGCTAACAGATTTTTGGTTTTTTTTTAATCTTGGTCCATCTCAATCTTCATTATAGCAACTGATTTTTTGAAGAAAAGTATGGGTGATCATTTCATTGTAGAAACAGGATATGGAAAGTTTACAAACCCAAGAAGTTCTCAGATGGCTAAAGTATTATCAAGCTCTGTGTGTGTGTGTGTGTGTGTACCTGAAATAATAATAATAAAAAAATTTCCAGGTGGATCCAAGACCATGAGACCATCTGACCATATCTGGTTACTTTAGATATGAATCATGTTAAGAGCTGAAAATTGTTCAAGGTACATCTGCAAAACAGAATTTCCTTGTTTCAATTTAACATTATTTTCTGTGATTCTGTTGCTCTTGGAACGTGACTCTGGGTTCATTATTGATATGATAAAAGTGTTATATCAATTCCCTATTAATAGGTAGCAGACCATTGTTGATATGTGTAATTTATACTTTCAATGATTTAATGAATTCAATAATTTTAATGCAATCCATGAAATAAATCATCAAAAGAGGCTGCTTCAAATACAAAGGCACTATTTTATTTATGTGATGTTAAGAGGGAGGGAGGCCCAGATGTGCCAATCAAGTATGTATCTGTATGCAATTAGAGCTTTTTTACAGGATTTGATCCAAAAAACTTGAGGATAAAGGAGAATGAAGCACCTCATTCGCTCTCCTCAGTTGTGAGATTTCAAGGAATTATCATTCACCCCGGTTCACCTGAATATTTATTTATTTATGTCAATTGCTTACAAGATAATAGGTAAAAATAAAAACATAGTTATAAATACATGAATACATATAAGAAAAATAAAAAATATATAAAAGAAACAATAGGACAGGGACAGTAGGCACGTTGGTGCACTTATGCACACCCCCTACAGACCTCTTAGGAAAGGGGTGAGGTCAATAGTAGACAGTCTAAGGTTAAAGTTTTTGGGGTTTGGGGAAGAAACCACAGAGTCAGATAGAATATTCCAGACACTGACCACTCTGTTGCTGAAGACTTATTTCCTGCAATCAAGTTTGGTGCGATTAATCTTGAGTTTATATATATTGTTTGCTCTTGTGTTGTTATGGTTGGAGCTGAAGTATTCATTGACAGGTAGGACACTGCAATGTATGATTTTATATACTATACTTTTCTGCAGATGTTCATTACCCAAACTAGGTAACATCAACTAGAACTGATGATTTGGGTAATAAAAAAATCTGCAAGAAAACAACTAAGTTCAGAGAACACCAAGGACCCCCTCATTTCAACCATGACCTACAAATATTATCTTTTAGAAGCAAAAATGCTTAGAGCCACCTATTCCTTTCCCTCATTCATCTTTCTCTCTTTTTATTTTTTTCTTCAGCCAAACTCTCATTCTCTTTCCCCTCTGTCCAGCAGATTCCTAAGAAACCAACCAGATCACTGAAAAAGACCACTCTGTTGCTGAAGTCGTATTTCCTGCAATCAAGTTTGGTGCGATTAACTTTGAGTTTGTATCTATTGTTTGCTCTTGTGTTGTTTTGGTTGAAGCTGAAGTATTCATTTGCAGATAGGACATTGCAATGTATGATTTTATATACTATACTTATATCGGACTGAAGGCGGTGTAGTTCTAGATTTTCTAGGTCTAGAATTTCGAGTCTGGTGGCATAAGGTATTCTGCAATGAGTAGAGGAGTGGAGAACTCTTCTTATGAAATTTTTCTGGACTTTCTCAACTGTGTTAATATCAGATATGTAATGTGGGTTCCAGACTGATGAGCTGTATTCGAGGATTGGTCTAGCAAACATTTTCTATGCTCTAGTTATTAGGGTAATATTATCAGAGAAAAAGCTATGTAAGGTTAACAACTCTTAATGCTTTTTTGGCTATGTAGTTACAGTGGGCTCTAGCACTTAGATCATTAGAGATGAGTACTCCAAGATCCTTGACAGAGGTTGGATCATCAACAAAGTCTTGACTATTCAGCCTGTATTTTATTTTCTGATTTATTTTGCCAATATGTAGGACAGAGCATTTATTTATTGAGATTTGAAGTTGCCATTTGTTTGACCATTCTGATACATAGTCAAGGTCTTTTTGAAGGGTAGCAGTATTGTTTGTGGTGTTGAATAGCTTTACATCATCAGCGAAGAGAACACAGTTTCTCTTGATATGATCACAGAGGTCATTTCTGTAGAGTATGAAAAGAATTGATCCTAGAACACTGCCTTGGGGGACACCACAATTCACAGGAACAGAATTTGATAGGACACTCCCAATTTTGACCATTTGTTGTCTGTTCTGATCTTAAAGGGACCTGAGATCCTGTTTCACTGAGTAATAGAAACCAAAATGCTACATCTAAGTTTGCTTTCTGGAATTGCAGTTGATGACAAAACAGGGTAAAGTCATTTTATGCTTTATACCTAGCTTGATAGACTTTCAAGTAAATGAAGATTTACTTGTTTACAGTCAGGCTTTAAAATGATGCTGTCTAATCAGAGCTTGGAACTGCAACACAGCCTGGAATCTATAGAGTTCAGGAGGCAAGAGAGAGTTATTATTCAAACACATACACACACACGCGTGCGCGCACACACACACACACACACACACACAGTGTATAGACACACACAAAAAGAAACAAATACAGGATCTTTATTAGAAGCACTGAAGGTAAGGAAAAGAGAATTTTAATTTTTCATTCTAGGATGCAAGAAAATTCCCATTTTCTGACGTACAAGGAGAGAGAGAGGGAGAAGGAAGAAGGGAGAGAGGGAGGGAGGGAGAGATGGAGGGAGAGGGAGAAGGGGGAGAGAGAGAGAGAGAGAGATGTCTCAATAATCCTAATAGAAGCTTTTATTCCTACAGCAGTTTATATGTGGAGACACCCTTTTCCTCAAGAATATGACAGGAGAAGAGTGATATAGATCTATTGATAAGTAGATACTTTTATATATACTGCAACCCAATTTATAACTAACTTCATGTACCTGGCATTTAAATATTTTGAAAGTATGGTTTTATTACTAGTCACTCCATTATAATGTAATGCGTAGCAGTCCCTGTGTAATTCCTAGGAGCTCTTGACAAATATTTATTAGCACTGATATAAGAGGGGAGGAAAACTCTCACATTTGATTTTCAGGTTTGCTTCTTTATTTGTTTGTTTATAATAGCATCTTTTCGCAGCTTGAAAATAAGAATATAATTTGGGTTGCCTGACGACTTTAGGAGGAAGTAGGGACAGGGTGGTGAAAGTGTGACCAAAAACAGTCAAACATCACAACCAATTCAAACCTTTGTGATACTAGGCTGATGGGGTTAAGACATGTCAGTTTCTATAGATATGTATGTCACGAGGAAGTGTTGTGGCCAGCAGTCCACCCAGTGCCTTTGATTTTGTCACTTAGGTGGATCAGGAACTCATCTGCCCCTGCTTGAATTGGAAACAGCTGTTTCACCTTCCATGGGCTTCCTTGTGATTCTATGAAGATGTTCTCTACTGATACCCTGCAATATCAATTTCTTCTCCCAGACAAGAAGAGGCCCACTCAGGCTTGATGCAAATGATAAGGAGAAAGCAACTCGTGGCACATTTGCTTTACTACAGATACTAGTACTACAGGGACTCCTCAACTTACAGCAGTTCATTTAGTGACAGTTACAACAGCACTGGAAAAAAGTGACTTATGACCATTTTCAGTTAAAAGCACTGCAGCATGCCCATAATCATGTGATCAAAATTCAGATTCTTTTCAACTGGCTCATATTTATGATGGTTGCAATGTCCTGAGGTCATGGGATCACTTTTTGTGACCTTCTGACAAGCAAAGTCAATGGGGAAGCCAGATTCAGTTATCAACCGGGTTACTAATTTAACAACTGAAGTGATTTACTAAACAATAGCAAGAAAGATTGTAAAACAGGGCAAAATTCAGTTAAAAATGTCTCGCTTAGCAACAGAAATGTCAGGTTCGATTGCCATCATAAGTCAAGAACTATCTGTATCAGGATGAGAAATTGTTTTCCTCTCAAGTATTATACTTCTTCATAGAACTTCCATTGGAAAACGGATGGTAGCAATGAGTGAGTAAAAGAGAATGAAAAACTTAGGCAATATCTTTTCTTTCCTCTGTGACCCCATTTCCATGTTTTTCAAAAAGGAAGAAACAGCTAACCTGGATTCTAAACTGATCTCTTGAAGAGAAGTTCTGATATTATGTAGTGAGCCAAATGAAATTAGGCTAAAGTCCAGCCAATTTATGATTGGTCCGGCCATGCACCTTGATAGGTACCATCTTTTGAACAGATGTTTTATTCCATTAATCACTACATGACATACAGATCAACTAAGTACCAACCCTCTGTAAATAAACAGAGGACTAAGGTTTTATAGGTCAGCCTCATACATGGATTTCCTCCACTAAAATACTATTGGGAGTGGTAGAATGGTGGTCAGATTGATGTAAGAATTGAAAATGTTAATTATCAATAATCAAAAAGAAAAATATGTTTCTAGAACAATAGAAAGGTGGATTTATTTCTGATCCACATTTATGCGTATATGAGAAAGAGAAAGTTTTTCTGATCTATACATTAATAACTCCTTAGTTTTTCAACCAAAATGTCTGGTGCAAGATTATATAGTGTGTTGTGGTGTTTCTTCCAGCTTTGGCTGGAAGATGCTAAAAAATTTAATAAGTACTGCTATATAATCTTTACTTGGTATCTGCTTGCTTTCAATAGTACAATGATCTCCTGTTTCCTGCCTGGAACCTTCTAATTTTGCACCTGGCTTATGAAACAGATTCTTTGACAGTCTTAATTATTTAACAAAAACAACAAGTTGGTGTTTTGTAACATCAGGGACCTTTGTTAAATAAAATGCAAGCAGGCAAACATCTCTCATTCTTTCCTCTTTCTCTGCCCCTGCTTTCCGCTGTAGCTCCCCTATGACAGGCTGAGAAAAAGAACTTGGCACATCTTGTTTCCTTACTTTAATCATGACACAGTTTGTTTTTGTCTGTTCTTTCTGTCTGTTGAATTGATTCTTACAAAATATGAGGGAGGCTGAGAATCCAGTAGGATGGGGCCTCTTGTTCATTCTGGGCACCAAAAGTAAATGCAGTGCCGTTCTATTTTCCAGAATAAGAATTACCTCAATAAGGCATTTTAACAGATTTCATTATGGTGAGTTTCAGTGCAAAAGCTAGTGCAGAATGTGGAAGATTGATTCAGTGCAGATACAAGCGGAATACAACAGAACTTGGACTCCATTATCAAGATGGCAGCTTTTCATTCCTAGGAACCAATTCATTTAAGAGTTATACAACATGTAGAAGCTTAGCCATTTCTTCAACACAACAAAAGAATGACTGATATTGTAATTTAAAGTGATATATGCTGGTAAGAGCATAAGGGAAACATGAATTAAATCTACCATTAAAGATGTATATTGCATTTGGGCAAAATCCCAGAATCTGAGCTGAACTGAGACACTTTGGAGTAATGTGATGTTTGAGGCAAAACAGAAATTCCTTCAGAAAGTGTTATGTGATCCAATACTACCAAATCCTTTGCTAAGGAAGACAACAATCTGCAAATAAATAAACACACCCATACATTCCTTCACTTTTTAACATGCCAGGCAAATGCCAGGATGGTGAGAGAAGGAGAAAAGAATTGAGTGATGTTAGATTTACTAACCAGTTAGATTTACTAACCAGTCAGAGGAAATATTGGTGATCTCTGAAATCATTTATTTATTTATTGTTTTACTCTGTTTAAAGATGGTAATATAATGTCTATAACCCAGTTAATATATCTGGAAGAGAATATCAGACGTGTTTATGGCTTCTGCTATAGGAATTATTTTAGATCTCAAAATTTGGATATTATATGTTAGAAGTACATCAGAACATAAGAGGAGTCCTGCTAGATTGGGTCATAAATCTATCAATGGTAATATTCTATGTCATAGGGCAACTGGATGCATTTGGGAAACTCACAAGTCTGAGCTGGAAGGTTCTAAACATTTTCTGTAGTGTTTCCCAGCAACTAGTGTAAAGTACAGTATCTTAAGTTTTTACTATATAACAAGTTTGTTTTCTAAAGAAAATACTAGCAATAAAATTCAAGTCTTTAAAACCTGCCCAATGAGCTCACACTTATCAGGAAATATTTACTAAATTTATAATGTAAATGCCACAACTGAATCTTTTTGGCATACCACTTTTGAGACTGAATGTTGTGATCTTAGATTTTTTTCAACAGGAAACAATTGATTAAAAATCAATTTATACATTATTAATTAAAACATAGTTTTATGTTTTAATTTGTCTTACTCTAAATGATTGAACTAAGCTAAATCCTTGAGTGAATTGATGTAGGTAATTTCAAAGGTAGTGCTGGAAACTTCAGCTCTCATGCTAAAGTCACCTGGACAGCATATTTCTGGATCTCATTATTTCCTTGACTTATGTGGGCTTAATTTGGTTTCATCCCACTAAAGAGTGACCTTTATGAGATCTTCCTTTCCATAAACTGACAACTATCTTGGACAGTTGTGATCTTTTCACCCCTTCGCAGTGGTGCAAAACTATTTAGATCATTTTGTCCCAGATTCTGATGGATCCTATTGTATTCTAAATGGCTCTTGGGATGGTTTTTTTTTTTAAATTTGTTAATCACCCTATCAATAAATCAGTTAAGCATTAGAATAATGAATTATGCTGGGCTCCTGGATGCTTCTTCTGCCCCATGTTGGAGCTTGTAGTGCTCCATGATACATGCATACAAATTGCAACAATGAAATGGAAATACATAATAGTTACTGTAGGTTAGGGGACATGTCCAGACACAAAGGCAATATCTATGATCAGACACAAAGACTGGACAATAAAGGAGACGTAAAAGGAATGGCTTTCTTCTCTTCCATATGTCTATAGGGAACCATCCAAAAGTAGTTCAATGACATAAGTTATGAGTGATGCCCCCTTATTATCTCCATAGTGAAACAGTTTAATTGGCTGATGAATCCTTTGAACCCAATTCAGGATCCTCATAATATAATTAAGGTTAGTTATAAAAGTAACTGGCACTATAGTGCCAACTTTTTAAATGCAATATATGTTGTTTTCTTACAGCATCAATTGGAAAAGGTAAGTTTGCCATCCATAAGCAATGTTTGAAAGACACTAAGTAAGTTTTCTCCACGAATAACAAATACAATGAAAAAGATTTCTGTTGGAATTGACGGAACTTTTCTCTAAACTACGGATTAGACAAGTCTCAAAATATATTCATTTTCAAATGACAGCATAAATAACAGAAAAACACAACATTTTTTTAAAAAAGTATAGACATGCATAGAGCTGGTCAGCTGAGAATGAAAAAGCAAGGACAAGACTGGAAGATAATTTTGCTTTGAGGGCTCAAACCAAATACATCTGAAGAGTGGACTGAAGAAATAGATAGCTTAATAGTGACAGAGGCAGTGACAAAAAACATGAAAATCGAGCATATTTCTATGACAGTGAAGATCAGATTAATTGAAACAATAGTCTTTATAGTTATAATGGAAATGTGTGGTTGTGAAATGTGGAAACTGAGAAAGAAAATAAATGCCTTTGAAAATAAATGTACATGGACCACAAGAACCAGTCACTACTGGACCACATATAGTAAAGCCTGATAATTAAATTGAAGTAATTATCTGCAAACAGAAACTTACTACACTGAACATGTGATATGATGAACTAGAGAAATTTACTATGCCAAACAAAGACAGCAGATAAGAATTTATATTGCATCCTTGTACCTCACTGAAAATGCTGTACAGGTTTTGTTCCAGAGTTGAAGACTATTGAAGATGGCACAAAACAAATTTGAACTGAACCCAAAGATTGAGTTATTTTTGGCTTATTTATGGTTCTTAAAGAGGCTCAGGCTGAGAAACAATGCAAGGGTGTCAAACTCGATTTCATTGAGGGCTGCATCAGGGTTGTGTTTGACCTTAGGGGGGCAGGGGGCATGTCTAGCTCAATGTCATTTGTGTTGTGGGTGACTTTGGTGGTCTGAGCACTCTGACAGCAAAAATAGTACTGTTTTCATCTGTGATGGCCTCCTGCAACCCTCTGCCATCAAAAATGGAGCTCAACCCTCCCAAGTTCTGTTTTTGCTGCCAGAGGTACCAGTGGCACAATGGTCCTTCACTGTTTCCAGAACAGCTTCATGGGCCAGATCTAAGCTGGCCAGATCTAGATCTGGCCAGAGGGCCTTGAGTTTGATGGCCCTGGAGTAAGATAATCCAACAGATGAAAGAATCCTGGAATTATATGCACTACAGTGCTTTAGATACAAAGATGGAAGAGTGAAGTACAGCTTATTATCTGTGAATCTTGATCATAAAGAGCACATAGGAACCCATATGTAGAAATAGTTCTTCAACCTAGATGCCAAAATTATGTGGTCAACATATAAACTCCGACATCATCTCAAACAATACCATAATATGGAAATAACTTTGACAAATATAACAAAGTCAAGGACCTTCAGAATTAGGGCTAGCGAATTATCATATTGATTGAGCCTCCTGCTCGGTGCCACTTGGTAGATTGTGGCAGATCAGAAGGGATTTGCTGAAAGAATGCTGAGATTTCTGGCCCGCATAAAACACTCCAGTTACTGACTTACTAAAAATGTTGATAAGATCAACCTTACATACCTCTCTTTTAGGGGAAATCTCTTTTCAGAGATTATTAAATTGAAGTAGAAATAATGACAGATGTTTCTTCCATTGCTGTTAAGGATTAAAAATAATATTCAAGTACTTAAAGAAAGCCAGATAAATGTTATATGAGGGTTATATAAATCCTTCTTTAAGGAAGGTTTCCTTAGATAAAACTAGAAAAAGAGAATAAGCTACATTTCTTGTCAAAATACTGTTACCAAGTTGTTATAGGTAGCTGTTGCCATAAGAAGGCTTAAGATATCCTAATCTCTTTAAAACAGAAGGTTTCTATAATAAATTGACTGATTTAGATAAGATTTTGACAGGTACTAATGAAAAGGTGATTAAAATATTAAATATTAAAATATTTGATTGTAAATGTATTAACAGCAGCTAGGATTGTATTTGCTAAAAATTGGAAAAATGAGAAAATACCATTGCAGGAGGAAACTATCAAGAAAATACTGGAATGTGCTGAAACGAGTAGATTGACATTTGAAACTAGAGAACAAGAGGATAAACAATTTTACAAAATTTGGGACCTTTTCTATCAATGGCTAGATAACAAAATATAGCAATAGAATATGTAGAAGTATAGAAAATAATGAATATATAAAGATGTATTTCTTTTTTTATTATTATTATTACATATATTACATATATAAAATGTTTTTAGGATAGATTTGGGAGGACTATATGAATTGTTATAAAATAAACTAAGTAAAGTATAGCTATCTCACAAAGTATGAATGAACAAAATTATAGTCAAATGATTGATTAATAATAATACTAGGATATTCAATTTCTGATTGATAATATGAGTTATTATGTAATGTAACTATAATTGAGACTATGAAATCAATGCACAAAAAAATTGTAAACCAACTGACACACTGTTTGTACACTTATGGAAGAAAGTTGGATGTTTTTATGTTTTGTTTGCTTGTGTTTGTCCTTAAAAATCAATAAAATTTAACAAAAAAAAAGATATCTTAATCTCAGAATAATGTCATGGGGAAGTCTTTTTATTATTATTATTTTATTAAAATATTGCCTATTTAGCTTTGCTTTGTTTGATTTCATTCTCTTTTGTTTACTTCTAATACATGTGAATTTTAATTGAAAGCTCTATACAATGGTTTTATGACTCTTATTGTACTTGAGCCTGCTTTTATGTTTTAGTTTTTCAGCTACTTTGCTGGCTATTGACTGTAAATAAATAAATAAGACTGAGAATGGAGATGAATTTCTACAAATCAAGTGGAAGGCCACAGTTTAGCTAATCTTGTATTTACTTCTGCCAAGCTTCTTTTTAATTATCTTCAAATATTACATTTTTTAAAAAGGCTGGTTATTCTTGTATAGGAATAATTAAACAAACACACTTAATGAATCAAGTGTGATACAATTAGCCTGCAAACAAATATAAGATTATAAAGAGACATAAAATTCTGCTGTACAAACAAAACAAAACAGATTATGGCAGCCCATTAAATATAGCAAGCTGTCTCCGTAGTCCTGAAAATATTCATCTGGACAGTCTTTCCCTTAAAAGCACTGCTGTTTGAGATTCATGAAAATGAGAACACACAGTAATACTAACTACATCTCTTCCAATTTTCCCGGACATACAGGGAATCTGGAAATGTTTTCAAACACTGAGCATTAAAATGGACAGGTAGTGGATACCATGATGTGTAGGTGTTTTAAGTAGAACTCCTGCCAGTGTTTCCATTTGTGCAAAGTTTGTAAATGCATTCGATCGAACACATTTCCAACTCCGTTATACAAATTAACATTTAATGTACAAATAAAAATGTTGGGAATGAGGCTTGCATGCACAGTTTCTCCCCCTACAACAATTTAATACCTTTTTTATTTCACTTTTTAAAATTATTGGATGTATACGCCATTTTTTCTGCTCTGGTGAACACTGCAGCACATAGGTGTCATTGCAGGCTACAGACAGTGTGTGTAAAGAAGGGAAATTATGAGAGAAACTTCTCCCTGTCATAAAAAGATAATCAGAAAAGACTAGGAGAGAAAATACATTATTGAGCAATTCATTAGGCACCATAATAATAAATTTAATCTTTATTTTTTATGTTTTATTGATTTTATTGTAATTTCCTTGATTGTTGTGAACCGCCCAGAGTCACTGAGATTCAGGTGGCATACAAATTCAATAATTGTTATTATTCAATTAGTAGTACCCTAATAGTGGAAGTAGTAGTAGTAGTAATAGCAGAATTGGCTGAAATTCTACTCCGCTGAAATAAAACTCCAGTAACTTCATAAGACTGACTTTCAGGTAATGGGAAGGGCACCCATTTTTCCTCAGCTAATAGGAAAGCCTCTGACACTCCATTTTTAAGTCTCCAAAGTGGACAGGACTGAAAACATTGGCTGATTTTTCCCAGGGTGGGGTTGTTAAAACCCAAAATAGATCCCTTAAACCAATGGTGGGATTTGAATAACTTAACAACCACTTATCTGACTGTGTAGGCACAGCCAGTGGGTCATGTGACTGGGTGGGTGATGTCACTCATCATACCCAGTCCCACCTCCCGGCCACTTGCCTCAAAGGCAGAGGTAAGAATTCAGCCAGTTGGGGCTCATCCCACCATTGCTGGCCCAGTTCCTACCCATTTTTGGCCACTTTTGGGGCATTTTCAGGCAGTTTTGGGGCTGTTTTTCAGGCCATTTTGGGGTTATTTTCAAATGGCTGAAAAATGGGCCAAAATGCCCAAAAAATGCCCAAAAGACAAGAAAAGTTTTTCAGGACATTTTCAGAACATTTTTGGGCCAAAAATATCTTGAAAACAACCCCCAAAATGGCCCAAAATGGCCTGAAAACAGCCCAGAAAACAGGCCAAAAAATGAGTTGGGGTGAGCCAGCCAATGGTGGGATTTTCCAGTTCGCCAAACTGCACAGAATCTTAACTACCATTTTGCCTGAACCAGTGCAAACCAGCAGCAGCCCACCTCTGCCTTAAACCTCTATAAATCAGCATATTCACCGTTACACAAACACAAGCACACACACATGAAAAAACACACACAAAAAGCCCAGTTTAGAACTAACCCACTCTGGTTGTGTGACAAGGATTGAAAATAGGAAAATTTGTTGGCCTATTCTTGATGTAAAATTACAAAATTGCTTTATTTTTATGCTGTGCCCAATGTTTACTTCCTGATTAATCTGATATTCCCTTACTAAGCCCTGGGTACCTTATGTAGCATGTTTTCCTTCCTTTCACATAGGATGACAGCAATGCTTCCTTTTACAGTCTACAGAAAAATATCAATAAAAATTATGTCATCCACAACAAGAAAAAAAATGACCTTATTTGTTAGGTAGGTTTGCTGGGGGTTTTCAAAATGAGAAAGGTTTTCAGGGACATTGTTATATCATTTAGCAGGTAGGGTGGCCCCGTTAAATAAAGAGGAAGGAAGATACTGGAGTTTGGAAACAAAGTTGTAAATTTAATCCAAGCTTTTTCAGTAATGAATTGTCAGTTACTTATTGATTTATTTTTCTGCCACCTTCAGTAAACATTTCAGATAAATGCATCTTGTCATACTATTCCATCTCTCAATAGTGATAGGAGCAAAACTGTGACATACACACACTCACATACACACACATACTGGGTTTTTTTGAAGTTCTGCTTTTAGCCAATCTCCTCCCTTCCTAACAAAATGCAAAAGAAAAACTTGGAGGGCCACCAATGGTTTCCACAATGAATAGAAGAATAGAACAGAACAGAATAAAATGTAATAAAACTTTATTGACACTTTAAATGTACACTAATCAGCATACATTAAAATGAAATTTCATGCATTTATCTCTCAAAAAATAATTATTATGCATATACCCAGATACACACACACACACATATATATACGACAGAGAGAAATATTAATCTAGTTCAAATGAACACATGTACATAACCCCCCCAAAAAAGAATCCTGTGAATTTATAAGATGGGTGGTATATTTAAAGTTGTTACAAATCTAGTCATCCTTCTCTTAATTACAGATTAGAAGAGGCTCAAAATATATTCATTTTCATAGGCCTTTAAATGCTACATGATTTTTAACATTAAGTTTTAACAGTCTTGTTAGCATTATTATCAATCCTTGTGAGGTATGTTGAGAAAGCAGAGTCACAATCATTTTCTCAGTAAATAGATCATAAATGGTATAGATTCTTTCTGATACTCCAATATTATCTTTCCCTTCTTCTGGAGTTCAATGATCATGGTGAATATTGAAGGTCAGAATTATAATCTTTTAACCTCATATTTCTGAACATCAAAGTGCTTGTATGAATGATGTAATCAAAGTAAGTAATGATAACAAATGACAGCATAAATAATAAAAAAACACAACATTTTTTTAAAAAAAAGTATAGACGTGCATAGAGCTGGTCAGTTGAGAGTGAAAAAGCAAGGACAAGACTGGGAGGTAGTTTTGCTTTGAGGGCTCAAACCAGACACATCTGAAGAGTGGACTGAAGAAATAAACTGCTTAGTAGTGATAGAGGCAGTGACAAAGAACATGGAAATCGAGCACATTTATATGACAATGAAGATCAAATTAGTTGAAACAATAGTTTGCTATAGATACTTCAGAACCCTCTCCCAGAGGGGAGCAACAGAAATAGACCATGGAGTGGGTATGTGAGGTCTCTAATAACACTTCGAGCTCTAAGCACATAGTGCTTATAAGCAGTATCCTGAATAATGAGAAGCGAACTTCCTATAATCTTCTCAGCTGTCCTTACCACTCTCCATATGGACTTTCCCTCTATATGGACTTTTGCTACCACCAGCTCAAGCAGTGATGCAATTTGTTAAAATGGTCTCAAGCGTGCCTTTATAAAAAGGGGCCAGGACAGAAGGAGAAAGATGTGCTCTCCTCATCTGACACAGGAAATGCAAATCATCAAACGCAATCATCCATTATTTGATTATTCTTTGGCATCGTTTTCACAGGCTTCCTCCACCTTCAACCCAAGAGGTCAGGGTGTGAAAGACACATTAGACTTAGCATAACTAATTTGCCACAGTGGGATGACTTCTCCAGCCTTCTCCTCTCTTTCCTTTTGCCTTTTGACAGCATTTCCTCTGCCTGCCCCCCTTCTGATCCAATTCAGGAACACTACGTGGGATTGTTTGTTCATCAATTAGGTAACATCAGCAGGATGGAGCAAGACATTGGAACCAGCGCCATCATCCCCATATTTTCAGTGAAAGGAAAACCTGGAGGAAAGGAAAGAGGAATTTGCATGCCTGATTCTTTTGGGAAATCGGTCAAGCTGGGTTCCAAAAAAAGAAGGAGAAGAAGGAGAAGGAAGAGCAAGGATTGTAGAAAGCTCTTTGGGGATTGGACTATTCTCCTTGAATAAGATGTGTGAGAACTCTGTTAAGCAGAGATTGGCTGCCAATTCACAGCCCTCTAGTGCCTGAGTTTTGTCACATCTACTTTTTCCCCCTTGTATTTTTTTTTTCTCCTTCTTAAGCTTTTATGTGACACCTCTTCCTCTCCCCTCCTCTCACTCAGCTCATAATATTCCACATGCTGAGTGTCAGCTGAGTCCAAACAAAGAGACCTTTCTCCTTTGGCAGAAATTCGTTAAAGTCTCCAAGCATCAAAATTTATGGCAGCTCTCTTTTGAAATGCTTGACATTTCCTCACAATTTCTTAGATATACTTGGTGGATAGAGTGCGTCATCT
This sequence comes from Laticauda colubrina, assembly GCA_015471245.1. Lineage (NCBI taxonomy): Eukaryota > Metazoa > Chordata > Lepidosauria > Squamata > Elapidae > Laticauda > Laticauda colubrina. The sequence continues at coordinate 74,435,486 of BLBF01000002.1, forward strand.
TTGTTTGAATTTATCGCACATAATAAGCCATTTTCTCCCCGTTTAATGTCATCCCCTCGGTAACCAAGAGGCCAGAGACAACAATGCAAAAACAACAAATTTGTCAATGGAATGTGTAAAGCTTAGTATAAATTTATCTTGTCTTAATCCCTTGGCTTCTTTTCATACCATGTTTTTTTTTCATATGCATATGAGAATTTTCAGAGTATTAGTTTCTCACACATTTCACTGCTTACAGATAGAACTGAAATGCAGCCCTGAACTGTCAGCTTTCATCAGGACAACTTGGAAAAAAAGTTCCATACAGTAAGCAATAGTTTGCCTCCCCAACCTTTCATTTTGAAACTGAGATATATACATACATACCCATACGCATAAGAACACACACACACACACACAGACATACACAACATACACTTCTAAAGAATTCAAGACGATGAACACGTCTTAAGGAAGACCAAATCTTGGGTTTGTAACTTATAAATTTAAAACAATAATGTGGTAAAGAAGCAAAAGAAACTTGACTAACATCAAATATGATCCAGATATTTTAGGTTATTGTCACACTTCTTCCTGATTGCACCACTTACTTTTAGGAATGAAAAGCCTTGTTTGCCTTAATAGTAATCAAACAACATAGAATTATAGGGCTGAAAGGGACCTCAGAGGTCTTCTAGTCCAACCCCTTCTTAAAGCAGGAGACTCCCATCATCTTTTGAAAATTCTAGGGCCTTTAAAAATGGTTTAAAGACCTTTCTATTTGCCTAGCACAGGGGTGTCAAACTCAATTTCATTGAAGGCCACATCAGGGCTGTATTTGACCTCAGAGGGCCAGAGTAAGTGTGGCCTGCTTGATATCACTCAGATCTATGTACCCCCTGGGCTGGATCTGGCCCACGGTCCTTCAGTTTGATATCCCTGGCCTAGCAGTTTAGGGATAAGTTTTATTATTCTCACTTTATTCTCATTAAGATCAGTAGTTTCCAGATTAGTACTCTGTTTATATTAGCTATGGGTGGACTTGTGTTCTGCAGCATCATAGGGCATCAGTATGGTGGCAGCTTGATTCATGTCTGGAAGCAAACTGGCCACTAATGGAGCTAATGAAGCAGGTTTGTTGTGTGGGGATTCTGAGGCTGTGTAGTGGCTCTGTTGCTGCACTCGACCTGTTGAACTTCCAAGGATTCTTGGAGTGGCTGTCCCTTGTAAAGCTGCAGGCTGCGACCATTGAGTTTTCAGGTGGGTAGAGTGTGGATGACTGTTTCTAGGAATCAGTGCATCAAATGAATCTGTGAAAAGATCTTCCTGTTCAAAGGTGACACTGTGCTCCTCAAGCAGGAGCTGTGAGTCCAGAAGACTCCCCAGATTTTGTACTACACTAGATTGTGGAAGGGTTACTCCATTCAAGGTTAAAGCTGAAATATACCCAGTTCTAGGCAATCCTATCATCCACAGTCATTGGGTGTTGGTGCCATGCAGTTGGATGTACTTCCTGTGCTACTTACAGAGTTTGGATCTTTTTCCAAGTTAAATGTATTCTCATTGAGCTTTCATCTGCAAGGGAATCTAACGCCTGCTTCTAGGTGCAATTTCTACTCTAAGTCTTAAATTTTTATTGATGTCTCAATTCCACCAAGAACATGAACACACTATTTTTATCAACTGACTTCCAAAGTGGGACTTGATATAGAAAAGTAGGAAGAAGAAAAAGGGACACAAAACAAGCATGATCAGTGAGATAATGTGATTTCCGTTTTCAAAGGAGCAGCAACTTTTCAGCAATATATAATCAAGATAACAAGAACCAATTTTTCAAATGCATTATGAATGCTCAACAGCCAACAATATGATCCTTCACATATTGGACACGTATTTTCATTCATAAAATGTAGTGTTAGTAATGTTCACCATTAAGACAGAAACAGTAAAAAAATATACATGAGAGAACACAAAATGTGAATATTAGCTAGTCAAATGTAAGCATTTTAACCTCCAAATTTTTGGTTGTCATTCAAGCAAACTGTGATTTTATATTGTGGATTTGGACAATTTCTGTTTCTCTCTATATAACACAGTACAAGACTAAAATAACATTCAGTTATGTTATGTTAAAACGATATTATATAACCATATATAGCCGTGGGTGGCATTACAAAGGCTTGGATAATTGTAACCACTAAGAACATTTGTAGCTGTATAATCAAAGTTAATAACATGGTTATTAGATATAACATTGCAGGTTATTTGTTGAATTCCCATAGATGTAAAGAATTAATGTCATGTTCTACGTGACATATGAATGTTTCCTGTTTGTTTTGCTATTTTTCTATTCCGTAGACCCAATGAGACTGATTATTGCTGGAAGCAGAATATGATGAGGTGGAAGAAAGAATATTATTACATTTTTATACCAGAGTTATAAGTGTAATATGGAGAAAGCTTATGATTTCTTCTCTTCAAGACTTCTGACATCCACACATTAGATCAGGGATGGGATTCTACCAGTTCGCACCCATTTGCTAGAACTGGTTGTTAACATTCTAAGCAGTTCGGAGAACCGATTGTTAGAAGAAATTACCAGCCTAATCCTGTAAGGAAGGCAGGAAGGAAACATTCTGGTGTTGCTTACAGAAACTGCCTCTCCGTTAACCCTTATTACATTCTTGGCAGGACTAGACTTCCTGTCTCAGGAACGTCTCTGGAGTTTTTTTTCTCTTCCTTTGCTGGTACTTTGCTTGTGTGGAGTGATCATTCAACGTTACAATGGCACTGAAAAAAGTGACTGATGATCATTTTTAACACTTATGACTGTTGCAGCATCCCCACAGTGATGAGAGGCCAGGCAAGGAGATGCGTGCCTCGATGTGAGTGATACTGAGTTGGCCACACCCATCCAATAACATGATCATCAAGCCACATCCACCCAGTCACATGGCCACCAAGCTACAGCCACCACCTAAGCCACACCCACAGAACCGGTTGTTAAAAAATTTGAATCCCACCCCTGCATTAGACATGCTAATCACACCAAGACTTGTGCAAATATATTCCCCAATACTTCAATGAGATGATTTGTATATTGCAAAACACAGGTGTGCAGATTATTGGTGTAGAAACACAAATACAAAATTTATATATTATTCTCCTATGTATTGTTTGAAACAGGCATATGTAGTCATTTAATCTCATGTTATGGAATTAAAATTATCACAAAAGCTCACATTTATTAATGATTATTTCCCAACAAATTCTGGGATTCACAAGGGGTCCATGAAAATAGAGGAGTTGATAACATATGTGCGTATATCTAATATACACTTAGTAAATAACCAAAACGTTTATAAGATTTTGTGATTCTCTAATTCTGTAATCTCTCACAATTTTGACAATCTTGTCAAAAAAGGGGGATAAGATTTCTGGTAAGAATCCCAGGAATGTCTTAATTTGATAGGAAAATAAGATTTGTAAAATATTTAAAACATAAAACATTAAAAGGAACAGATAGAAGATTATTAAAGAGCATCCAGCCTAATGCTAAGTAGAAATTTTCTGACAGCAAGAACAATTCATCACTGGAGTTGCTTGCCTTCAGAAGTGTGAGTGCTCCAACACCAGAAGTCTTCAGCCATTTGCCCAAAATAGTAAAGGATTTCCTGCCATGGGCAGAAGATTGGACTAGAAGACCTTCATGGTCCCTTTCAAACCTATTATTCTATGTTCTATTTATATGTTAAAAATGCATTTAAATGTTGTGCTCCTTTAGCTACATTATTTATGCTATAATACAGGCAGTCCTTGACTTATGACCACAACTGAGCCTGCTGTCTCTAAGTGAGATACTTGTTAAGTGACCTTTTCCCCATTTCATGACCTTTCTTTCTTGTAGTTAACTGAATCACCGCAGTCACATGGTTGTTAAATGAATCTGGCTTTCCTATTGACTTTGCTTGTCAGAAGGTCACAAGAGAGGATCACATGACCCCTGGGACACTGCAAGCATCAAAAATATGAGTCAGTTGCCATGGTCATAAGTATGATGGGGGCCATAGAAGGAGCGTTCACGTCGCGGCCCCTGTCAGGTATCTGTTTACCTGCGAATCCTTCTACCACGCTACACCAACCTGGGAAAAGTGTAGCGACACGAGAGAATAAGTATGATAAATAGTCACATCACTTTTCTCAGTGCTGTTGTATCTTTGAACGGTCACTAAATGAACTGTTATAAGTCGAGGACTGTACCATATCGAAAATTCATACTTAAGTGATGGTTTTGAAAGGTTTTGATGGTTTTGATTCTGAAGATGTTATATATATATCCACATTCTAAGGTTGGAAACTATTCTATTGTTGTATATGAAATCTAAATCAGGGGTCGCCAACCTTTTGGACCTCAGGGACCACCAAACATGTAATTTTAAATCCCACGGACCAGAGACCCTGGGAAAAATCTCAAAAAAAGTCTTCAGGAAATTTCCCCACCCCGTTTTCCTACTGATCAATCATTCTTTATTTGGGATTGTAGGATACAAGCTCCATTCTCAGGGGAAGAGAGAGAGAGGCTTCATGCAAGGAAAGCAGCAGAAGCAGCAGAAGTCTTTCTTTCTCTCCCCCAAACTCCAGCAGAAATGAGTCTTTGTCAGCACAGCCTCTTGGAGCAGGATGCTTGCAGCATCCCAAAGACTCATTTCTGCTGGAGTTTGGGGGAGAGAAAGAAATACTTTTGCTGCTTTCCTTGCGTGCATCTGAAATCAGAAGAAGAAAGAAGCGGAAAGAAGCAGTCCAGTGGCCAGGCAAGGCGTGTGATGTAAGTGGGGCAAGTTCCCCCACTCTGCCTTTTCCCCCCTCTCCTCACTACCTGTGTTGTTCGCAATGCAAGTGACGCAAGCCTTGTGTTCCCATGGGCCATGTTGGCAGCAGAGCCTTGTGTTCCCACGCAGCCTGGATTAATTGATTTGGGGGGTGCTTTGGGGGTGACATTTCTCTGCAGACCACCAAAATTTTCTCATGGACCACCAGTGGTCCCCAGCCCACTGGTTGGTGACCACTGACCTAAACACTTTCTGTTAAGATATGCTGCTTTTAATGCAGTTATATATACCCAAGATCTGCTTTTTTGTAAATCTTTCTATACATTTTTACACATCTTTCCACACAATAAGTATTTAAATGAAACATAATTGCTTTTCTCCCAGATAGAAAGCTTTATAGCTGAGGATGATGGAAGCTAGTCAGCTAACTCTATGCATTTCTCTTTTTCTTGCCACAATGGAATAGTAATAATGGCTTTCTTTTCCAAATTACTATTAAAGATGGGAGGGGAAGCAGGAAGCTTTTCAAAACAAATCTGAAATTCTGCAAAGAATGAGCTATATGATTTCTGAGAATTCTATAAGTATGTATTTACAAAGTAGAGGCATAATCATGGAAAATCTTTATAAACCAAACCAACAAACAGAATAAAAGACTAATATTAAGTGTTGGGCTAGTTCAATTGGTGTTCCATATCACTTTAAACAGCTGTTGAAGGTACTAAAAGTCCTTGCCAGTATCTTAAATTAGCCTCAAATGATGGGTTAGCCTTCATAGTGGGTGAAAAATCAGCAGAATAGGATACAAATGAATTTTGTATATGAGTATATACAAAAGTATATGAGTAGTTAGGTTCTTTTTCAGTTTTAAAGGAAAACTCACCTAAATCCTGTTATGCTGATCGGGTCAGGAGGCATCCAGAGCATAAGAAGCCTGAAGCGATGTCTGCTTTTTACAGAATTGTAACTGCCGTGTCAGCCTAAGTGATCCTTTAACCCACTGTAACTTTGTACTCAAAATACATGATTGTTAAGGAACAGAATTAACCAGTGGGAAACATATCAAAAGTTTATTACCCTATTTTGCTGAACTATTAGAAGAAAGCAGCCTGAAAGTTTCATGTGTTCTATAAGCACCTTAACTTAAATTGGTTGTGTTTGACAGTTTTCTTCATTTAAAAAAAAAATACACTATTTTTGAAATATAGAAATAAAGTTAAATGAAATTTCAAAAACTAGTGCTCTGTGAATCCTTTGGAAATTATTTGGATCTTGTGGGAACATACAACATGTTTGTCTGATTTATTAAAGCAGGGGTGTCAAACTCAAGGCCTGGTGCTTAAATCACACTGTGAGGCCACCCTGGAAACAGCAAAGGTCTGGCCTGCAGTCAAAGGGGAGCCTCCTGAGCTCCATTTTTGCAGGCAAAGGGTTGCAGGAGGTTGTTGCAGCCAAAAACGGAGCTCAGGAACCCATTTTTGCTGGCAGAACTCTCAGGCCATCACAGACACCCCAACATGAATGATGTTGAGCTAGCCATGCCCTCCCCATGCCCCGCCAAGGTCAAACACAACCCTGATGCAGCCCTCAATGAAATTGAGTTTGACACCTCTGCCTTAAAGGATGCAGCCCATCCCAGCCCATCCTCAAAAAAAGCACTGCTCCTTTAAAAGTTGCCTTAAGTTTAATGAGCAAATTCATTAAAGCACCAACATCTTTTTTTTTTCCAGGCTTACATGGAAGCCCAGAAATGATCACATTTCTTTCATGATTATAGAGAGGTTCCAGACATGTGAAATCTATTTTTCTTCCAAGTCATTTTGAAACATTTCCAGTCATAATATGTACATTTCTCCCATCATAATATAACTGAAAATATTCTCCATTTTTTTCAGAAATGTGTATTTTTGTTTGCCAGGTATTTCCCTACAGACTGAAAACTGCAATATGACTTCCTGGACCAGGGGTGTCAAACTTGCATCATCACGGTGGGATTATATGATGCATTAGGACTTTTTTCCCCTTCGCTAAAGTGGGAGTGGGAGTGGGTGTGGCCAGTGTCAGGGGTGGGATTCAACTGGTGTTACTAGCGGTTAGGTGACTAACTTTTGCGCATGTAAAAAAAACTTAAGCTGTGCTGCCCGGACAGCTGAAAAGTGCTGCGCATGGGTGCACAGCATTTGAAAAGCCATTTTTTTCCTGCTTTTTCAACCTCAGCTGTCCTGCACAAAGCAGCTGAGGTTGAAAAACCAGGAAATAAAGGACAGGTAAGAGCCCAGATGGGTGGGTGGGCCAGACAGCAGCAAACACAGAACTGGTTTGGTGTCTGCTGATCTTCAGAGCTACTGGTTCTATAGAGCTGGGCAGAACTGGTAGCATCCCACCCCTGGCCAGCGCATAACACATCCAGCCTGCATGCCACGAGTTTGACAGGCCTGCCCTAAACTATCTTGGGTTTTAAAATGACACAAATTATGTTTAAAAATTATTTTATGGGACATTTTTACCTAGTAAAAATGCTTTTATTTCCTCATTCAATCAAAGTTCATTTTGAAAATACTTACACAAAGAAAGCCTTGGATACAGTTGTGGAAGTTGTTCCATAATTACCTCCAAAGACCTATCTATACTTTGGTAACTTTGTTCCATGTTCAAGTTCAGATTCAAAGCTGTATGTGTCAAAGAGCTGTCTTGATAATATCTTTAAGTAATAATTTAAATAATTATGAGAGAATGGGACCTACAATCTGAAAAGTATTTGGAAAGAACAGTAATGAACATTTGTGTCAGTATATTCATAATATGTATACAGATGAAAGGAAATATACAGAATCACAAAACTGTACTCTGGCTTCTATATTTTTCACAAATGAAATATTCTTCTTTTTGTGGTGTTGTGTGTATGTAAAGCTTTAGGTGACCCTCGATTTCAGGCCTAATCAAAATTGGAATTTTTCTTAAGCAAGTTACTGAAGGATGTGCAGTTCTAAGCTCATTGGCTCATCATGTACTCAAGCAAGGCCTTAAATCTGTGCCAGTTACATTAGAATTGATTTTCCAGTAAAGACAAGGGTTGTGGTATTCCACACACATAGAAGAGAGATGGGAGAAATTGTCTACACAAAGTGGGAATATGCTGCCTCTGCAAGACAATGTATTTACCTGCTAACTTGCTTCTTGCAGCCGCTAGAGAGAAAATAACCACCTAATTCAGGTTTAGCAGCTAAATCGTCTTAAGTATTTCACTTGTGATCAATCTGTTCGCATTTCTTTTCCCAAACACGGACTGCCTTTAGAAAAAAACACTTTTCCCAGAAAAGAAAAAGAAAAGGAATGCAGGCCTCTTCTCAATATGTTTTTAAAGTGAGGAGAAAGATAGGATACATATTTAAAAAATAAATAAAAGATGGGAAAATGTCATAACTAATAGTAGGTGATTTCTCTAAATGAGTGCTGTCAAACTCATGATCCACAGGTCAGAGGAATCACATGCTGGCCACCCCCACACCCAGTTTAATGAAGAGGGAAAATATGTCATGTCATGTGATGACATGAGTTTGATACCCTGCTCTAAACTATACTCATAGCTTCTCACAAAAAGTGCATTTTATTACAGAATTCACCCTGGTGGTACATTGCTCAAAACTTTTTGTTGAGGAGGCTTTATAGATTGGATGTCTCAATAGTCCATAGGTTTCACTCTCTTATAGAATTCATTGACACTGAGGAAAGAAGAATGAGAACCACTAGGCATGCAATGCCAATTATTCTTGGATATAAGTCAAGGCTGACTAATGGGAAACAAATCAAAAATACATATGCAGTAATTTTTCCACTATATCTCTCAAGCAACAGGTACCCATCTCTGTGGTGACTTTCCCCCAAGGACTAATAATTCAAGAATTAAAAGAAAACGTGGAAAGTAATCAGGAGTCTGTATTCAACCAACACTGTGATTTGATTATTAACTTTATATCTGTCCTTTTTCTTTCAGAAACGTACATAAATGTTGGCCTACATTACTCTGCAATTAGTTTTGCTGGCTAAAGAACTGTGACAGGTTCTTTAAAATCTTCCATATTTGGCAAGGAGCAGTTTCAATTAAGGGCCTATGATATGAATACTGGTCATCTTTACTAAAGGCATTGAGAAAAGATAGTGCTTGCCTGCTAAAGAATCCTTAACTACAGGTAGTCCTTGACTGATAACAGTTCATTTAGTGACTGTAAAGTGACAACAGCACAGAAAAAAAAGTGACATATGACCATTTTTCACACTTAGAACCATAGCAGCATTCCCTTGGTCACGTGATCAAAATTCAGATGCTTGACAATTGACTCATATTTATGACAGTTGCAGTGTCCTGGGGTCATGTGGTCACCTTTAGTGACCTTCTAAGAAGCAAAATCAATGGGGAAGCCAGATTCACTTAACTACTGTGTTACTAACTTAACAGTTACAGTGATTCACTTAACAATTGCCATAAAATGAGGCAAAATTCACCTAACAACTGTCTACCTTAGCAACAGAAATTTCAGATTCAATCGGGGGTTGTCGGTCAAGGACTAACTGTACATAATTAAACATGATTTCCTAAGATGTGACATAGGTGGTCTCAGTGTAAGCAAAGGATCAGATAGAGTATGCCAAATAGATAGATATATCTACATTGAGTTGTTTTGTGGTGGCGGCAAATATCTATAGCTCAGATGTAGGCTGAGGGTGGAGATTGGGTTTCTGAGCTTGTGGATTGGTTTCTGAATGTTTCATTACCAGGCTAAGTAACATCTTCAGCAGAATTTAGGGAATATCCATGTTGATGTTCTTCTGCTTATAAGGGTTAAGTGTAGTCATTACGTTTTGTGATGGGTGTGGGGGTATGTCAGGTGAGGGTCTTGTGATGGGTCTTGTGATGGATCTTATCATTCATCACAAGACTTATCACAAGACCTTTACCTGATGTGACCCACAACTGACCAATCAGAAGACCCATCACTAGACTCACTGGTGGGATTCAGCCAGTTCGCACCAGTCCAGGAGAACTGGTTGTTAACTTCCTGAAGTGAACTGGTTGTTGGAAGAAATCATTAGGGCAGAGAATCAGTTATTAAATTATTTGAATCCCACCACTGATGAGACTCTCACCTAACATAACCCCACCCCCAACACAAGACCTACTGGCCACATGTAGCCCTTATAAGCAGAAGAACATCAACACAGACATTCCCTAAATTCCGCTGAAGATGTTACGTAGCCTGGTAATGAAACATTCAGAAACCAGTCCACAAGCTGAGAGAATGAACCTCCACTTTGAGTTGTTTTAGTTCAGGGCTCATTTCGGAGGAAGGTAACTCACAAATAACAAATAGCAACAAACAGAAACTGCAAGGACTCCAAGTTAATTCACTAACAATTCTGGGGTAGGCAAGATTGCTGCCATTCCACAGTGCAGACTAATGCAGCAGGTCTTTATGACCAACTCGATCTGCATTTAGATTAAGCAGGCCAACTCAAGGCTATTTTCATATGGGAAGGCACTTCAGCATCCAAAAAGCAGGAGCCCTATCTTAGCAGAAGTAGTCTTTTTCATTGTGCACCAAAGAAATATCTGAGGAAAATACAACCAGTTGAACTTTTATGATCTCCATGCAGTTGGGCTTGAAATCACAGTGATTCTTTCCCTTCCCCCCATTCCCCCACAATATTTTTTTTAACTATATGTCATAAAATGGCATGGCTTAAATGCCTGTGAAGGACTGCTTGTATCTTATGTCAATGTCCTCCTCCTAAAACACTTTCCCCCAGAGTCAGCATCTGGTGTGTGAACCTTTTTTTCAGCCTTGACACACAAGATATATCAGAGACAGTTTGATGTATATGCAATAAAAAGGAGTAGCAACATGCTTGGAAAACAGCTAAATTTACTGTTGTGAAAATGATGGCATTTTGATCCCGTCCAAGCCTCTGGCCCCATCCCCTTTCATCCCAGAGTGCAGGAGGGTGGGGGAATGGCTATATAAAGTTTATTAAGCCTTCAGGAAGTAGTAGTGACTGTTTCTAGGCTCAACTCAGTTTGGCTAAATCTGTAAAGGTGGATTAACCGGTAAACTGCACTCCTTCTAAACCATTTCTACAACAGCTGCATCAGTGGTGGGACTCAAAATTTTTTACTAAGAGTTCTGTGGGCGTGGCTTGGGGGGCGTGGTGTGGCTTGGGGGGCATGGCTTGGGGGATGTGGCAGGGGAAGGATACTGCAAAATCCTCATCCTCTCCCAATTCCTGGGGAAGGTTACTGCAAAATCCCACTCCCTCCCCACTCCACTAACCTGCTTTCCAGCTCTGTTCTCTTATGCAGGGCAACAAAAGAAGACCCAACCAATCAGCTGGGACTCGGGAGGCAGAGAATGGATTGGGGCAGGGCCAGGCAGAGGTGGTATTTGCCGATTCTCCAAATTATTCAAAATTTCTGCTTCTGGTTCTCCAGAACTTGTCAGAACCTGCTGAATACCACCTCTGAGCTGCACCCTAACCTCCAGATGTATGCACCCTGAATCGGTGAGACCCATTTTTTTAACATCCCAAAAAGGTCCCGTGAATACAGAACACAACGCACTACAGGTAATTTCTGACTTACGACCACAATTGATTCCCAGATTTCTGTTGCTAAGTGAGATAGAGGTCAAGTGAAATTTGCCTTGTTTTATGACTTTAAGTTGTAAGTGCAATTGTTAACTTGGTAACAGGGTTGTGAAGTGAATTTGGCTTCCCCTTTGACTTTGCTTGTCGGAAGTTCACGAAAGGTGATCACATGAGCCCAGGATACTGCAACAGTCATAAATATGAGTCAGTGGCCAGTGGTCTGAATTTTAATAATGTGATATTGTGTCATATTGCCATGATGGACATAATAACATTGAATTAGACCAGTGGTGGGATTCAAAAAAATTTACTACCGGTTCTGTGGGCATGGCTTAGTGGACATGGTGTGGCTTGGTGGGCGTGGCAGAGGACACTGCAAACTCCCCATTCCCTCCCCACCCCACTAACCTGCTTTCCAGCTCTGTTGTCCTGTGCAGGGGAACAAAAGAAGACCCACCCAATCAGCTGGGAGTCGGGAGGCAGAGAATAGATGGGGGTGCGGCCAGTCAGAGGTGGTATTTGCCAGTTCTCCGAACCACTCAAAATTTCTGCTACCGGTTCTCCAGAACTGGTCAGAATTTTCTGAATACCACCTCTGAACTAGACGTCTATGAATTAGACAGGTTCCCTGATATTAATTTCTCATTTACTTCAGCCCAAAAGGACAAAAAATATTGACAAGCGAAATGTGCAAAAATGAAGGATTGTTTGGAATATTTTAAAAGGAAGCAAAATATAGATTTCCAAAAGTGTGCCTTTTTCTACACATCAAATCCATTTGCTTTTCTTTTAATTTCTCCCGTTTTTTGACACACACACACACCCATTTTCTTAGATATCATTAAAAGAATCCTGTAAGCAAACGGGCATAGATACGCTGTATATGGAGCAGGATATTTTTTTTATTGTTGTTGTTTTTAAGACTGCAAATTCTATCAGTGCCCCTAACAAAGACATATCTGTCTGCTTCAATTATTCCTTACTGAATATGAATGAGAAGCCTTTTAATGAGGTACGGTAATTAGCTCTAGCTGCTCCCCATTCCACCCCCTGTCAGCGGCTTCTCAGGCAAAGAGGCACTGAATTAGATGATTGACAAACCAGACAGTGGACATGTACTGTAGCTGATGAAAAACAAAGAATAAAGAGGCCACAGCCCTGGATGCTTATTACATTTCGGATGGATTTGAGAGCGCTGGCCTTGTGGGTTCTAAAATCTCACTCCAGCTCATTGTCTGTAATCTCCCACAAGTATTTCCAAAACCCTAATAATGCTGCAGAAGATTTGGCTTTCAAAGTTTATTTCTTAGGGCTGATGCTTAAAACATTGCTATGTATCAAACTTCAACATAGCAGACTATGTTGAGTGTGTCAGTTATTGGGATTACAGTTCTCAGTCTTCCCGGACATTTGACCGGAGAAGGTTGGTGTATATTTAACACAGGTAGTCCTTGACTTACAACAGTTTGTTTAGTGATGGTTCAAAGTTACAACGGCACTGAAAAATGTGATTGCTGACCATTTTTCAAAGTTACGACCTTTGCAATATCCCCATAATCAGGTGATCAAAATTCAAAGGCTTGACAACTGGTTCTTATTTATGACCATTGCTGAGTCCCAAGATGTTGTGATCACCTTTGGCAAGGTGACTTCTCAAGCAAAGTGTGATATCTAAACAGGGCAAGAAAACAGATGTTATGCTACAATAACAGGGGTGTTGTGTAGGGAAATATGTAGCTTGGATAGTTTGTGAATTCCAGAAAAGGGGCAGAGACTGTATATTTTATATATTTTTTATTTTTCTTATATGTATCCATGTATTCATAGCTATGTTTTTACTTATACCTATTCTCTTGTAAGCAATTGACAAATAAAAATAAATAAAATTATATAAACAACAGCCTTCCTGGGAACCATGTCTTCTGCCAAGGGCAGAATTCCCTTTTGCAAAAGCTTTATAATAAAGCTCGTATATATTGTTCACGTGTCTCTAGTCTGAATACCTGAATGATTGATTTTTATCACAAAAGTCAATGGGGAAGCCAATTTTCCTTAAACAACCGTGTTACTAACTTATCAGTTTGTAGTGATTCCCTTAACAATGGTGGCAAGAAAGGTTGCAAAATGGGGAAAAACTCCCTTAACAAACATCTCACTTAACACAAGAGATTTTGGAGCTCAATTGTGACCGTAAGTTGAGGACTGCCCATATTATAGGAACATATGAACTTTGGTGGTGCAAGGTTAAAATGCAGTACTGCAGGCTACTTCTGCTGACTGCCAGAAGTTTGGTAGCTCTAATCTCACTGACTCAAGGTTGACTCAGCCTCCCATTCTTCCAAGGTCAGTAAAATGAAGACCCTGTATGTGGACTCTGTAAACTGCTTAGAGAGGACTATAAAGAACTATAAAGTTGTATATAAGTTTAAGTGCTATTCTACATGCAGAATGAGCTTGATTCAGGTCTCTGGGAAACCCCAAATGTTTGATCTCTGAAATTAGTATTCCCTGAAATTTAGATATTTGTAGGTCATCAGGACTAGTAGACATGGAGGTGTGGCCATCTTCCATAAGTCTGTCTAACCTAGGAGCCATCATCATACCTTGGATTAGTTATCTTCTTAGAGAATGTTTGTGAAGAGTTATTTTTGTTTCATTGTCCTCCTGGATTTGCAGTCATGCAGTTGGAGCTGATAATTCACAACGGAATATCTGTCTATTGAAAAGGAGTGTTGAAGCTCCAGAGAGATAAAGTGAGGTCTGCTGCTCTGGTATATTTCACATACCAAGTCATCACTTGATACTCATGGATCTATTCTATAGTTACCTTCTATAGGTGGTTTGTAAGGACAATGACAATCCCAAGCCTGTTGCTATTATCAAACAAGGATTGCAAGATCCCGGAATGCAAAAATCCAGGCAACCACTAGATGGCAACTGAGGAGTTGTGATCATCAAAGAATTTTTAAATCAGATCTGAAAATCCTATAGTAACAAATTCTAATTATGTGCAAAACCTTTGGAGGCAGGACTTGCTAGTTTTAGGTTGTATATAGTTTAAGAATAACCACAGCAACAGCCTGTTTGGCAACTTGTGCCTTTAGTTTGATGGCCTGAAAACATTGGCAGGTAGAGTTGCCAATCATTCAGTGCTATGAATGAAATAGATTTTACCCAGAACAAGTTTACTTATTTATTGGCTTTCTAAGAACTTATTCTTTTTTTTAAGTAGTCTGCTGTTTTTGAGCTTTATTTCCTGCCTCCTCTCAAGGGCTAAAGATCTTTCTATGGGAAGGAGGGGAAAATCTGCCTCTTTCAGATACACTTCTCAGATCACTGCATTTCAACAAACTATGGAAACCACTAGATTCCCCATCTCTGCCTAACATACTTTATTCTGCACGATTGCCAAATTACTATTTCATATGTTGCTAGGCAAAGAAGTAGTCATGGCTCCTGACTCGTGCTTGAATTATAGACTTTCACCCTAAGAGGCATTGCCTCCAGGAGCAGCTAAACTCTGTGAAAGATCAGAACAATGGAGGCTTCTGTCCCAAAGAACTTCTATCCCTGTTGGAAGTTAAAACCCTCTCCTCTCCTAGGAAAATAAAATATTTTAGGATATACTAAAAAGGCAGAATATTTCCCCTAAAAAGAAAAGTAGAAACTCAGAGAGGCAGAAATTAAGCTCACCCCTCTCACCTTTGTTAATGGGTGGGCCATTAAGGCCTGGGACAGAATATTCTACATAACAAAACCCTCTACTCTTCTCACCATATGGCCTGGGAAGATCGGTCAGAACTCAGGTGAAGCCATGTGATCCAGACAAAGCCCACAAAGTTAGCTAAGACCTTGCCCCCTGGCAGTCTGACAGCCAATGGGATATATTTCTTGCACAGGAACAGGAAACACTAAGGTGGGGCCCAACAGAGGTTATAAAACTAAGGGTCTCTCAATATCTTAGCCCTTTTTCCTTCTTTCTTCACCCAAGGCATGTGATCCTGTCCACCATTAAACCATCTTTCCAAACAGCCTCCATATTTCCAGTGCCTCTTTCCCCACCTGGAACTGAACCCACATGGATATTTCTTCCAATACCCCAAAGGATCATTGAGTGGAGAAGTTCTGAGTACATAAAACAAACTTCATGGTCTGGATAAGAATTAGAGTGAGCACTAGGTCCTTCATAAGGCAATTTTGGAAATTGAATCATGTGGCTTTTCTAACCATTTCTAGAGTGCATCAATAAATGATGTTCTCTTTATGACTTCGCCATTCATAGGAAGTTCACGTCAGCCTAACTTTTCCTGCCCCAGCTCAAAAGGATGCTTTTCCAACTCCAGCAGTGCTGTCCAATTCACTTAGAAAAACTGTTCTTGCCTCTTAACTCTTCAGATAAGTTTCCTTTCCAAACAAAAGCTGCATTAATTGCTCCAATTTTGGAATCCCTTCCCACCAACAAGCAAAAGCCCTTTTCTTTCTCAAGGCATCTTAAGTAATGATTCCGGTCTTTTCTCTGCTGCTTGTATTTATGAGCAGCTTTTGTATTCTGCTGTTGCTTTTTGGTTTTACTTTTGTACCTGTATTATTGCAATAAATTACACAATGAAAATAGTTGAAATGAATAAATGAATTGCAGCAATCCACATACATACACATACATACATGCCATGGTTGAAACTTCTATGAAACATATTCAGTTTGAGATAGATAGATAGATAGATAGATAGATAGATAGATAGATAGATAGATAGATAGACAGACAGACAGACAGACAGACAGACAGACAGACAGACAGACAGACAGACAGACAGACAGACAGACACAGACACAGACACAGACACAGACACAGATATATTTTTATAGTATACATGGAATTCAACTCCCAGAATTCTCCAGCCAGCCAGTTCTCATAACTGAAGTCCATGTATCTTAAAGGTTGAAAAACACTCCTTTACACTATTAAGATACATATAGAATAAAAACAGATCCTGGCATAGAATTGTCTTTTCATTGTTTTACACTTCATTTGGTTATTATCAAAGCCTCTTAAAAACTACAAGTTTAGTAACTCTTAATACTCTTCCAGTCCCATCCTTTTCTTTCCTTCTTAAGAGGAAGAGAAATTCTAATACCTCTGTTAAAAGCCCAGTTAAATATTACTTTGTTGAGTGTAACGCTTAATTACAATTTATGCATAATGACCCCGTTCTAGTATATCATCTGATTTAGTAACGAAACAGGAACCTGCCATATGTTCACCAATAACAGCTTAGAAATTCTTCTTGTTAATTTTCCAGCCAACTGCTACCAAGGATACTGATTTTGTCCTGGAACTGTACTGTTTTAGAACACTATACTCATTAACATGGTTCATTTTACAATACTCCTTCTATCAGCAAGCAGGCCAAGAATTCACAGCTTGTCCTTTGTGTCTGACACAAATAGATGCAGTCAGCAAACAAAGCTGGAGCACCAATTATAGCACATAAGAGGAAGATAACCTGCTCTCCGTTAACAGAGAATTGCATCTACACAATCTATTTACAGGGTAACAATATCACTGAATAATCAGCTTTGCATTTAGATAGTGGCTTCCACTTTGGGTTCTTCCACAGAAGGTGTTCATATTGGAATTGTTCCCTTTTTGAGCAGTGATTTGGCAATAAAAGTTATTCTACCTTTGTCATGTGACCCCACTACCATTTTAAGACCTGATAAAAATGAGCTTTTTGCATGAAACATAAGGGAAATTGTCTCAGCTCTAGTGTTCTCTTTTTCAAGACATGTAAATTTGATTTGTTTGATTGAGCCTTAAGATAAATATATAGTCATATGAATTGCCTGTGTAAAAATATGATCATTTGAACAAGAAAAATGAAGAAAGAAGTTACTTGCATAATGATACTTATAGTATTGGTTTAACACTGATTTAAACAAATAAAATTTTTGATATACTGTTGTTTCTTTGCCCATGTGATTATACAGTATGTCTTATCCAAATAGCAGACAGGTTGCTCTCTTGTAATTGTAGTTTTTAAATGGCCATTTACCCTTTTGCAAGCCATGGCCTCCACAAGAGGAAAATTAGTATTGTAATGTTAGCCTCTGCTCTTTCTTTTGTGCCTCACGACACATCTACATATAACAGATGCAAAACTTATGGTACAACATTATCATACTGCTTATGTTATTCTAAAGAAAGCAGCAGCCTCTGGAGGGATGTCCATGTTTATAGGGTGATATTCCTGCAGAGAATGAACTCCAAACTGTACAACTGTCCTAAACCTTTGTGATAAACTACATTCCAGTAAATTTAAAGACAGTACTGAAAGCTTTTTGTAGTAGTACACCTACAATTCCCAGCTCTGGCACAATCACATTGCTTTCAAAGTGTAGAAGAGCAACAGCTTATTTTTTTGCAATCCTTTTCTCTCCAACCAATCTTCTTTGCAGGGGGGGAGATCACAGGTCAGGCAAAAAGGCAATGCATATTGCCTTGTAATGGCAACATGCAACTAAGTAAGGAATGTTGCAAAGTTCATAAATGGTCCATAAATAGGCAGTGAGGTTATTTTTTCAGCATCATTAGAACTTTGAACATTCACTCAACGAATGGTCAGGAAGTGAAGACTATAAGTAATAGTGAACACTGTTATATCACACATTAAGAAGTTATCACAATGATCACAGTGATCAATAGCAACAAGTGAATATATCAGTTGTAAGATAAGGGTATGGAGAAAGATATCTTAAAATTATTCTTACCTCTGTGCTGCTCAGCCATTTGACAGTGGATATTCTCTAATGTGCAAACCATCACTGAGAGAAAAAGAAACAACAAATAATTAAGAAAAATAGGTAACCACTAAATCCAAACCAGCCAGGTCTCCTATTTGTTGAGACACAGTCAATACAATTACATAGCACAATCTTAATTGGCCTTTATGATTTTGAAGCTGGCTAAGAAGCCCAGCTAATTGATTTCTGCATGAGCACTGACTTCATCTGGAGGGTGTAACATGGGGAGAGGTTCAAAAATTATCCTCATGGTGCCTAGAATACAACTTGCACCTAAACATCAGCAAGACAAAGGAGATGGTGTTAGACTTCTTGAAGAAGAGAGAGAAACCCGCCCCACTTTACATTGAGTGGGGCTGTGTGGATGGGGTTTCTTCCTTTAAATTCCTAGGAGTCTAGCTCAGTAAAGTTCTCACCTGGAAAATTAATACAACCCAGGTGGCCAGAAAGGCCCAACAAAGACTACATTTCCTTAGGGTCTTGCAAAAGAATAAAGTGGAACAACAACTGATGACTTCCTTTTACCGGTCCACAATAGAAAGCATCTTCACATGTTGCATTACGGTGTGGTATATTGGCTTGACAGCCGTGGATAGAAAGACATTACAGAGGGTAGTGAGCACAGCACAAAACATCATGGGCTGTTCCCTGATGCCACTAGATGACATCGCTAGGGCTCACTGCCTTAGATGAGTGAGGAAAATTCTCAGGGACGACTCACATCCCGGTCAGCACTTCTTCATTTTCCTACCATCGGATAGGAGACATAGAAGCATAACCAGCCACACTAACAGGCTGAAGAACTGTTTCTACGCTTGTGCTGTCAGATTTCTGAATGGAAAATAACTTCATGTCAACACAGTATGATAGACTTGCGGGTCTAGCATGTTGTGCAACAAGGTCACATAGTGTAATAAGATTGGGACTGGGTTAGGGACTTCTGTCCTCACTGTGAGTTATGTTGGGTGGGTGTGCACGAAGGGAGACTCAGCCAATCTCATTGTACATATGTTGTACTCTGACAATACAGGTAATAATAACATAGGTTGTTCTACTTCATGGAAGGCATTACCTTTGTAGAGACTTTGAAGCTACATAGTCTTTGATGAAAACAGGCATTCGTCCATCAGAATTACAAGAACATTCAATGTCCATCAGGGAAGGAAATTGTTAGTTGTGTGAAGCAAATGAAGCTATATCCATTGAGAAAAGTCATGGGGACAAGTAGAAATCAGACAATACAAGAAGTCTGCAAGTGGATTACAAAAGAGATCACCAAAGTAGTGCTGCCATATATTCTGTGAACAGTTTTGGGCATGGATCCATCTATGGATCTGATGGAACCACTTGGTTATTTGTTCCAGAAGGGAACAAAAACTTGAGTGCCTGGAAAATGAGGGTGGGTGACCAATTTGCTATCTCGTTTGGAAAAACTCCCAGTGCAGACAACAGAACTAATGTGCACAGGGTGAACATAGGATTGAAAGAAACATGATGAAATGGAGATATATACTTTGTTATAGAGATGCACTCTTTGTAGTCACCTGATGACAAAGAAGAAGTGTATATTTTAAAGACAGATGCAAACTAACCAGCTTCCTGGACAATGTCTGAGAACATTAAGAAGGGTTACTATACCAATAGTTTCTGGCACGGATTTAAAAAATCAGGTCTCTTAGATCCAAGATACCGTAATCCTGGGGGAGTCATGAATACTTCACAAAGTGGCTTCAAGAAGAATTCAATAGTATACCTGAAGTGGATACTGCTTAGGGACACAGGGAAACAGAAAAAATCTCTTCAAGTCAAATGCAGTTAATCAAATGCCCATCAGTTAAGTTTCTGCCATAGTTAACAGACTATTTATTTGTTTGTTTATTATTTTATTACTTTATTTATTATTATTATTTATTTTATTCTTTATGTATTATGTATTTATTTACAACAATTTATTTATCAAAGCACCTGTAGGCAGGACAAGAAGCAATGGATGGAAACTAATCAGGGAAAGAAGCAATCTAAAACTAAGGAGAAACTTCCTAATTGAGGACAATTAACCAGTGCAATAGCTTGCCTTCTGAAGTTGTGGGTGCTTCATCACTGGAGGCCTTTAAGAAGAGACTGGACAATGCCTTGTCTAAAATGGTATAGGATCTCCTGCTTGAGGTATTGGACTAGAAGTCCTCCAAGGTCCCTTCCAGCTCTATTCTGATTGATTGATTGGTTGGTTGGTTGATTAATTAACTTTTGCTGACATATTCCTTCCTGACAGCGAGGAGCAAAACCATCTCCACTCACCAAATCCTCATATATGAAGAATTTCAGTCTTCAAAGCAACAGTGCCTGGTTAGTTTCTCAACGTGACAAGTTATGAAACCATAGTATCAGAGTCATCATGCATGATTTCTTGCCCTTTACCCTACTTCATTATCCAGGCTTAACAGTTGCATGGAATAGGTGACAATTCAGGGCATGGAAGCAAGCAATAGAAACAGAAGGTGGGTCAGGATGCACCCATTTATAGTGGAAGAATCCTGGGGATAATGCAACATTTACTTTTCCTGAAAATTGAGGCCATATCATCCAGATCAGATTTTAATACAAAGCACTCAGAAGCTGAAAGGATTTCCAGCTGTGCCTTTTGCAGATGCCATAGAGGCAGAATGTTTAAAACGTGCCTTAATTTTTTTAAAAAATGAAAAGCCACACAATAATAAATTGGTGCAAGTCCCATATATTATTGAATGTCATTGGTTATTATTAGAGCTTGCGTACATCAGCTTTAAAAGGGAAAATCAGCAGAAAACGACTGTCGTTCGCCTAGTTTAAAGCTTCTTAACAAATATACTTTTTAGGACACTCCCCAGACTATTTCTTATTCTGAATCAATCCTAGCTTGACTTTATAGGAAGTCGGAGCAGAAATGAAACTTTCTTTCTTTGGAATAAATTAAGAAAGCCAGAAACAAACAAACCAAGAAATAAATCCTTCAGTTTTATTCTTCTTTTTTTATAAAAAAAAGCAATGAGAGCCAAAGTGACAAAAAAAAATAGTCCTCTTCCCCCCCCCCCACCTCCCACCTACCCAATCCTTTCAAGTATATTCTAGTGTGTTGTGGGGAAGCATTCTCCAATTTCCCTTGTGCCCTTTTTTCGAAATGTTGGCACAACTGCCTGGTTTTCCAACTATGTGAAAATCACAAAAATAATGAAAATGCAGCTACCGTACTTTGTAAGCTCTTGGTAGATATTTTCTCTTACTTTGTCATTTTCAAGGGGGGAAACAATAGTGGCATCTGTGCCCTGGCGCTAAGTGCTCATTTGCATGCGCAGGCAGAGAGATATCCGTTTATTATCAATTTTATGCATTACTTCATTTCATGGTGTTAAAACAATTACATTCAAAGGGTTCAGCAGTCCACAGCCAAGCTATTCAGAGCTCCAACAGCATCATATAATAACGTTATTCAGGGAGAGACACATACATCATAGTTTACCGATTTAGAAGTAAAAGAGAGAGCAAAAGACAGAGAGAGAGAGAGAGGGAGGGAGGGAGGGAGGGAGGGAGGGAGAGAGAGAGAGAGAGAAAGAGAAGTAGAAGCAGCAGTTCCTATAGAGTTAGGGGGCAAAAATCGGAGTTATTACAAAGTCAAGAAAACCTGGGACTAATAAAGATCTGATTTATTAATTAAGAAACTTGGGCCTCTTTCAAGCTAAAACTACCAAATCTCTTTCTCAAAGAGAAAGTTAGCGATCATAGTAGCTGCCGTATAAAATCTGTGGACAGATTTTATACGGCAGCATTAAATTTTATTCATGGAATAATGGGTTATGATTGAGTTTCAATATCTAAACTGCAGATTTTTCAGTATATATTCTAGGTATAGCTAAAAAGAAGAGAGGGAATGAGCAGAGACTGTTAAAACATGTTTCAAACTTAAATCCAAGTATTATCTATCAGAAAGAAAGAAAGAAAGAAAGAAAGAAAGAAAGAAAGAAAGAAAGAAAGAAAGAAAGAAAGAAAGGAAGGAAGGAAGGAAGGAAGGAAGGAAGGAAGGAAGGAAGGAAGGAAAGAAGGTGTGAAAAGCACTTTTTTCTTGATTTAAGATAGACAATTCTTAGATTTCAGACAGTAATTATTTCTTAAAAAGAGGAGAAACCCTTGTACTCTGTATAGGTACTTGATTCAAGTAGGCATATGGCAATGTTTCCCAAATATTTAATAAAAATTGTAAATAAGTAAGTAGGGAGAAATACAAAAAAAAAAAATCAGTCAAGAAAGGCACAATCAGATTATCTTATTGCGGTAATTGTAGTCCAGATCTCTATAACAGCTATAGATTTATTCAATTTCTCCTTTTCTCGGTTCAACATTGAACTCAGAAAGGACAAGAGCACTGGATCTTGACTGTAAGCTCCTACAGAAGTCATTTTTTGAGAGCAAGAGATTGTAACCTTAGAAAACCCCAAATATTACCTGCTGAAATAAATGGAATCCTAAAACCTAAACCCTCCAACTTCCACAATATCCCTTCCTACCAGTATGAAATTTTAACCAGTCAATTAAGTATAAGGTTCATTTGTTTGTATAAATCTTTTATTTTGCATTGTTTGCAATAGAAGGGCTATTTCAAAAAAAGTAGTAGAAAGGTATGTATGTACAATCCTCTCTTCTGCTCATCGTGTTGCAGTTTGTAGAGATGTTGCTAAATACGAATTGTCCAAGTACAGCATACGATTCCTTGGTTGATAATACTTCCTAACCATTAAAAAAGGAAGGGAGGGAGGGAGGGTAAAAGAGCTGCTGCTTAATACTGAAGCTCAGATATTAAGTTTCTTGTTCTAGAGAATCCATTTCAGGAAAATTGCAATATGAGACCACAGTAAAAGAGAAAAAGAGAAGCCACTTGCAATAATATATTAGATAAGCAAGTAAAATCATTAGATAAAGTACATCCTCTGGTCTCAAGTTTCTGATATGCCTAATCAAGCCACTGTTACAAATCCTAAAATAAAATAATTAAACTGAACTCAATTAAATGTAGATATCATCTATCCAAAAGGCAATGTGTCTATCTTCTGATATAGCAAAGAGAAGTGCCATAACATTTTAGCCTAGTTCTTACATTGGAATCTCCTGATACTAGAAAGTAACTTGTGAGTTTTCAGAATGGAAGATTTGTTTATCTGTGGTCCTTTTAACTTTTCCATGTCCTATTTCTCCAGTTTGGAACTTCTTATGTTATCAGGTAAAAATGTGAATCTTTAGAAAGTATGAAATATCCTATTTCTTTAATAGTTACTACACGTATTAAGGAATATCTGTACTGGTAGTCCTTGACTTACAACCACAGTTGAGCCCAAAATTTCAGAAGTTACATGTTTAGGTTTTTTCCAGTGAATATATACTAGAGAAAGCCAGAATAACAATGTTGGAAGGGACCTTGGAGGTTTCTAGTCCAATCTCCTACTCAACCAGAAAACTCTATACCATTTCAAACAAATGATTGTCCTGTCTTTTCTTAAAAACTTCCAGTATAAGTTTTTTCCAATGCATTTACAACTTCTGGAGGCAAGTTGTTCCACTGTTCTAACTGACAGGAAATCTCCTTAGTTCTAAGTTGCTTCTCTCTTTAATTAGTTGTTTTGCCTTCAGAAGCTTTGGAGATAGGTTGACTCCCTCTTCTTTGTGGCAGCCCCCATGATATTGGAACACTGCTATGATGTCACCCCCTAGTTCTTCTTTTCATTAAACTAGAGATACCCAATTCCTGAATGCTTTAGCCTTCATCCATTCCTAATCCATTCCTAATGGATGAATAGATGAATGGATGGATGGACAGATGGTCCTTCTCAGGACAGGAATATTCAGACCACTCTAGACAAATGGTTGTCCAATAATTTCAAAATGATTGAAAATCTCTAATGATGGAGTACCCATGAGATTAGAAGGCAAGAGTTTCCACTACTTAATCATGCTCAAAGTCAGGAATTTTTGCTTTATTTCATTCTTGGATCCCTTTCTGTGCCTCCACCCATACCATTGCCATTGGTTTACCCTTGCCTTCTTCTATGCATTATGAATTGATGCCTTTGCCATTACCTCCTGCCTCCAGTATCTTTTAACACTGATGCTACTCTATATAGGCAACTGGGCAACTGGGACAGTCTTGGTGGGATAATATATTGCCTCAGAGTTCATCACTCATTCTTCCCAAGAACTCTCCTCCATCACGATAAAGGCAACACATGTTTCTGTGATTGAACCCAGGACTGGCAGACAAATCCATCCTCTGTCTTTCCTAAGATGCTGATCCAAGGAATTACACGAAAATGACTGCGCACTGTAAAATAAATGTAAATTGATTTGTAAAATAAATTTAAAAAGAAACCAAAGGTGAAAAGATTGGCTTTACCTCCATGTATGGCACAAATCTACCTGTTCTGCCTTACAGGTAGCCCTCGACTTAGAACAGTTCATTTAGTGGCTGTTCAAAGTTACAAAGGCACTGAAAAAAGTGACTTATGACATTTTTTCACACTTATGACCATTGCAGCATCCCCATGGTCACATGATTAAAATACAGGCTCTTGGCAATTGACTCATATTTATGATGGTTGTAGTGTTCTGGCATCATGGGATCAACTTTTGCAAACTTCTGACAATGGGAAAGCCAGATTCACTTACCAACCATGTTAAGGCCCTGTCACACTGCCTAACGGATGCAAAACGTTAGTAAAAAGGACACAACGG
Organism: Laticauda colubrina; assembly: GCA_015471245.1. NCBI lineage: Eukaryota > Metazoa > Chordata > Lepidosauria > Squamata > Elapidae > Laticauda > Laticauda colubrina. The sequence goes on from BLBF01000002.1 coordinate 74,460,487, forward strand.
ATGAGCAAAATGTTCCATCCATTGTTATCCGCTCTCAAAAGGGGCAAAAATTTGCATAACCGGAGTGGATAACATGGAAAGGAACGGACGCGGGGAGGATGCAGAGCGGATGGAAAGCGGACACGGAACGGAAGCCTAGTGGATGGAAGTGGATGGCACATCTGCTAGGCTTCCGGGGGGGCTCAGAAAAGCAGACGCAGAACGGATACAGCGGGTGCAGAGCAGACACCAAGCGGATGAAGCGGATGCACAGCGGATGAAGCGGATGCAGAGCGGAAGCCTAGCGGATGCACAGCCTTGGTGCCTGCCAGCCTCCCTGCCAGCCTCTCTGCCAGCCAGCAACCCCACAACCATGGGGAAGAAGCGAAAGCCTCAGCAACCTGTCGCCATCCCTGGCAAGAGGGACAGGGCCACCCTCCCGCCCCTTGTTTCTGCTGGGGCTTCTGCTGCTTGGGCTCACTCTTCTGGTGCTGGAGCTACTGCTGGCGCTGCTCCTGGCAGTGGTGCTTCTGTTGGTGCTTACTCTGCTGAAGCTGCTCCTGGCGGTGGTGCTTCTGCTGGTACTTACTCTGCTGAAGCTGCTCCTGGTCCTGCTGGTCCTGCTCATGCTCCTGGACTTCCTCGTACTGCTCGTCCTGCTCGTGCTCCTGGTCTTGCTCGTCCTGCTCGTCCTGTTCGTGCTCCTGGTCCTGCTCATGCTCCTGGTCTTGCTGGCGCTGCTGGTGCTTACTCTGCTGATGATGATCCTGGTGCTGCTGGTGCTGGTGCTGCTGCTGATGATGATGATGATGATGATGATCCTGCTACTGCTGCTGCTGCTGCTGATGATGATGATGATGATGATGATCCTGCTGCTGCTGCTGCTGCAGATGATGATGATTATGATACTGCTGGTGATGATGATGATGATGATGATGATGATGATGATGGAGATCTGCTGGAGATCAGGGACACCATCCGGACCAGCATAGATCTCCTCTCTCAGCTGGTCCACACCAACTCCTCATCCTCCAACTGCAAGCCCTTCCTCACCTATGTCAACCAGACCCTCAGGGACATGGCGGAACCCCAGTACCAGGTGGTGAAGGACCAGATCACCGATCTGCTTCACAACCCTCCAGACCCTGAGGAACCTGCTCCCACCCACTCCAGGTCTGCTCCTCCACCCCAGGTGATGTCCCTCCATGTCTAAGGCTTCCCACAGCCCCTCACCTACCAGGGCTACGGCTACCAGGAGGTCCAGCAGCACAGGCAGCAGCCCTTCCCAGTCCAGGCACAGAGTCATCAGGTGACACCATTGCCACCGGTTCCACTGATGCCACCGATGCCACCCATGCCAATGATGCACACCGATGACAGCGATGCCACCCACGCCACCAATGCCACCCATGCCAGTCCTCACCCAGCTGCAGACCAGACAGCCCCACTACACTACTCTTTCCTCCACCCCACAGCCAAGCCCGGCCTCAGTACATCTCTCATCAGTACTGGGGCTGACACCCCATGGCATGGAGGAAGGAGCTCTCAGCATCACGGGTCTGAGCCAGCTGTCCGAGAGCTTTCTCAACACACCGTCACCTGTTGTCCTCTCGGGGCCAGGCACCCCAGTGGTGCTTCAGACCTGCACTCCAGCAGCACCCACCTCCACAGTACCTGGACCCTTCACCCCTGAGACTGGGCACACCTCCGAGTGACCAAGAGGAGTGCCAGAGACTGGCTGGCTGGCTACCTGTGGACTTTATTTGGACACTTGACTTGGGTCATTTTTCTTTTACAACTTGTTCTTCAGTAAAGTCTATCTTTGATTCACACACTTGCTTCATTTCTTTTTTTTAATAAAGTCTTGGTGGAAACTTTTAGAATTGGTTTAAGCCTTTGTATGCTTGTGGGATGGGTTAAGATAGCAGTGGGATGGGCAGGGATACCTTTGGGATGGGTAAAGATAGCAGTGGGATGGGCAGGGATACCTTTGGGATGGGTAAAGATAGCAGTGGGATGGGCAGGGATACCTGTGGGATGGGTAATAGCTGTGGGATTGATAAACCTCCAGGTCAAGCATAGTGGGACTGTATGGTCCACCCTCCCAGGTGCCACACCTATGGCCCTTTATTATCAATAATAATGTAATCAATCATCCACACATGTCGACATAAACACAACTCTTTATTAAATGCCCTGTTCATTGTAGGCCCACGCAACATACATGGCCCAATCTCATCCGTGTGATGAGACAGGCTGAAGGAAGCATCCATTAATCATCTGTCATCCTGTCTTGCCACTCCACTGCTCCAGCTGGGGAGTTGCACCAGTGTTTCAGAAGGTTGCACTGCTTCTTCCCTTCATGTGACGCTCTGTTGGGGCCTTGCACATCCTGAGTGTCTATTAGGTTTCGCCCTTGCCCCAATTCATCAGGCTCCATGTTCCCATTGCCTTGTTGGAGGTCCACGAGCCTGTTCTGCAAGACTGGGTAGAGGGTGCGCATGAGATTGTGCAGGATGCAGCAAGCTTCCACGATCCTCCTCACGGTCTGTGGGCAATGCTGCATGGTGGCATCTTGGAACCTGTTGGAACCTGTTGGCCAGGATGCCAAAGGCGTTCTCCACCACCCGCCTTGTCCTGGACGGCCTGTAGTTGAAGATCCTCTCTTCACGGGTGAGGAGTCTGGAGGTGTAGGGCTTCTTGAGATAGGTTCTGAGGGAGAAGGCGTCATCCCCCACGATGAAGTAGGGCACATCTTGCATGTCGTTGGGCAGGGGGTCTGGATCTGGGAAGCCCACGATGAGGTTGCATTCCAGCCCCTCCTTGAGGTGACTGGCGTTGTATACCTGGGCATCTGAAGATGAGCCGTTGCCTGAAGCATCGATGTACATGAACTTGTCATCAGCATCAACCATGGCGAAGAGGACGATGCTGAAGAAGCCCTTGTAGTTGAAATAAGTGGACCCCGACTTGCCTGGAGCTTTGCAGGCCACGTGCTTGCCATCTATGGCTCCAACGGTGTGGGGGAAGTTCCACTCTGATACCACTGCTCTGCAACTTTCTTCCAGCCTTCTTCAGTGGAGGGGCACTGGAGGAGCTCCTCCAGGTATTCTTCGATGATGGCCTGCACCACTTCTCTGACCACAATGCTGATGGTATTGTGTGGCATGCTCCAGCCATATTGCATGCTCCTGTAGGTGATCCCTGAGGCCAGGTGGCGCAGAGTGAGTGCCACCTTGAGCCCAGGGTCCAGGCTGGGCCGGAAGTTGGTGTTTGCCTTGGTCAACCTGGGTGTCAGCCAATGCACAACTTCGTCAAACATGGCTGGAGGCATCCTCATGAAGTTCTGGAATGCATGAGTGTCTTCGTTCCTGAGCTCCACCATCAGCTTGTTGTACAGTCCGTACTCTGCTCTTCTGGCGATCCATCTTCGGACCCAGACGCTTATTGGCCACCTCCTTTTCTTCCCGTAGTAGAGTTCACAGAGCCTGTAGATGGCTTCGCACTGTTGCAGAACAATGGTGGCTGCCAAAATGACGTTGTTACGATCCATGGTGGACATGACTGGATGCTGTGGAAGAGCAAGAGTCAGATGAAGGCTGCAGAGGTCTGCACAGCTGGGCTGCTGGTCTGAAAGTGAGATGCAGGTGAGTTGCTCCCCCTTTTTATAGGCAGTATAGGTTTTCCCCTAGGTGTCCCTTTGCATCCTCTAGGCATCCTCTAGACATCCTTAATATCCAAGATAGGTCCCCTCTGCAAACGTTTTTTCCATTTTAAACGCTTTGTTTCCGTTCTGCATCCACTAAGCATCCGTTCCGCGTCTGTTTCGCGTCCGTTCCGCTTCCTCCCTGCGTCCGAGCGGATGTGAGTTGCGCGGATATGGAACGGATGCCTAGCGGATATAACGGATGCGTAACGGATGCAGAACGGATGCCTAGCGGATGTGGAATGGATGAATTGGATACATTTTCCGCTCAAAAGTTTTGAGCAGCTCAAAACTTTCTGAGCGGATGAAACGTCCATAAACGGATGCTGGACAGATAGAGAGGAAGCAAAACGGAGGCAGTGAGTACAGAACGGATACATCGTGTTAACCAACGGATGGCAAGCTTTTTTTTCCATTTTACATCCTCTTTGCATCCATTGGTGCAGTGTGACAGGGCCTTTACTTACTTCACAACTGCAGGAATTCACTTTACAACTGTAGCAAGAAAGGTGTGGCAACCCCCCCCCCCTCAAAATGGGGCAAAACTCCCTAACAAATGTCTCACGTAACATTTTGGGCTCAATTGTGATCGTAAGTTGAGGACTACCTGTATGATCTTGCCCTGGGTGGCCCTCAGTTATTTCTTTCCCAGTGTTTAAGTGCAGGCTTTGATCATCAAAACTTTGCTCACTCCACTTAAGAGAATACATATCCCTAAAATAATGATAGAATACTTTTAGAATCATCTAGAACAGGGGTCCCCAAACTTGGCAACTTTAAGACTTGTGGACTTCAATTCCCAGCTGGCTGGAGAGTTGAAGTCCACAAGTCTTAAAGTTGCCAAGTTTGGAGACCTCTGATCTAGAACATACAGTTAAACAAATATGGCTTTATCCTATACTGTATCACCAAGAGTATTTAGTGCTACCACCCACTTGTCTAAACACCTACTTTATTTGCTTAGTCATTATACATAGAAGAAAAAGACATTCCTGGTCACATAAATATAAGTGATGATGAGCAAAAAAAATCTTCCCACAGAAGATAAGAAATTAACTTCATTAACATATGCTTTGCTCTGTATTTGCTCATCCAAAGGTACTATAAATCAATTTATTATCTAATGTTCTAAAAGAAGGGTAAAAAATTGCTTTGCTTTTAGAAGCATGCCATGAATTTGCTGTTTTCGGTAGAGCGATTTGCCTCATGAGAAATGTATAGGCAATTAGAATTACAGTCTCCAATAAGATCAGATTTCCAAAACCATTCAATTCCAAGATCCACTGATCAAAGGAAGGGTGATCAACCTGTTAATCAAGCACTTTCACTGGATAATGATTAACATAAAAAACCACCTGAATTCTGATGAGAAGTTTTGTCTACATGGGATATTGTTAAGGTACCAAAGATGGTTTTTTCCAGGCATATTGGATGTGAAACAAAAAATACTCATATACAGGGATTCTGTTAAATAAGTAAAGCTCACATATTTCATTTACCCTTTAAGAAAATCATCCCGATTCACACTTCTCTGACTAATAAATTATTAATATATATTTTAAGTGTCTCCTCGTTGCACTGGATGAACAAAAATTAAACAACAGTTAAAAGTGTATGATTTGGATTGTACAGTGTTTCAAGAAGAATGTTCTGAGCTGCCTTCCCTTATGAATGTGGCCTATACCTCTCTCATTATTCCTCAGATGCAATGAACTATATAGATATTATTATTATTATTATTATTATTATTATTATTATTATTATTATTATTATTCACAAAAAATGAAAGTGTGCACAGCAAATGAGATAACTATCCTGGGTTTCATATCACAAATCACTAGTTGAACACTTCCCAAGCGTTTAGGAGTGTGTGATGTATCGGCGGATTATGCGAGCAGATCCCAGTAAGGTGGCCTTCTGCAGTTGACCAATAGTGATCTTGTCAGTGCCAATTGTTTTCAAGTGTTTGCCTAGGTCTTTAGGCACAGCACTAAGTGTCCCAAGTACCACTGGAACCACCTGCACTGGTTTATGCCAGAGTCTCTGCAGTTCGATTCTCAAGTCCTGATACCTAGTGATTTTTTCAAGTTGTTTCTCATTGATTCTGCTGTCACCAGTTATGGCAATGTTGACAATCCACACTTTTTTCTTCTCCACAATTGTGATATCTGGGATATTGTCAGGGGTGGGACTCACATTTTTTAACAACTGGTTCTGTGGGTGTGGCTTAGGTAGTGGACGTGGCTTGGTGGTCATGTGACTGGGTGAACATGGCTTGGTGGTTTTGTTATTGGCTGGGTGTGGCCAACTCAATATCACTCACATCGAGGCACACATCTTCTCACCTGGCCTCTCATGACTGTGGGGATGCTGCAACAGTAGTAAGTGTGAAAAATATAAGTCGCTTTTCTTCAGTGCCATTGTGTCAGGCGGAGCTCCATTCAAAATCCAGGAAAGAAATACTTAGACTCTTTAGTTTAGAGAAAAGATATCTTTTACTGAAAGTAAAGGCAGCAACATTCTACTGTAGAAAGTTAGCACCCACCTAGAAGAATGAAATATTCGAGGAGATATTAAAAATGCAGAATATTATACCTCTCTGGATAAGAAAAGGAGATACATGATGTTGGAAAATAGCCCCAGAAAGACTGGAGCATCCTATCTATGAGACAAAAGGCTGGTCCAGCTTATCCACAGCACAAAAGGCCTTCAGTTCCAGGGTGATAAGATTAGCCCTCACTCAAAAGTCCAAACCAGGACAAAGCCATTAAGCCATAAAACGAATTGCCCAAAGCCCCTTCATTATATCAAACAGCACCAATTCAACCAAGCCTGGGACTCAAGACAACCTACAAGCTTACCTCTCCATGGGAGTCTGACAACCAATCAGAATACATTTCTTTCACAGGAACAAGAAGCAGGTTCAAAGCCCAAGTGAGGGCATAAATCTCTATCTATCTCTCACCCATGTGCTCAATTGCCCATGTGGTCCTGTCCACCACTAAACCGTCTTTCCAAACAGCCTTCATGTTTCCAGTGTCTTTCTTCCCACTTGGAACTGAACCAAGATGGACATTTCTTCCAACACTACTAAACAACAAATATGCATTGAATAACATAGTTTTATCAATTGTTTGGTCTTCCCTAAAAGAACAGACCTTGAAGAATGATGTGCTGGCTAGGAAATGTTTTAAATAAATAAATTGAGAAGATTTCTGTGGAGGATTCAAAATTTCAGGAACCCAAATGCCTCTCTCTAATTTTTAAGAATGCATCCTTGAATTTCCTGACCATAATTATGACTGAAATATATTGCAAGCTTCATGGTGCTCCATTTGTAACAAAATCCTGTCTGCACTTGCTTTTCCCACTGCAAGGCAGAACCAGGCCTAGTTTCCCTTAAAATGGTGTTCCAAGTGAATGTGGAAGTTCATTGTAAGGCAAAACACTGGGGACAATTTTGAAGGAAATTAAAAGAATTTCAATGACCGGCAACATTATCCTACATATCCTTAATACAAAATGAGTCCCCTGTCGAACTCATTTCCATTTAGTTGCTTGTGCAGCTTTCAATTTTGTTTGTAATTAGCTCTGTACCTGAGAAGTATTCTTCTATATTTTTCTCAACTAGCCTCTTTGCAGAAAACTCTGAAAGACAATGGAGGTAAGGATGCCTATTTCACCAGGCTCCCTCCACTAAATCTATCATAATCGACTGTCATATATGCTCACACATTTTGCACATCTCGTATAGCCAAGACCGAAAGGTCATTTGAGTTATACCTGTGCAAGTTATTGCTTTCATTTATGCAGTTTTCCCTTCTTTTTCTTCATTTTTTGCAATATCTTAAACAATAATTAAGAGCTAATGTGCCTGGAATAGAGCATTTCCTGAAGATTAGTAACCAGCTGGGAAGGAGATGATATCCTGAGGAGCAGCCTTGGGCTGTAATCCTCCAGCTGGCCATTAATCCAGAGGAAGTTCTCTCTACCATGCTTACTAGTGGCCCATCACGATTCCTCGGTCCATTTTTCTATTGAAATGTGCTCTTCTACAGGCTGAATCACTGCTACTGTTTCTTTATTGCATCCATCTTCAAAGCATGCTAATATTAATGCTCAAAATGTGTAGGCCACCTCATTCTCTTGACAATAAAACATCCTATTTGCTTTTGCAAAACTATTTGCATCTGTTTGTGTTTTTGCTTCAACCATGGAAACATGCTTTTTAAAGTTTTCTTTTTCTTTCAAAATGTTTAAAGGTCGAATGGATGAAGTATTAAAACCATTTTCTTGGCTTTGCTTTAAATTTCTTACTATATTGTATTAAAAGGTAGCACTGGTGGATTGACTGATTGCTTTATATTTCTGCTTTCGAGATGAGCATTCAAGGTACCTAATAAAATTTATATTTAAAACCACAGATGAAAATTTACAGTAAAACAAATGCTACATTCATCTAATAATTACTAGCCTGACAAAAGTGATATGTCTTCAGATTTCCTAAACACCAGAAAGGGATAAAATACAACTCCCAAAGGAACAATGGTGGAGAAGGCCCTCTGACAGCAAATGTAGCTTTAGGAGGTCTCTAATGAGTGTGTACATTCATAAAAGGAAGAGATGTCCCTTAGCTGCTTAGGTTTTTTGCAATTAATATCAAAAGCTTTAAAATATTTTCAGTAGACAAATGGTGAGCAGTATAGATCTGTCAGCATCCAGACTCTCAGTCATGTAAAGTTTTAAGCTGCCTGCTAAAGTCATCTAGCAGAGATACAATTTCTATTCAATAGCCAGGTCTAAATCCTGACTGATAGGAATCCAGATCATCTGTTTTATCTAGGAATCTATGCGAATTTTTTCTCAATAAGCTTCCTAAAAAGAGAAAGTTGGGAGCAGGTCAATACTAACCAGATCCAAATAGAAGTTTCTTGAAAAGGACCAGAAGGAAGTGATCATCAACTCTTTCAAGAATGGAGGTATCCCCTTCCTTTCAAGGTAAGTTTTACTAACCAAGTAAAGCAAGGATCCAATGAACAAGTGGCCAGATTAAAAGCACATTCATCCTTTTAGACTCCTCAGGATTTGCAAGTTTAAACCAATCTCAGCTAAATCAAGCTCCAAACAAGTATGTTTATTTTGATTTTCCAGACGTTGCACAAAAATGGGTACAGAAACCCATCTTCTGGCCCAGATTCCTTTCACCCATAAATGGGTGAAAAGAACCTTTTTCTCCCCCTCAGGGTGTTGTGTTCATGTGTGTTCTTGTGATAAAGCTGTGAAGTTTTGGCTGCCCTTTTCTGGCTTCGGTTGTCTTTGGAGGGCACAGTGGGATAGATAGTTTGTGCTGTGACAGGACATGCCAACAAATTGCATTGCTTCTGCCTCAGTGGCTGAGGACAATGGCATGCCATATGCCAATGGCAAGAAATGAATGGGTCTCATTTACACTGGCACTGGGTGCCTTCAGCCTGACAATCTTCCGAGGCTGTCCATGGCAAATTGGAAAGTAGCACGAGACCCGAGGCAGCAGCGTGAAAGGACAAGGCATGAAAATCTTCAGCATTCATAACTTTATGAGTGGTGGTGCTGCTTTGAAAGGGGGGGGGGTTCAACTAGACTCCATTGTATCCAAATTATCTCATGCTCCCTGGGTTAACTTTATATTGTGGGAGGCACAATATAAAGCAACATTTCTTCCCTTGGGAAAGAGAGACAGGGAGGAAGGGAGAGAGAGAAGAAAGTGTGTGCATGAATGTTTGTGACTATATGTTTTAGAGCAAATTCCATCTGCAAAGAGAAAACAAAAACACAGTAGGTGCCATGCTTCATGAATTGGGGGGAAACCCTTTCTTCTGCTCAAATGGAAACTGGCGCAAAGAATTGCCCCAAAGTTGACCTCACAGCTTTTAGCCCATGTTCCAGCAACAACAATGTTCATATTTGACCTCTGACCTTCAAGACAACCTATCATTTGTTTCCATGAGACGAAGCAAGGAATAGTGGGTGATGATTAAAGAGGAATGGTTTTGCTGACCTGAGACACTAATGAGGATGAAATGAGGTCAGTGATCATTCTCACGTGGCAAACCACGGGCGAGTCGCTAATCTGTTGTTAATTGTCCCTTACATTTGTTTTAAGGGCAGTGATAGAGAGTAGTAGCAATTATAGTCTTACATCTTTTTAATCACTGTAATTAGCACCATGATATGAATGATGAGGCATCTAAAACCTGCCTAGCAGGCTGGGTCTTATTATATAAGTTTTTTTTTGAACCCTATACATACAGAATTTTTTTAAAAAGAAATGCATGACAATAATTCATATTCCAATCTGAAGCCTGTCATTTTGTGATATTGTTTTGGAGTCATATCTGTGCTGAACTTTTTTGACTTCACAATGATAATTGAGCATCTGTTTTATGGGTATATATATTATAGAATGTGATAAGTTGTCCGGAGTTTCCTGTGTATGTGCATTGAGTGGCTATATATATTATATAGATAGATAGATGATAGATAGATAGAGTGCTTTTTTGTGCTCAAATTGTCTGTCCTCAAGTTATATCTTTAGAATAAGAAAGACTCCAATAGAAAAGCTACAATGGTTTCCAATGAAAAGGAATACCTGTAGCTCAGGGCATCCTTGCTTTCTAAACTTGGTTGTTGGTTTGCAGACATTTCGTTACCTAACTAGGTAAGAACACCAAGAGAATCCTTGATGGTCTTTGAGTTTGGTTATTTGATTGCAGGAGTTAAAGGCTAGGCCCCACTGGATGATGGATGCAAAACATATGCAAAAAGGACACAGCGGACAAGCAAAAATTCGGGGGTGCTCCATCCGTTGTCATCCGCTCCAAAAAGTGGCAAAAATTTGCATAAACAGAACGGAAAAGAAAGGAAAAGAATGTACATGGGTAGTATGTAGTGGGGATGTTAAACGGATGTTCATAGGAAGCCTAGAGGATGTATATAGGATGCAAACCATTCACTGCTCATCCTTTCTATTTCTGTGCTACTAACACTGTGTAGACATTCCGTGTACCTTTTGTTTCCTCCCTCTTTCCGTTTTCAGCTGCAGCGGATGTGAGTTGCGAGGATGCCCAGAGGATGCAGAGAGGATACAGCAGAGATTTAATGGATGATAAACGGACATAGAATGTTTGTTGCTCGTATGTCGCAGATTTACATCGTACACGGCGGAAAGTTCATCCGTTCACAAAGTTTTGTGCAGCTCAAAACTTCTTGCGCAGATGAAATCTCAGTGGACGGATGCTCAAAGGATAGAGCGTATGAAACACGTATGCAATGAGTACACAACGGATGCATAGCGTTTTCCAATGTTTTTTAACGTTTTACATCCTCTCTGCATCCGTTGGTGCAGTGGGACAGGGGCTTAACATCTTCAGTGCTAGAAAGAAGTGGAATTTGCTCTTGTGTTTATATAGAATAGCTTTCCCTGTCAGTATTGATGAGGTGTTGTTTTCTCTTGGGTACTTCCTTGACTTGAGCTGTAATCCTCCAGCTGGCCATTAATCCAGAGGAAGTTCTCTCTACCATGCTTACTAGTTGCCCATCACAATTCCTGGATCCATTTTTCTATTGAAATGTGCTCTTCTACGGGCTAAATCGCATGCTGCTACTGTTTCTTTATTGCATCCATTTTCAAAGCATGCTAATATTAATGCTCAAAATGTGTAGGCCACCTCATTCTCTTGACAATAAAACGTCCTATTTGCTTTCGCAAAATTATTTGCATCTGTTTGTGTTTTTGCTTCAACCATAGGAAACATGCTTTTTAAAGTTTTCTTTTTCTTTCAAAATGTTTGAAGGTAGAATGGATGAAGTATTAAAGCCATTTTCTTGGCTTTGCTTTAAATTTCTTACTGTATTGTATTGGTAGTAATTCTTGATGCTCTCTGAGTTTGGTTGTTTTCTTGCAGACATCTCATTACCCAATTAATTAACATCATCAGTGCCAGGAGGGAGAGGGGTTTGCTCTTTACATATTAGCAACTTGCCCTATCAATGTTGATGGGAGAGTTCCTTGATTAGCTTGTTGTTGGTTTTTATTTATCACATTTATTTCATTTTGCACTCCATGGTGATTCTGAGCAGCTTATACTGCAGCAAGATAAAACACACAAACATCCAATAATTATAAATATAAAAACAGGTTAAAATTACAAAAATTAAAACAAACTAAAAATCAAGGGTTGGAAGGGTAGCGGTGGAAGTGCCTTTTCTACTAATGCACCAACTATCTCCAGCTTTTTTTAAATGCTAAAAAAAGTTATCTCATTTATCTGAGGTGGTAGTTTCTTGATTGGGGTACTTCTTCATTTTTGGTTTAATATGAATCTCGGTGTTAATCTCTGCTTATGTGGGTGTTGACTGCTGGCAAGGGTGTTTTGGTACTTTTTTTTTGTATTTGGCTGTGTGTTTGTCTCTTTTGAAGGGCATGTAGATGTGGTTTTTTTTTCTCCGTGACTGTTGATGGCTGATTTGTCTGAGTACCAGATTTCCAGGAATTCTCTGGATGGCTTGGTCGAGGATGCCAGGTTTCTAGTTTAAACTATGATTATGTCTAAGACTTCAATCTAATAGACTTGAACTGGAAGCAGAAAATTATTGGCCACATGATAGCTATTAGCTAATTTAATTGAGAGCTATATAGTTAGGAATATTTTACTATTGTTGAGGCAATTCTCTGCAGATCTTTTGTGCCTCTTTCTATATACGACACACATGTGTTGTACTGCTCGTAGCAAATTTGGGCTGTGTTTAGACTAAAGGACTACATAGCAGAGGTCATGTAGGGCACAGGAAGGCCTCTCTAAGAGGCAAATGAACAAAATCAAGTACTTCTGAGTGCTCTTCAGTCAATAGGCCTAGCCACAAGACAAAGGGATGGATGAATCAGTAAGAGCTCTTTTTCACCCACTAATTTCCTTAATTACTTTCCTTTTAATTGATACAGGCTAATATGGGAGGAGAAATAGGCCAAACTTTCCCACAAATTGCATGAAACTGAATTAGATGCTCTAAGAAAAGATTATCTAATAAAGTCTTGACTCTTATTTAATAGATTGATGTACTCTGTACTCTTAGACAACAATGTACTTCCTTTAAAAAATAACAACATACATTTGAAATCCTAGAATTGAACTGTTCTAGGTATGACTTCACATTGTGAATTCCTCCTCCCACTGAAGATAGTTTTGAAGCTTGGCTGATAGAGATCTGGGAAAGATAGAGTTATACTATACCAATTCTTAAAGGTAAGCCATTTTGAGTAAGCTGCCCTTGCTTTTGCCAGGATGAAAGGCAGACTATGGCTTCTTAATTAATATGAATTTAAACAGACCATCTTTGTAAATTCAACATTATTCCCAATAGGATAGAAGAAGGAAAAATCAATTAAAAAGTAAATGTCTGACCTAAATTTCAGAGTTGACTCTGAATTGGGGCAACCTTAGATATGGAAATAATATTAAGGATGAATGCATCTGACAATTTCACTTTCTCCCAAAGTTTTTTTTTTAAATATTGCAGTCCTTCCATCCCATCTATAAACTAATTTGCAAATTTTGATCAGTTTTAATTAAATATGAATAAAATTATTTTTACCAATATAAATCAAATATCATCTGTCAGGCGCAAGTGTTATATGTGGAAATAACATGTTATTTATATCCTGTTACACCAAAGAAAGTATAGAACCAAAGAGACTCCATTTTTGTTCTTAATGTGACCTTCTAGAAAGATATCTGAACATTTATATAAGCATATCATATTTTGTAACTTGTTATTCTGCAAAGTTAAAAATATTATGTCCTTGGCTGGAATGGGGGTTTGTATTTTGGCTTGAGAATAAATGCAAGAAATGCTGGGTTGTCCTGACATTAATGGAAGTTTGTTAATGAGTTATTGTGTTCAGAAGAACATAACAGGAAGATGCCATGGGAACAAGGGTAGTGTCCAAAGAAAAGGAAACAGGTAAGATATGGGTGTGGTGTAGGGAATTATGTAGTTGGTTAGATTGTGAACCCAGGAAAGGGGCAGAGACTGTATATTTGAACTTGTAAATATTCCCCAGCCTTTCGGGGGGGGGGGGGGTGTCTTCTGCTATGAGCAGAATTCCCTTTTGCAAAAGCTTAATAATAAAGCTCTTTCATATTGTTCACTGTCTCTAGATGTGTTTTGTGATTTTCTCACAACTAGAAACCAGGAACCAAGGTTGTTTAAATAAATACAAGTTTATTCCATGCTATCTCTCTACAAGAATCTGAACTACTAACAGTGAAGTCAAATTAGCAGTAGACAAAAGTCAACAGAATTCAAGGAGGGCTGAGCTTAGATGTCTTGTGAGTACAAAGGGAGTCCAAACTGTTGAGGCACTTGACCCCTTGGGTTCTGCCTAATCATCTCCTACATATTCAATTCATGGCATCTAATAATAGCACAGAGAGACCCATAATCTATGTGCCTTCTGTTTGGTTATTAAAGATGCGGATCCGGGTTATTAAAGATGTGGATCAAGAAAATGCATTCTCTAGCTGCCCAAAATTGGACCCACCTGCCATAATATAGCTATCCACTCAGTAGCATTGAACTGATCTCTCTTTCAGGGGATAGATCTCCCATTAATAAGTGATTGTAATACACAAACATAGAGCAATTCATATGTTACATTCCACACATGCCTCCAGAAGAATTTGCATCTATTAGATTTTTGTAATCAGCGGCAAATGCCAAGGCAAAATATTCGGTGAACCTCAAAGAAGATTTGCAGAGTTTTTAAGAAGCGATTACTTACAGGAATGCATGCAAGTTTCATTGAGAAGTTGATCGCATATGTTGTCCTGAGCATGAGGAGAAGAGATAGAGGTGATACACTTAAATGATAAGTTTGGGATTGGCAAAAGTCAAATATCACGCTAGCTAACTATCATTTCCAAATGTTAATGTATAAAGTGACATGCTCAAGATCTAGATCCTGTTTTCTGCCATCTCCTTCCAAGAAAATTATAGCTTCATGTCTCTAACCAAAAGCAGAGACTTGTCAGAAATAGATTTAAAAATGTCCTTATTTTCTTTGACACAGATCAATTTAATCTTCAAAAACTCAAGGTGCAAAATATCTTTTTTTCCCTTCATTTTGCACTTTTATCTGACAAGAAGCAAGGCCACAAAAGGTTACGCTTAGTAGCGTATTATTTTTAGTAGCATACTATTTTTCATAATGTACTATTAGTTTGTAGCATGAATTCAGACTGTCATCAATCTGCCATCAAGTGTATGACAGTGACATGAGAATTAGTGTCTCTTATACCACTTGGATTTCCAGTAATTCCCTGTTAAATATGGATTTGGCAATGCCTATGCAACCAACTAGATGGCTCTCTGTGGTGCTTCTATGTAATGCCATACATAGAAATATTGTAAAATACATCAGATGTGAAGAAAATTATCTTTATTCTATGCATTTCCATTTATTTATAAATTATTTCAATTCTGGAAAAGTAATTTTCAATTTACTATATTATTACTGGAATAGTTTTATAAGTCACTGTTCTGTGGAATCCTTGGTTGACTCCATTCTATTGAAATTGCATTTTCCCAATGTTAAGGAGACTAAAATAGTACCCTCAACATGATTTGATTTATTAAAAATGGATACTTTTCTAAGAGTTTCTTTATTGAAATCTATTAAAAGCAGTATGTTTTGTACTGATCTAAAAGTCATTCCATAGGTTCTACTTCCAACAGTCCAGTTTCAGTCCAGTCTTCTGCAATAGCACAAGGACTAGAGATTGTCAGGTGCATGAAAACAGGAACCAGGATAGAGTTCAAAAAACACTGTGAGTTTATTCCATGCAACATAAACACCAGAATCTGATCTATTAACAGTGAAGGCAAACTGGCACCAGATAAGAGTCAATGGACTTCAAGGAAGGGCTGGATTTAAGTCTCTTCCAGGGATGTAGGGACTCCTGATTGAGGATGCATTTGACACTACCCTCAGGCTGGTCATCTCCTACAGAGATCTAATCCTCTAAATGTGTATTAAATAAGTACTTGCATTTAGTGGGAGACCTTGTAGAAGACTGAAAATTATGGTTACACATTAAGTAATAACAGCATTGATCAGACATTTGGAACCTCTGAAGATGTTTTCCTAAACTTCTGTGTGTTCTGCAAGCTGAATCTCTTGCATTTATCTTCAATGGATCTTAGTTAACCTCAGTTAACCTATACCAGTAATGGTGAACCTTTTGGGCCCCAAGTGCCCAAAGTGCATGAGCATGTGTACGCATACCCAAAATGCAAGATGCACCCTGCACATGCATGCACTGCCCCTATGCATATGCATGCCCCCATGCATATGCATGCTCCCTGCATGTGTGTGTGTCCCCCGCATGCGCCCCCTCCCCCCACATATGCACAGCAAAGATCCAAAGACCAGTTGGCTGGTGAGAGCTGGGGTAACAGTGTGCATGCTCACAAAGAGGGCTCTGCGTGCCACCTGTAACACACATCCATAGGTTCGCCACCACTGACCGATACATAGGATTGTATCCATGACCCATAATTACACAAGAATTTTATTGGACATAAGGTTATCTGTGGCTTGAGACCTGCTGGGAGGCAACTAGACCTAAAGGAGGCAAACATTTTTGGATTTACTCACACTCCTGGGTCTGTCTAGGGATTGGCCCAGTGGTTTGTAACTTATTCTCTTTACTGGATGACTAATTTTCTTAACCGAAATGCTTCAATAGATGTCTGACCTCAGCCTAGTTACCTGGCATTATCCAACATCTCCAACCTGGGAAAACACAAACCCTATGCTTATGATTCTGATGGCCTGAGCCATATCCTTCAATCTCAAAGCAAGCCTCTTGTCCATCTCCTCCTCTGGTATTTTTCATATATCAAGCTAGGTTTTTGATAGGATCAGGTTTTGAAATCAACAGAGAGATTTAAATAGCTGTCTGATCATTTTCTTATATTTCTTTGCCTTTGATACTTGAAGACTGATATGGAAGTTCCAGACTTCAAAGCTAGACTAACTTGAAATCTAGACTTTTTCTTTTCACTTTTAAAATGAGCTTCATATGCCTTCTTTTTCACATACAGAATGAGATTCACCTGATATATCCTCCATGTACCATTAACTATGTTAGCCAATCAGAAGGCAGCAATTAGCATAATATACAGACACACTTAATCAGGACTAACATGTAGTTAATACTTTATTCGATATTGAAGGAGGGAGAATTTAACATTTAGATTTGTAGTGTAACATTCCAATATGCCACAACTGCTATACTATTTATTTTTCCAAGTTACCTTGCTGATCTGTCAAGTTTCTTCCTTTATCTGTTAATTGTAAGCACATATTTTAAAACTGTGACTTGAAGACCAAAAGATTTTCTTAAGAAAAGTAGGTAGGAATCAAACTGAAGGGGGACTCATACGTAGGCATTTGTGATTTATTATTCCCCATAAATTGATTCAAAATACGAAATGTCCAACTGCAAACCTTTTCGGTTGTCTGGTAATTGAATGTTTGCATGCAGTCCAGACTATCACTGGTGAATGCTGTAGGCTTATGTGACAGAAAGAAGATTGACTGAGAAAGAGGAGGGAAAAGGGTGAAAGAAACAGGGGGAAAAATGAGGCTGCCAGCAGTTAATTGACCATACAGATCCAATGTGACAAGCAGCGCCCTCTCGATGAAGGATGATACTTTTGAGAACGCATCTTCCTTTGTTGCTGTTGTAAGACTAACAGACTATAGTTGGAAAAATACCTCTTTAGTTGTAGAATCTTCAGGATATGAAAAACTAGGAAGAGGCTTGTTGGTTCATATCATCTACTACGTGTCATCAAATAATTTCATGCTGAAAATGTTCATGTCTTGTCTGTAAGAGAAGGCAGTAAATTGACAGTAATGTCAGCCAATAGGGTGAAACTGATCAATGAAGTGTTCATTAAAGAAGTTAAAAGTTTTTTTCCGCACATACTGTACACCCAACAGTACTGTTTGTTTTATATAGTCATCAAACAATGAAGTTTCAACAGAAAAAAAATTCTTTGGTTTGCCCTGCCTTGATTTCTCTGCCTTAGGATTAGGATTAGACCATGAAGCCATATCCACATCCATAGTCATCCACCCTAAGAAACCCAGAGAGTAGCTGCAGATGGGATAATGGCATAAACATCTACATCAGCATCTAGACCAGTATTGACATGTCATACTATTTTATGATTACAATATCTATCCCAGTTAGATATGTTTGTAGATGTTCACTTTCATATTTGTAGTTGTGCTGATGCCAACATATATACCGTGTTTCTCCAACAATACGGCCTCCACCAATAGGAAGACCCAGCATGTTTTATCGGCATAAAATCAAATTAAGCCCCTCCCCCCAAATTAAGGCGTATAAATATGCAAAATGGGGGGAAATGGTGGGGGGGGCTTGCCGTTAGAAAGTTCTTTTGTTGCATACCCAGATATGGTGCTGCCTGCATTGACTTTGGCGTTAGTGGGACACTTCATATCGGGAGACCTTCCTCCACCATTGCTTTCCCTTCTCCCTTGCTGCTGCAGCGTTTAGAGCAACACCGCAGAGTTTGGCGCAGCCACGCATAGCCAGCCAGGGCTCCTCCCTGCAACCAGAGCCGGGCGGAGACACTCGGCTTCAGGTGCTCCTGTTGTTGCCTTCCCTTCACCTTCAAAGGCAAAGCCAATTCTTTTTACCCTACTACCGGTACGACAAAGCCTCCCCTGCCTGAGAGGGCAGCCCAACCCCATGTGGGGAGGCGAAACTCCCGGGGTCACAGTGCAGGATCAGCCCACCTCGGGAGAATCACCCAGCCACCATCCCTGCCTGGCGTCGGGCAGAGCGTGAAGCACTTTGCCTGGGGCACCCAGCGCAGCTGACAGGCAGGCCCTCCTTCCCAGCAGCGGAGCTCTTGCTAAGGCAGTGAGCACCTCCCCACTGAACCCTCTGCTCATCCCACCAGGGCTGCGCCAGAGCCATGTGGGCTGGGCAGAGCCAGGAAAGCAAGCCGTGGGTGTGCGCCCACCTGCCAAGCAAAAGAGACAGCCTGACCTGAGCTTGGATTCCTTCCCAAGTCCCTCCAGCATGAACCCAAAGGGGCCACTGGGAGAGGCCCCCTGAGGCAGTGATCGCGCCCAGGCATCCATGGACAGGGAGGCAAGGTGACTCATCCTCCCCCTCCGAAATGAGCCCTGCTGAGTCAGTGCCTCTGCCTGATGCCCGTTCCGCTGCAATGTTTGGAGTTCCTGGCACATTTGGAGATGCACGGGGACGAGCTGGGTGAGGGGTGGAAAGGACGGGTGGCTTTGGGCTCTCTCCGCCGACCAGGGAAGCAGCCCTGCCATCAACTCGCCTCCCTGTCCATGGATAGGTGGGTGCTTATCACTGCCTCGGGCAGCCTCTCCCGGTGGCCCCTTCGGGTTTGCGCTGGAGGGACTTAGGAAGGAAGCCAAGCTCAGGTTGGCCCAGCTCTTTTGCTTGGCAGGCAGGCGCGCACCTGCAGCTTGTTTTCCTCGCTCTGCCCAGCCTGTACGGTTCTGGTGCAGCCCTGGCGGGATGAGCAGAGGGTCCGGTGGGGAGGCGCTCCCTGCCTTGGCAAGATCTCCGCCACCAGGAAAGAGGGCCCGCCTGTCAGCTGCGCTGGGTGCACCAGGCGAAGCCCTTTGCGCTCTGCCTGGTGCCAGGCAGGGATGGAGGCTGGGTACTTCTCCCAGGGTGGGCCAATCCTGTGCTGCAGCCCCAGGAGACTCGCCTCCCCATGTGGGGTTGGGCTGCCCTCTCAGGCAGGGGAGGCTTTGTTGTAGTAGGGCGTTGTTTTAAAATAATTAGCTTTACCTTTGAAGGCGAAGGGAAGGTGGCAACAGGAGTACCTGAAGCCGAGTTTCTCTGCCGGGCTCTGGTTGCAGGGAGGAGTCCTGGCTGGCCGCACGTGGCTGCACCAAAAGCCACGGCGTTGCTCTAAATGCCATGGCTGCAAGGGAGAAGGGAAACCAATGGTGGTGGAAGGTTTCCGATACGAAGTGCCCCACCAATGCTGAAGTCAATATCCAAGCTGTCGCCGCCCGCCCACCCGAGGTTCCAAGGGGGAGAGTTAAGTCACCCCCGAAAAGATGGCCCAGCTATATTTTCGGGGCTCGAAAAAAAAATAAGACCCGGCCTTATTATGTGAGAAACATGGTAGTGTAAATGCATTAGGACAGCAGAACCAAACTCTATTCCTCTTATTTCTATGATATTAGTGAGTTTAAAATTTTAAAGAGAGCCACCTGATGTAGTGGTGAAGTCATCCAGCTAAAAATCAGGTGGCTGTAAGTTCTAGCCTATCTTGGGCATGAAACCAGCTGGGTGACCTTGGACCAGTCAAGTTTCTCTCAGCTTTAGGAAAAAGGCAACAATAAACCATTTCTGAAAATCTTTTGCAAGAAAACTGCAGGGATTTGTTGAAGTAGTCTCTGAGAAATGGACACAACTGAATGGTGGCGAGGAAGCCTCTTGACTCAAAAAATTTCCTTCTTTCTCTCAGGATTGGCATTGCTTTCCCAATCCTCAAAAAAGTATGAGGAAAACAGAAAGAGCAATAAAGCAAATAATAATGTGTATGTGAGAGAGAATAGAACATTTGTTATGTAAATGTAAACACAAATGAAGTGATACGCAGGAAATAATTTTTTAAAATTCCATCTACATTTTTAATACCTACATTTAAAATTATTTAGCAACACCACCAAACATTACACAAAGTTAAGCCCCTGTCACGGAGAAAAACACTTGCCATCCATTGGTTAACGCGATGCTTCCGTTTTGTACTCACTGCATACGTTTTGCTTCCTCTTTATCCGTCCAGCATCCGTCTATTGACGTTTCATCCGCTCAGAGGGTTTTGAGCTGCTCAAAACTTTTGCATGGAAAATGTATCCAATTCGTCCGTTCTGCATCCTCTAGGCATCTGCCAGGCATCCGTTCTGCATCCGTTACGCATCTGCTATATCCGCTAGGCATCCGCTACGCATCCGTGCAACTCAATCCACTCCAGCGGTAAACAGACGCAGGGAGGAAGTGGAACGGACGTGGAACGGATGCAGAACGGATGCAGAATGGATGAAAGCGGATGAAGCTCGCAAAGAAAGCATTTAAAATGGACAAAACGTCCGCAGAGGGGACCTATCTCGGATATTAAGGATGTCTAAAGGATGCCTAGAGGATGCAAAAGGACACATAGGGGAAAACCTATATTGCCTATAAAAAGGAGGAGAAACTCTCCTGGATCTCACTTTCAGACCAGCAGCCCTGCTGTGCAGACCTCTGCAGCCTTCATCTGGATCTTGCTCTTCCACAGCATCCAGTCATGTCCACCATGGATCGTAACAAAGTCCTTTTGACAGCCACCATTGTTCTGCAACAGTGTGAAGCCATCTACAGGCTCTGTGAACTCTACTACGGGAAGAAAAAGAGGTGGCCAAGAAGCGTCTGCATCTGAAGATGGATCAGGAGAAGAGCACAGTACGGACTGTACAACAAGCTGATGGTGGAGCTCAGGAATGAAGACACTCGTGCATTCCAAAACTTCATGAGGATGCCTCCAGCCATGTTTGACGAAGTTGTGCAGCGGCTGAC
This sequence comes from Laticauda colubrina, assembly GCA_015471245.1. Taxonomy (NCBI): domain Eukaryota; kingdom Metazoa; phylum Chordata; class Lepidosauria; order Squamata; family Elapidae; genus Laticauda; species Laticauda colubrina. The sequence continues at coordinate 74,481,862 of BLBF01000002.1, forward strand.
ACCCAGGTTGACCAAGGCAAAAACCAACTTCCGGCCCAGCCTGGACCCTGGGCTCAAGGTGGCACTCACTCTGTGCCACCTGGCCTCAGGGACCACCTACAGGAGCATGCAGTATGGCTGGAGGGTGCCACACAACACCATCAGCATTGTGGTCAGAGAAGTGGTGCAGGCCATCATCAAAGAATACATGGAGGAGCTCCTCCAGTGCCCCACCACTGAAGAAGGATGGAAGAAAGTTGCAGAGCAGTGGTAGCAGAGGTGGAACCTCCCCCACACCGTCGGAGCCATAGATGGCAAGCACGTGGCCTGCAAAACTCCAGCCAAGTCGGGGTCCACTTATTTCAACTACAAGGGCTTCTTCAGCATCATCCTCTTCGCCATGGTCGATGCTGACCACAAATTCATGTACATCGATGCTTCAGGCAACGGCTCAGCTTCAGATGCCCACGTATACAACGCCAGTCACCTCAAGGAGGGGCTGGAACGCAACCTCATCGTGGCCTTCCCAGATCCAGACCCACTGCCCAAAAATACGCAAGATGTGCTCTATTTCATCGTGGGGAATGACACCTTCTCCCTCAGAACATACCTCATGAAGCCCTACACCTCCAGACTCCTCACCCATGAAGAGAGGATCTTCAACTACAGGCTGTCCAGGGCAAGGCGGGTGGTGGAGAACGCCTTTGGCATCCTGGCCAACAGGTTCCAGGTACTTCTCACCACCATGCAGCATCGCCCAGAGACCGTGTTGAGGATCATGGAAGCTTGCTGCATCCTGCACAATCTCATGCGCACCCGCTACCCAGTCTTACAGAACAGGCTCATGGACCTCCAACAAGGCAATGGGGACATGGAGCCTGGGGAATGGAGGCAAGGGCAAAACCTGATAGACACTCAGGATGTGCAAGGCCCCAACAGAGCCTCACATGAAGGGAAGAAGCAGCGCAACCTCCTGAAACACTGGTGCAACTCCCCAGCTGGAGCGGTGGAGTGGCAAGACAGGATGATAGATGCTTAATGGATGCTTCCTTCAGCCTGTCTCATCACACTGATGAGATTGTGCCATGTATGTTGAGTGGCCCTGCAATGAACAGGGCATTTAATAAAGAGTTGTGTTAATGTTGACATGTGTGGATCAATGATTACATTGTTATTGATAATAAAGGGCCATAGGTGTGGCACTTGGGAGGGTGGACCATACAGTCCCACTATGCTTGCACTGGAGGTTTATCTATCCCACAGCTATTACCCATTCCAAAGGTATCCCTGCCCACCCCACTGCTATCCTTACCCATCCCACAAACATGCAAAGGCTTAAACCATTTCTAAAAGTTTCCACCAAGACTATATTAAATAAAAAGAAATGAGGCAAGTGTGTGAATCAAAGATAGACTTTATTAACAACAAGCTATAAAAGAAAAATGACCCAAGTCAAGTGTCCAAATAAAGTCCACAAGTAGCCAGCCAGCCAGTCTCTGGCACTCCTCTTGGTCGCTCAGTCTCAGGGGTGAAGGGTCCAGGTGCTGTGGAGGTGGCTGGTGCTGAAATGCTTGTCTGAAGCGCCATTGGGGTGCAGCATCAGTAGAGTTAGCACCAGCAGAAGCACCACCGCCAGAAGCAGCATCATCAGCTCCTCCAGAAGCAGAAGCAGCAGTAGCTCCAGCCCCAGAAGAGCGAGCCCGTGCTACAGAAGCCCCAGCAGAAGCAGAGTGAGGGCCAGGGGGCGGGATGGTAGCCCTGTCCCTCTTGCCAGGGCTGGCAGCAGAGGGCTGAGGTTTTCTGTTCTTCCCCATGGTTGTGGGGTTGCTGGCTGGTAGGGAGGCAGGCAGGAACCAAGGCTGGCAGGAAGGCAGGCACCAAGGCTGGCAGGAAGGCTGGCAGGCAGGCAGGAACCAAGGCTTGCAGGCAGGCATGCAGGCAGGGCAGGCAAGGCAATCAATGCATCCGGCAGCAGGTCTTTCCTCCGAATGGTGACCTGCTTCCAAGCTGCTTCCCTTTATATCCGTGGGGCTTACGCAATGCATCCTCCCCGCATGCGCAATTAACGCTCGGCATCCGTTAGGCTTCCGCTGTGCATCTGCTAGGCTTCCGCTGTGCATCCGCTTCATCCCTTATGCGTCCGTTCTGCATCCGCTGTGCATCCGCTGTGCATCTGCTCTGCATCCATTGTATCCGTTCCGCATCCGCTTTGCTGAGGCCCCCCAGTAGCCTTGAGGATGTGCCATCCGCTCCCATCTGCTTCCATCCGCTAGGCTTCCGTGGAGCATCCACTTTCCATCCGCTCTGCATCCTCCCCGCGTCCGTTCCTTTCCGTATTGTCCGCTCTGGTTATGCAAATTTTTGCCCCTTTTGAGAGCGGATAACAATGGATGGAACATTTTTCTCATCGGTTGTGTCCTTTTTACTAACGTTTTGCATCCGTTGGGCAGTGTGACAGGGCCTTTAGGCACAATTAAGTGAACATACACCCAGTTCAAAACATGAATATATTGCATGGGTCTTGTTAAAATTAGTTTGGCAGCTTTGAAGAGGCCAGAGGAATTCAACCATTGCACAGAATTAGTAACATTCAGATATATAGTTGGGACCTTCATATATGCAGCTCAGAGTTTTTTATTTGGTATTATGATTGTCAGTACACAGAAATTCATGAATCCTATAGGAATTTTACTAATTTTTACCATTTTATTTTACAGTGTAAAAGGTGACGTGGTTGCATTAGGCACGCTAAGTGAGGGCATGGCATTAAGTCAAAGATACATCAAATTACACTTGGAAAAGCCATCTTGTCTCAGATAAGTTACAGAAAGAACAGACCAGACGACACTTAAAGTGACCTTGTTAACTTTACGAGAATTACCCTCAAGTTTTTTCCTGCCTTCCATGAAAACAATCTCTCTCATGGAAGTCAACTTTTTAGTGATCTTTCCATTGCAGAGTTAACTCGGTCACCCATTTCTGGATTTGAGGGTTACACTTTTTCAATTAAGGAGCACAGAGTGAACAGAAAAACCTGTAAAATTGGAACAGTACAGAGACATGTTATAACAATTCTTTGATTTTAGAGCCTTTAAAATCAATTCTTATCACTGGCAGGTAAAGTCAAAAATAGAAGACCCATGAATCTGGGTGAGGTCAGATTCCTTTACAGGTTCAGGTTGATTGGTTTGCAATAAAACCACTGAGATCTGCTAGTTTTTTAATGAGCTTTTCTCTCAAGAAGTGAACTTGTATTTCCAACAGGGATTGTTCAGGAAGGATGTGCGCTAAACAGAAACTCCCACCAAAACTCCCTGTGTGGTCTAAAATTTTGTTCACTTGTTTGCTGGGTTGTTGAGAGAAGAGATTATTGTTATTTCTTTTAGTGCAAAACAATTAAGCACAATCTAGAATTGGAACAGAGATTAAAGAGAACCACATTCCTGAATGGAAAACTAGATCATGTTATTTTGACAAAATTGCCTAAGCAAACAATCAACAGAGAAAAATATCACTATTTGGTATTTGTTTTTAGTTGAACAGTTGAGTATATATTTAAATTTTAAATGTCCAAATGTTGCACTAAGTGCTTAAAAATGGTCTCCAAGTTGTAGAGTGCACTATTATTATTCTGATTAATATTTAATTTCTTTAAAATTTAGTAAGATTCTGATCCAGTCATCAAATTCCTTGCAGCCTAATTATTATGGAAATAATACAGTTCCACTATTTTCAATATGGTGGCTAACAATGCGGCTACCAATTTTCCCTTCTCTCTTTACTGTTAAAGTATTTAATTTTTTAAAAATGGGAAGCAACATAGTACAAGTGCCACAAAGAATTGGGTATTTTCCTACGTCATTATAGTTGTGCTTTTAAAGTTGTAGCAACGTTTCGGCAGAATCTCATCTGCCATCATCAGGCTTCTGTATAGTGTTTGTCTATGAGTCAGACTTTCACAGCTGTTTCTGTTTTAAGTTTGGTGCTAGCCTACTGCTGTGTCAGAATTGTTTTTTTCTTCATCTTGATTGGTTGAGAGTCTTGGTCTGTGTTTAGAGCCAAGCTGCACTAAAAGCCTCCAATACAGGAAACACAATGTTGCCAGCCAATCAAGACAAAAAAAGCCACAAAACAGACAGAAGATATTAGAAACACCAATCAAGCAGAACACAGCAAACTCCAAGACCAATAAACACAGACCAAGACTCCCAACCAATCAGGATGAAGAAAAAAACATTCTGGCATATATAATGCATATATATTTATATATATATATATATATATATATAATCACCTTTCACGAGAATGTTTTATTGAATTCAGCATGAGATGCTTTTGAGTAGACACTTCTGGATTTAGGCAGTACTGGAAGGTACTTAAGATTAAAGTTCAGAAATTCCATAAACACCTTGCAAGAGCTTCAAAGTTCTTTATAGGAGAGTAATTCTAGGGCAGATTTTTTTTTTCTTTTGTTGGTATATTATAAAAGTTAAAACAAAGAAAATATCTTGAGTTCTGTTCAGAGTGCGAGGGTTTTTTAAAAAAAAAATTACCTGCCTGTCACTGTGGGGATATCAACTTCACAGAATGTTGTGAGGATGCTGTGTAGGACTCAGGAGAGCTCACGGTATGACTTCAGAGGAGAAGAATATTTCTAGAAAGATTTGAACAAAATTGAATGCCTAAATAGAAGACCAGCATCAATAGATAAAATGAACACAAGGTGGACTTCTACTTCCTTACACAGCAGGTAGTAGAAACAGCTAACCTTTCAATCTGCCCTTTCAATCTACCACTTCTGGATCACCTGCAGTTTGTTTTTCTGCTCTGCCAAAAGTATATGAGAGAATAAACAGTCTTGAGAAGTTGCTGATCAATGAAGCTATGATTTTACTTGAGAAATGTATATCCCAGGCTTTGAAAGATAGTCTTGGGCAAAGCCCTTTCTAGCCATAGCTCCTACCCCTTTTAACCAAGAACCTGAAAGTGGCAGTCTAACTCTTGACTCCATCCAGATATATTGCTGGGAATAATGTTGCTGGACTGCCACAAATGTTATCAAGTAAAAGCAACTTAAGCCCATGTCACACAGCACCAATGGATGGAAAGAGGATGTAAAACGGAGAGAAACGCTTGCCATCCGTTGGTAAACACGATGCATCCGTTCTGTACTCACTGCATCTGTTTTTCATACTCTCTATCCATCCAGCATCCGTCTACTGAGATTTCATCCGCTCAAAAAGTTTTGAGCTGCACAAAACTTTTTGAGTGGATGAAGTATCCAACGCGTCCATTCTACATCCGCTACGCATATGGGGAACATCTGTTATATGTCCGTCATCATCCATTACGCATCCAATATATCCGCTAGGCATCCGCACAACTCAAATCTGCTCCAGCGGAAAACGGACACAGGGAGGAAGCAAAACGGACCTGGAACGGACACGCAGCATTAGTAGCACAGACATAGAAAGGATGAAAGTGGATGCAGCTCGCATATAAAGCATTAAAATGGAAAAAACGTTCATATAGGGGATGTATCTCGGATATTTAGGATGTCTGCAGGATGTCTAGAGGATGCAGAAGGACACCTAGCGGAAAAATGATATTTCCTAAAAAAAGGGGGAGAAATCACCTGGATCTCACTTTCAGTCCAGCAGCCCTGCTGTGCAGACCTCTTCAGCCTTGATCTTGCTCTCGCTCTTCCACAGCATCCAGTCATCTCCACCATGGATTGTCACACACTCCTTTTGGTAGCCGCCATCATTCTACAACAGTGCGAGGCCCTCTACAGGCTCTTTCACCTGTTCTACGCAAGGAAAAGGAGGCATCCAAGAAGTGTGTGGGTCCCAAGATGGATCACGAGAAGAGCCGAGTACGGACTGTATAACAAGCTGATGGTGGAGCTGAGGAATGAAGATCCTCGTGCATTCCAGAACTTCATGAGGGTGCCGCCAGCCATGTTTGATGAAGTTGTGGAACGGCTGAGACCCAGGTTGACCAAGGCAAAAACCAACTTCCGGCCCAGCCTGGAACCTGGGCTCAAGGTGGCACTGACTCTGCGCCACCTGGCCTCCGGGACCACATACAGGAACATGCAGTATGCCTGGAGGGTGCCACACAACACCATCAGCATTGTGGTCAGAGAAGTGGTGCAGGCCATCATCGAAGAATACCTGGAGGAGCTCCTCCAGTGCCCCTCCACTGAAGAAGGCTGGAAGAAAGTTGCAGAGCAGTGGTATCAGAAGTGGAACTTCCCCCACACCGTTGGAGCCATAGATGGCAAGCACGTGGCCTGCAAAGCTCCAGCCAACTCAGGATCCACTTATCACAACTACAAGGGTTTCTTCAGCATCATCCTCTTCGCCATGGTTGATGCTGACTACAAGTTCATGTACATTGATGCTTCAGGCAACGGGTCAGCTTCAGATGCCCAGGTATACAACGCCAGTCACCTCAAGGAGGGGCTGGAACGCAACCTCATCATGGGCTTCCCAGATCCAGACCCCCTGCCCAATGACACACAAGATGTGCCCTACTTCATCGTGGGGGATGACGCCTTCTCCCTCAGAACCTACCTCATGAAGCCCGACACTTCCAGATGCCTCACCCGTGAAGAGAGGAACTTCAACTACAGGCTGTCCAGGGCAAGGCGGGTGGTGGAGAACGCCTTTGGCATCCTGGCCAACAGGTTCCAGGTACTTCTCACCACCATGCAGCATCTCCCAGAGACCGTGTTGAGGATCGTGGAAGCTTGCTGCATCCTGCACAATCTCATGCACACCCGCTACCCAGTGTTGCAGAACAGGCTCGTGGACCACCAACAAGGCAATGGGGACATGGAGCCTGATGAATTGGGGCAAGGGCGAAACCTGATAGATACTGTACATGTGCAAGGCCCCAACAGAGCTTCACGTGAAGGGAAGAAGCAGCGCAACCTCCTGAAACACTGGTGCAACTCCCCAGCTGGAGCGGTGGAGTGGCAAGACAGGATGATAGATGCTTAATGGATGCTTCCTTCAGCCTGTCTCATCACACTGATGAGATTGGGCCATGTATGTTTAGTGGCCCTACAATGATCAGGGCATTTAATAAAGAGTTGTGTTTATGTTGAAATGTGTTGATGAATGATTAAATTGTTATTGATAATAAAGGGCCATAGGTGTGGCACCTGGGAGGGTGGACCATACAGTCCCACTATGCTTGCACTGGTGGTTTATCTATCCCACAGCTATTACCCATCCCACAGGTATCCCTGCCTATCCCACTACTATCCTAACCCATCCCACAGCTATTATCCATTCCACAGGTTTCCCTGCCCATCCCACTGCTATCCTTACCCATCCCACAAGCATGCAAAGGCTTAAACCATTTCTAAAAGTTTCCACCAAGACTTTATTTACTAAAAGAACTGAACCAAGTTTGTGAAGCAAAGATAAACTTTATTAATAATAAACTGTAAAAGCAAAATGACCCAAGTAAAGTGTCCCAAGCAAAGATAAAGTCAACAGATAGCAACCCAGTCTCTGGCACTCTTCTCAGTCACTCTGAGGCATGCCCATAATCTCAGAGGTGAAGGGTCCAGGTGCTGTGGAGGTGGCAGTGGCTGGAGTGCTGGTCTGAGGCTCCATTGGGGTGCCTGGCCCCGAGAGGACAACAGGGGATGGTGTGTGGAGGAAGCTCTCAGAGAGCTGGCTCAGTCCTGTGATGTTGAGAGCCCCTTCCTCCAGGACATGGGGTGTCAGCCCCAATACCGATGACAGATGTTCTGAGGCCAGGCTTGGCTGTGGGGTGGAGGAAGGAGTAGTGTAGTGGGGCTGTCTGGTCTGCAGCTGAGCGAGGTGAGGCATGGATGGCATCTGTGACGTGGATGGCATCTGTGGCATGGGTGGCATCTGTGGCATGGGTGGCATCTGTGGCATCGGTGGCACCGGTGGCGTGCGATGAACCTGTGCCTGGACTGGAAAGGGCTGCCTCTGCTGCTGGAACTCCTGGTAGCCATAGCCTTGGTAGGTGAGGGCCTGTGGAAAGCCTTGGAAGGGCTGTGACATCACCTGGGGTGGAGGAACAGACCTGGACTGGGTCAGAGCAGGTTCAACTGGGCCTGGACGGTTGTGCAGAAGACCAGTGATCCTCTCCTTGATCACCTGGTACTGGGATTCGGACATGTCCATGAGGGTCTGGTTGACGTAGGTGAGGAAGGGCTTTCTGTTAGAGGATGGTATGTTGGTGTGTACCAGCTGAGAGAGGAGATCTACGCTGCTTTTGATGGTGTCCCTGATCTCCAGCAGGACAGTGTGGCTCTGTCCCTCCGGTCTTCCTCTCTGCCTGCTTTCTGTGGAGGTGGAGCTGGGGGTGGGGGTGGGTTGGTCTCTGGTGGCAGTGGCCACTCCTTGCTCCAATGGCGTCAGGGGGTCCTCCACGTGCTCTGCCATGGGGAGTGTAGCTGTCGGGGGGGTCTCCATCATGGGGCGCTCCACAGATACCTGCCTGGACACAGGAGCTGACTCTTGGCCAGAAGAGGACTGGCTCTCTGTGGGCTGCCTGAGAGAGAGGGTTGACAGAGGGGCTGCTCCTCGGTGGCGGATCTCACCCTCCAAGAAGCTGCACTTGGCCATCAGGTAGGTCTCCCGGTCCGTCAGCTTGACCGCGGCCTGGCCAGATTTCTTGAGGTGCAGCTTCCCGTACCAGGTGTGCATGTGCTTCCACCACCCAAGGAGGACCTCCGAAGTGTAGCCCAGGCTCTCCGCCTTCTCTCTCCAAGCCGCCTGCTTCCGCTTGGTGTCTCGATAGAGCCTGTGCCCCTTCCGCCAGAGGTACTTGTTAAGCCTGGGTTCCCCAACCAGGGTTAGGTAGACAAGCTAAACAGAATGTGCAGCGTTAGTCAGATAGGCACACAGATTAATGAGTGAGCTAAGCTTGTATGTTTATTAACATACAGTAAAAATAACAGATACGCTTGTGCTATCAAGAATATATTTTATTCCAGTATAAGTTTATAGCATAGTCAAAAACAGTCCAATATTCATTTACCATGTAGTCAGTCCATTCAGGGATATTCAGTTAGCAAAGTCCTTGTAGAATATCCTATGTCAGTTCACATAAATCAGTCCGTTGTTGTCTCTCCCGTTCGAGCAATGCAGTCTTGATTCCAAGCAGTAATCAGGGATCATCAAAGCCAGAGAGAGAGAGAGCAAGCTGTAGCCTTGCTACTTTTATATGGTTTTCATAACCACAACCACAGTTGCTATTTTACAGTTAAAGCTGCATACACTAACTATGATTCATAGTTAGTATTTCACCTAAAACAGTTAGGGTGAACAATGTTATCCCTAACAGTACTCGTTCTCCCTCAGCCATTCGAGCACCTCATCCTCATGTTCCTCTTCAGTGAAGTACTGTCTCCTCTCCCTATCACGCGATTGCCTCTTCCTCCCTCTGGCAGGGCCCTCTGGGCCCTCATCAGTAGGGCTTTGAGGTTCTAGGGGCTGGTCCACCACACCACCACCACCACCACCAGCAGCAGCAGCAGCAGCAGCAAGACCAGCAGCACCAGCAGCACCAGCAGCACCAGCAGCACCAGCAGCACCAGCAGCACCAGCAGCACCAGCAGCACTAGCAGCACCAGGAGCAGCACCAGCAGAGTCAGCTCCAGCAGAAGCACCAGCACCAGGAGCAGCACCAGCAGAAGCGCCAACACCAGGAGCAGCACCAGCAGAAGCACCAGTAGCAGCAGAGTCAGCCCCAGCAGCAGAAGCCCCAGCAGAAGCAGAGTCAGAGCCAGGGAGTGGGATGGTGGCCCTGTCCTTCTTGCCAGGGCTGGCAGGAGTAGGCACAGGCTTCCTCTTCTTCCCCATGGTTGTTGGCTGGAGCTTTATCTGGCAGCAGGTCTTTCCTCTGAATGGTGACCTGCTTGCGAGCTGCATCCTTTTATATCCGCGGGGCTGACGCAATGCATCCTCCCTGCATGCACAGTGAATGCTTTGCATCCACTAGGTATCCGCCAGGCATCCACTAGGCTTCTGTGATGCATCTGCTGTATCCACTCGGCATCCACTCTGCATCCGTTCCTTCCACTGCGCGTCTGCTTCGCTGTGCTCCCCCGGAAGCCCTGCGGATGTACCATCCGCTTCCATCCAGTTCCATCCGCTAGGCTTCCGTGGAACATCCGCTTAACATCCTTGCTACGTCCTCTCCCTGTCTGTTCTTTTCCGTTGTTGTCCGCTCTCTTTATGCAAATTTGGGGCACTTTTGAGAGCGGATAACAATGGATGGAACATTTTCTCCTCCACTGTGTCCTTTTTACATATGTTTTGCATCCATCGGCTGATGTGACAGGGCCTTTAGTCCCAGAAAAAAAAGAGCTTATTTTGTTCCTGACAGATTCTACACAGTAGTTAGTTCATGACTATCCATGACATTTCTCCTCAAGATTTTTTTTATATTTCTAGAATTGTAATCCGATGAATCTGAACTCAATGAATGCATTTATTATTTGTGTTTATAATGGTTTTCTGCAGCTATTGAATGATTTTTTGCCAATATACCATCTTTAAAATTTTTCAGCTTGTTTGTCAGATTAAATTATTTTTGTACAAAAGTTTTTCATTTGTTGGTTTTTGCCTTTCTTTTAATCATGAAAGCCCAAGCATCCAATATCCAATACAGAGAAACAAATTCAGCTGAGGTAAAAAAAATTCAAATTCAGCTGCAAAAAGATATTTCAGAAAGTGAATATAATACATTTTTACAACCTTGGTTTGATTTTTTCTCTAGGTGGCATAACAGTTCTGAAGAGCAATCGCACAGTCTCAGGAAAAGGTAGGGACATATGGGTATTAGATACGTATATATGCTATGTTGTTTGTAAACTTCCCAGAGTCAATTAGAAGTTACAGATGGTGTGGAAATTTGATAAATAAATACATGTGCTGAAGCTCCATTTTTGAATTCAACCTGAAATCCTGTGCAGCCACAATATTAAAAGGCAATCAGGGCAAGCCACTAGAATATAAACTGACAGTAGACCACACTCCGTACGAGTATTGATGATGTTACCTAGTTTGGGTAATGAAATGTCTGCAAGATAACAAGCAAGCTCAGACCGCACCAAGGACCCCCCACAAAATTAAAATTATGTGTAAGTAAACAAAATCCCAGGAAATGCACCTAATTCACTCACTTATCTTATCATGCTATGCTTTGGTGTTGTACTCTATGGTATGAATAATTTATCCTTTTTATTTGTCAGGCATAGAATCTGTCCAGATTCTTTATGTTGCGATACTGTATCAAGATACAGTGGAAAGACTTAAGAGAAAAATGTCAGGTTTGGTTCTGTATCCTCTAAGAGCATTAATGTCATTACAACATAAAGGGGTTGGTTTTATTCCTTATACACTGTTTAAGGGAAACAACCAAGGATCGGGATTTTTTTACTAGTAAACAGTAACTTAAGAACACCAGCTCTTTTTTTCTGAATTAAAAGACGACTTGATGGCTGTAGATAAAACTGATGCAGGGAAAGTATAAAAAAGAGAAATAAGCTCAAAAGAGACAGAGAACATCTTTTCACAAATTTAGCACAACTGTCTTCATACGTGCTATTCGACATCACTCAAATCCCAGTCCTATCATTACTTTTCAGCTTTTATTATCTTTTGGAGTGTTTTCTGTAACCCTTTGGTAAACATTCTAAGCAGCAGCCTGAGGCCTTGATTGTAAGCAGAACAAATAAATTCAACTGAAATTAATGGGATTTTTTTCCCCCTAAGTGAAGTCCGCTTGGGTCTGAGATAAATTTAAATCTTTATTTTGAAAGTGGGCAATCATCCCACTTTGGTCATCAAACTGGCTGATGACCACGATCCCTTAAAACAATGGCCCCCAACCTGAGAGGAAATAATTCTGTATGATAGGCAGACGAGGGTGCACAGCTCCGTTTGCCTGAGCAGCGGGCATATAAGCCCACAAGTGCCTGCTGCTTGTGCAAATGAAGCATCATGTACAAGTTTGTGTACCTGCCACATGTGCAGCCCAAGTCCAAATGGGCTGTGGCGCAGTATCAGGCCACGGCCCAGTGGTTGGGGACCCCTGCCTTAAAATGATTATCAGTGTCCCAAACAAATTTGTTCATCAAGTTAACATTACAGGGAGTCGTCTATTGACAATCACAATTGTGTTGCTAAGTGAGACAATTGTTAAGTAAATGAAGTATGTTTTACCCCATTTCATGTCTTCTCTTGCCACCGTTGTTAAGTGAATCACTGTGGCTGTTAAATTAGTAACATGGTTGTTAAGTCAATCTGACTTCACTGGTCAGAAGGTTGCAAAAGGTGCTCACATGACCCTGAGACATGGCAACCATCATAGACATGAGTAAGTGTCCAAGTGTTTGAATTTTGATCATGTGCCCATGGAGATTACCTGTTTAGGATTATGAGGAAACAATTAGGACCAGTCCTACCATTAGGCACAGCAAATGTCTTAAGCAACAGTTACTCATCATGCTTCCTGAATCACTGACTCTCATTTATCATGGAGAAAGCTCTGCTGAATTGAGTAAATGGCAGATGGCAGCACTTCTTTGCAAGGTAAATAAGTTTGGGATCTAATTAATACTTGGACATGAGACCACTAAGCAATTCTCAGTCTGTAGACTAGACACTCGAGGGGAAATAATCTGGAAAAGAGCAGTGACAGATAAATCGAAGGCATCTTTTTCTTTAACCCTGAGTGACCAATCTATCTGGATTACATGTATGGAGTGGAGAAAAGCTTTTTCTCCTTTCCTTTAAGCAGCAAAATAGAGTCAGTTTGAACCAGTGGTTAAGGCACCAGGCTAGGAAGCAAGAGATCATGAATTCAAGTCCTGCCTCAGCCATGAAAGCCAGCTGGGTGACTTTGGGTCTCTGTCTCTCTCTATCCCACCCCCTCTCACCCCAAACACCCCTCAGAGGGTTGTTGTGTTCTGCCTTATTTGTAAAACTAATTAAATACATAAGTTTTATGATGGCCTGAAAGCAATGTACAAGAAAAAAAATAAAAATACTTTTCTTTAACAAGTTTGGATAGAACATGAGAACAATGAGCTACTCGTGTAGTGAGGCCATGCTAAATGTTACATTGTGCACATGCCTTGATCATTGTCTGCAAAATCCAAAGGATCCACAACAAAACTTAAAAATTGTAGGAACAACAATCCTCTTTCATTAAAAAGATCATTGTAGCAGCTGTCGTTCAGCAGCTTCCGAAAGAACAAAAATTTAAATCTGTATGCACATATTACATGCATGCACATATGAACTGAGTTTTACATGGAATCTTTTCTTTGTCCCAGAAGGTTTTTGCTTTTGTTTCTTTAAAAAGAAGAAATGGGAATTTCAGAATAAGTTCCCATGCTGCTATATGCACTTAGTCAGTGATTTAAGATTTGTCTGTGCTCTCCGTGGTATTTCATAGAAAACAAAAATTGACTGCTATTTCTTTGTTGTTTTGTTGTTGCTCTTGAGCGAAGGGTGGGAGGGAAATCATGCAGAGAATTTCCCTTGTTGCCTCAGTCAGCTTTCCATGGTGCATACAGCTGTCTCAAGTGAATTAGAGGAGTGTCCTGAAAGCTGCCATTGATCTGTCTAGTCGCTTGTTTCATTTCCCATTGCACTGAAATGGTGCCTCTCTCTTGTATAACTGATGCTAATGTGCAATAACTATTTCCCTACTGAGATTTATACCAAATATCAAGAATCTCCTGGGAATGATACATTAGAGTTCAAATTTATCATCCTGAAATCAGGATTCTGGCTTCTTTGCTGGGGTCATTCCTTGGCATACACATATGCACTATGGTTTTTGTTTGCAGAGTTTGTTTTAAATACCGAAAGCTATTTTATACATAAAAAGATCTGGTGATGCAAACTGCAAGTAACCCATTCATCAGATACCCCCAAGCAGACATTCACACTGCACTATTATGCATATTTCACCACACTTGTGTACAGTGGGACTTGCATGCAGCCTAAAAATCAGGATTATCAAAAGAAAGATTAAAATAATAAATTCAATATGCTGGTAGATTTGGGGAAGCTCCCATAGATAGTTAGGTAAACATACGGACAAAACAAGATTGGAGATGCACCTGAGCGGTTTTAGTAGGTTTATGGTTCGCCAATTTATTCCTCCATGGCCTGGATCCTTCACACTGGGATAAGTTTCATGTTACCGAGATGAATGGAAATGAAGTGCTGTGTAATTATTAGTTTTGTTGCTGGCAGATCAATCATTTGTGATGAACTGCTCACAAAGGTCACGTATGACCTTTTGGCTGGAATTTAACTGGCACCACAGTTGTGATTTGCTCACAGCGGCAGTCCCCTGCTGGCTGTATTATAACAGTCTTGGCAGCATTAAAAGGCGGGCCCGCATTCCATGTCATTGGGCTTCTTATAATTATGACAAATGACTAAATGTGTTATTTTCGGCAAAGCAGTGGCAGTCAAAAGGGGGCACTTAGGTTTGTAAGAGGTGATGGCTTGGCATGCCTTTTCCTTTTCTTGACTTAACACGGGCTGAATCATACATGGCCACCCCACTGACAATCGAGCAGAGTATGAATCTCATTTCACAAGGTTGCTGCTGTTACTGCTGCACCAGCTGCAAGGCTTTCTTGACATCACCCATAGATGCTGATGCTGCCATACAGTTTACTGAGGAAGGTGAGACACGAGAGAATCTCATTGGTTTTATTTCTAGCACAAACAAATGGGACCTTGAGTAGATTTTACTGAGATTATTCAAAGATGGGATAGATTGAGGGCCAAAAGAAAAACACTGGAACACTGGCCATTTGACACTGAAAAACAGTTTGCCAAGGCAGAGAAATTGATATGAAGAAAGATCTAGATATGAGTAGGGAAATGTGAGGTAAATTGAACCATCAAAAGTATAGCAGTAATCTGCGGCTATTTTGAGACTTAGAATTGTAATTGGTTTGGAAGTCAGGAAGAGTCAGAGTGAGCTCTATTAATGTAGGACAGCAAGTAAGAATGTCATCATGTGGAAAATTGCCACTACCTTCAAACTGAAGCCCTACTTATCTATGGTATACTAGACAATTCATGTCCCATTAGGTCATTATTCAGAGATATTCCCTTACTTAGAGAAACAGAATGACATGGGACAAGAGCAACTTCTGACTTCCTGCCAGCTTTCCCCTTTAGTTGATTGTGGGAAGATGATGACAGGGAGTATCAGAAATTCTCCTTTCCTTTTCCCTTTTTTATTTATTTGTTTCCACATTTATTTATTTATTTGTTTATTTATTTAAAAATAACTCAAGGGTTATGCACATATCCAACACAACTTCTTCCTCTTATTTTCCCCACAACAACTCTGTGAGATGGGTTGGGCTCAAAGAGAGAGAGAGTTTTCTGGCCTAAAGTCACCCAGTTGGCTTTGAGTAAGGTGGGACTTGAACTCAGTCTCTATTGCTTTCTAGCCTGGTCTCTTAACCACTAGGCCAAACTGTCTACCCTTTTCTTTTCTTTCTACTAGACAGGTGGGTGGCTGATCCTGGGTGGAGGAGGAAGCAAAGCGTTGAAAGACTGGTTAGGAAACTGTCATGGAATATTGAAAATGAAGATCAGAGCAACACATCAGCAATCAGTAGCAATGAAGCAGCCACAACTTTCTCAACTTTCATTCCCTCAGGAGTCATGAGTCTCAAGATTTTGGATTCATTTTATAAGTTATCCCATTTAACGTTCCTTGGGTCAAAATTTATTGACCTATGATACACCACTTCACCCAGTTAAAAGTCATGACAATGAGAGTTTTCATGGTAAACAGAATTCTAAACTTATTTTAAAATGTACTTAATGATAATAATTTCTCGTGGGAAAAAAGGAGACTAGGATAACACAATCTTCTAAAACCTAAGAAGCCAACAATATACTAGATCTTCAACTCTCTGAATTCTGAGTCAATCAGATGTGCAAAACAAATAAGCTGCAGAAGGTTTAGCTAGAGTCACAAATTTAGTTTTCAAAAAATGTCAACAGCTTGTGTGACCGCCAAAACTAATTTATAAACACACTAATGCATTGAAGGATATATAGAACATTTCCTTATTCTCTTTTATAAAAAAATAATTTTATTAAAAGACTTTATGTATGCTGTATAAGAAATATATTCAAAGAAAAAATATAATAAATGGGGAAAAGGAAAAAATAAAAAAGGAAATAAAGGAACAGAAATCATGAAAAAAGCATGAAGAGATTATTGCATGGATAAAAATGAAAAGATTTGGCATTAGCTACCATAGAGGGATGGTTGGTAAAATTGACAGAATTTTCTGAGATAGCCAAATTGACTTCTTTAATTAGGGAAGGTCATTATTGACATTTATCAATGACTAGAACCTCCTCGTGGACTTTTTGCATGTAAAAGAAAATGATTTTATGACTTATGGTTTTCAAATAGATTATAGAAAAAAGGGACTTATGGTATACTCTTATCGAGAGAAGTTGGATGAGAACTGCAATACATATAAAATTGCTGAGAGGACAATCAGAAGATGTATACGTATGATATTCATTTATTCTGACCCTCTATTAATTAACAGGATAGTTTTGGACAATGGATTAAAACTGCATTGAATTGAAAAGAAATATAACTTTGGAAACAAGATGTGTCTAAAAGGCATGTGTAAATTTCATGAGCTAAATACATTTATATCTGATTGCTGTCTGGGTAGCACATCACATGAAGACTCAGTGAACAATGCCTTAGGCTCCATAGAGGTAATATGGAATATAAATGAAATTGTTTATTTGTTTGTTTGTACAAGAAAGTTCCAGATTTTTGGGCATTGCAATATTTATGTTTTGCTGGCTACACTACACTGAAGTTTTGGGGTTTTTTGCTTGTTTATTTTTAGCAGAACAAACCCTTGGAGATATGGTTGCTGTTTTGCCAATGCTACTTGTTAACTGCATTATGGACCTTTCCCTGGCTCAATAACTTTTCTTATCCTCCTGAAATAAAGCAGTTGGGAATCTGGCATGTCCTGCCCATGGCACAGCAGTGACACAGACAAACCTGCCATACAGGTGATAGATTTGGAATCTGCACATCATTCAGCTGCCCTGGAGTACTGATCATTCAGTTTTGGCATCAGAGGAAAAATTTTCCACCTTGCACATATAGATTTTCTATATCATTTCACCAGGTGACTGTGATGTGCTATTACGGGAACTGCTTTCACTGGAACAAACTTTTTCAAATATTTTTAAAATATTTCTTATGCTTGATATTGGTCCATAAAACTTGTTTACTCATTTAAATTATTAGTCAGATTTAAGAGAGGAGAGGAATCACCTTCCATTTGGTATACTTGCTAGATAGAAGGCATTAGAGTCAATTTGATCTAGTGCGCTGTCAAACTCATACAATCACATTGCCATATTTTGATGTTTTTCCCCTTTATGGAGCTGGAGTCGATGTGGCCTGCGCATGACACATCTGGCCCATGGGCTGCCAGTTTGACAGCCCCGATCTAATGTTTAAGACAAGTTGTGAAGACTGTGAGATGTAATCATACCTTAGTCATGAAAATCAGCTGAATGACTTGGGCCAGTCCCAGTGGTGAAATGCTACCGGTTAGGCCCAGTTCAGCTGAACCAGTAGCAAAAAATGCTACCAGTTCAGCCAAACTGGTAGTAAAAAAAAAAAAAAAGGTCCGACTATCAGCTGAGAGAATAAAGAATAGAGCAGGAACCACCCACCCCATTCTTTTCTCTGCTTTATTCTCTCAGCTGTTTGGTACAGCAGAGCCTCAGCTTGTGTTTGGAAAAATGCATGAACGCGTGTTAGGTGCATACATGAGCAGACATGCGCAAAGTGCACGATCACCGAACCGGTAGGGAAACTGGTAGAATCCCACCACTGGCCAGTCCCTCTCTCATCCCAATCACCTCACAGGGTTGTTTTTGTGGGGAACAAGGAATATATTCCACCTTGAGTTATTTATAAAGTCAATAATTATATTGATTACAACTCAATAATTATAAATAAGTATATATAAAATAATAAAGGCTAATAAATAAAAATAGATAACAATCTATTCAGTTGCTATTCTCAATAGATATTCTCATCTGAATTTTAATTGAATTGGGACTTTCTGGTTTAACCTCAGTATACCAGAGAATAGCAATTGTTAGCAAGTAACAGCAGTGAGGTATCTGTTGCTTTGATTCATTTCAGTCTACTAAGTGACCACATGCTGAATTCTCTGTCCAAAATGTCAAATATGTTATAAATTAGGAGAATCAAACATGAATTTTATCTCTAAAAATATGCATGCACCTACAGATATGATTATAACTTACAACAGTTTAAAAAGCCAACCAGACTGGGTTTATTTTTCTTTTGAAAATATTTTGCTTCTTATCCAAGAAGTACTTCAGTTCTAACTTTCAAATGAATAAAAACAAGGAAGTCCAGTTGCCGTTTAGGAAAACCTTTGGGAGGAAAGTCAGACAGAATTGTGCCAAGATAATAAGACAGCTAAAGAAGTGCCTGTTTCTTCAGTTATTTAGGTTTGTGGGAAGGTGGAGGGGACATGTGGCTTGACAAAAAGAGAAGAAATGGAATATTTCATAAAGCTGGATATCAGCTTAGAAATGCATTCAGACCAGGGGTGGGTTTCAAAACTTTTAGCAATAGGTTCTCTGACCAGTTGCTGGGTGGGTGCAACCTTCCCAAACTTATGAGGCCTGTTTTTCACCCTCCCTGAGCCTCTGTGCGCACCCTGCACTTACCGTATATATTCACATATAAGCCGATCTCGAATATAAGCCGACCCTTACAAAACTGCCCCAAAATGAGGAATTTTGCAAAAACTCGCATATAAGCTGACCCCCAAATACCATGGTGTTCAACCCCTGATCTCACCATCAAGGCTCACCGTCAGAAAGATTCTGGGAGGACAGGGCTTTGGGCGCAACTTCACTGAACAGCAGAAGTGAAGCCCAGAGGGAAAAGGCAGTGGGGCAAAAGTTGTGGCTCATCATCCATCCAGGGAGAAAAATGGTGCCCGACTTCGTGCACGTTTTACTTGAGGCGAGGGCTGCTAAGGGCCAGGCGAGGGCTGCAAAGGGCCAGGCGAGGGCTGCAGCAGCGACTTAGCGTGGCGACTTGCTCCAGCGACCTGCTGGAGCAGCGACTTAGCGTGGCGGCTTCCCGTGATTAGAGTCTTGGCTCTCATTGCGTGAAGCCGCTGCCCAGCGAAGCCGCTGCCCGCCGCTTCCCTGCCTCCCATCGAGTCTCCCAGCTGATTGGCTGTACAAGCCGCTGCCCGGTGAAGGCGATGAGAGTCTTGGCTCTCATTGCGCGAAGTCGGGGCCGGGCAGCGGCTTCACGCGATGAGAGCCAAGACTCTCATCGCCTTCGCCGGGCAGCTGCTTGTATAGCCAATCAGCTGGAAGACTCAATGGGAGGCGGGAAAGCGGTGGGCAGCAGCTTCGCCGGGCAGCGGCTTTGCGCGATGAGAGCCAAGACTCTCATCGCCTTCGCCAGGCAGTGGCTTCGCGCGATGAGAGCCAAGACTCTCATCGCGTGAAGCCACCACACTAAGTTGCTGCTCCAGCAAATCAGATTTATTCGCGTATAAGCCGACCCCCAAATTTGGGGGGGGGGAGCGTTCTAAAGTCAGCTTATATGCGAGTATATATGGTACCTGCATCCAAAATGGACCGTGTGAGGACTCCTGGGAGGGGCTGGGTCAGCCAGGAGTGGGATTTGGGAGTTCTCCGAACTGTGCAGAATCTTAGAGGATCTCCTAAACCCCTGTGAACCCCCAGCAGCCCACCCAATTCAGCGCAAATCTTGTATTTGGGGGATCCAAATAACAGAAGTTAGGGTTAGCCATTCTTGTTTTTTATTGCAAAATCACAAGTAAACTCTTATATCTCATGATTGTAATAACTGGTGTTACAATGTTGGGAAGGGGATGTCTTTAAAATTGGGCATGATGCCTGTCAGTTATTTATTGATTTGATTTGCCAATAGTTGTGCCAATGCAACTCCCTCCCATCTCAGTATTATATGGCTTTATACAACAGTTTTCAGGTGAGGCTCAATCAACTATAGGCAGCAGCCAACTAGCTAATTTTGTTTGAAAGTTAAACAGAGTAATTCAATAGTGGATCGGTTATCTAGTGAGATGGTAGACTGTCCTTTGCTGGATATCGTCAAGCAAAGACTGGACAGTTCTCTTATAGAAATGTTTTCATTTATATTGCAATATTCTAAGAATTCACTCTAAAACTAACTGCTAACAGGAGAGAAAGCAATTTCTAGTCCAGATTTATACCTCCTCTTCCAAATGAAATAACTCTAATTATCAGTCAGCAGTTCAACAGGGCTTATTGGGCATAGGACTACAACCTTAGACAACTGCTTCACCCTGAAAATAATTGCTAATTTAGCATAAAACAATGTGTGGTCCAAATTCAACCTTCTGCCTTCTTAACCTCACAGCTCTAACCAAGTGAAGTTTATACTCTTTCATTTTCCTTTTCACATTTCATGTCCATCCAGACTTTTTTCTTTTCTGTTCCTCAGTGTTTGGGGTACAAAGAAGCAATTAGAGCAACAGCAATTATTGAAAGAGAGATTATTTCCTTTATTGTTCTTTGCTTTTTCAGACACTTTCAATTTAGGGGTAGGAAGAAGCACTTAAGAGCTGTTTGGGGGCCTCTTTTTGCCTCACTTCCTTTCATAATGATATGTTCTCTCGCTGGGTGATATTCAGCCCCAAGCAAAGGCCTATATACCTCTATCAGAAGTCTTAATTTAGGAGGAAAGAATTAAATTGAAAAGGGCCTATGGGGACTCTTTGTGTAGGGATGAATATTGTCCTCTGTGGTGATGAACACTAAGAGAGTTAACTTGTGTCTACTGGAAAAAGTTCCATCTTGTGGGAACATGCTAAAACAATCACAATGTCTTATGGGAGCATAATACTAAACAGGTATAATTGAGCTAAAAGACAAACCCTTTACTTTCTAATATCCTTCTTAGAGCAAGTGTATTACTTAGGTATAAATGTTCCTACAGTAAATACAGTATTCTAAAGATTCAAAGACTTAGAAGTTACTTTTTTCCTTAAAAAAAATAAATCAGCATCCAAATAGGATTTAACTTAAGAGGAATAAACCACCTTACTGTATCCTATTCCATTGTTGGATGATGCATGTTCCAAGTTTTTTTTAGCACTAGACAGAAATTTCATTTATTAGATAAGAGTGAAAATTCCAGAGTTTTCTACTGTTTCCTGCAAATATTCATTGCTTCTATCTCAGAAGAAGAAGAAAAATAGCTGGGAAAACAAAGGAATAGAACATTGTCAGGTTATTTTAGACAATATGTTATATTATTCTCTAATCTGACCAGGTATGATTTATCAACCATTATGGGATTAATTAATTACAGATAAGCAATCATTCAGCATTAACACCTATTGAATTAAGATCAGTATAACTTTTCAAATGCCTAAGAATGATATTCCCACTATTTTACATTTGGGCTAAGCAGGAAGTCAAGTACATATTGCTCTTTCCTATTCTAAATTGTAAACAAACAGAAATTAAAACAATAGCAAGGATTAAAAACTGAACTGAAACAATTCTTTATTTTTAATGAAATTTGCAGACCACCTGACTCCTAACAACTACAGTCAAGGTCTTATTTAAAAACATCAAACATCACTTAAGATAGAAATGCTTGCCAAGAAGCTGGAAAGCAAATGAGAAAAACTAACTTCCACAGAGGTTCCCAGCAACTTAAAATGTTGTGACCATGAGACTGTGGATTAAGATCCTAATCTAGTGGCAAGTGGGAGGGAGGAAGATAAATTAATATAAACAAGTTGAAAATTATATTTAGCCTGATTTTTTATTGTATTAATGTAACTTTCCATCTTGACATCATCAAATCAGCTTGGGTTCAGGCACTATGGAACTGCCTTTCCACATCTCTGGAGTTGCTTTGCAATTAGACCTGTCATATTATAATGCATTTGATTTTGGATGAAACAAAAACCACAATGAATGGAAAACCCTTTTGTAAAATAATTAAGAACTGTGAAAGCAAATATTTTAAAGTTCCAGAATTTTCTTCCTGCTTCCAGGATGCTTTTTTCTGATGAGAAATCTATTGAGTACAGGTAGTCCTTGACTTACGACCACAATTGAGCCCAACATTTTTTTTAAGTAACACATTTGTTAAGTGAGCTTTGCCCCATTTTACAACATTTCCTGCCACAGTTGTTAAGTGAACCATTATAGTTGTTAAGTTAGTAACTTGGTTGTTAAGTGAATCTGGCTTCACCATGGATTTTGCTTGTCAGAAGATCACAAAAGTGATTGTATGAGCCTGGGATATGGCAATGGTCATAGGAATGAACCAAGACCAAGCAATCTGAATTTTGATCACATGATCCTGGGGATGCTACAAAGTTACAAGTGTGAAAAATGCTCATTAGTCATTTTTTCAGTGCCGTTGTAATTTCAAATGGTCACTAACTGAACTATTGTAAATTGAGGACTACCCGTATAAGATGGATTGTTGTTGTTTTTTTTCCTTTCCAAAATTTAGAGTTTTAATGTGGGATTTGGTAGAGATCATCCATTTTCAGACATTTGGATGAGAGATAAATTAATATAATGCTTTTTTGCTTTGAATCACATTTTCTTATTTCAGTCATGCCGAACCAAAATCACAATTTTTAGAAAAGCAAATATAACAACCCCGATGATCTCATTTGTTACTGGAATATAGACTGTGACATGACTTTGTTTGGGATATATTTTATAGACTTTGGTAGAAACGATACATTCAGGAAGAGGTGGAGAATTTCAATTATGCTTCCTTCCCCCCTCAAAGCATATATTGCCTTTCTCTATCTGAAAAAAAAAAAAGCCACCCTTTGTAATGTTGATCTTTACCATTCTTTTCCGGTGTTCTGTATCCTCTTTGCCCTTTTCTACTATGCGCACAACAAAAATCAATTATTGACAGATCAAGATCAGGGGAAAAATGGTCTGAAATGAAAAACCACAAATGTTAGATATCTTTCAGGGCCCTTTATCATTGAGGAGATGTGACCTTAAGTATCAGATTTGGGGGGGGGGGGGAATCCAGCAGGTTGAATTGTGCCTATTTTATCCACTAAAGTGAACAGACCTACGGGTGTGCTGTAGAGTCTAACTTCTGAATTTAATTCCTTTTTAACAGGGAAGGCCAAAAGCCACATTCTTAAGAAAGAGGCTGCTGAAATAGACCATCTGTCCAGGCCTTTTAAACAATCTGTACCACTGTCTTTCCTTGCTTGTCTTGATGCTTATAGCTTTGATTGATGATATAGCATGTGGAAAACGGCCACCTGAATTTTCTGAAGGGTGGCCAATGTATATTTGACCCCAAGAGGCCCCAGATCAAATGTATATGCATTTCAATAACTCTGTTTTGATACCTGAAGGAGGGAGGGGAAGAGGGGAATTGATGAGATTAAATCCTTCTGCCTGAGAGCATCTTGGAAAGGATCTTAAGAGACTGCTGTCATTATCCCCCTGATCAACTTCTCTTAGTTCTTCAGGTCTTTAGCCTTTTCATCTTTTTTTTAAAAAAGGATAAAATATATAATTTTTAGAGGAAGAATAAAAGGAAAGCATGCATATGCTATATGTGTGTTTGTGTGTTCCACGCAAGCCTTTTCAATGTGTAAAAAACACTTCACTTAAAACATCATGCCCTTCTGTACCAGTTCTGATGAGGTCTGGAGAACGGGAGGTGGAAATTTTGAGTAGTTTGGAGAACTGACAAACGCCACCTCTAACTGGAGATTTTACAGAATACTTCCCTGCCACACCCACCAAGCCACGCACACAGAACCGGTAGTAAAAAAAAATTGGATCCCACCACTGCTCTGTACCCATACGCACAGCAAATGGTCTGGAAACAAGATAAACATTCATCAACTTTTGTAAGACTAGATGCTAAAAGAGGGAAGTTAGGGAGTATTAAAAAATGATTCTGTCAGATCGTCCTCGCTGTCAGTGGTCCTTGCCTTACAACAGTTCATTTAGTGACCGTTCAGTTTTAACGGCACTGAAAAAGCGACTTATGAGCATTTTTCACACTTACCACTTTGTAGCATCCCCAGAATCATATGATCAAAATTCAGATTGCTTGGCCACTGGTTCATACTTATGACCATTGCCATATCCCGGGGTCATGCGACTACTTTTTCTGACCTTCTGACAAACAAAATCAATGGCAAAGCCAGATTCACTTAACAACCAAGTTACTAACTTAACAACTATTATGGTTCACTTAACAACTATGGCATGAAATGTTGTAAAATGGGACAAAACTCAATTGACAAATGTCTCACTAAACAATAGAAATGTTGGGCTCAATTGTGGCCATCAGTCAAAGGCAAACTGTATAGGAGATACTGTGGAAAATAATAATTGCTTAATTATTCTTTATTTTTTTCATAACAACCTAGCAGCATTCCTAGGACATACAATAGAGGTGGGATCCAACTCTCATAGATGTTGATATCTTGTGAATGGGACTAGGGTAGCTACTTTCAACTTGTTCTTATTAACTAGGACAGTGATGGCAAATCTTTTTGGCACCAATTGCCCAAACCAGAACGCATGTGTATGTGCGTGCATGTACAATTGCCAGAGTGCTGGAAAGCCAAAGACCAGCTGGCTGGTGTTCGCATGCCTGTTTTTTGGCCGCTTTTTTCAAGTCATTTTTGGGGCATTTTTGGCCATATTTCGGGCCGTCTACAGGCTGTCTTCTGGACCTTTTTTGGGTCATTTTTCGGACAGTTTTCAGGCCACTTATCAGGCTATTCTCCAGGCCATTTTCTGGTTCTTCCCTTTGCCACAGGATCATGACTA
Organism: Laticauda colubrina; assembly: GCA_015471245.1. Classification (NCBI taxonomy): domain Eukaryota; kingdom Metazoa; phylum Chordata; class Lepidosauria; order Squamata; family Elapidae; genus Laticauda; species Laticauda colubrina. Next base: position 74,506,815 of record BLBF01000002.1, read on the forward strand.
CTTTGAGAAAAATCTTGATTTCTAGTTTTCATAAAGTCACAAAACTATTTCATAAAATTTAATTGATTCCGAAAGTCTTAATCACTCTGGTATTATGACATATTTCAAACATCAGGAGCCTTTGCAAAGGGAAGAAAGGAATGATAACTCACGTGTCATGAAATCTATGTGAAATATATAATTTACATCAGTCTTATCTCATGATTGACATAAATTTTAGATTGCACATCAGTTGTGTAATTATATTATGCCATATAATGACTTATTTCTAATGCTTCTGTCTGCATGAATTTCAGTTCCATGGAAGACACCTGTTCCATCCGGAAAAGACGCGCGGTAGACCGGGTTTCAACAAATAACTCTTTATTAGTTAACAGCAAACAGTAACGGAACATTGGCTCAAGCCGTGGAAGCCCTTTATACAGAGGCTTGCCTGCCGGCTTGTAGCCAATGACATTCTTTTAACTTTGCCGCCTTTGAGCGGCTCCTTGGATTGGTTCCTAATGAGCCAATCCTTGACTGGCCTTTCTGGCCAATCAGAAGAGACTACTTGGAACCTTCCAAGTTATACAGAACAACACCCACAGTTGCAAGTCTACTAGAAGTGAGGTCACCTTTTTCTAATGGCATGATTGCATATTAAGTATATTTTTGTTATTTGATCCAGGTTTGGAACATGGTAATTGGGGCCTGCTTTCTAAATTAATTCCATAGTGGTAGCTGATTTATGCATGCTATATGGATATAGATCAGTGTTTTTCAAATTTGGCCACTTTAAGATGTATTAATTTCCCCAGCCAGATGAACAAAGCTGTGACAGCTTTCATCTACAGCAGGGGTGCCAAACTCACATCATTGCAGTGGTATCCATGACGTATCAGGACTTTTTTTTCCCATTTCTTAAACTGGGCATAGGTGTAGCCAGCACACAACACATCCAGCCCATAGGCCAGGAGTTTGACAGCCCTGATCTACAGTAGCCTTTCCATGTGATGCAAAACATTGAGCAATTTCCGCTTGATTAAAGAATGCTACTGAACAACAGAATATTTTATTTGGGAAGATTATTTTTTTCCACCTGAAAATTACTTTTTTGTCATTTTTTTCTCTGCCTTCCTTCTCATGTGGATAAAGAGATATCGTTCTTTCTCACTATAAAAAAAATCAAGCTTCATAAAGTGATAAAACCATGTACTTTTCAGCTCTGTTAATCAGTCTATAGCATAACCTCTTATGTTCTAAAGTCTTTGGATTATACTGTTTATATTCATGTAATCATGTGTAACATCCACTCAAGTCAAATGTTCATTATAAATTAAAGTTAAGCACATACTTAAGTGTTTTGATGACTTACCACAGTTTAAGTGCCAGATGCTGCCACTGTAGCTATATCACATTATGACAGATGATATCATTCCTGTGTAGTCTAACTTCATGTTTACATACAACATGGAAATAAAATAGGAAGTGAAATAGGAATATTATCATAGGCATTCACAGGGATCCCCAATGTAGCAAGCATGGAATCGTGATCTAAACATTACCCTTTTTGTACACATAGAATTGCCAAAAAGAAAGAAATATATCTCTACTAAAACTGTAGGTTGTAATTTTCACTTATTTGTACAGTCATGTCTTCATTTGAACACATTTTGTGCAGTTATTAAATAGAAATGTCAACTCCTAAAAGATTTTTTTGAGAAAGGCCTGTTTCATATTTTACAGTCTTATGATGAGAACTGGAGGATCTTTAAAAAAAAAAAAAGTCAGGGAAATAAAAATGCAACACAAGAATTGAAATTGAGCTTCCCTTATAAGGAAAGTAAATGATTTAATGATGTTCTTTTTACGTTAAATGAGGCAGGAGATCACAAACTAAAAGCCACTTAAATATGATTTTAAAATTAATTATGCTTCACCCCCATAATAGTGTTTAAATTGCATTTAAATTGACTACCACGTATTGGTTTTGTTACATGGTAAATGTCATTTTGTTGTGGAATCATGGTAAATATAGAAGTTTTGTGTGGAATTAAGATAAAAAGAGAATAGCCCATGATGTGATTGTAATATACATTCATAACAAGTGTCAATAACATAAAATCAAGCATCTGACTTGAATTATATAAAGCAAGCATATTAAGTCTATACTTAATAATAGCATAGAATATAGAATAATAGAATTAGAAGGGACCTTGAAGGTCTTCTGGTCCAATCCCCTGCTCAAAAGTAGGAGGCCCTGTACCATTTCAGACAAATAGTTGTCCAGATTCTTTTCGAATTTTATTTCATCCATGCCCACCCTGGGCCCCCAAGGTCAAACATAAACCTGATGCAGCCCTCAATGAAATCGAGTTTGACACCCCTTCTATAGAGTGATCTAGCTCAATGTTATAAACTTCTCTCTCCCCAGCAATAAGACTCAGTGGCCCCGATCTGCTAACCTTTGTAAGACATTAAAAACTTTCTTCCCAGGCATTTCGATGAGGTATCAGCTCTCTCAGGAGTTAGTATGATGTGGTTGATGACTGATTTGAATGTCTTTTCTAAGTTTGTTTTTTATTATAGTTTTTTAATGTTTTCTCAGGCTACCAGATTTGCTTTGTGATGTGAACTACAAATATTAAATAAAACAAATGTTTTTAAATGGTACAATATTTTTATAAAGCAGAGCCTTGAAGGGGGCACTTACCGTGAACATCTTTATTTACTTTCAACCATGGCACATTTTTATCCAAATATTTAAAAAGAGTAAATCCTTTTTCTTGAGGCTCAACCTCTAAAGCTTCTATATCTGCTGCTTTCTGATAAAGGGAATCGGTTTATGATTCATCTCAAAACATTGTGACTAATGTGATTATTTTTTTAATGTCAACTGACCAATGTAGTTATTTTTGTAAAGTTTTAGCTCTTCTAAAAGGTTTAGAGAGAGATTTTAAGCAACTCCACATAATATTCTGTCTATGTTACTATTTTTCTCTTTTGAATTATTAATAAATTTAAATTTATTAAAATGAGTCAGTAAAATGAGGACCCAGATTATTGGTGGCAATATGGTGACTCTGTAAACTGTTTAGAGAGGGCTGTAAAGCACTATGAAGCAGTTTATAAACCTCAGTGCTATTGCTAGTGCTAGTGCTAAATTATAGCTACACACCAGCCTCAGTTTGCACCAAAAAGCTGTTCCTTTGGGGGTGGAGGATTCCTGCTTTCTCAGCTTTTGACCCAAAATTGATCATCACAGAGGCCTAATTTAAGTGGCGGGGGGAATAAAAACAAGATGAGACAACCTTTTCATCTAATAGAAGATTAAGATTATGCAGCATTATCATATTAAACTCAAGTCTTTCACTAAGCCAAAATCCTATACAATTCTACAATTATGTAACAATTATGCTAGATGAAACCAAGGCCTTACTCATTCAACATCCTGTTTATCATGTTGGCCATAAGGAAGAGGCAACAACAATTCTTTTCTTCTGTTATTGATCCACAAATACAGTATTTAAAAACACATTAACCTCTGAATCTCAAAGAAACTCATGGCACCTTGACAAAATTGAGACATCCTGTATTTACATGAATGTAACTGTAATCTTCTTTTTTCATGTGTGTGTGTTTGTGTGTGTTTTACAGCATAATTCTGGAATGCCTTGAGCAATTTCAACCAAACTTGGTACACAGATGACTTACCTTCTGGAAACAAATACTGTGGGGGTAAGACACCCCTAACACCTCTTGGAGGAGGTGCCTTAAAATGACTTCTACTGTACAGCACATGGGACTACCCTTACTCCACAGTAAGGGAAGTCACAGTACTCCAGTACTCCACAAGGGGGCTCTGTCTCAGCCCTTCAAGAAAATGTCAGGCTATTGGCCAAGTACAATCAAAAAAATGAAACACCAGCATAAACAAGAAACTTCCGAGGAGATGAATAAAAGACTTGCAACACAGTGTGAGAGACAGCACAACAGCATGAGTCCCGACTACAGGGTTTTCCTGTGGTATATAGGATTGGGATAAATAAATATCCAGGCAATGCTAGGTTATTAGTTACTTCAATATACAATTTATTTGTAGAAATATAAAAATAGATTCATAATATTCGAGAGGGCTGCAAGCTTCCTGGAGATGTCTGTGATTGAAGTTTCTTTCCTGTACTGGGATCAATCAGTCAAATTCTCTAAGCTGTCTGGTTTTTGAACAGTGGCTTTAACAAAAGTGCTACAGTCTGCTGTACATGCAATCTCAGCGCCGATTACTTTTATCTTTTCATCTTTTGTTTTTTTTTCTTAGTAATCTTTTCCTCCAGAGATTTTGTGTGCAGAAAGTAAGTCAATTCTCTGACTTGACTGCTTTATATCTTCTTTGACCACCAGTGTGCCCCCAAATGACCTTTCAGAGATCATTATTTTTAAAAAATAAAATAAATAAAACCTGTAAGCATTTTCAATAGCAGAAAACCAAAAGCTTGATTTCTTCCAAAACAAAGGAAGAAAGAGAACAGAAGAAAACAGATTTTATATTTTTTTTATTTAAAAAATGGATTCCCTAATTAAAGGAAACTAAATAATATACGAAATGTCACAGCAGGATTAAAAAAAATGATTTAAAGAAATTTGTGTAGCCCTATTAAAATCAGTAGAACTTAATGGATCAGAATAGAGGTAGAAGGGACCTTGGAGGTCTTCTAGACCAACCCCCTGCGAAAGCATGAGACCCTATATCTTTCCAGACAAGTGGCTGTCCAGTCTTTTCTTAAAAACTTCCAGTGATGGAGCACCCACAACTTCTGAAGGCAAGCTATTGCACTAGTTAATTGTCCTCACTGTTAGAAAGTTTCTCCTTAGCTCTAGATTGCTTCATTAGTTTCTGTTTCTTGACTTGCCTTCTGGTGCTTTGGAAAATAAGAAGAACCTTATTTAGACAGAATCATGCCTTTACATTTCTAGATATAAAGTAAATTTGGGGCAATTTGGGATATATTTGTCCTGAGGTTGAAAAAGACAAGTGTGTAGATTTCTTTTAAGTAGAATAAATCTATGTAACTTCTAACTGAGCATACTCCTAAGTAAATATTCATTGGACTGAAGTTTTCACCAATTTTCCTATCACAGTCCAATATCAACTTTATTCTGATTGCATTCCAGACTTGCATGAGTAACACTGCTTCCCTACAATTTGTACATTCCTAAATGCTGATATTAAAATACCCTTGACACATTAGCCCTGTATGCAGGGATTCTTTGATATTCTTCACCATTCAAAATCATTTCAGGCCATAAACAAATACTAACAGTGAGTCATTTACCAATGTTCAAAAGCACTACTTTTGCAACATAGATGCTTGGTTCACCTTACTGTTTACACCAGTAACTACTCATTTTCTCATACTGCGAAAATACTGCATAAATATAATTATTATTTGCTACTGCATTGAATTTTAACGCAGGGCTCTTAGTACAGTATTTTTATTCAAAAGCTTTAAAATGTAGAAACATTTTGAAATGAATTCAAATGGTGGTATGAATTGTATGAACCTCTATCTGGATCACAAATGTAATATTAAATAACATAAAAAATATAGTCAATCATTTTAATATGCAGCCACATTCTCTGTTGAAAATATTAATTTACTGCGAGTTTCTTTCAGCATAAGAAATCACTGCTAAAAAAATTTCACGCAACTGAGATGTAGTGGCTGAAAATGCATACTTCTGGTCTTTATTTTGGTAAGGTTTCCAATCAGAACACAAGATTTTATAAGCAAAAACTAAAATAATTCAGTAAAAATCAAGGGTTCTTTTATTATAGAATGCAAGGGAATTGTTTGGCAAATGGGTCTTTTCCCTTGCATTATTATATAATAAATGCAGACATGAGAAATTCCCTGCTGGACAAAGTGGCTGCATTATTATTATATAGCAAGGTGATGCTTCTTGACCCAAAAAGTAAAGCCAGAAAAATAGGAGGAGGAGAAGGAGAAGGAGGAGGAGGAGACTGTCCAAGTATTTACTGCACTACTATTACTATTAATCTTCTCATCACTCCTAATCACCCATCCCCTCCCATTTGTGACTGTATGACAGTAATTTTGTTGCTTCTATCCTTACGATTTTTATTGACTGTTTCCTAGTATTATTTGATTGCTGATTGTATCCTATGGCTATCATTAAGTGTTGTACATTGTGATTCTTGATTCTTAATGAATGTATCTTTGATTTGACTGCTTATTGTACCCTATGACTACTATAAAGTGTTGTACCTTGTGATTCTTGACTCTTGATGAATGTATCTTTTCTTTTATGGATACTGAGAGCACCAAGACAAATTTCTTGTGTGTCCAATTACACTTGGCCAATAAAATAACAATAACAGTAACAATAACAATAACAACAACGAGAAGGAGGAGGAGGAGGAGGAAGAGGAGGAGGAGGAGGAAGAGGAGAAGAAGAAGAAGAAGAAGAAGAAGAAGAAGAAGAAGAAGAAGAAG
>BLBF01000002.1:74513318-74542724 GCA_015471245.1 Laticauda colubrina
AAGAAGAAGAAGAAGAAGAAGAAGAAGAAGAAGAAGAAGAAGAAGAAAACAACAACAACAACAAGATTATCAAACAAAAACCTTGGGAGTCTTCCTTGCTTCAGCCAAGCTGAGGCAAGTGCCACTCATTTCTTTAATTAAGAGAAATTTTTTGAACAACATAAAGCCTGGAGAATTGGGAACTAACCAGACACCTTGGTATTTATTCTGAAATCTCCAAATGTAGCACTGTGTGGTCCTTGGTGCCCTCTGAGTATGTTTGTTTGTTTGTTTTTGCAGAGGTTTTGTTACCAAATTAAGCAACATCTTCAGTGCTAGCAAAACCTCTTTCATGCTAATAACATCTCACCTTTATTATTTTTATAAATAACTCAAGACAGCAAACATACCTGATAATCTTTCCTCCTATTTTCCTTACAGCAACTGATCTATGAGGTGAATTGTGCTGAGAAGGAGTTACTGGCCCCAAATCACCCATGCCTAAGGTGGGACTAGAACTTAAGAGTCTCCTGTTTCTAGTCTGGTGTCTTAAAACACTAGACCATACTGGCTCTCTGTTGTCCTCTATATCTATCTTCAATTCTTATTTTAGTTCTTTTCTGGATTTTCATTAGTGATCTTTCTGTGCCTAGATCTACATCTCTGCTATATAGGAAACTACGTGTAAAATTTAAAATCCTAAGCAATATATGCCAGCCTCTTCCCAATGCAGCAGGCAAATCAAAATCATCCTGCTCGTAATGGAGGTTATAAAGCACCAAGAGGTTTATGAGCCCAGCCTATTTTCTAAGACAGGGCTGAGTGCTCGCCTTTCCTCTTTTACATGAAGTCATGGCCAGTCACATATCTTGAGGGTATAACTGTGTCAACAGATGAAAGAAAAGTAGACACTAAGAAAAAAATAACACAGGATAAATTTTCTAAATGTATTTTTATACTTGATCATGTGGACTGATACATACAGAATGGTAAAAAAAATAAAGCTGAAGTAACAGTCTACATATTTTGTATAAATAAGGAGAGGAATCTCACTATGAAAATAATGGGAGGCTTAATTATATGCAATTTGCCTTAACTGAACAGCTGATATAGTAATCTCCTGCAAGATATAACATTAACAATAGAAGGAAAATTACCTTGTTTCTTGTTACCCAGTTATTTCTCCAACCACTCTCTTTGAAATAAACTTATTAATATAGTTCATATTAATTAAAGGTAGTTCTAATACTGATTGAAACTAGATGTTCTAGAAGAGCTAGGTGAATTTCCAGTGCTGTTGTAAAACAAAAAAACCCCAAAACATTCTGAACATGTAAGAAACTGTCATTTGGTATAAATCTTCATGCCACCTTTGTGCCTATTTGTCTATTTATTTAATATACATGTTAGTCTTGGAGCAAAGTCCCCCTCAAAACAGTGAGAATTACTTTCATATAATATATAATGCTGTTTGCATTAAGCCACTGGATATGTGTATCTCATAAATAAATAAATAAATAAAACCACACCATTGTAATCACTAGATTAGCACTGTTGGCAACCTGCCCATACAAAACTTACAAAACACTCAAGAACATCTGAAAATAGATATGGGGCATAAACTGAAGTAGCTGCAATATTCTACTCTCAGTGTTTCGAAATTTTGTGTCTAAAAAAAAAGGGCTCCTCTTAACTGATCAAAAGCTAATTTTCTCTTCCTGTCCAGATAATGAATTTCTAACCCATTATATGCAATTATAGTGTCTGTGTCATTTTTCAAGGCCAGCCCAATATAAAGTACATTGTATTGCAATAATTTTGCTAAGAAGTAGTAAAGTATGGCTCACTCTTTTTCACTGCTTCCAGGCCTGTGAAATGGTGCAACTGGTGAGTCCACCAAAGATGGAGGTCCTTCCCAATCACGGTTTTCACATACTGCTATAGCTATAGCTGTGATTTTAAGAAAATATCCAGGTAACATGCTAGTAAGGTCAGGGGATTTTCTACATTATCAAGGGCTCTAAGCCAAGCAACTGTGATATCTGAACATTTCTGAACCAGCAGTCATTCAATCTTGCTTTGACTCAGCCATTGTTTGTTTGCCTTAATCTGGTCCCTCACTGCCTTTATGCATCAAATCAGGATTTAAACTTTTTTTTTTGTTGTTCAATCTGGAGTCAAGATTATCACCGGCATTTCATGAGAGCCAACCACACTTGGTATCCAGTTCAGAACGAATTTGAGTAGTTTGGTTCCCCCATAATGTTTAGCAGATCACTTACAAAGATGAACTGGGAAATCATCCAACATCCCAGAACCCCAAAACAAGTGAGTCACTCTAAATAGAGCTGTTGGTCTCTGTTGTGTATAGAAATTGGAAGACTCCAAATAGCTAAAACTGATTGGCTGAAAAGGCAGCTCTCAGATTGGGCAATTACGCCCCAGTCTGATTGGCTCGCCGGATGGCGGGAATTCTAAAGAGCTGTCATTGGCCGCAAGCTGTGAGCAGCCGCTATAAGAAGGGCTGCCGTGGCTTCGGCAAACATTCCACTACAAGTCACTATACAGTTGAGATACCGGTCTTGCATACCTTATTATCCAAACGGAACACTGGCGATGAGGGTGGGATCATCCTAGAAGAGTGAGACCAAAGCAGGCAGCAACCAGAACCGAGCAACCAAGATGGCCGGTAACAATGCGCCGCCCACACCGTTCAACCCAGCTGAAGAAGATTGGGAATCATACATTGACTGCTTTCTGATGTTCTTGGAAAGCAACGAGCTACAAGAAATAACTGACCAGAAGAAGAGAGCTGTATTCCTCACACATTGTGGCCCTGCCATCTTCAAAATGGCAAAGGCGTTAGCCAAACCACGGGACGTAAAACAGATGGCATGGCCAGAATTAAACCGAATGCTATGAGCCCATTACATGCCTGTAATCACGACTTTTATAAACGAGACCAACGGGAAGATGAGAGCATCAGCGATTTCATAGCAGCCCTAAAAAATATGGGGGGGCCCTGCGAATTTCAGAACATGGACGAAGCCATGAGAGACCGTGTGGTCCTGGGATTGAAGGATGCTATGCTCCAATGCAAGTTGCCAAACAGACCGAATATCACAGTGGCTGAGGCCATCGCAGAAGCCACCGCCACTGAAGCATCCAAGAAATCCACAGCCACCATGCGCCAGATGAATTCAACAAATGCAGAACCACCGAAACAAACCCGAGAAAAGAAAGCAGAAGGAAACCAAAAATAGCCCACAGCGACTGCCCACCATAAAGAGCTCGACTCCCCGAGTGACACCGATGATGACAACGAAGATATATAGGCTTCAGTCAGAAAGAAAATGGTGGGGAAAAAGAGTAAGGAGGCGAGAATTCCAGTGTGCTGGATGTGGAGGCGATCACCCGTGCTCCGAATGCAGATTCCTGGATGCTCTTTGCAGATTCTGTGAGAAATGGGGGCACACTGCTAGGGTCTGCCAAAACAAAAAGAGCTATAGTCCAAAGAGACGCAGCAGCAAACCAACCCCCCCCCCCCCCCAGAAACAGAGAGAGACAAGCCAGAAGCCGATGGAGCCGAGAGAACAGGAACCGGCGAATGAATGACAGAGAAGAAACATATCAAACAATAATCATCAGAAATGCCAGGGCAGCAAATGCAAAAAAGGTCCGAATAAATGTGAAAATCGAAGGAAAGCCCTGTGAGATGGAAGTAGACTCCGGATCATACCTGTTAATGGTATCATGGAACACTATCAGAAACCTGATGCCAGACATCAAGCAAAGAGAACTGGAACAGCAAAAGCTAATACTTAAGGATTATCAGGGAAAACAAATCCCGGTAGTAGGTCTTAGACATTTCTTAATAGAGTTAAAAAATCACACTGAGGTACTTCCTCTGACAATCGTTGACCGTGATCATCCTAGCCAACTGGGAATCAAATGGTTCGAGCCCCTGGGAATCGGAGTGACTGGGATCAACAGCGTCGCTGAGACCAATTGGGAGGAGATGTATTTGACGGGACCCTAGGCAAGTACAAGGGGACCCGAACAACATTCAGCCTAGACCCTAAGATAGCTCCCATCAGGCTCAAAGCCAGATGCGTTCCTTTTGCCTTAAAACCGAAAATAGATGAGCAGCTTAACAAACACAAGGGGTGTTAGAGCCAATCGACCATGCCAGGTGGGAAACTCCCATTGTGCCTCCTGTCAAACCAGATGGGTCAGTGCACATCTGTGGTGACTATAAGGCTACCCTAAATCATGCACTCCAGCAAAGTGCATACTCTGTTCCAGTAGTTCAACACCTGCTGCATTCATTAGGGGGAGGAAAAATTTTCGCAAAGTTTGATCTCACTCAAGCATATCAACAGCTGCCGGTTGACCCCGAAACTGCAGAGCACAGACTATAGTCATGCACAGAGGGGCATTCAAATGTAACAGACTTCAATTTGGTGTAAGCGTTGCCCCAGGCATTTTCCAAAGCCTCATGGAGCGCCTCCTAAACAGAATAAAAGGAGTCATTCCCTATTTTGGTGACTTATTAGTATCAGCAAAAAAAGTAAACACCAATTGGAAAATAGACCAAGAGAAGTCTTGCAAAGATTCAGGGAAGCAGGCCTTAAGGTCAAAAGGGAAAAATGTAAACTAGCCACAAATCAAGTCGAATTCTTAGGCTACCTTATAGATGAGCAAGGGATACACCCTACTGAAAAGAAAATAAAAGCAATTAAAGACGCACCCAGACCAAAGAACAAAACAGAATTACAGGCATTCTTAGGTCTCATTAATTTGTACAATGTCTTCCTGCCTCAAAAGTCAACCATAGCAGAGCCATTACATCGACTATTAAAAAACTGTCTGGAACTGGGGCCACCGAGAACAAACAGCATTCCAAAACATTAAGGACTTATTAACATCCAACACCGTTTTAATACAATACAGCAACACCCTGCCACTGACGGTCACCTGTGATGCATCGCCTTTTGGAATCGGCACCATACTGAGCCACAAGCTACCAGATGGCAGAGAAGCACCGATCGCCTTCTATTCCAAAACACTGTCAAAATCTGAAAGAAACTACAGCCAACTTGACCGAGAAGCCCTCGCAATTATAGCAGGCATCAAAAGATTCCACAAATACCTGTATGGTAGGACATTTTCTATTATCACAGACCATAAACCCCTGCTAGGGATCCTGGCAGGGAACAAACCAACCCCGAACATCCTATCACCAAGAATGACGAGGTGGTCAGAATTCCTCGTTGCATACAATTACATACTCATCCATCGCCCTGGAAAGACCATCACCCATGCGGATGCCTTGAGCTGTTCCCCACTGCCTGACAAGGAAGGCGACCCAACTCCTACCGTCTCCATTCTTCAGATCGAGACATGGCCGAACCTGCCATTAACCACAGCAGACATCGCTAAAGTCATCACGAAAGACCCGCTGACAGCTCAAATCCTGCATTGGGTAGGTAAGGGCTGGCCGGATGAGGATAGAGGCGAGACTTTTAAACCTTTTTGCAGCTAGCAGACTGAACTGTCCATTGAAAGGGGCTGTATACTGTGGGGAGACAGGGTGGTAATTCCAAAAAAGTTGCAGGAGGAAGTGTTGTGCATGTTGCACGAGGGACACCCGGGAATTGTAAAAATAAAAGCCCTGGCCAGGAGTTACGTCTGGTGGCCAGGGCTGGACAAAGACATTGAAAAATGGGTGGCAACATGCCATGACTGCCAAAAATCTAGGCCTACCCCTCCTCTTGCACCAGTCCTGGAATGGGAAACTCCCAGAGGCCCATGGTCGAGACTCCGTATTGACTTTGCTGGACCAATGAAAGGGAACACATATTTTGTAATTGTTGACGCTTATTCAAATTGGTTAGAAGTTATCCTTCTGGCATCCACTACTACTGAAGCAGTCGTAAAACAGTTGAACAGACTTTTTGCTACTCATGGACTGCCTGATGTAGTAGTCTCTGACAATGGCCCCCAGTTTATTGCTTTAGCCTTCGAGCAATACCTGGCTGCATAGGGTATCCAACATGCCCTAACAGCGCTGGCTCATCCGGCATCAAATGGACGAGCTGAACGCTTGTTTGGTTCATTATAGTTTGGTTCGTTATACCAAAGAGGCCCTAGACAAACTGGACACAGGGGACATCCAGGATAAACTTAACAAACTGTTAACAATTCAGCATATCACTCCTAGTACAACCACCAATAAAAGCCCAGCTGAACTCCTCATGGGTAGAAAACTGCATTCCTACCTTGATAGACTGCACCCCACTTATACCTGTGAAAAAACCCCTGACTCCTCAAGTAAATATTGCTCCTTTGCTATAGGCAACTTAGTCTATATAAAAAATCTTACCGGGGACCACAGCTACTCAGCCACAGTTACTCAAATCACAGGGGCCCGGTCATACTGATTCGCACTAGATGATGGCAGAACATGGCAGCGGCACATCGACCAGCTTCGCTCTAGGACATTGGAACGAAATACTACAGCACCGCCACCAACACCAATAAACACTCCAAAAACAACCGAGGAGGGGGGAAAACACAAAGTAATAAAAAAGGGAGATATGAACCACCAATAACACAACAAAAGACACAACACAAACCTGAATTAGAAACTCTGATTAAACAAAAAGAGCACTTACCCAAAGACGACCTCCGGAAAAGAGAACCAGTAGCAGGTGAGGCCTTCCTGGAAGGAGACAGCCAGGCCAACTTGACCAACCCAGACAAACCAGGAGGGAGTGGCAGAGACACCTCAACCAGCCCGAGAAACCCAGGTGGGAGTGGCAAGGCTGACTCACCCTTCCAGGAGGTTCCGTGGAGAAGACGCAGAGAAAAGGCGATCCTGTCCAAACCGATGGAAGACCATGATGAGATTGAGCTGCGCAGGTCAAGTAGGACCCGCAAAAGCCCCACCTACCTGCGTGACTATGTTACGCACGTTGGATGAAACCAAAGGGGGAGGGGTGTTGTGTATGGAAATTCGAAGACTCCAAATAGCTAAAACTGATCGGCTGCAAAGGCCGCTCTCGGATTGGGCAATTACGCACCAGTCTGATTGGCCAGCCAGACAGCAGGAAATCTAAAGAGCTGTCATTGGCCGCAAGCCACGAGCAGCCGCCATAAGAAAGGCTTCTGCAAATGTTCCGTTACAAGTCACTATACAGTTAAATAAAGAATTGTTTGTTGAGATACTGGTCTTCCGTACCTTATTATCCAAACGGAACAGTTTCTTATTCCACCGACTCAATAAAAACAAGGAAATGTTGGTGCTTTGCTACTCCTCTAACAGACATAATGTAGACCTGAATATGGGCTCATACCTGTGAATAGTCATCCTCCACTTTCTGCCAGCACCGTTATAGGTGTCTTCTTTTGCACTTCACCTCCCAGAGCTTCTTGTTAAATTAAGTAACCTCTGGATCACTACCCTAAAAGAAGCCAGCAGGAACAATGCTATGGAATACCCTGAAAACCTATGCATTCAATATATTCAATTCAATACATCAATCAAGTGCCCCATTGGGTCAAAGGAATTTCACCAAATGCCATTTGGAAACAAAGAAGGTTAGTAAAGCACCTGGGGTGACCAATTTAATAGGACAATTCCTTCTATGGAAATTAGAGGAGGGGGTGGGTTGAGTTTCATGGCAACCACCTAGTGATCTAGCCCTGACAACAAGCTGATGTTAATGTCCTCTTTCTCCAGGTCACATATTAGCTGCTGTGAAGTGGAAATCAAATCCAGCATATTCGTTCCCCAAATGAGTTGGCATTGTAATGACTTAAGACACACACACACAAACAGAGAGGGGGGGGGGAGGAGAGAGAGAGAGAGAGAGAGAGAGAGAGAGAGAGAGAGAGAGAGAGGGATGAAATTGAAGAGCTCAGGGATGGAACTGGCTGAGCAGTAGGACATCAGCACATCAGCAAAAAGGCCCAGCACCAGGTATTACAGCAACATATAAAAAGACACACATACAGCTATGTATGAAACAACACATATGGTGATCACCAGATTTTCATAGGATACCAAAGCCAATTCTTTTCTCCTATGCCAAAATGCAGGCAGAGAAATTTTGATAGATGTAGCAATAGCAATAGAACTTAAGACTTATATATCACTTTACAGTGCTTTACAGCCCTCTCTAAGCAGTTTGCAGAGTCAGCATATTGCCCCCAACAATTTGGGTCCTCATTTTACCCACCTTGGAATGACGGAAGGCTGAGTCAACCTTGAGCCTGGTGAGATTTCAAATGCCAAATTGCAGGCAACCAGCAGTGAACAGAAGTAGCCCACAGTACTGCATTCTAACAACTGTGCCACCACGGCTCATGTACTATATATCTCCATCTTTACCTAGCCAGGTTTCTGCAATATGTGCTATATCTGCTCATTCCTCATAGAAGAGAAGTTATTACTACATATAGACTGGTGTTCAGTAGAACTCGCCCAGAATCTCTGGAGATCCAGTTCCCAGGTCCTTCATTTGATTCTGGAGGCCTAGGAACCAAATGTAGACTTTCTGATAAGGGTTGAATAATCAGGCACCTTTTCTTGTGTTTATAGTCTTCCATCTTATATTCAAGGCCTGGTTTAATTTCTTTAATAATTCCCAGCACTAACGATATCTATTTAAGAAATCCTCTTAAAAGTTTGTAACATTAATTTAATGGAAAGATGCCAATACCACTCTAAGAACTCTGTTAGATTTTCCCCGTTAAATTAATGTTACTAACTTTTAATGGATGTTCTAATTAGATGTTATTATTAACAGGAATATTACCCAAATTAGAATCAGACCCTTGGAAAGAGACAGCCTACAATTACAAGTGCATTAAACATTAGTATCTGGACAATATACATACAAAAGAGTCCAACCAGATGGTCTTTCCTTTGTTTTCTCCTCTCCCTGGAACCACCTTACAGGATCAGGCATGCCTAGTTTTATTAGCATATCATGTCTGTCAGAATTGAACAACTATTAGCCATCCTACTTAGCAAAGCAGGGCGTGAAGGTTTCTCTTGTATCTTCTAAAGAACAACAACGGGAGATGCATTTCACAATTTCATACAATTTATTGGCTTGCTATGATTAGCTTTGGCAGTTTGAAGTAGATAAGAGTTCTAAAACTTGTGTCTTTCCCATGCCAACCATAAAGAAGTCTTTGTGTATAATTACATGATTATAGTGGCCTAAATCAGAACTTAAATATAACATGTAAATATTTATCAAATCCATTGAAAAGATTTTAATACAGAGAGCATTTGTCTTGTTAAACTGCAATCCTTTGTCTATTGTCCTCAGATTACATATCTTTGAACACAGGGGGAATGAAACCATGAACAAAGATCTATGGAATTGCACTTAAGCAATATTTTGATTGTATATTGATTGAAAATAGATTTGAAACTCAAAGTAGCTTTTGATTTTTAGATGATGTGGAAATATCCAACAGTGGGCTTCATCTTTGAAGAAGCAATTCTTCTTGGAGTAAAAGAAGAAAATATGTAACTTAAAATGCCATAATTAAATGCTGCAGCCCCAATTTTAAGTAGTAGAATTCATAGTTACTAGGGGTCTCTTTGCCCAATATCTGTCAACACTAACTTCCTTTAGAAGAAATTCAGAATGTTCACCACAAGCAACTGTTCATTCCCTTCTCTATTTTATTTCCAACTGAAATACTGGTTCTAATCATTTTGTCACCATTGTTTTCTTTGCCCTTTTCTAAACCTAAGAGAGAAGATTTATGCATGTTTTGAAATGATTTTAGATAATTTGTTTACATTGGAATAACCTTTTGCAGCTGCAATGTTTGACTTGGCCTTTCTAATAAACCTTAGGCCAGAACCTCCTGTTGACTCTGATATAAAAATGTTTGACCCTAGTCATGAGTGATGTTCCAAAGCACACAATTTCAAAGAAAAAGAAATACTGACACGACAACTTAGTGTAAAGTAGTATTAGGTCCAACTGAGTATTTAGTTGAGCATTAGGTCTAACTGAGATATAAAGTAAAGGGGAAGCAGCTTCCACAGAATGCAAATATCTAGGCCGGTTCATCTATTAAAAGTGGTTAGTGATTGGAATGCAGTAAACAGAGTTTGCAGGCAAACTCTGCCCACTGCCAGCAGTTCAATCCTGATTGGCTCAAGGTTAACTCAACCTTCCATGCTTCCAAGGTCGGTAAAATGAGGACCCAGATTTTTCAGGGCAATATGCTGACTCTGTAAACTGCTTAAAGACTGCTGTGAAGCACTATGAAGCAGTATATGTCTAAAGGCTATTGCTATATATATATTTTTTACTTTACTTACTTGTTGCCTCACAAATATATTCGATGATTATTTATATAAACCCCATCCAGGAAGGTGATGGTGAAGTTATAGGCCAACATACCCAGAGGATGCCAGATAAGAAAATGCTCTGGACTAACTAAACTAAAAGCACTATAGTATAATAGTTTACAGTGCTGATACAGGCAACAAGTGTTCTCCACATCTTTTGTATTATAGCTACCATCATGTGCTGATTAGGAAGTATGGAACAGTAGAAAGCTATAGCATCAGATTTTTACACATATATTATTCATTGCAGCATAATCTTTCATGGATTATGTCCACTTCATCAGATGCATGGACTGACAGCAAAAATATTTTCAATGGAGGGGGTGAAGAGATAAAAAGAAAGATCAAGGAAAATAGAGATAATGTAGCAAATAAAGACATTGATAATCATAAATAGTGGCCATTCATTATTGATTCACACATATGTTGAATGTGATATTCTTGTGCATATTACACCATCACCAATTTGCAATGTGGCAAGATTCTTTAGTTTTTGCTATAATGGACAATTTTGGCTATCACTCCAGAAATGGACTTGCAGATAGAAATTTCTGCAATCCATTCACCAGGCATGCATGCTTCTTATTTCATCTTAGTGTGGTCTCCAAATGGGTATGTTAATGCATGCTAAACATTCTCCTCAGAAGTATGGTGCTATTTTTAAAAAAATCTTTAGATTTCTGGTGATAGATAGATAGATAGATAGATAGATAGATAGATAGATAGATAGATAGACAGACAGACGGACCAACTAATGTTCATTATGCAATATCATATTAAAAATTAAAATCTTTACAAAAAATAAATTCCTGGGCATTAATGAGGATAATAAGGAAGACAAGTGATATAATGACACATAGTTTATGATATTTGCAGGATGACATAATAAAGTTTTAGGAAAAAGGGGAGAAAAGGCTAAACATGTAGGTAGGAGAAGTGGGTAGGGAGATCTGTAAATTTTAATAAGACCCATTAAACTAAATACACATGTGTGGATGGATTTGGAGAGCACAACACAACCAAACTAAGGTGCCAGAAACTAGAAAGGTGATTCCAAATTTACAGTCGCTTAGATTTCAGAGTACCCAATGTTCCTCTGAGCAGAAGCAGTTTGAAATTAGAAGTGAAACTCAAAAAATTAGAATATTGTGCAAAAGTTCATTTATTTCAGTAATGCAGCTTAAAAGATGAAACTAATATATGAGATAGACTCATTACATACAGAGAGAGATATTGAAGCTGTGATGTGTCATAATTGAGATGATTATGGCTTACAGCTCATGAAAACCCCAAATCCACAATCTCAGAAAATTAGAATATTGTGAAAAGGTTCAATATTCTATGCTCAAAGGGTCCCACTCTGAGTTTAAATTAACTAATTAATGTATTTTATTTTTCAAAAAGATCAAAGAACAAACTGAACTCTTTTAATTATATTCATCTCCACATCTGGAACACTGCAGACAATAATAGCTGTGGAAATGCATATTACCTCACAGAGTGGCTAAAAATATTAATAACAATTTTGATTTTCTAAATTCACATTGACAATGATTTGGGGATATGACATTTATCTTTACAATCCTAGCTATCGATATGTTAAATGCAAAACTAAATTGTTCACCTCAATAGTTTGTAAGCCAATTGTAAGCCAGTTTTGATACTGGAATTAACTGGGTATAATTCCTTATTGCAGGTAAAGAAAATCATGAAAAAGTCCTATATACATAGCTAATGTAGGTATGGCTGCTTGTATGGTTTTTTTTTCATCTAATTGAAACTTTTGAAAAAATAATCCATTTTTATTTAATATCTCACTTCCAAGGCAGAGCAGTCAAGTGATTGGATATATGTGCTCATCTTACTATTTCTATACTACCACTTGGATAATAACTTGAAAAGTGTATTAGAAGCTGGGTTCTCTGTTGATATTTAACTAACAAGGGTTAATTCTAGATTGAAAGCTATACCTTGTTCCAACCTTGACTATGTCATTTTCACACCTATTGATTTAGTATAATTAATACAATTCCTTTGTATTATGAACCCAGGCTAAGACATGCTTAAGAATGTTCCAATATTTAAAAACTGCTACTTTCATTCTTCCTATTGTGCCATTTCACGTTTTTAAAAATCCACCATCTCCGTGTGCCACATATGGAGTATAATACGTTGGCTCTTATTTAATCTAGTTAGCAACTGGAGATTGCTGAATATACAATTGATGTTACGAGCCATATCTACACAATACACCAATGGCTGCCAAATAGTTAATAGTAATGACCTTACTCAATGCATCAGGGTGGTTTTAGGAAAGGCCCATCTTCTAAATAAAGCACTCAATTTTATTTCAGATTTTTTGTGGGACCGCAGCCAATATACTCATATAATGGACACGCTATGCAGTAACAATCTAAAAAGAGATAATAGTCTTCAAGATGTCTAGGAGTTAGGTTTGATAGTTCATTATGTATATTAGCAACCTAGGACACATTCTTTTGAAATCTTCCTGCCCGTTAATGTTCTTTATGCTAATCATTTACAAATAGACATTGTATGTGAACCATTACAATCTGCTTCCTCTGGTCTTTAATTGGATTTTATTAACTTTAAAGTATTGTTAAGCACTGATGAAGAAGAGAAGAAAAACAAGCAGATTTCAGTTTTGAGCTGAGCAGGATTTATCTCACTTTGTGACACCCAGCTGGATAAACCTAAATATTAAGCAATATTCGCGATGCAACTTTGATTATGAAACAACAAGACATAAAAGATCCATAGTGAAAATATACAAAATAAAAACATATTCAAAGCAAATTATTCAAATAATTGTCAGTTTAATATTTAAAGTAAGAATTCTATTTTGTCTTACTTGCCCTCTTAATTAAAAAAAACATTTTTGAATAGGATTAATCACCATGAGAAGTAGATCATTTATTAAAATGACCATCCTTAAATATGACTATTGGATTTAAAGGATGTGGTTGACCTTTTTTACTTGTTTCTACTAGCGGTTAAAACACCATGCTGAGACCAAGAGTTGTCATCTCATCTTAGGCTCAAAGACAACTTGATGATCTTGGGCCAATTACTCTCTCGGAGTCCTGGGAAGCAGCCAATGTAAAACCACTTCTGAAATCTTGCCAAGAAAACTGCAGGGACTGATCCAGGTAATCTTCACCCAACACTGATTTGAGGGCATTCCCCCCCCCCATAAAAAAAACCTATATGAAATACCTTTTGCTAATTATTTGTGTGTATGAGAGAGATTGAGAAGAAAGAACGAAAACGTGCAGGTTTTTTTCCTCTTAAAAACCAAAGTTCTTGGGCAAAATCTCTGAGCAATCACCAGATGTATCACAATAAAAATTGAGGGGTCCTTGGTGTTCTTTTTTTTTATTTGTCAATTTCTTATAAGATAATAGGTAAAAGTAAAAACATAGTTTTTGGGTACTTATAAGAAAAATAAAAAGAAACAATAGGACAGGGATGGTAGGCACGTTGGTGCACTTATGCACGCCCCCTACACACCTCTTAGGAAAGGGGTGAGGTCAATAGTAGACAGTCTAAGGTTAAAGTTTTTGGGGTTTGGGGAAGAAACCACAGAATCAGGTAGAATATTCCAGACACTGACCACTCTGTTGCTGAAGTCTTATTTCCTGCAATCAAGTTTGGTGCAATTAACCTTGAGTTTGTATCTATTGTTTGCTCTTGTGTTGTTATGGTTGGAGCTGAAGTATTCATTGACAGGTAGGACACTGCAATGTATGATTTTATATACTATACTTTTCTGCAGATGTTCATTACCCAAACTAGGTAACATCAACTAGAACTGATGATTTGGGTAATAAAAAAATCTGCAAGAAAACAACTAAGTTCAGAGAACACCAAGGACCCCCTCATTTCAACCATGACCTACAAATATTATCTTTTAGAAGCAAAAATGCTTAGAGCCACCTATTCCTTTTCCTCATTCATCTTTCTCTCTTTTTATTTTTTTCTTCAGCCAATCTCTCATTCTCTTTCCCCTCTGTCCAGCAGATTCCTAAGAAACCAACCAGATCACTGAAAAAGTATGATATTTTGATCTTTTTATCCCGCTAAAGACACATTTATTTGTGTTTTAAATGTTCCATGATCCTTTCAAATAATAGCTAAATCAGTAATTTTTATATTTTCTAACATTTGCCCTTTTCCATCACCATTTTGTCCTGTCCCATTTCCATATCAGTTTGCAAATTTCTCTATTTTTGTGCAGTTTGACACAAATCTATTTGCTCCTGAAGTTTATTTTCCGTGCAGCCTCAACTATTGTACTCATGTTTGTATTTTATCTTCCTAATATTGATTATTTTAAATGGAGAACTGCATCATTTTTTTTTCAAAACAAAAGATGGAAGTATAATTGCATTCTAACTTACATTCTAGTATGGTTAGTGAAACAAATCCTAAATTAATTATGTTGCCTATTAGTAGCTTTTCACTAGCTTTGTTAAGACATCCTGTCATGGAATTTAACAATGGGCTTGCAATCTTGCAAAAAATAATATTGCAGAGAGCCAATTTGGTCTAGTAGTTAAAGCACCAAGCTAGAAAGCAAGAAATTGTGAGCTCAAGTCCCATCTAAGCCGTGAAAGCTAGTCACTCTTTCTCAGCTCATCTAATCTCACAGGGTTGTTTTTGAGGGGAAAATAGGAGGAGGGAGATATGTTTACCTACCATCTGGAATCATTTGTAAAAATAATAAAGATGGAATATATATGAATAAATAAATGTAATAGAACATTTTTGAGATATGTTATATATGTTCACCATCTTGAATTATTTAAATAAGAGTTGAATGGATGTAATTAAAAGATATAAAGGTGTCATACTCCAATTAGTAACTACAGGAATTAAGGAATTATCTCTTTAGTTTATTTATTTAGTTATTTATTGATTGATTGATTTGATTTGATTTGCCAATCACTTACAAGATAATAGGTATAAGTATAAATGTAGTTATGAATATATGAAATGGATACATATAAGAAAAATAAAAAGAAACAATAGGTCAGGGACGGTAGGCACATTGGTACACTTATGCACACCCTCTACAGGCCTCTTAGGAAAGGGGTGAGGTCAATAGTAGACATAAGGTTAAAGTGTTTGGGGAAGAAACCACAGAGTCAGAGTATTTCAGACACTGACTCCTCTGTTGCTGAAGTCGTTTTTCCTGCAATCAAGTTTGGGGCGGTTAACCTTGATTTTGTATGTATTGTTTGCTATTGTATTGTTATGGTTGAAGCCGAAATATTCATTGATATAAAGTGGTCCCAAATACTGTGAAGAGAACATATCCTGACAACATTTATTAACCACTTCAAGGAGGAGCACAATCTCTTTTATAGAAAGTTGCCTTGGGAAAAAGCGTATCCAAACTTCGGGGAAGATTTTCTTCAAATGACAAGCTGACAGCATTAGATGGCTTTGCTCAGTGAAATCTGACTTAAATCCTTCCAAACTAGTAAAAGTTAGATGGTACCATCCAAGCCTCCATTCCCCTAAAATAAAATTCAACAGAAACTTCAGTCTGTGGTGTTATTTATTTTCTTTTTTATTTATTGATTTTTGTCAATTGCTTACAAGACAATAGGTATAAGTAAAAACAGTTATGGATACATATAAGAAAAATAAAAAAAGAAACAATAGGACAGGGACGGAAGGCACGTTGGTGCGCTTATGCATGCCCCCTTCAGGCCTCTTAGGAAAGGGGGGAGGTTGATAGTAGACAGTCTAAGGTGAAAGTTTTTGGGGTTTGGGGAAGAAACCAGAGTCAGGTAGAGTATTTCAGACATTGACCACTCTGTTGCTGAAATTGTATTTCCTGCAATCAAGTTTGGTGCGATTAACCTTAAGTTTGTATCTATTGTGTGCTCCGGTGTTGTTATGATTGAAGCTGAACTATTCATTGACAGGTAGGACATTGCAATGTATAGTTTATACACTATATTTAGATTGGACCAAAGGCGGCATAGTTCTAGCTTTTCTGGGTCTAGAATTTCGAGTCTGGTGGCATAAGGTATTCTGCAATGAGTAGAGGAATGGAGAACTCTTCTTGTGAAATACTTCTGGACTTTCTCAACTGTGTTAATATCAGATATGCAATGTGAGTTCCAGACTGATGAGCTGTATTTGAGTATTGGTCTAGCAAATGTTTTGTATGCTGTAGTTATTAGTGTAATATTACCAGAAAAAAAAGCTTCAGAAGATTAGGTTAACAACTCTTACTGCCTTTTTGGCTATGTAGTTATAGTGGGCTCTAGCACTTAGATCATTAGAGATGAGTACTTCAAGATCCTTGACAGAGTTTGGACATCAAGAAGATCATGACTATTCAGCCTGTATTTTATTTTCTGACTTTTTTTGTCAGTATGTAGGACAAAGCATTTATTTGTTAAGATTTGAAGTTGCCATTTGTTTGACCATTCTGATACATTAGTCGAGGTCTTTTTGAAGGGTAGCAGTATTGCCTATGGTGTTGAATAGCTTTACATCATTAGTGAAGAGAATGCAGTTGCTCTTGCTATGATCACAGAGGTCATTTATGTAGAGTATGAAAAGAGTTGGTCCTAGAACACTGCCTTGGGGGACACCACTGTTGATAGGTACAGAATTTGATAGGACGCTCCCAATTTTGACCATTTGTTGTCTGTTTGACAGGAATGCTTCTATCCAGTTATGCAGGTGTCCAGAGATACCATAAAATTTTAGTTTTAGGAGTAGTTTGTCATGTACCACTCAATCAAAGGCTTTACAGAAGTCTATGTAGATTGCGTCTATTGCTTTGCCCTGATCAAGTTGTGTAGTCCATGTGTTTTTGCAGTGTAAAATTTGCAGATTACAGGATAATTTTTTTCTGAAACCAAATTGTTTATTGGAGAGTGGGTTGTTTGTTTCTAAGTGGAGGATGATGGATTGGTTAATAATTGATTCCATGACTTTACAGATGATGCAGCATAAGGCGATTGGTCTGTAATTTTCAACTAGGCTGGGGTCTCCCTTTTTGAAGATAGGGATAACCATGGGTTGGGACCATAGGTTAGGAAAGGAACTGGTCCTGAAAGATTTTTCAAAGATGATGCGTAGGGGTTCGGCTATGGCAGTGGATAGCTTTTTTAAGAAGTAGGCATATATTCCGTCCAGTCCAATAGATAGAGATGGTTTTAGATTGTGTAGCGCTTTTTCAACATTGTCTTCTGTAAAATCGATATGTAATAGATCATTGTAGTTGTCTGTGGTTCGACTAGGAAATACTGGGCATGATCCATTGCTGTTTACAAATACTGAGCCAAATAATGTGTTAAAGAGGTTGGGTTTAATAGTGTTGTCATTGCAGTATTTACCATTAGGTCCCTTCAGGGGTGGGATGGACCTTGAGTTTTTTAGTTTGTTGTTTACAAAATTGTAGAAAGGGTGGATGGAATTGGTGCCTAGAAGGTTTTCTTCTTCTTTCATGTGATAATTGGTACATTCTGTTTTTATCTGATGGCATAAATTTTTGTATTGTCTTTTGAAGTTGGCAACATGACCAGATTTGTTTTTCCTCCAAACTGATTTCTTTTTGGATTGAAGCTTCCTTATTGTTTGGGGTAATTTGTTTTTTCTAGTTTGGGAGTTGTTAATGGTACATATAATTTGATGACTCTTTTGACTTCAAGTAAAAATATGTTGTAATGGTCTTCTATAGTACTGCATCCACAGAATAGAAATTGCCAATCAAGGGATGAGAGATTGTTGTTTATAAGATCATAGTTGCCTTTTTTTGAAGTTATAATTGGGGATTCCGTCATTGCGATGATTTTTGTGTGAACGTATGTTGAGACAAAAGTCAATCATGTTGTGGTCACTGTTGGAAAAGGGTTCTTTAATTTGTATTCTGTAAATTGAATTCAAACTATTGCAGAAGATGAGATCGAGGCAATTGTTAAGTCTGGTGTTGTTGGTTACTAGTTGTTCTAATCCCAGATTTGTTACAGCATTGAGAAGGTTGCATGTGTGGGTTCAGTTGTACATTCGTTAAGGGTCCAGTTAATATGAGGTAGATTGAAGTCACCAAGAAAGATAAAAGTGTGTGGGCAGGATACTGCTCAAGTTGTAGTGTATTTAGCTTGTTTGCACGTTTGATGACATAATCAGAGGCTTTGTAACATAGTAAGAACCAAAATGTGATATTTAAGGACAGTTCACAGACGATGGTCTCAAGAATAGCAAGCTCCTGGGTAACTTGGATGTTTTTTAGATGTAGGGGCTTTTTATAGAAGATAGCAACACCACCTCCTCTACGGTTTTCACAATCTTATCAGAAAACATGATAGTCTCTTACTGAGGTAATGGAGTCAGGGAGAGATGCGTTGAGCCATGTTTCACAGACAAATATAATGTCGAATTGAGCCGTATTTAGTAAGAGGAGTAATTCAGGTATTTTATTTGCAAGGCTTCTTGCATCAAGTAGCTAGCATTTAAGGCCAGTTGTGGTTGGAATAGAGGTAGTTAGGGGCATCCATGCCTAGTTTTGAGTGATGTTCGATTGGATGGTGTGGGGTTGGATGCAGAGTTGTGGATTGTGTGACTTTTTTTTTGATGCAATCAGCTCTGTAGTCAATGTATAAGTCCTTTTCTCCATTGTCTAGATGGTTAGATGTCTTTTGGTAATCACACAAGGCACAAACAACATTAAGTGGCATGTGCCATTGTGAAGTGACATTTTGACACAAGGTCCAAATGGCAGTGATGGATGAATGTGGCCATTACTTCAGATTTTTGCAAAATGACTTTCCACATGTGTTCACCTCTGGATTGCCATTTTGACACATATGCTATGAGGATGTCATATATATTCACCTGTGCACCTTGTTTTGCTGCCAATTTGGTGTGTTTGTGTGTGTGCATCCACACATGTACATATGCTAACTCTGTTTATCTTTCTTCTTTTTGTGACAATATTATGCTATGATTCTGAATTTATTTTTTTTATTTCTTGAATATTTTAAATGTATCAATATAAAATTCTCTCTGTGTAAGACAATTCTCAAGTTAAAAATTCTCAAATTTTTAAAAAGGTATTTTCATTATCCGTGTGCATTAGGTGATTTGCTCTATATTCAGAAAATAACTTTGGACACAATTAAATAAATTCCCTGACCAGATGGAAATATAGTCATTTTAAGTGCTTTTTCTCTCTCTCTATGTTGTTGTTATTGTCTCTTGCCACTTAATATCACTATCTGCCCTGGGCATTCAACTGAATAGACAGATAGAATATAAATGGAATGAGCAAATGAATAAATAATTAAACAATTATTACTTATAGTTATTATTTTTACAGAACCTGCTTACGCATCAGGCTTTTGTCACAAACATTAACTTTAATTTTTGTAGGCTAAATACAGTATTTTCAGCAGCTATCTGCTTTGAGTTTGTTAGTGGATACCTCATAAAAGTTGGGAGGCTGAGATGGTAGAGTTTTTAATAATTTTCCCCATTTTTTTGTTATCAATATTTAAGTTTGCTTAATATTTCTTAGAACTATTCCATTCTCAAATCTACAAGCAATAACACCTTGTAACAGAACTGTGTTCTGCTTTAAAGAACAGAAAATAAAAAAAATAAATTCAAAAAATAAAAATGTTCTATTCTCTCTCACAAAAATCTTCAACAATATTGTTTTTTTTAAATCAATATAAATAGGAAAATATGGTATTATTTCAGAATGATACAGAATGGTGAAGTACAGAACAGACAGCTATAATATTTGAAATTTTGTGCCCTTTAGGGGAACACTAAATTTCCAAAATAAGTCCCACTAAATTCAATGGGATTTACTCTCATAATAATATGTAAAGGAATATGGATTTAACTATCTGAATATAGTATCCACATGGGTGTTACAAACAGCAGTCTTATAGAATAAAGCTAAATAAATAAATGCAATGCAATGCAATCTCCTATGTACTAATTTGCCATGGATTGCATTTAAGCCTCCATCCATTATGTGAATTGGAGGTGATACAAACAACAGGCATCAATATCCTATTGCACTCAGCCTAGCCTCTGATTCAACTCTACGTGTGTGTGTGCACATACACACTGGACGGTTTATATTGATGCTGTCCTGTATATCACACTCATCAATAATAGAAATAATTGCATTTTAATAATTAAAACCTCCCCGTCATTTTCATAAAGCTATAAAAATGATTGTATTTTCTTCCTGCAGTTTATCTACTCTCTAATCAGGGGACAAACCATTTATTTATAAATACACCAAACTTAAAAAAAACCCTGTATTATTGTGGTTCATCATATAGTTAGTCAGATCTAAAGCTTAGACTGGGTTTGGCATTTTTGTCTGCTTAGCAAGTCCTTCCCAATAACCTGGAATAGGCAGGTGGTGTGTGATGGTTTTAAATCTATTGTTGCAGGATCTAAGTAAAGCTTCATTTTACTACTGATATTGATTGTTTTCTTACAGCAGACAGGTGATATCTACACAACTCTCTACCCCATTCCACTCCCAAAATGGGGGAGGGGTTACAGCAGGGGTATCAAACTCATGGCCTGTCGGCCAGATGAATCACATGCTGGCCCCGCCCCTGCCAGTTTAACAAAGGGGGAAAAAAGTCCCAATGCATCACGTGACACCACCATGACAACACAAGTTTGACACCCCTGGATTAGAGAATCCAGTGACTTCTTTAATCACTGAAAGCATTACAGCAAATTTGTATTTTTTTAAAAGAAGAAACACCTCTTCAGTAGCTACTCTTTATTTTGTCCGAAAGTTGACAATGTCATCTTCCAAATTTCTCTACAAGAAAGTCATTGTTCCTTAATTAACTGCATGTTTTACAGTTCTAGAACTGGTCTCTCTTACAGATCCAGTGTTAAATAATTTCAGTGATTAAAAAAAATATGAGTGTTGAGAGATGGTGGTGCCATTAATACATCATTGTGCACACCTAGTATATCACTTGATATCTTTAAAATCAAAGGACTGAAACATGTATGGCCAGATGCCTAGTTGAAAAGTACATAGCATGGTAACCGAAAGTACAGAATGTTTCAAAATAAAAAATGACAATCCCTCTCACAAGTATGAAAGGGTCCTTTCCTAAAAGAGGCTGGGGAGAAATGCTATTGAACTTCCTTGAGATAATGCTTGGCTTTCAATACTTTGCCCCACTATATGCAGTTTAGATGGAGTAAACCACATTAAGAAGCTGGCATTGCTTAAACACAGATTTTGCTGAGAAAACTCTCAGCTGATCCCTACAGGCAGATGTATCTCAGGAAAGCAGCATATACCAGGGCTCTCCAACCTTGACAAGTTTTGTGAACTTCGACTTCAAGAATTCCTCAGCCAGTAAGCTGAGGAAGCTGGCTGAGGAATTCTGGGAATTGAAGTCCGCAGGTCTTAAAGTTGCTAAGGTTGGAGACCCTGGCCTATACAAATAAACCTTGACTTACAATATTTCATTTAGTGATTGTTCAAAGTTGCAGAAAACTGAAAAAAGTGACTTACAACTGTTTTTCACCTTTATGACCATTGAGCCCTCCATGATCATGTAATCAAAATTCAGGCATTTGGCTCCTGACTCACATTCATGACAGTTGCAATGTCCTGGGGTCATGTGTTCACCCTTTGTGACCTTCTAACCAGAAAAGTCAATGGGAAAACTTAATAAGCACATTAGTAACCAAACAATTGAAGCAATTCACTTCATAATGGTGGCAAGCAAGGGTGTAAAATAGAGGCAAAACTCACTTAACCAATGTCTCACTTAGCAACAGAAATTTTGGGCTCAGTTTTGGCCGTAAGTCAAGGAGTACCTGCCCTTCTACAGAGAGATCATCCTTGCTTGTTTAAACTGTAAATATGCAAGCAGGGCAATACCAGATTGCTTAAGGCAAGATACACCCAATTTTTCTCCATCATACTCTTCCCTTCAAAAGAAAGAATCTAATGATATTCTTAACACAATTTACTGCAGGAGATAATCAGTATGTCTTCCTTTTATAGATCCATGTATTATCCTGGGCAAATGAATTAATACTAGGGCTTATAGGAAGAAAGGGAAACACAACATTACTCCTATAAAGACGATATTTGACAGGTGCTGAAAGCAGGGGAAGCTTGCTCTTTACAAACCAGCTATTTTGGCAGCAACTGCCACTGTGCATAATCTTCTGATACCTACTTCTCACTATATATTTCACACAAAGGCTTGATGATTGCATTTGTCATGAACTTTGCAGGGCAGGAGGTGAACATAAAAAGTAAGCAATTCAGAGATCAGGGCCATGCGTAACACAGCACCTTACCCAACAAATTGTTTCATTTGATCCTTGGTGATTGATTAAATTTTAAATTCACATGTTAATATAATCCTGCTGCAAAGTAAATTAAGTACCCTTTGCTTGTGTGTTTTGTCAATTGTAAAAATGCTACTGGTTGATATTCATTTTCTGGGCTTCTAATTGTTTCCTGCTCAAACAATGGAGCAGAAAGGGTAAATTAAAAACTTGCATCCATGAAATATGTAAGAACCAATCTATTATTTTTACTTGTTAGGAGAGGCAATAAAGGATCCAGAAGTTTGAACATGGAACTTACAGTTACTAGACAGCAATTTCCATTTATGTTAACCTAAGCACCTTCCTTAAGGGATAGAATATAAATGTGAAAAATAACATAAACAATTAATCTTAAAGCCATTCTTCCCTTGACATTTTGTCAAAAGTTTGTCCAGAGCGTTTATGCAGGTGGAGCATGTGCACAGCAGCCATGACACAAATAAAAAAGAGTGGGGTCCATATTAGCTAATTGTGGTTGCCATCTGGTTTTTGTTGGTGGCTTTTTGTGGGGTGCAGGAGGACATAGCAAAAATATTCCACACCTACTTTGATTCATAGTTCTAATATGCATGTAAGTATTCAATCCACCAACTAGGTTAAAAGACAGAGGAACTGAAGTTTGGGGGTTTTCTAAGCATAACCCAGTTTCTTGCAGTTTTCCTCGGGATCATCTTTCTTTCCATCTGCAGTACTCAATTCCATTTCTGAAAAGGACATTTCAACAGGCAACTTATAATAGCACCATAGGTGTCTGCTTTGAGGTAGCCAAATACATAAAAAATATTTCTAAACGCTTTAAGAATAGGGTTTTTTTCTTTAGGCTTTATTAATTCTACGATAATTTTTAACTGAACATTGTCTATTGTCTATTGATATAGAATAAGCCATTTATGTAATGTTAAATACTAGGTACTTTCCTAATGGTCAGGCAGAACTGAAGTATTTCAACTTTATGCCACTACTGCTTTTTTATCTGCTCATTAAGTTCAGAGGTGGTTTTTAGCAGGTTCTGTTCAGTTCTGGAAAACCGGTAGTGGAAATTTTGAGTAGTTTGGAGAACCGGCAAATGCCACCTCTGACTGGCCCCACCCCCATCTATTCTCTGCCTCCCGAGTCCCAGCTGATCGGCTGGGTCTTCTTTGGTTGCCCTGCACAGGAGAATGGAGCTGGAAAGCATGTTACTGGATGGGGAGGGAATGGGGATTTTACAGTATCCTTCCCCTGCCACACCCACCAAGCCATGCCCACCAAGCTACATCATGCTCAGCAAGTCATGCCCATAGAATTGATCGTAAAAAAATTGAATCCCACCAGTGATTAATGAATTTAATACAGTAAATATATTTAAAATTAGATTATATCAGTGTTTCTCAATCTCTGCAATTTTGAGAAGCTGGCTGGGAAATTCTAGAAATTGAAGTCCACAAGCTTATAGTTGATGAAACTGAGAAACAGTGGATTATTTGAAGCATAAGGTCTGCTATGTTTTTAGTCAATCAAGAAAAGGAATCAGAAAGCTGACTTAAAATAAAAAAAAACATAGTCTTCTTTGAACTTATCAGAATTAGTTATAGAATGGATCCAGACTCTACAGTATATCTCCTCTGAATATTATTTGATACAGTTCAGCTGTATTCCATATAAATGGCAAAGTTGCAATCAAATTTTATTATTTCTTAATGCAACTATCACGATGTATAGGAACTTCCAGTACAGCTGATTTAGACTGTGTCCACTGTGGTTTTGTACTTTGTTTCTAGTTAGATAAATCTAAACTATGTACGTCAACAAAGCCCAGCTCCAAAATGACTGTATATTTTGTGAATATGTTTTCTGGGTTATGTCTATGTTTGAGATTCTGAATGGAATTGCATCTGGAGTTACATAGTATATGAAACAGGAAATTTGTAAACTTATGGAATCAAACAACTGATACACATGAAGGTTTCACAAGAAAAGAATGTGGAGTGGAGTGAATAGAATATTGGCCTTCAACTGTGGGGAAAAAATGGCATTGGAGCCCAAGAAGAGAGCTTGTTTCAACTTCATTTCTGAAATTATGCCTAGGATCAGCTCTATCCATAGGCAGAGGGAAGCAATTGTTTGGTTTATGATTCATGAATTTATTACATTTTTAGATTCTCTACAGCGACCATTCAGATTACAGCTGAGTGATGTTAAATTAGTTCCACTCTCTCTCCAGAAGTCCTGACAAGTTTGGTATGAAATTAACCAGAAGGAAGAAAAGAAACTGCATATTATACCATTTCCAACTTTGATAGTAGACTTGGGAGATCAAACTGTATTCATAACATTACATTTCAGAGCCTTTCACAACTTTTTTTTAATATACCTTTACATTCTGTACTTTTGAGTGATTGTACCAATGACCTTTACTCTGAGGAGAACCAGCTCTCAAATAATTAGAAATGCAGTTAATTCAGTAATCTTTCATAAAATACATAATCTTCCTTCTAGTTGAGCTGTGCCCACAGAATATTGTGCAAAAGAACAGAGAAAGGGGGAAAATTGAAAATACCTGGGGGGGGGGGGAGAAGAGAGAGAATAAACTGATGGGGTAAGATGGATTACTTGAATTTTCCACCAATCACGGAATAACACATTGGCTAAAGCATTGATTGATGAAGTATTTAAGTCGTCAATCTCACATCACAAGCCTTTTTACAAATGGCTGCAGAAAGGGCCTGACAAGATGGGGGTATCAATGGAAGTTGGTTTTGTTACAAAATATAAGAAAGACTTCTGGTCCACAATTTGCTCTCTGGCAAGATGTTCAATATCCATTTTCAATGGCCACTTTGCCAGCAAATGTTTCACTTAAAATGTCGGTATTCTTTACTTAGGATTGCTGTCTACCTCCAAACGTATAAGCCTTTAGAATAAGGAGATTTACTTTCTTTTTGAGGCTGGGCTAGAAGATTATGCTTTATTTATGTAGTCATTTCCAGTTGAATTGAATTTTTTAAAAGTAATGTATACTTTTTGCCTCTTTATACCTATTAGAATATATTAAACTTTTCTAATTTTTGTTTACAGAAAAATTATGCTCAGCTATCCTCACTTAACTACAAGGTGTCAAGTAATGAAAATTAAGAAATAAACATCTACTCAGAATATTTACAAAGAGCATAAAATCAGGGAGGAAAACAATGTGGAATTAGCACTGCTTGATCCAGTGCAATATTAACGTTGGTTGCAATTCATATGAATATGGTGGGTAGATAGAAATTCTCCAATAAACTATTCCCAAAACCTCAGAATTTTCTAAATTTTTCAAAGGGTTTGAAACTCTGGAATTCATTAAATGCAACTGATCCATCCATTTATCTTATCTGTTACTTGTGAAAAGTGATATGTAAAATTTGAGTGATCAATTCATGCTTCTCTTGGTGTCTAAGAGAGTGTAGCAAACCTCTAGATAAGGAGTGTCAAACTCCATTTCATTGAGGGCTTCATCAGGGTTGAGTTTGACTTTGGGGGGCTGGGGTGGGTGTGGCCAGGGTGGGTTTGGCCAGCTTGATGTCACTCGTGTTGGGGTGCCTGTGGCAGCCTGAGCACTCTGCCAGTGAAAATTGGCTCCCGAGCTCGATTTCCAGCTGTGACAGCCTCCTGAAACCCTCTGCTAGCAAAAACAGCTCGGGAGGCTGGTGCCTTGTTGTTTCTAGGGTGGCCCTGCAGATCAGACCTAGGCACCTCATGGGCTGTATCTGGCCCGTGGGTCTTGAGTTTGACACCCCTGCTCTAGATCCACTTGTTGCAAGTACAACTGAAGCAACCTTCAATTATGTCTAAATATAAGAAAGACCTTGCCCATGGCACATGGAGAACTTCCTGCCGACAGCTATATTACTACAGTATAAGAACCTTTTTACTCTTAACATTGTTCATTAACAGTAATTGTTGATTATCTGCGGTACATGAATATGATGTCAGTATTCAACAATATCATTGACAATTAACATCTATGTAAAATCCACTTTCTTTGCTCACTTTGATCACTCAAGTCATACAAGTATTAATGCCAATAATGGGCAGCAGGGAGTAAACAGGAATAAATTGGTAGTTGGTCATGCATCTGTCTCATTAACTATAGCTGCAATATGGCAACTTGATTAATCATTAAAAAATAAATCACATTAAATTGAAATCCCATTCATTTTTGCAATTGGTATTTTAACCAGTTTTGAGTAATCAAGTGCTACTTTAATTTCTTACTATGTGCCCCATTATAACTGATCTTACTGTCCTAAGGAGGAAAAAAACAAGCAGAAATAAGCAGTGATATATTGATGTGATTGCCTTTCAGTTCCTTATTAAAATGATGAAAGTAAAGTGCTCTCTTTAAATTATCAAGAATACTACATTCATGTTTCTCTGCTACATCCTGTATATGCCGGAGTTTTCTGCTGAAATTGGAGTGGCAATACACAGCTTTGTAAATGGAAGAAATGGGAATTTTGCATCCATGTGTGCATAAAAAACATTGTCAGCATAAAAGAAACCCACTTTAGTTAGTTGCTCATTGAAAGTCATTTTGGCACATGAGTGACCACAAGGAGCAAAACGATCCGGTTACTAGGGAATGTCTGTCTAAAGTTTATCTACAGGAAGGTCAGGCTGTACAATGGCTCATAAAATTCTTCTCACACTTAGAAAGCTTCTGAAGCCATTCACACAAAGGATACCCTCTATCAAAATGCAGCTCTTGTTTAGCTCTCATAATTGAAGGCCTGCTTCTGGCTGGGGCTGTTCATTTATTCAGTAAACATAAAGAATAAGCAAGAACTTACAGAAAGGGGACAAAGTATATAACAGTCAATCATCTCTCTTTTTGATAGGCAAAGAGATCGAAAATGAAAGGGCAATGGTTAGTAGAGGTACCACTATTCACTGAGTAACTGTGACTTTTGACCATGTTTCATGCTTACAACCATTGCAGCATCCCTCTGGACCTAGGATCAAAACTCACACTTGACAATGGCTCATATTTATGACCGTTGCAGGGTCCTGGGGTCATGTGATCATGTTTTGTGACCTTCTGATCAGCAAAGTCACTAGGGGAGCCACATTCATTTAACAACTATGTTACTCATTTAACAACTTCAGTGATTCACTTAACAAGTGTGGCAAGAAAGGTCATGAAAAGGGACCAAACTCACTTAACAACCTGTCTTCTACTTAGCAACAGAAATGCTGGGCTAAATTGTGGTCATAGTTGAGGATTACCTGTAGAAATCAGTGTAGAAATATTCTTAAAAGATGACTACGAAAGTGTTATAAGCCAGCGTAAGAACATTATTGCTAAAGCCCATGTCACACTGCACCAACGGATGGAAAGAGTATGTAAAACGGAGAGAAACACTTGACATCCGTTGGTTAACGCGATGCATCCGTTCTGTACTCACTGCGTCCACTTTTCTTCCCCTCTATCCGTCCAGCATCCGTCAACTGAGGTTCCATCCGCTCAAAAAGTTTTGAGCTGCTCAAAACTTTTTGAGCGGAAAATGTATCAAACGCGTCCATTCTGCATCCGCAACGCATACGGCGAACATCTGTTCCACATCCGTTGTCATCCGTTACGCGTCCGCGATATCCACTAGACATCCGCTGCGCATCCGCGCAACTCAAATCTGCTCCAGTGGAAAGAGGACACAGGGAGGAAGCGAAACGGACGCGGAACGGACACACAGCATTAGTAGCACAGACGGAGAAAGGATGAAAGTGGATGCAGCTCGCATACAAAGCATTTAAAACGGAAAAAACGTTCGCAGAGGGGACCTATCTTGGATATTAAGGATGACTAGAGGATGCCTAGAGGATGCAAAAGGACACATAGGGGAAAACCTATATTGCCTATAAAAAGGGGAGCAACTCACCTGGATCTCACTTTCAGACCAGCAGCCCTGCTGTGCAGACCTCTGCAGCCTTCCTCTGGATCTTGCTCTTCCACAGCATCCATCGATGTCCACCATGGATCGTAACACACTCCTTTTGGTAGCCACCTTCATTCTGCAACAGTGCGAAGCCATCTACAGGGTCTTTCAACTGTTCTACGGGAAGAAAAGGAGGCGGCCAAGAAGCGTCTGGGTCCGAAGATGGATCGGGAGAAGAGCAGAGTATGGACTGTACAACAAGCTGATGGTGGAGCTGAGGAACGAAGACACTCATGCATTCCAGAACTTCATGAGGATGCCTCCAGCCATGTTTGATGAAATTGTGGAGCAACTGACACCCAGGTTGACCAAGCAGAGCACCAACTTCCAGCCCAGCCTGGATCCTGGGCTCAAGGTGGCACTGACTCTGCGTCACCTGGCCTCAGGGACCACCTACAGGAGCTGAGTACAGACTGTATAACAAGCTGATGGTGGAGCTGAGGAACGAAGACTCTCGTGCATTCCAGAACTTCATGGGATGCCACCAGCCATGTTTGACGCAGTTGTGGAGCGGCTGATACCCAGGTTGATCAAGGCAAACACCAACTTCTGGCCCAGCCTGGACCCTGGGCTGAAGGTGGCACTGACTCTGCGCCACCTGGCCTCAGGGACCACCTACAGAAGCATGCAGTACGCCTGGAGGGTGCCACACAACACCATCAGCATTGTGGTCAGAGAAATGGTGCAGGC
>BLBF01000002.1:74543124-74553422 GCA_015471245.1 Laticauda colubrina
CCAAGTCGGGGTCCACTTATTTCAACTACAAGGGCTTCTTCAGCATCGTCCTCTTCGCCATGGTCGATGCTGACTACAAGTTCATGTACATCGATGATTCAGGCAACAGCTCATCTTCAGATGCCCAGGTATACAACGCCAGTCACCTCAAGGAGGGGCTGGAACGCAACCTCATGGTGGGCTTCCCAGATCCAGACCCCCTGCCCAACGACATGCAAGATGTGCCCTACTTCATCGTGGGGGATGATGCCTTCTCCCTCAGAACCTACCTCATGAAGCCCTACACCTCCAGACTCCTCACCCGTGAAGAGAGGATCTTCAACTACAGGCTGTCCAGGGCAAGGCGGGTGGTGGAGAACGCCTTTGGCATCCTGGCCAACAGATTCCAGGTACTACTCACCACCATGCAGCATCACCCAGAGACCGTGAGGAAGATTGTGGAAGCTTGCTGCATCCTGCACAATCTCATGCGCACCCGCTACCCAGTCTTGCAGAACAGGCTCGTGGACCTCCAACAAGGCAATGGGGACATGGAGCCTGGGGAATGGAGGCAAGGGCGAAACCTGATAGACACTGAGGATGTGCAAGGCCCCAACAGAGCCTCACGTGAAGGGAAGAAGCAGCGCAACCTCCTGAGACACTGGTGCAACTCCCCAGCTGGAGCAGTGGAGTGGCAAGACAGGATGACAGATGATTAATGGATGCTTCCTTCAGCCTGTCTCATCACACTGATGAGATTGGGCCATGTATGTTGGGTGGACCTACAATGAACAGGGCATTTAATAAAGAGTTGTGTTTGTGTTCAAATGTGTGGATCAATGCTTACATTGTTATTGATAATGAAGAGCCAAAGGTGTGGCACCTGGGAGGGTGGACCATACAGCCCCACTATGCTTGCACTGGAGCTTTATCTATCCCACAGCTATCTTAACCCATCCCAAAGGTATCCCTGCCCATCCTACAGCTATCTTAACCCATCCCAAAGGTATCCCTGCCCATCCCACTGCTATACTTACCCGTTCCAAAGGTGTCCCTGCCCATCCCACTGCTATCTTAACCCATCCCACAAGCATGCGAAGGCTTAAACCATTTCTAAAAGTTTCCACCAAGACTTTATTTAATAAAATAAATGAAGCAAGTGTGTGAAGCAAATATAATCTTTATTAATAACAAGCTGTAAAAGAAAAATGACCCAAGTCAAGTGTCCAAAGCAAAAATAAAGTCAACAGGTAGCCACCCAGTCTCTGGCACTCTTCTTGGTCACTCGGAGGTGTGCCCAGTCTCAGGGGTGAAGGGTCCAGGTGCTGTGCAGGTGGCTGCTGCTGGAGTGCTGGTCTGAAGCGCCACTGGGGTGCCTGGCCCCGAGAGGACAACAGGGGACGGTGTGTTGAGGAAGCTCTCAGACAGCTGGCTCAGTCCCGTGATGTTGAGAGCCCCTTCCTCCATGACGTGGGGTGTCAGCCCCAGTACTGATGACAGATGTACTGAGGCCAGGCTTGGCTGTGGGGTGGAGGAAGGAGCAGTGTAGTGGGGCTGTCTGGTCTGCAGCTGGGTGAGGACTGGCATCGGTGGCATCTGTGGCATGAGTGGCATCATTGGCGTAGGTGGCATCGGTGACATCAGTGGCATCAGTGGCACCGGTGGCGTCCAATGAACATGTGCCTGGACTGGGAAGGGCTGCTGCCTGTGCTGCTGGACCTCCTGGTAGCCGTAGCCTTGGTAGGTGAGGGCCTGTGGAAAGCCTTGGAAGGGCAGTGACATCACCTGGGGTGGAGGAACAGACCTGGAGTGGGTGGGAGCAGGTTCATCTGTGTCTGGAGGGTTGTGAAGCAGATCGGTGATCCTGTCCTTCACCACCTGGTACTGGGGTTCCACCATGTCCATGAGGGTCTGGTTCACATAGGTGAGGAAGGGCTTGCGGTTGGAGGATGAGGAGTCGGTGTGTACCAGTTGAGAGAGGAGATCTACACTGCTCCTGATGGTGTCTATTATCTCCAGCAGGACACTGTGGATCTGTCCCTCCAGTTTGCCTCTCTGCCTTTCTGTGGAGGTGGAGCTGGGGGTGGATGCGGGTTGGGCTGTGGTGGAAGTTCCATCTCCTTTCTCCCACTGCATCAGGGGATCCTCCACGCGCTCTGCCACGGGTAGTACAGCTGTCAGGGGGTTCTCCATCGTGGCATGCTCCACAGATACCTGCCTGGACACAGGAGCTGACTCTCGGCTGGAAGAGGACTGGCTCTCAGCAGGCTGCCTGAGAGAGAGTGTTGTGAGAGGGGCTGCTCCTGGGTGGTGGATCTCACCCTCCAGGAAGCAGCACTTGGCTATCACATAGGTCTCTCTGTCCATCAATTTGACCACAGCCTGGCCAGATTTCTTTAGGTGCAGCTTCCCGTACCAGGTGTGCATGTCCTTCCACAAGCCAAGGAGCACCTCCGAAGTGTAGCCCAGGCTCTCCGCCTTCTCTCTCCAAGCAGCTTGCTTCCTTTTGGTGTCCCTATAGA
The DNA here is from genome assembly GCA_015471245.1 of Laticauda colubrina. Classification (NCBI taxonomy): domain Eukaryota; kingdom Metazoa; phylum Chordata; class Lepidosauria; order Squamata; family Elapidae; genus Laticauda; species Laticauda colubrina. Next base: position 74,545,626 of record BLBF01000002.1, read on the forward strand.
GCCTGTGTCCCTTCCGCCATAGATACTCATTCTCTCTCAGCCACTCCAGCACCTCATCCTCATGTTCCTCTTCTATGTTGTATTGCCTCCTCTCCTGTTCTCACGTCTGCCTCTTCCTCCCTTTGGCAGGACCACATGGGCCCTCATCAGAGGGGCTTCCAGGTTGTAGGGGCTGCTCCTCCACACCACCAGCAGCAGCAGCAGCACCAGCAGCAGCACCAGCAGGACAAGGATCAGCAGCAGCAGAGTAAGCACCAGCAGCACCAGCAGCACCAGCAGCGCCAGCAGGACCAGGAGCACCAGCAGAACCAGGAGCTTGAGCAGGACCAGGAGCACCAGCAGGACCAGGAGCACCAGCAGGACCAGCAGGACCAGGAGTACAAGCAGGACGAGGAGCAGCGCCATCAGAGTAAGCACCAGCAGAAGCACCAGCACTAGGAGCAGTGCCAGCAGAGTAAGCACCAGCAGAAGCCCCAGCACCAGGAGCAGCGCCAGCAGAGTAAGCACCAGAAGCACCAGCACCAGGAGCAGTACCAGCAGCAGAAGCACCAGCAGAAGCCCCAGCACCAGGAGCAGTGCCAGCAGAGGAAGCACCAGCAGAAGCACCACCATCAGAAGCAGCTTCAGCAGAGTAAGCACCAGCAGAAGCACCACTGCCAGAAGCAGCATCAACAGAGTAAGCACCAGCAGAAGCACCACCGCCAGAAGCAGCTTCAGCAGAGTAAGCACCAGCAGAAGCACCACCGCCATAAGCAGCATCATCAGCTCCTCCAGAAGTAGCATCAGCAGAAGCCCCAGCCCCAGAAGAGCGAGCCCAGGCTGCAGAAGCCCCAGCAGAAGCAGAGTGAGGGTCAGGGGGTGGGAGGGTGGCCCTGTCCCTCTTGCCAGGGCTGGCAGCAGATCGCTGAGGCTTTCTCTTCTTCCCCATGGTTGTGGGGTTGCTGGCTGGCTGGCAGGCAGGTTGGCAGGCAGGCTGGAGAGCTGTGTCTGGAAGCAGGTCTTTCCTCTGAATGTTGACCTGCTTGGGAGCTGCCTCCCTTTATATCCGCGGGGCTGACGCAATGCATCCTCCCCGCATGCGCAGTGAACGCTAGGCATCCGCTAGGCATCCGCTAGGCTTCTGCTCTGCATCCGCTTCATCTGCTAGGCTTCTGCTGTGCATCCGCTTCATCCGCTCGGCATCCGCTCTGCATCCACTTATCCGTTCCGTGTCCGCTTTGCTGCACTCCCCCGGAAGCCTTGCGGATGTGCCATCCGCTCCCATCCATTTCCATCCGCGAGGCTTCCGTGGAGCATCCGCTTTCCATCCGCCCTACGTCCTCCCCCCATCCGTTCCTTTCCGTGTTGTCCGCTCTGGTTATGCAAAATTTTGCCCCTTTTGAGAGCGGATAACAATGGATGGAACATTTTTCTCATCCACTGTGTCCTTTTTACAAACATTTTGCATCCATCAGCCAGTGTGACAGGGCCTTAAAGGAGAGTGTAGCACTAGGCAGCAGTTTGGTGCAGGGGCAACCTGGGTAATTGACTCAGGCAGTTATATCTCAAGCAGTTCAAATGAGTATATATATGTATTGCAAGCTTAAGCTCTCTACAAAAATCTGAGTTGCTAATGATCAGAAGAAATGCATGGGAATTAAGAAGTTATTTAAGGTGAACACTGGACTTAGATCTCTTACAGGCATGCAGGCAGTCATGACTTATGATGTGTTTGACCACTCCCTTGGGCTGAGCCTGGTCATCTGCTACAGTTGCTCCTTCATCACTTCTGAGGGCAGGCATCAAACTTATTAAAGTAAATGTCCTTTGGGAGAGAGCTTTAGGGTACTGAAATGTATTTAAGGATGGCATGATGATGACTCTAATGATGAGGGTCTTATAACTAGTTATCACTAGTTATAGTTATCACTATGACTCTCATCATAAGTAAAGATGTTTTAGCCCTGTTTTGTAAATCTTATTCAAATTCTATCAATCTATCATCTATCTATCTACCTGCCTACCTACCTACCTACCTATCTATAATCTATCATCTGTCTATCTATCTATCATCTGATTTTTAATCTTAGTCTTGGCTTTTCTGTAAATCCAACATAAGTAAAACATAAGTGAAGAATCTTCAGTGGGCCAAATCAGCAATGATTCATTTATTCCAAGGAAAAATGAATTTGTCAGCCAGGGAATCACTCTCAAACATTTGATTTTAACTTAGTTGGAACGATCTCATTTGAGATACAACCAAAGTCTTGCCATAAAAAGTGTTTGTCACTAGGAGTGAAATATTATACATGTTTTGATGAATGAAATTATGGGCTGTGAGTTTTATGCATTTTGTAAGTTTATTTATATGCCTTTGTATTGTTTTTCCTTATTTTTAAAATTGTTATGTTTGCTTTATTTGTAACTCAACCAGAGCAATATACTGTATATCAGGCTGGCAGCTAAATAAACAAACATGGAACTCATGCATTTGGACTAATCCAGATGTGTCCTTTTAGGTGCCGTATAAGAGAAGACTTATTGCTTTGATTTAATGATGGTGGTCTTCATAAATCATAAATCTGATATTTTCAAGCAATGGTAGATTGAACGTATCTAGTAATTTAAAGCCCTTGACCTAGTATTGATGTTTAGCACAAAGCTGTCTGAATACTTAAAGAACAAAAGTTGAACCAATAATTTCGTGTGTGTATGTGTACGTGCATGCACGTGTATGCATATGTACGCATCTGGAAAATACAGAGGCAAGAACTGTGGATGTCACAACAGTTGATGCAATGGCATTTTCACCAGGTATCCAGTTCACTGGATATCTACCAAGTTGCCAAGCATTCAGAATGATGTATAAAACACAATTCTAAAAGACTGTATAGTGCAGTATAGTGCAGACTGTATAGTGCAGATGACATCAGATGTCATCTGCACCTGGTCTGAATGGAATAAGTTAAAATGATAATGTTTCAAATTGGATTTCTTAATTCTTATAGCCAAGCTGTAATATACCTCTTAAATACTTTAAGCCTCACAGCCAACATCCATAGTTGCACTAATCTACATCAGGGGTCTCCAACCTTGGCAACTTTAAGACTTGTGGACTTCAACTCCCAGCTGGCTGAGGAACTCTAGGAGTTGAAGTCCACAAATCTTAAAATTGCCCAGGTTGGAGACTCCTAATCTACATTAATCTATTTTATATTTCAGAAATAAAAAATCATGAAAAGGATAGTGACAGTTGACAATCACCCTAAAGAGAATCTTGCAGAATTAGCATTCCCACAAAATTACCTTCTTCTCTATCATCATATGTTCAAAAATTATACAACTATTCTGGAATTCCAGTTCTGAATTTGCACAGCAATGAATGGTTATTATATCTCTACCAATTAGTTAACTAATAGTTAAACTACCATTTTACAGTTGATGTTTATTCTGAGGTCAGCTTATAGAAGTTACAATTTTTTTAAAAAAAAGTATTATTTGTCACTGACATACAATAAGACAATATAGTTTCTTATTTAAAGTTGCAGGGCAGTTGTTTTCTTGGGTATTTAATATCACAGGCATGCTGATGATATCATGTGAAACTTAGCTAGTGCCATATAGCTAACACTGTTTGCTTGTAACTATGGAAAGATTTATATCTCCAGCCATGCAATACAAAATAACTTCAAGAGTAGAAAAGAAGGCAAACGTTTGCTTATTAAATTCTTTATGAGTTTCCCAGCTGACTAAATCCATTAAGATAAACATGACACAATTTCCCTAGCCCAACAATATCTCCAAATAAATACTACAATATTATTCCTTCTTGTTTTCCTGAGTCCTGGCAGGTTATGCAAATAAAGCTATGGTAGCACCCAAAGAAGTGGTGTGTGCCAATCTATTCTCAATATGATGTCTATTCCAATTTTGTGGAAGTAGCATTCTTAGATTCCCAGGCAAATTTTATGCTACCTGGGACTTCTTGAAGTTACAACTTCCAAACATCTTATGGCACTAAAATGCATAGGAACTATATACCACCCAAGTACCATTGAAGAATAATATTGGAGTATTATTATCTCCTTTCCCAAACATGACTGACATCAAAAGCTGTTGCAACTGATGAAATCAGCTGCAGCTCATAAAGGTTTGTGCTGTCAACTCATAAAATGTTTTGTATACATGTTTTATAGTTGACAACAGAAAGAAGGGGGGGAGTTTCAAAGAGCAGGCAACAGTGTGGAATCAAAAATACATTCTATTCATATTTTCTTCAAAGACTGATTAGATAGCTGAAGTTTCTGCCACAAAAAAATCTAATTGGAGAGCATGATTGATTACTCTTGGCTATGGGTGTTTTTCATTGGATGATACACCCAGAGGGGTGGGGGGGGGGAAGCAGGATCAAGGGTGACAGTGAATTACATATCACAGAGTTGGCATCGCCCAGGTTAGTGCCGGTAGAATATTAACTTCAAAGAAATCCTCTTTAGTTTTAGGAGTGTGGCTCGAGGCTCATGATTTAATTGAAGTAATTGCCGGAATCCTAATATGTGCCTTTCAATAAACTTTGTTAGTCATAAAAGGTGCTGCCAGATTCCTTCAGATGCTTACCATTATAGTGGTTCTCAACCTGTGGTCCATGGCCTGGTGGCTGCTATGTCATCACAGAGGGTCTGCGAAGGCTTGAAGAAATGTTATGATTTAAATCCTGAGTTAATTCTTGGGGGTTTGTGGCCATCCTTCATGGCCACAAAAGGTTTTTAAAGGGAGGTCTGTAGTGAAGAAAAGTTTGAGAATTATATTTTTTTAAAAAAAAATTTTAAATATTTTAAAAAACATCTCTTTTGGCAAACAGTATGGTTCCAGGTTTATCCATTTAATACAAATATGACCATAGTTACATATTCAGCTTTCTTATTCAATTTCATATCACATTGCTACTTATTCTATTTACCTTTGAATGTTCTCAAATATTAAATTCATTACACTTATTTTATCCAATTGCAGTTCATATCTTAACTTATTTCATTTTTCTTAAAATGTTCTCATATCTAATTTTACAATATTATCTAAAATTCTTATTTCATTTCTGCATTCATTACACAGAATTATTGCATTATTGCAGAGTTTTGTGGCATTAATTCAGTGCTAGAAAAATAAACACAGATGGCTGATGCTTCATTTAACATCTTTATAAACATAAGTAGATTTTACAAACCAGTTGTAGATTTCTCCAAACTCAAACAGAAACATGTTGAAAGTACAGAGCAGAGCTCCAGCTTTCAGCAAGCAAGTAAGTCAGTTTCATCTTCAATAAACAGACTCAGAGCTCAACATAGCTTCAGAGTTGCAGAGCTTCACATAGCTGCAGAATTGCAGAGCTTTAAGCCCATGTCCCACTGCACTTACGGATGCAAAGAGGATGTAAAACGTTAAAAAAAGCTTGCCATCTGTTGGAAAACGTGATGCATCCGTTGTGTACTCACTGCATACGTGTTTCATACGCTCTATCCCTCCAGCATCCGTCCACTGAGATTTCATCCACCCAAGAAGTTTTGAGCTGCACAAAACTTCTTGAACGGATGAACTTTCCACTGTGTATGATGTAAATCCGTGACATCCGAGCAACAAACGTTCTATGTCTGTTTATCATCCATTAAACGTCCACTGTATCCTCTCTGCATCCTCTGGGCATCCCCTCGGCTCACATCTGCTGCAGCTGAAAACGGAAAGAGGGAGAAAACAAAAGGTACACAGAACGTCTACACAGCATTAGTAGCACGGAAATAGAAAGAATGTGCAGTGAACCGTTTGCATCCGATATACATCCGCTAGGCTTCCTATGAACATCCATTTAACATCCCCACTACATACTACCCATGTCCGTTCTTTTCCATTCTTTTCCATTCTGTTTATGCAAATTTTCACCACTTTTTGGAGTGGATGACAACGGATGGAGCCATTCCCGAAATTTTGCTCATCCACTGTGTCCTTTATGCATACGTTTTGTGTCCGTTGGCCAGTGGGACAGGGCCTTAATGTAGAACCACTCCTAGGCTACATTTAGTTTCAGTTTCCAGCCTAGGCTACTTTTAGTTTCAGTTTTCAGCCTAGGCTACTTCTAATTTCAGTTTCCAAACTATTCTCATTAGCTGATTTAGTTGCTGTGCCTATTCATTGGCTGACCTTGTTACTATGCTCTATTCCAGATCATGGATATACTCTTGACATACAATTGCTTTTATCTGCACATTTGCAATTTTATCACATGCTGTTATTCTATTCAATATTTAAAAAGCTTGAGAATTATAGATTAACATATTTCTTCTCCTTCTGTGCCAAAAGAAATACCAGCCAACTGTGCTTATCAGGGCAGGTTTTAATCTTCTCTCTACAAGCCCAGTTCCAAATATTTTTCAGATAAAAGATCCCTTTATGATATTTCCAAGTGGTAACTCATACTGACACCATACTTGGAGTAGCCTTCTCTATCAACAAAACAACCTCTCCTTTCTTTATAATGGAATTACTCTAACCCCAAAATTATTCTGGCTACTCTTTTATCTTTCAGGTATGTAGGTGCTTCCAAGTCCAAAATTTAGTCAACACGATGCATCTGAGAGTCATCAAGATGTGATCATGGAGGACAAGCCGAACTTGGATTAAGAAATCCAGAAAGAAAAATGCGAAGAAAAAAAAAGTAGCTGAAATATACAAACCATCAGATTGGCTATCATGGTTTTAGTAACCAATTATGAAAATGTACATTTTTGTTACTTTCCCATTAAATCAACATTTCCCTGCAACATACAAATTATAATATCAGCAATGCTTGACACAGAGTTGCAGGGGTGTTTTGTGTCATACATTTTATATTCAGCAAATCTTTATCATAAGAAAACAATGTTTTTGCTAAAGATTAGGGTTTTTTTCCAAGCATAGGCATGACATTTAATTTGTTTTCAAAGAAAATGTATATACTTCTACTGTGACTCTTTAGTGAAAGTGATATGCTTTATATCTCAGGCTTGCCAGTGATCGAAAAAAATCCCTCAAAGAAATTCTCCTAAAATGATGCAGTAATATATGGAGAAGCTAAAAATGTGCTACCTATTCATAATGATATACCAAACATCCTGAGGCAACTGTTTCCTTCCATATGAAGGTAGAGATAACCCCAGATGTACTATTACAGAAGTAACTGTTTAGCTCCAAATAGTGAGAACAATTTCTGAATGTAATGTCTAAATCCTGTCTTTAAATTCATCTCTCTCTTTATACCTTGATAAAGTTGGTGAATCCTAAATTAAATCACCTTTGCCACTATATCAGCCTAGTTCAAAACTAATTCAAGATTGCTGCCATTGGATAATTGTTTTATATTGCTGCAAATAGGTTTCATTACTCTGTGATGAGCAAGTTTATTTTATGATAATATTATCATCTCCAAATGATTTAGGTTTCCAGACAAATGACCTAGCCTTCCAATGTACCATCTACTCAACTATCGTCTACATTTTTAGCCATGAGGTTCCCCTTGATCATATGACTTTGTATCATCAGTGTATCTTAAAGGAGGTAGTGAGATTATCATGCTGTTGAGTAAAAGGGTATAAAGATTTCCCTGTCGGTCATATCTAACTCTAGGACATAATGCTCATCTCTGTTTTTTTGCTAAGGGAACCAGCCAATTAGAATAGAATGGAATGGAATGGAATGGAATGGAATGGAATAGAATAGAATAGAATAGAATAGAATAGAATAGAATAGAATAGAATAGAATAGAATAGAATAGAATAGAATAGAATAGAA
>BLBF01000002.1:74562200-74575956 GCA_015471245.1 Laticauda colubrina
CTTTCTTTCTTTCTTTCTTTCTTTCTTTCTTTCTTTCTTTCTTTCTTAAATACTGTTGAGCCTTGCGGATGTTCTTAAGGTCTCACTGGCTTGACAAGGACCTTATCATTTATGCAATGGATTTTTCTAAGCCAGATCCAAAAGGACAGAAAATTAAAAGCATTCATGGCTGTTTTCTTGAGCCGGGCAGCAAAGTGCAGAGCAGTGTAGCATATTCCAACAAAGCACTTAACCATGTAATTAAATCAGAAGCATTAGAGTAGCTCATTTGAAATTAACTGGAGCTGCTTAAATGCTAGGCCTTATCATTATTATTCATTTATATAGCACATTGAGCATTCAGAATGCTATACTTCCCTTATCGGATTTATCCATGGTCATTATTATTCCCATTTTATACTTCAGGAACTGGGAATGAAAGACACCAAACCTTGTCCAAGTCTACCTAGTGTTCTTCAAGTCCATCCATTGTACAATGTCACACACAATTAAATCTCTTAAATATTGAATAACAAAGAAACTTTGTTTTTAAATACTTCAGATGAGAGAGATATGTAGTTTGATCATGGATGTATGGAGAACTGTGCAGCTATAAATTATAGGCAACCATGAATTCATGCTGACTGCATTATATTTTTAAAAATACATATTATTTTATTTTAAAAAATGAAAACATACAAATGCCAAAATCCATCTTTCTAATATGTATTGTAATATGGTTCATGTAATTGTAATAGGGTTCATGATTTAGAAGAGTACTCACAAAAATTGCATGCCTAGGTGCAATTGTTTGTATCTATGTATACACAAATATAGAAACATACTTTCATAAATTAAATTATGGTACACCCAAGGAGCAATTTATCTCTACCTGCCCACTTTCTCAACAATTTAACTTTAAATTAAAGTCCCATCTTAGATTCATTGAGATTATTGTAATGGAGGCATCTGATTATTATTAATTTTTTTACTAATCTTTCTTAGGGGGATTATTTTAAATTCAGAATCATCTTTCTTTCTGATAATGCAATAATTTGCAAAAGGTGTGCATACAGAAAAATACACACAATTCAAAATGTTTATGAACTTGCATATGCATTTCTTTCTGTTTTATTCCATATGAGTAAATAGAGCAAATGTACTGTTTTACTCCAGATTATTAAATGACTGTAGAAAATAAAATAGGCTTCCCTTTAAAGGGAAATGGTAGCAAAATGAAAAAGAATATGATGGTCATAAGACTGGCCATACCTGAAAATGTCAAGAATATCATAAATCAATGACATTTCTTGATCTCAAAGACAGAATGGAAATTACTTCAGGCTGTTGATTCCAAAGATGGGGCCAAGGAACCAGATCTGGTACCTTGAGAAGAGACTCTCTAGTCTCTCACCATGAAATCAATGAAGTGGACATTCCTCAAAAAATGTTGCCAACTCAGGAAAATGAACATTCAGTGATGAATAATTTCTGCCAGAGTAGCATTAAAATGAAAAACTCCATTTTTTTAATGTCAATAAAGCAATACAAATTCCTGATACTGCAGGAAGATGAACCAGAGAGATAGTAACCATGTTAGGCACATTGGGCAATTTTTTAATGTGATCAAAGTCAGTGCTTTGGGACTACTGAAACTTAAATTCTCCTCAGTAGGGATCTCCACCAGAAGAAAGTTAAGACTGGGAAACTGGTTTCTACAATCTTGCTTGCTAAATTTCTGGTAGTAAAGCAACTACCCACAATGTGACCTTCATTGAAGTTTGGAAAGCATGAAGAATAAGTTACTGATGGGATTACCAACTCCTGAAAAAAATCCTGACTAGTCGACCTATAATCACCTTCTTTCCTCAGCATGTTAAATCAGGATAAGTCTGGAAACAGCCTTTGTATCACCAGTCTGTCCTTGTAGTATATGCTGTTGCTGAGATACAGGTGAGAAATGAAAGCAAAAACAAAAAAAAATCCATCATAACCCAGAGTCCAGTTATCAAATTTATAGAAAAGTATCCAGTAAAGCACTCAGACTAAGATAGGAAAAATATCAGAGACAAGGTATATTTTTTAAAAAAATGTATTGACAAAGGTAAGCAAAGAACAATCAAAATAAGAAGAAAATACTACATAAGATGCTGGGGATACAGAGAAGAGAAATCCAAATGTTGTTATTTACATAGTGATTTTTTAAAAAAAGATGACAATCATGAACATGTGCTTTCACCAGAAGTCCATTGCAATTCTTAAAAATTCCAACATGGGTTCAGTCCGAGCGTATCACTCATATGTGTTGAGATCACATAGAATAAAATAAACATTCTGTCCATTTAAAGTGGATCAGCAATAGCAAAAGCACTTAGACTTGTGTACCGCTCAATAGTGCTTTATAGAACTCTCTGAGGGGTTTTAAAATGTCAGCATGTTGCTCCCAGGAGTCTGGGTCTTCATTTTACTGACATTGGAAGGATGGAAAGCTGAATCAACCAGTGGTGCTATTCTACCAGTTTGGCCTGGTTCTGGTGTATTGGTAGTGCCGAAGATCAGTGGAGACCAAATCGATCTGTCTGAGGAGCTGCTGGAGCTGCTGTTGGGTCCATCCACCCGCCAGGCTCCCATACTGACCTTTATTCCCTGCTTTTGAAGTGCAATTGCTTTGCGCAGCACTCCTGTGCTGCGCGTCAGCTGCTGAAGCAACAGGGAGAGTGCAGGAGTGCAACAAGTGAGTCAGAAAACTGTTGCACCTGTGCAAAGTGCATGTTTGGTGCGCGCACAGACAAAATATGTACGCATGAGCAAAGTGCGCCCACCAAACCACACCCACTGAACCAGCGGTAAACTATTTTGAAACCCACCACTGGAGTCAATCTTATGATGGTCAGACTCGAACTCTGACTGTGGGCAGAGTTAGCCTGCAATACTGCATTCTAACCACTACGTCACCACAATAGAATCACAAATCCTTACAAATATCTATCAGAGGATTAATGGACATAGTTGAAGACTGCTGGGAGAAAGACAACATTGTCAAAATTATTAGCATGGTCTCTTTCTTCACTGACCTTGCTAATAATTTTGACAGTGTCTTCTTTCTTTCATATTTTTTTTCAGTGGAAATTTAGAACATTTGCCATTGGATATTCTGGATTAAATTGATATTTATTTATTTTGTTTATTTATTTTTGTCAATTGATTATAAGATAACAGGAATAAGTATAAACATAGTTGTGAATACATGAAATGGATACATATAAGAAAAATAAAAAGAAACAATAGGACAGGACGGTAGACACCTTGGTGCACTTATGCACACCCCCTACAGGCCTCTTAGGAAAGGGGGGAGGTCAATAGTAAATAGTCTAAGGTTAAAGTTTTGGGGTTTGAGGAAGAAACCACAGAGTCATAGAGTATTCCAAACCATAGAGCCATAGAGTATTCCAAACCATAAAGCCAAAGAATATTCCAAACATTGACCATTCTGCTGCTGAAGTCGTATTTCCTGCAATCAAGTTTGGTGCCGTTAACCTTGAGTTTGTATCTATTGTGTGCTCTTGTATTATTGTGGTTGAAGCTGAAGTATTCATTGACAGGTAGGACATTACAATGTATAATTTTATATTGTATACTTAGATCGGACTGAAGACGGCATAGTTCTAGATTTTCTAGGTCTAGAATTTCAAGTCTGGTGGCATAAAGTATTCTGCAATGAGTAGAGGAGTGGAGAACTCTTCTTGTGAAATATTTCTGGACTTTCTCAACTGTTTTTAATATCAGACACTTAATGTGGGTTCCAGACTGATGAGCTGCATTCGAGTATTGGTCTAGCAAATGTTTTGTATGCTCTAGTTAGTAGTGTGATATTACCAGAGAAAAAGCTACGTAGGATTAGGTTAACAACTCTTAACGCCTTTTTGGCTATGTAGTTACAGTGGGCTCTAGCACTTAGATCATTAGAGATGAGTACTCCAAAGTCCTTGACAGAGTTTGGACCATCAACAAGGTCTTGACTATTCAGCTTGTATTTTATTTTCTGATTTTTTTTGCCAATATGTAGGACAGAGCATTTATTTGTTGAGATTTGAAGTTGCCATTTGTTTGACCATTCTGATACATAGTCAAGGTTTTATTATTTATAATTATTATTTAATCTTTTGGTTGTGAAGTTATAGAAATGCAACAAACTCATTAAAAATCTGTATCCTGCACCAACACATCTTCTTATTAAAGTTAGAATACTGTATTTCCTAAATAATGTTATTGATATTTGCATCCATCTTTAAAGAGTCCTATTTAAAGGAGCTGTATTGAAACCTCCAGGAAGAATTAGCAAGATCTCAATATATTTTCTGACATCACTGAGCAGAGGAACATTTTATTCAGTACTAGGAAGCTCCCTTTAGCTTACTTTAACTTTCCACGCTGCTCCAGAGTGATACAACAGGTATGCTCAAATTGCTGCCCAAAGATATAGCAATCCATTTAAAGAGGACACAAGGTATTCCAAAGGTATTATCATCTGCCAAGATGCTGTAGATACTGAAATCAACCCTTTGTATGGACTGACATGTGAAGTGCTTCACTATGGAACATTCCCTTTAGTACAGCATTGATTTATTGAAATCCACAACACATTGCTTTATTTTCTGTCTGGATCTGAGATTGTTCTGTTTTGCATTGGACAGCATTACAACTGGAGATTTTGGAAATTTTTTGAAATTTTGGTTTAGTATTATTTGAATTAGAATGATCTCTCCTTTGAGAATTAAGATATCTTAATATTTTTAATGGAAATTATGGCCCATTCTTTTTCAAATCATGTTGAAGTACCCCTGAGCTTAGCAGCCGGAAAACATTAAATATTGGAATATATGAAGTACATGTGAATCACTAGTTATTGCTCAAACACTTCCCATATTGCAGAAGCATATTTTCCAGCAGGGATGGAATAACTTGCCACAACCAACTCACTGTGGAACAACTCACTGCTGGATAATGTAACAATTCTATGTAACTATTTAAAACAAATAAAAATATTTTACTTTTTGCCATTCACATTTTATTCTGTCACTCTTTTGCATCCTTTCGTTCATGATTCTATTCCACCATTTCTTTGATATTAGTGTAATTCTTGTCCCACAGCGAGATGGCCATGGCAAGTTGGCTGTGGCAAGTTAGTCATGGCGAGTTGGCTGTGGCAAATTGTCATTGACCCTTTTCCAGCAGTTATCATAATCCCGCAGTTCATATATTATTTATCTGAAATGTACAGATAGCCCTTGCCTTATGACCACAATTGAGCCTCAAATTTCTGTTGTTAAATAATACATTTGTTAAGTGAGTTTTGCCCCATTTTGCAATCTTTATTGCCACGGTTGTTAAGTGAATCTGCAGTTGATAAGTTAGTCATCTGGTTGTTAAGTAAATCTGGCTTCCCCATTGACTTTGCTTGTCAGAAGGTCACAAAAGGTGATCACATGACCCCAGGACTGCAACAGTCATAGATACATGCCAGTTGCCAAGCATCCGAATTTTGATCATGTGACCATGGGGATGCTGCAAAGGTCATAACTGTGAAAAATGGTCATAAGTCACTTTTTTTCACTACCATTATAACTTTATAACAATATATATATTTACTTATTCCAAAATGCAGCTTGTGTCCTGTGAGTCTCCAGGTTTTTATACAACTAAATCCCAAAATTCCCATCTGAAGGCAATTAGCTAATTTAAGCAAACTTAGAAAAATAGAACAAAATGATTGTTCCTAATTCCACAGCTTCCTGGACAAGAAAACTTAAGCAGACTTACATACTAAAATAGAACAAATTGAGTATCTTGCCTTTGTTCCTGTTTGCTCATGGGCTGTATGCAAAAGCACTTGGAGGAATTTCAAGTAGGTGATTGTTGGTAATCATTTTGTTTAAATGTGCAAAGTTGCACAGAACCTCAGTCTACTAGAAAACAGAATGTTCTCACTCAATTATATTAGCAATCATTATTTCAATAGTGGAAAAGTTCCACAGTAAATAATACAGACTCTTTATCATGGTGGAGAAGAAAAAAAGAAGAAATAAAATGCTTCTTTTTAAAAATCACAGGAGATTGTAAATAGTCCAAAGGGAGGGCAAGATGTTCTATTTGCTCACAAACAAGTAAAATTTAGCTATTCTCCTGTCCTTGCTATGACTTGATTCTCTTGCTAGCCTGGGGTAATGCTGCCCTCGTCAAGGAGAGACAGGGAATAAGGGCTCCAGGACAAACTTGTAATCATGGTGTTCGTATACAGTGCAATTTGCAAATATGTTTTTGAATGACAATTTAAAAGGATATATGCCGTGATTCATGCTTCCTTCTGTCTTTTTTTCATTGCAGGGGGCCTCTGTTCAGAGAATTACACAGTGTGGCTCCCAGTAAAACAGCAAGATTTGATAAGTATTTGTTTCACAGAGAGAGTATTTACCAGGGTCCTTTGGGATATGTCTCTTCTAATTTTTGACATTCTGATTAGGGCTATTCCTGACTAACGTTGATTGTTTTAATAAATCCTTCCTTTGTCCCTTCTTTTTGTCCACGGGGTAAAATGATATCCCTGGGACTAGATTCTGCTTTCCGTGAGTAGCACAAATCCTGAATGGCTATGGTTGGGGTTTGATGTACATATTGCATTTAAGTACTGAAGTTTTGGGGGGTAGATTGAGTGAAAATATCTCCATTTTAAGGAGCTTTTTCTCTAAGCCATGAATCTATCTTGGAGTTACTGAAAGTAGGCCCAGTGCACAGAAACATAGGTCCCAACGTTTAGGGTAATGTTGGCTTGTGCCAAAGTTAACATAAACTCATTTCTTATTTTTTTTTCTTGTCCTATGCCATGCCAGAGAAAATATCTCTCAGGCCTTCTTGGGGCCACAGCAATATTTACCAATATTTACTGATTGTTGATACAGGTAATCCTTAACTTATGACCATAACTGAGCCCAAATTTCTGTTGCTGTTAACTGAGTTTTGGTGGGTAGGTGACAAAAGAGGGAAAGACTGCAATTCATGGGAAGTGTGCAGGTAGTCCTCGATTTATTACCATAATTGAGCTGAAAATTTCTGTGGCTGAGATGTGTGTTAAGTGAATTTTCCCCCATTTTATGACCTTTCTTGGAACAGTTGTTAAGTGAATCACTACAGTTATTAAATTAGTAACATGGTTGTTAACGGAATCTAGTTTCCCCATCTAGTTTGCTTGTCAGAAGGTCACAAAAGCTGACCTTCACATGACCCCAGAACACTGCAACTATCATAAGTATAAGTCAGTTGCCAAGCAGCTGAATTTTGATCATGTGATTATGGAGATGTTGCAGTGGTTACAAATAGACAAATTAATAGATACATTAGATGATAGACAAGTTAGTTAATTGATGCTGAATGAATTGGGAAAAGAGAAGAGTGTTTACACAATTGAAAGCTATATCCATTTCTGGTCCTGTGCTTATTCAACAGATTGTAGATAATTGTGTTACCAATCATCTTTCCTAGGTATAACTACATTCTGCTAGGTCAGCCGATAATATACCAATTCACCAGGAAATGACACACAGCCATGACAGTTAACATGACAGCTCTAGAGTCTCTATTTGATTGTTATCGGACTTGTGTAGCTTCTGATATCTATGGCAGCTGCATGCAAAAAAACAGTCCAGGTGACACACCATGCAAATGGTAGAAATCTCACATTGAATAGGATCAAACACAAGTATGAGCATTTAGTCACTTTTATTAAGTAATCTGAGGCGGGGGGTGTTAAATGAGATTCCCTAATGTAGGAAGTTAACACCTACCCCTCTTCTAGAAAATTGAAATATCCTAGGAAATATTAAAAAGGCAGAATATTTCCTCTAAAAAGAGTAGAAACTCAGAAACAGAAACTCACCTCAGAAATAGAAGCTCACCCCCACCTTTGTTAATGGGTGGGCCATTCAGGTCTGGGCCAGAATACTTTACCTAACAAAGATCTCCAGGTAAAACTATAGCAAAGCCCCTTTCAGTGCATCATCATCATCCAGCAATGCTCAACCAAACCTCAGGACAGCTTATAGAGTTGCCCCTGCATGGCCTCATGGGAGTCTGACAACCAATTAGAATACAAGCTTCAATTTAAATTCCAATGAAGGTTACAAAACTAGGCACTCTCAGCATCTCAGCCTTTCCTTCTCTTTTCCTTTACCTTGGAGCATATGATGATCCTTCTTTGGAACTCCATGCCATGTGGTCCTGTCCACCATTAAACCATTTTTCCAAACAGCCTCCATGTTTCTAGTGTCTTTTTCCCCACTTGGAACTGAACCCAGAAGGATAATTTTTCCAACACTAGTATGCCAAATGCCTTCCATCTCAGCTATAATAAGTGCAGAAGAACAGTCCCACCTATGATTAAAATCTACAAAAACAGTCTATTTCCTGTTATCACTTGCTTTCCTTCTGAAATGACTGCTAATGGTATGAGATTCAAAGTAGATTGGGTGGGAAATCCTTAGACTAAAGGACTAAGATTTTCCTATATAGGTAGTCCTCAACTCAAAATTAAGCCCCAAAATTTCTGTTGCTCAGCAGCAACAGAAGTGAGTTTTATCCCATTTTACGACCTTTCTTGCCAGAATTCTTAAGTGAATCGATGCAGCTGTTAAATTAGTAACCCAATAGTTAAGTGAATCTTGCTTCCCTGTTGGTTTTGCTTGTTAGAAGGTCGCAAAAGGTGATAGCGTGTTCTGACTCACGCCCTTTTCCAAAAAATCAAACACAATCCAAAGGGAACAGAAACCTTTTAATGCTTCTGAAAAAATAATTAGCTGTGATAAGCACAAGCCTTGCCAGACTGTGCGAGACTTACCAAAAGATAACAGACAATATATAATTTGCAATACAAGAATCTTCAAATACAAACTCAGAATACTGGAATGTCCATGAGGCTGGAATTTCAAAATGTCTTTGCCTTCTGCAAAGAAAATTAGTTTCACAACTGGCTTTTATCTTCTTGAAGGAGGGGCAATTACCTTGCAGCCTTACTCCCGAGTCGCCCATGCTGTTGTAGCTGCTTTTTCCTGCGAGCAATCCTGCATGCCCACACACTTGGCACAGGCTCCTCGGGAACCTCCTCATCACTGCTTCCAGCTCCCACAATCTCTGAAGACATCAATCCATTCCCTAATGGTTCTGGCCCTTCATCTGAGTCCTTGCTCTCCTCAGCCATCTGCACCTACTGCCGGCGAACCACAACATCATGTGACTCTGGGACACATCAGCAGTCATAAATATGAGTCAGTTGACAAGCGTCTGAATTTTGATCATGCAACCATGGGGAAGCTACAATGATCATAATTGTGAAAAATGGTCATGTCTTTTTTTTTCAGTACTGTTATAACTTTGAATGGTGGGGACGCCACAATGGTTGCAAGTGTGAAAAAACAGCCATAAGTCACAAGTCACTATTTTCAATGCCATTGTAACTTTGAATGGTCACTAAATGAACTGTTGTCGAGAACTGCCTGCATCTCTAACATAATATTGAGATCATCATCACTGTATCTTTTCTGAACATATCTGTCAGGAGAGAAATGGAGGCATGGTGCTTTAATGGTGTCAGACATTCCTACATGTTTATTCCTACCATATAAAATTGGAGTTGTCCATTCTATTCACATATATTCTTTTAATATCTCTGTATAGCTGTTGGATGAATGTAGTTTAGGGCATTCTATCACACGGTTCCCTTTTGATCAATTCAGACACAAAAGTGGCTAGACTAGCATTTGGAAGCAGTTGTGAGCTGGGGGCAGGGAGCATATAAATTGGATCCTAACAAGACATATGCCACCGGACAAGGATGGGAAGAAGATGGGAAGACAGTCTGTCCACAACAAAATTGCACTCAAGTTCTCATCTGTGTAGAGCTTTTTCTAGTAAAGGTCAAAGTTGCTGCACAAATTAATGCTGCTGTTTAGTGGGAGCAAAAGTGAGTGGATTATTAATACCCCACTTGAATGCAACTTCAAACCACTGAATGTCCCTGCAGAATTTCTTGAGACTAAATTATATAAACTTCATCTTTAAGAGCAGAAATGTTTTCATCTTCAAGTAAGATGATGGTAGCTATCGCTCTGCAAAACCTTGCAAGTCCATTACTCAGGCAGAAGGAAAATCATTTCTTCCTGCATTGTCCCTCAGTAATAAATGCTAATTAGTTATATTGGGGAAGAAAGTTTAAGGCCAATATTTGATAGCCGAGATTCCAATTAGGGATTTGTGACACTTTCTGGCAATGATGACATGAAGCTATCTCTATATACAGTATTATGGTAGGATTTTGGAAACTTGGCATTATATATATTTTCCATTTTCCATCTTTCTTGTCTTAGACAACTGCACATGGCTTTGTTGTGCTACCTCCTCTCTCTCTCTCTTGCAAAAAAAAAATAATGAATGAATGCTGCATTATCAGATGGGTCCAGTGCACCCTGGTGGCTGAAGCTGTGTCCTTTCAGCAAACAAACCAACAAAAATGAAAAAATGAAGATTTAAAATTCACACCTGGGACTTGCTCCAACTCTTTTCTCCTAGGGAAGGCAGTTTCCTATCTTATTCGCTTTGGGTATTATATACCACAAATACTACATAATCTGAGGGAACTCTGAAAGTCACATGAAGATGAATATACATGAGCCAGGATAATGTTGCAGGATCCAATCTGGGTCAGTCACTGGGACCAAAGGTTTAGTCTTCCAGGTTTTTGGACCCCATCCTCAGGGTACTTTTCTCTAGCAGAGTGTGTAGTAGCAGAGTATGAAGTATCACACTCTGCTAAAGAGAAGTTCTCTGAGGATGGGGTCCAGCATAAGTCTGAAAGCTCAGAAGACTAAACCTCTAGTGGTCCCAGTGACCAATCCAGATTGGACCTTGCAAATCTGAAAGGTGAAAAATTTTAGTGTTCAATATTCATGATTCTTGCATTCATCACTTTCCTCCACTGTTTCATTGTGTTGCCATATTTAACCCATGACATAGGTCCTTGAGGAAATCCAAGAATGCCACTGAAAAATACTTCTGTGCCATTAATTGAAATATTAAGCATTGGTACTGTATTTACAGGACATTCAAAAATGTGGGACTAAACATGAGTAGAAGTTTTATTGGCCACTTCACTGTACACTAACCTTTTTCTCCTATCATTCTTACAATGATCGGATAAGATTTTCCAATAAAAATTGATCATAGGGCCACGGAAAGTATTGCACAGAAAATCAGTTCTCCTCCTTGGTGTATAGGATTTTAAGATATTAAGAAGAGCTATTAGACTCTTGTTTATTTTACTCAACGTGGTGATCTCTAATGAAAAATACTACCCAATTAGAAAAGAATGAAAAGATGAAATGCTCTACTATATGCTTCTTAAACGTAAGCAGGTTGCAAGGTATCTTTAGAACTGTTCATAACAATGAGTGTTTGGATTCCGTTAAAACATAAATACATATGTACCTACATGTGTACCTGTTACATTACTATTGGGGAGAGACAAGTAACATTATACAAAGGCCATACCTGTGCATTTTCAATGTTACCTAAAAGCATCCATTGATCAGTACAATGATGCATGGTGGAGGTCTGAACATTTGGGCCCTACTGGTGATAGTAAGCTTATAGTTCTAATAGAGATTGGTGGGTCTTGTTCAAGTAACAGGTTACAAACCTGAATCAATTTTTTAGACAAGAAAAACCATCATTCAATGGTATGTGATCTGAGCAACTAAGGCTTGGTGACTTGGAATTTTTAGGTTAAGAATCTCAAATCACATGCCTAGGAAGGTTTGTTCCTTGAAACTCACAGTCAGCAAACATAGTCTAGGCCATGGGTGTCAAACTCGTATCATCATGGTGTCAAACTGTGACATATCATGATTTTTTTTTCCCCCTTCACTGAACTAGGCATGGGCATGACCAGCATGTGATTCATCTGACTCATGGGCCACAAGTTTGTGACACCCCTGGTCTCCAATTTTGGAAACTTTAAGACTTTTAGACTTCAACTCCCAGAATTCCCTTGACAGCCATACTGGCTGAGAAATTCTGGTAGTTGAAGTCCATGCATCCTGCTAAGTTGCTAAGGATCTAGATCAGGGCTGTCAAACTCCTGGCCTGCGGGCCAGGTGTGTTACATGCTGGCCATGCCCACACCTGGTTTAGCAAAGGGGGGAAAAGTCCCGATACATCATGTGATGTATGATAACATGAATTTGACATCCCTCATCTAGATCAGTGGTTCACATCTTTGCGAAATTTAAGAGGTATGGACTTCAATTTCCAGAATTCTATAGCCAGGAAAGCAAGTATACTTTCAAGGAACTACAGTCTTTCCCCTTTTGTCATCTACCAGCCTCTTATATTTGTTCTTTCACATAGTTACACACACACACACACACACACACACACGTGTGTGTGTGTGTGTGTGTGCTGTTTAGCTTCCTTCGGGTATTATCCCACGTCATTGTAGTTCTGTTAAAGTTGTAGCAACGTTTCAGCAGAATCTCATCTGCCATCCTCAGGCTTCTGTATAGAGTTAGTTCCTGGTTTCAAATTTGAGGCTGGTCCATTCTGATTGGTTGGGAGCCTGGATTGAAAAAAGACCTGACAGCATGAATAGAAGAGATGATTCCACCAGACTGTCAATCATTTGGAAGCCTGCACTCTCAAATAGAAAGATCTCCATGCCACTAGCCAGGCAAACACCTGGGCAAAAACAGACTCCTTCTGATAGCTCCAACCCAAACACCCCCCCACCAGGCACCCAGGTGAAACCCAGCTTGCTAATGAATAGCAGCTTGCTAATGAAGAGCAGCTGTCCCTTCACACGGAGCCAAGCTGCACTAAAAGCCTCCAACACAAGAACAGAGTGTTGCCAGCCAATCAAAGCCACAAAACAGACAGAAGAAACCAGAAACACCAATCAATCAAACTCCAAGTCCAGTGAACACAGACCCAGGCTTCCTACCCGAAGGAAGCTGAACAGCACACCTGTAAGTACCCGCGAAAGCCTAAAAAAACAAATATATATATATGAATGTATATATATATATATATATATATATATATATATATATTTGTTTTCTGAGGTTTTCGCGGGTATTTGTATGTGGATCTTTGGTTATTCGGGTTTTCTCCCACGTAAAATTGGAAGTATCTAGGCAACGTTTCAATGAAGTCTCATCCATCATCTTCAGGCTTGTTTCTTCAGCTGTGTGCTTCTCAGAATAATGTGAGCTTACAGCTGCTTCTTCCTTTTAACTGCTAGTGGGGGTGTGACTTGATTGGGTGGGGGCTTGACTGTGTTCTGATTGGGTGGGGGGGTGTTCTCATTGGTTGGGAGTTTGGCTGTGTTCTGATTGGTAGGTGGGTTGGCTGTGTTCTGATTGGTTGGGGGTGTGTTCTGTTTAGGTGGGGGCTTGGTTGTGCTCAGGTTAGTCTTAGTTGCTGGGGGATTTGAGCTGGTGAGCTGTGATCCTGTTGTTTGGCTTTGTGTTCGTGGTCGTGCCACATCTTCATGGTGGGTGTCAGTTCGCTTCTTGTATGGGTTAGAGGGGTTTGAAGCGGGTAGTGGTGCAGCTGCGGTACGGCTTCTGGTTCATGGTTGTGTCTCATATTCTGTGTGGGTGTGAGTCTTTTTTCTACGTGGAAATGTACACCCCAAAATACAATTCACCATGGAAACAGAAGCCAACAATCAACTTCC
>BLBF01000002.1:74582446-74603307 GCA_015471245.1 Laticauda colubrina
TCTTCTCATCTTTTTCATCTTCTCATCTTTTTCATCTTCTCATCTTTCCTATACCATTCTCCCATCGGTATGATTTATCACTTGTTGTTTGCCTCGTATGATTTATGATTATGTCTTTTGATCACTCTATTATCAATGATCTATGCCTTACTGCTTTGTTGCTAGTATGTAAATTGAGAGCTTGTATACGGAGACAAATTCCTTGTGTGTCCAATCACACTTGGCCAATAAAGAATGTTGCTATTTTTTAAGCCATCCAATTGTGATTCTCATCAATGGAACCCTGATACCATTAAGTCGAGATCTTTGTGCACTCTCAGTTAGAACATTTAATCAGTGGAACAACTTGGCCCCAGAAGTTGTGGGCGCTCCAACACTGGAAGTTTTTAAGAAGAGATTGGATAACCATTTGTCTGAAATAGTGAAGGGTTTCCTGCCTAGGGGGGTTGGACTAGAAGACCTACAAGGTCCCTTCCAATTCTGTTGTTCTAAATTCTCTTTTTTGGTATGGAAAGGCATACATTATCTCTTCATTGTGCTATTTCAGTGCTGTTTCCAAAGACTTCTGAGATAACAGGCCTTTTTGTCTAGATTTCTCGTGCCTAGATTCTGAATGTTATGTATGGGAATATAATGGTTCTATATATTATATGCCAGGCTCCATGACCCTCTGCATTTTTAAAAGAGTCTTCTAATTAAAAATTAGCAAGCTGCATATAAACCTCAGGTATAATATTTATGAGCAAATATATATCTGGGCCCCAAATAACATTCTTTTAAAAAATTTAAATGGTTGGTGTCTGCAGTCCAGCACTTTGCTTAAAGCATGCCTGTCTGCACAACAGAAAGCTAAAGCCCATGTCACACTGCACCAACGGATGGAAAGAGGATGTAAAACAGAGAGAAACACTTGCCATCCGTTGGTTAATGCGATTCATCCGTTCTGTACTCACTGCCTCCGTTTTTCATCCACTCTATCCGTCCAGCATCCATCTACTGAGGTTCCATCTGCTCAAAAACTTTTGAGCTGCTCAAAACTTTTTGAGCAGAAAATGTATCCAATGCGTCCGTTCTGCATCTGCAACGCATACGGGGAACATCCGTTTTACATCCGTCGTCATCCGTTACGCGTCCGCGATATCCACTAGGCATTCACTGCGCATCTGCGCAACTCAAATCTGCTCCAGCAGAAAACGGACACAGGGAGGAAGCGAAACGGACGTGGAACGGAAGTGCAGTGTTAGTAGCACGGACGGAGAAAGGATGAAAGCGGATGCAGCTCTCAAAGAAAGCATTAAAAATGGAAAAAACATTCGCAGAGGGGACCTATCTCATATATTAAGGATGTCAAGAGGATGCATAGAGGATGCAAAAGGACACCTGGTGGAAAACCTATATTTCCTATAAAAAGGGGGAGGACTTCACCTGGATCTCACTTTCAGTCCAGCAGCCCTGCTGTGCAGACCTCTGCAGCCTTCATCTGGCTCTTGCTCTTCCACAGCATCCATTGATGTCCACCATGGATCATAACACAGTCCTTTTGGTAGCCACCATCATTCTGCAACAGTGCAAAGAAAAGGAGGCGGCCAAGAAATGTCTTGGTCCAAAGATGGATCGGGAGAAGAGCAGAGTATGGACTGTACAACAAGCTGATGGTGGAGCTGAGGAACGAAGACACTCGGGCATTCCAGAACTTCATGAGGATGCCTCCAGCCATGTTTGATGAAGTTGTGGAGCAGCTGAGACCCAGGTTGACCAAGGCAAACACCAAATTCTGGCCCAGCCTGGACCCTGGGCTCAAGTTGGCACTGACTCTGCGCCACCTGGCCTCAGGGACCACTTACAGGAGCATGCAGTACAGCTGGAGGGTGCCATACAACATCATCAGCATTGTGGTCAGAGAAGTGGTGCAGGCCATCATCGAAGAATACAAGTAGGAGATCCTCCAGTGCCCCTCCACTGAAGAAGGCTGGAAGAAAGTTGCAGAGCACTGGTATCAGAAGTGGAACTTCCCCCACACTGTTGGAGCCATAGATGGCAAGCACGTGGCCTGCAAAGCGCCAGCCAAGTCGGGGTCCACTTATTTCAACTACAAGGGCTTCTTCAGCATCCTCCTCTTCACCATGGTCGATGCTAACTACAAGTTCATGTACATCGATGCTTCAGGCAACGGGTCAGCTTCAGATGCCCAGGTATACAACACCAGTGACCTCAAGGAGGGGCTAGAACACAACCTCATCATGGCCTTCCCAGATCCAGACCCCCTGCCCAATAACACACAAGATGTGCCCTACTTCATCGTGGGGGATGATGCCTTCTCCCTCCCTCCCTACACTTCCAGATGCCTCACCCGTGAAGAGAGAATCTTCAACTATAGGCTGTCCAGGGCAAGGCAGGTGGTGGAGAACGCCTTTGGAATCCTGGCCAACAGGTTCCAGGTATTTCTCACCACCATGCAGCATCGCCCAGAGACCATGAGGAGGATCATGGAAGCTTGCTGCATCCTGCACAATCTCATGCGCACCCGCTACCCAGTCTTGCAGAACAGGCTCGTGGACCTCCAACAAGGCAATGGGGACATGGAGCCTGGGGAATGGAGGCAAGGGCAAAACCTGATAGATACTATGGATATGCAAGGCCCCAACAGAGCCTCACGTGAAGGGAAGAAGCAGCGCAACCTCCTGAGACACTGGTGCAATTCCCCAGCTGAAGCAGTGGAGTGGCAAGACAGGATGATAGATGATTAATGGATGCTTCCTTCTGCCTGTCTCATCACACGGATGACATTGGGCCATGTATGTTGGATGGGCCTACAATGAACAGGGCATTTAATAAAGAGTTGTGTTTATGTTGACATGTGTGGATGAATGATTACATTATTATTGATAATAAAGGGCCATAGGTGTGGCACCTGGGAGGGTGGACCATACAGTCCCACTATGCTTGCACTGGAGGTTATCTATCCCACAGCTATTGCCCATTCCACAGGTATCCCTGCCCATCCCACAGCTATTACCCATCCCAAAGGTATCCCTGCCCATCCCACAGCTATTACCCATCCCACAGGTATCCCTGCCCATCCCACAGCTATTACCCATCCCAAAGGTGTCCCTGCCCATCCTACTGCTATCCTTACCCATCCCACAAGCATGCAAAGGCTTAACCTTTTCTAAAAGTTTCCACCAAGAATTTATTGACAAAAATAAATGAAGCAAGTGTGTTAAGCAAAGATAATCCTTATTAATAACAAGCTGTAAAAGAAAAATGACCCAAGTCAAGTGTCCAAAGCAAAAATAAAGTCAACAGGTAGCCACCCAGTCTCTGGCACTCTTCTCAGTCAGTCTGAGGCATTCCCATCATCTCAGGGGTGAAGGGGCCAGGTGCTGTGCAGGTGGCTGCTGCTGGAGTGCTGGTCTGAGGTGCCATTGGGGTGCCTGGCCCCGAGAGGACAACAGGGGACGGTGTGTTGAGGAAGCTTTCAGACAGCTGGCTCAGCCCCGTGATGTTGAGAGCCCTTCCTCCCTGATATGGGGTGTCAGCCCCAATACCGATGACAGATGTTCTGAGGCCGGGCTTGGCTGTGGGGTGGAGGAAGGAGCAGTGTAGTGGGGCTGTCTGGTCTGCAGCTGGGTGAGGACTGGTGTCGGTGGCATCGGTGGCATGAGTGGCATCTGTGGCGTGGCTGGCATCGGTGGCATGGGTGGCATTGGTGGCAGCAGTGGCACTGGTGGCATACGATGAACCTGTGCCTGGACTGGGAAGGGCTGCCTGTGCTGCTGGACCTCCTGGTAGCCGTAGCCTTGGTAGGTGAGGGCCTGTGGAAAGCCTTGGAAGGGCAGTGACATCACCTGGGGTGGAGGAGCAGGCCTGGATTGGGTGGGAGCAGGTTCATCTGGGTCTGGAGGGTTGTGAAGAAGATCGGTTATCCTGTCCTTCACCACCTGGTACTGGGGTTCCGACATGTTCATGAGGGTCTGGTTGACATAGGTGAGGAAGGGCTTGTGGTTGGAGGATGGGGCGTCAGTGTATACCAGCTGAGAGAGGAGATCTACGCTGCTCCTGATGGTGTCCCTGATCTCCAGCAGGACAGTGTGGCTCTGCCCCTCCGGTCTGCCTCTCTGCCTTTCAGTGGAGGTGGAGCTGGGGGTGGATGCGGATTGGGCTCTGGTGGAAGTGCCCTCTCCTTGCTCCCACTGCGTCAGGGGGTCCTCCACGCGCTCTGCCATGGGGAGTGCAGCTGTTGGGGGGGTCTCCACAGATACCTGTCTGGACATAGGAGCTGACTCTTGGCCAGAAGAGGACTGGCTCTCTGCGGGCTGCCTGAGAGAGAGGGTTGTGAGAGGGGCTGCTCCTCAGTGGCGGATCTTACCCTCCAAGAAGCTGCACTTGGCCATCACGTAGGTCTCTCCGTCCGTCAGCTTGACCGTGGCCTGGCCAGATTTCTTGAGGTGCAGCTTCCTGTACCAGGTGTGCATGTGCTTCCACCAGCTGAGGAGCACCTCCGAAATGTAGCCCAGGCTCTCTGCCTTCTCTCTCCAAGCAGCCTGCTTCCTCTTGGTGTCTTGATAGAGCCTGTGTCTCTTCCGCCAAAGATATTCATTCTCCCTCAACCACTCCAGCACCTCCTCATGTTCCTCTTCAATTGTGTATTGCCTCCTCTCCTGTTCACGCATCTGCCTCTTCCTCCCTTTGGCAGGGCCATATGAGCCCTCATCAGAGGGGCTTCGAGGTTGTAGGGGCTGCTCCTCCACACCACCACCACCAGCAGCAGCAGCAACAACAACAGTAGCAGCAAAAGCAGGACCAGCAGCACCAGCAGCACCAGCAGCACCAGCAGCACCAGCAGCACCAGCAGGATCAGGATCAGGACCAGGAGCACCAGCAGGACCAGCAGGACCAGGAGCACCAGCAGGACCAGGAGCACCAGCAGGACCAGGACCACCAGCAGGTCCAGGAGCAGTGCCAGCAGAGTAAGCGCCAGCAGAAGCCCCAGAACCAGGAGCAGTGCCAGCAGAGTAAGCACCAGCAGAAGCACCACCACCAGAAGCAGTGCCAGAAGAGTAAGCACCAGCAGAAGCATCAGCACCAGGAGCAGTGCCAGCACAGTAAGCAACAGCAGAAGCACCAGCACCAGGAGCAGTGCCAGCAGAGTAAGCATCAGCAGAAGCACCACCACCAGAAGCAGCATCAGCAGAAGCACCACCACCAGAAGCAGCATCAGCAGAGTAAGCACCAGCAGAAGCACCATCACCAGAAGCAGCATCAGCAGAAGCACCACCTCCAGAAGCAGCATCAGCAGAAGGCCCAGCACCAGAAGAGCGAGCCCGGGCATCAGAAGCCCCAGCAGAAGCAGAGTCAGGGCCAGGGCGTAGGAGGGTGGCCCTGTCCCTCTTGCCAGGGCTGGCAGCAGATGGCAGAGGCTTCCTGTTCTTCCCCATGGTTGTTGGGTTGCTGGCTGGCTGGCTGGCTGGCTGGCAAACTGTGTCTGGAAGCAGGTCTTTCCTCTGAATGGTGACCTGCTTGCGAGCTGCTTCCTTTTATATCCATGGGGTTGACGCAATGCATCCTCCCTGCATGCGCAGTGAACGCTAGGCATCCGCTAGGCATCCGCTAGGCATCCGCTAGGCTTCCGCTTTGCATCCGCTTCATCCGCTCGGCATCCGCTCGGCATCCGCTCTTTCCATTCCACGTCCACTTTGCTGTGCTCCCCTGGAAGCCTTGCGGATGTGCCATCCACTCCCATCCACTTCCATCTGCTAGGCTTCCGTGGAGAATCCGCTTTCCATCCGCCCTATGTCCTCCCCCCGTCTGTTCCTTTCCATGTTGTCCGCTCTGGGTATGCAAATTCGGGGCACTTTTGAGAGCGGATAACAACGGATGGAACATTTTGCTCGTCCGCTGTGTCCTTTTTACAAATGTTTTGCATCCATCGGCCAGTGTGACAGGGCCTTTAGGTGTTTGAATGATTGGAGAGCAAATGGTGCATTATGGCAATCTTTGCAAAAAATTATATGATTGGTGCCTGCAAAACTGGAAACTCCAGCCCAAAAGTTAAGAATTTTGATCCATTGTGTTTGGGTCAATGTTTAATTTTATTCTTTCAAACATGTATGCTTCACTGTATGGGACCATATCCTTTATCAGTTAGTCTTTATTGTGGTCTCAGACCAGTACAAGAAATATATTCATAAATGCCTATGTCATTTTTAAGAGTCCAGTTTGAAAAACCAGTAAATAAAAATTCATTACCAAAGTTGAAATACATCTATGAAGTAACCCAACTAGAATTCACAAGTCAAATCAAGGAAAGGTAATCTAGCTGTAGACTGCAAATGTGATGTATAAGATTGCATAAAATATGTCTCAAATATATCTCAAATTAGGTAAAACACACCTAAACACACCTAAATAGCAGAACCATGAACTGTCAGGACTGATTTTACACACTTCAGCATGAAATCTAACAGTGTGTATTGAAAGAAATGGGAATTCATCTATAAGTAGCATCTGGCCACATAAATTCAGGATATCTGTCGATCAAAGGGAGAATAACCCTGCTTGAACGTCTCTATAAAAGAATCAACAAAGAAATACATGTTCCGTGTTGTTCATCTCTCCAGAATTGTAGGTGCAGAGCCTGCATATTCCACGAAAACAATTTGATAAAGTGCCTGAGATTTTTCTATGACAAGCCAGGAGAACATTCTTGGAAAACAAAACACCTCCCCCCACTTTTTTTTTTTTTTTTTGCTCAATTCATGGCAAGGAAACTCAGTGATATAGAGCCAAAATTTTGAAGCAAATTCAATAATAATTTTTCCCAAATGTATCATGATTCCCAGATGTTGACCAAAAGTGTCCACATAGTAAAATAAGTTTAGAACAGTTCATATGTGACAGAATTCATACCTTATCTACCTGGTGATATTCTCAATGCAAACAAACAAACAAACCAATCAGAGATGAACATATAGTAATTTCAGGTTTTTAATTACTTTACCATTGTGTTTATTCAGAAAATCAATCACTGTCGATAATAAAAGCCTTTAGCTTCTGAACTGCAACACGTTTATTGTACAGTAACATCTGTTTACTCAGAATATTCTTTATTGGGACTTGCCAATTAAGAGGCTTCTACATATTCCAGGTTGTAATTGAGTCCAAATACATTTGAACATTGCTTTATTACAATTTACTGATATAGATTTAGCCCTTGCTGGTTTTATTGCTCCTCTATTGTTTCTTGAACTTGGAGAAGGATATACAGCAGTTTTAAACCCACTGTTCCACTGTTACTGCAGATTAATTTTTGAAGTTGTCATTGTCAGGGCTGTTACTGGCATTTGTGGATGGCAAGAAATTTGTGGATAGAAAGAGGTTATCTGTACAGGTAGTCCTTGACTTACGACCGCAATTGAGGCCAAAATTTCTGTTTCTAAGTAAGACACTTGTTAAGTGAATTTGCCCATTTGATGACCGTTTTTGCTATATTTGTTTAGTGAGTCATGGAAGTTGTTAAGTCAGGAACCTGGTTGTTCAGTGAATCCGGCTTCCTCATTGATTTTTCTTGTCAGAAGATCACAAGCCATGATGACATGACCCAAGGATACTGCAACCCATCATAAATATAAATCAGTTGCCAAGCATCTGAATTTTGATCATGTGACCATGGGGATGCTGCAATGGTTTTAAGTGTGAAAAGCCATCATAAGTCACTTTTTCCAGTGCCATTGTAACTTTTGCACAGTCACTAAACAAACAGTTATAAGCTGAGGACCTCCTGTATTATGGAAAAAGCTCAACATTGAAAATGGAACGACAAACCAGGTAGTAGATTGAAAGTAACTTGGGTAGATCTAAAGAATAACAGTCATAAGAATAAAACAGAGTCAAAGGAAAAATTATTATGTATGCAAAGCTCCATTTCCTACAGAGAAGAATGGAATGGAATGGAATGGAATGGAATGGAATGGAATGGAATGGAATGGAATGGAATGGAATAGAATAGAATAGAATAGAATAGAATAGAATAGAATAGAATAGAATAGAATAGAATAGAATAGAATAGAATAGAATAGAATTTTTTATTGGCCAAGTGTGGTTGGACACACAAGGAATTTGTCTCATTCCAAATACTCTCATAAAAGAAAAGATACATTCGTCAAGAGTCAAGAATCATAAGGTACAACACTTAATAATAGTCATATGGTACAATAAGCAATCAAATCATATGAGGAAACAATCAATATAGATCATAAGGATACAAGCAACAAAGTTACAGTCATACAATCACAAGTGGGAGGGGATGGGTGATAAGGAGTGATGAGAAGATTAACAATAATAGTAATGCAGACTTTGGATCCAATAGTCTTTTTGTTTTTTTAGGCAACTGCACTTGCAAATACCAGACAAACCAGGCTAAGCAACTCTTGAGCAATCTGGGCAACCAGCACAAATTGCTGCCACAGGAGCACCAGAAAAATAATTCCATCTGTTATTAGGTTGGCCTCAGGATTCTCCTTTAAAACTCAATTGCCTAAAATTGCATTGACTTTTGTGTACCTATCTCATGGACATTTCATGAGAATTCATGACACCTATGCAACCCTGAGCTATTTTGGAAGTCTCCTGCATCTTTGGACCCTTTTAATGTTTTATTTTCCATTGTCCTGTTTCTTAACAGAACAGATTAACAGAGTTGGAAGGGACCTTGAAGGTCTTCTAGTCTAATCTCTTGGTCTACCTGAGTTCTACTAAGGATTTGCGATCAACCCATAGAAACAGCTTCTGAGCAAGTGCAGTTAATCTAATATTATCTTCTATAATGGAAGCAACTTGGTAGACTTCTTTTCTAACATCTACATAACTTGTCTCGGATTAAGTCTCTGTTTCTCAAACTAAAACACAGAGACAGGTTATGAAGCCAAATGCTCTTGTTCATTGAAAGGGAAGGATGTAAGTAGGCAGACAACAAAAAAAAAAGAAAGACAACCAAGCAAAAGCAGATTAAACTCTTTGAGGAAGTGAATATGGAAAGAACATTCTATGGCTGCAAAAATAGTTGACATATTATAAATTTCTATGAAAGGAGGTTTGGTGTAGTGGTTAGATGCACTGGGCTAGAAGTCAGGAAATCCATGAATTCTAGTCCTAGCTGGCACAAAGCCAGCTGGATGACTTTGGAACCAGCCCTAGGAAGAAAGCAACAGCAAATCACTTCTGAAAATGTTGCCCAGAAAATTGCATGGACTTGTCCATGTAATTAACAGGAGCAAGAATTCCTTATTTTGGTCATGTATCAACTTAATGGCCAAGGCTTCTGCCTGTACCACTCTAGTTTCAGTTTACTGAACAGATTGAGAATTTTCTCTCAGGGATCTTCAGCTTCCTCTCTTTCTACACTTAATCGGGGAAGAACTTTGGTACCTGAGTGACTTTCCTGAGCATTTCTCTGTGATAGCAGCTGTGTCGAACATTCAGGCAAAAGAAGAATGCTCACTAATTATTTCAAGGTTTACCTGTCTCCATCTGTGTGGTACCTCATTTTTTGGGAAACAAAGTTTTGAAGCTAATACAAGAGCTAAGTTGCTGAAATGTGGGGGGAAAGCTATGTTGGGATTTTTTACTTACTTTACTCTCTAATGCTGGACATTTTTAATCTTATATTGGATGATTAAACTGCTATCTTTCATTTCACCCTGGACAATACTACATGCACAAGTATTTCTGGGAATTCTGCTGCATTCAGAATTGCTGCACTAGCCTACTTGTTAGATCAACATTTCAATTTATCTTAACAATTTTTTATATGTAAGTCATTGCAATAAAAGAAATAAGAACCACCTGGCTGTTGTTGTTATTATTATTATTATTATTATTATTATTATTATTATTATTATTTGACCATGGTGAAAATAGAATATTTTTAAATTTACTCTAGATGAGTTTGTTAAAAAACATTAACTTGATTTGGTCATTCTGATTAGTTGTTTTGTAATATGATAAAAAACTATATTAGCACAGGTTTCTTTATTAAATATCAATGCTGAATCTGTGGGCAACAATTTTTCCTCAACATTAATGGTTCCTTTCTTAATGGCAGGAATATATTGTTATTGGGAAACATACCAATCCTGATAATAAATAAGATTTTGAAAAATGCAAAATTTGTTGTAACAAATTAAAAATGCATACAAAGCCAAATTATGCTCCTTGACCAATTGGTCAGAAGATTATTGAAGAGAGTCAAGAAATTGAGAAGTTGAGATTCTCTCAACTTTTCTAAAAATAAACCAAACACACAGATATGTGCTTCTTTATGATTTTATATGAAATAAAATGTAGGATTTATTTTGTACATAAAAGTCTTGTGTCTTAAACAGCAGTCTCCTGTTTTGCAGAGCAATTACCAATCCTAGTTTGAAACCCCTGGGATTTTTTTAAAATTGCAATAGACAACAATCCAAAACTTTAACCCAATTTCTCAATTTCCACACAATCCTCAGAAAACATTATCAAACAGAAATGAGAGGATTCTTAACAGAAACAGCATTTCTTAACATCCTTTGTGGAATTCATACTAATTTGTGGCTTTAGAATGCTTAGAAGCCAAGTGACTCCCTCCAGAAATTGTAAGAGTAAGCAAGTTGTCTTCTAGACATGAAAATGTTATTTATATGTATTGACTTCTAACATTTGCTCATTTATTTGCAAAGTTGAATTCCTTGCATATGGCTACCAATTTCTCCTCCCGTGCTATTTTAAAAATAAAATGTTAGAAAAGCTCCATGCATTTGAGTTTCCTTCTAGCAATCTGAAGTCAGGCAAAGCATGACAAACAAACAAAAAATACCTTGAACCTTTTTTTTAAGGGCTATAGAGCAGATATTGCAAGGCATTTTTTTAATTAAAGCATGGTATTCTTAGACCACAATGTCTTAGACTCAGCAGCATTAAAGGCAACTGTAAAAAAAAACTTATTTCACTTCCTGAAAAGTTTCACTCAAAGGGCTGGCTAAACAGAGCACTGTCTCTTTAACTGATTTTATTTTCTCTCCCCCTCTTTCTCTTTTTTAGTTTAAAGATTACATTTAATATCTATTTCCCAGCAGTGTACAAACTGACATCATCTACTCATAAAAGTGGAATGCTTTGCTTTTTTAAGCTTCAAGCTGAATAACAAATTGCCACAGATGACAGCATAAAAGAATAACAGAATAGAATCAAAAGAAAATTCATTGTCAACAGAAACCCCCTGCTGAGGAATTTCAATTTCATATATCTAATTATCCCTGTCAGTTGGAGGAACTGACAAAAAGCATTCTTTGTTCTCTCTTTCTGCCTCCCGCATCTCACTCTCAATTAATTCCAGCATACAAATATGACTAATTGTCTTTGCAGTGCTCAAGAGCTTTGTATATAAATGTTCATGAACTGAAAATGATTTGGAGGGTATTCATGCATCGATTTATGATATTTGAACACAATAGGCATGCATAATTCAGGTGACCATGTTAGCACCCTCACAAGCCCTTATTACAGACATCAGGCAGGATTCTCATTTCATGTCCTGCTCCCTCTCCCCCTTCCATATATGCTTTGTGACAATAATTCACTTTGCACCTATTTAAAGAGGAAGAATTATATGTCTACAGTGGCTCATAGAAACCACCGCCAACCATTTAAATCATATACGGGGTGGTCAGAAGAAATTAATATCAAACAATCTGAAAAGCAGGGTGGCTTCATTCAATTAAAGCTGATGGCCTCAAAGCAGACTTTCTGATGCTCAACAGAGGGCTGTATACATTGGTGGGATTCAAATAATTTAACAACCGGTTCTCTGCCCTAATGATTTCTTCCAACAACCAGTTCACCAAACTGCTCAGAAAGTTAACAACCAGTTCGCCCAAACTGGGCCAAACTGGCTGAATCCCATCTTTGGCTGTATATACTTTGTTGGGTGTGAGAAACTCTTCTGCCAAAGTGAAGCTCTGCATTCAACACAACTCACTACTTGTTAAGATGGAACAAGGGGCCTTGAATCTCCTGTTGTAACTGCAAGCAAGTAGATCAAGCAAAGTTAACAGATGTAATCAAATCTGGGGTACAAGATACTGAACTAATCCAAATGTCTCCATATAGCAATACCACTTAGACTTACACATTGCTTCATAGTGCTTTACAGCTCTTTCTAAGTGGTTTGTAGAGTTAAATATGCTAGACATGGGTATACTCCCCCTACATTCAGGAACATGCAACAGAGGGAGAGAGAGAGAGAGAGAGAGAGAGAGGGAGGGAGGGAGGGAGGGAGGGAGGGAGGGAACAGAACCGTGCAAACAATTGCCTTCTTTCTCTTTTTTTTATTTTTCTTGGATTTTGCTTTGAATTTTACTGTTTTTCAATAAACGCATTTCAAAAGCACTGTACGGTTGCAATTTTAAACTGAGAATACATTAAGTGATGCTGTCAGACAGTAAACAGATGCAGATTGTTCCCAAGCCTTAATGCTAATAATTCAATAATAAATAGGTGCTTTGAAAATTTTAGTGGGATCCATATTATTTTGAAAAGCAGAATTTGACTCCATAAAGTTACATTACGTGGCTAGTTCACCCAGAACTTAGTAGCATCTAATGAGAATAGTACCTCAAATGGGCTGAACCTCAAAACCAAGGACAAAACCATTACATAATTAAGTATTTTTAAGTCACATTGATTTCAGCCATGGAATGTTAATATGTAACATATGGCTTAGTACAGATATAAAATAGAGTGGGAGACGGTGGTTACTGAGTGGGAGACAACCGGTGCTACTGGTTCAACCCAGTTTACCTGAACTGGTAGTAAAAATCACTACCAGTTTCGCCAAACCGGTAGTTTAAAAAAGCCTCCAATCAGCTCAGAGGAGGGAAAAAAAAGCTTTGACAATCAGCTGAGAGGATAAAGGACCGAAAAGTGCATGGGAGTGTGGGAGGGTCACTTCTAGCTTTTTCATTTCTTCTTCCTCTCAGCTGCTTGGCTTGTTAGGTGCTCATGCTTTTGGGGTGCGCGCACACTCAATCACCCACCAAATTGGTAGCGACTAGGGTAGGATCCCACTACTGGTGGGAAAGTGTAAAAAAAAATACAAATGCTGCATTATGAAACCAAAATACAGCAATATTATGTAAGATTGAAGAGCTTGAATTCTCCATTCTTTCTAAGTTCAGTTCCTTAGGCTAGCATAGTGGGTAGAAACAGTCTATGCTTCTGATGTTACATCTTTTCTACACTAGCACTAGAATATAGCAAAATAAAATAAGGATTCCACCCTGTCAGAGTTGAAATAATGAGTTGAATATTTGAATGTTCCCCAATCTGAAAAAATACCAATTTAATGTATCAGGAATGTGCCTAGAATTGAATCGATCATTGCTTAGATAAATACCTTTCTCTCTTTCACACACATTCTAACATCAAGAGATATTTAAAATTTATTCTGATGCATCACACCTTATTTTACTGCCTCAAAATTATACAACTTAATTTAATAACTAAACTGGGGTTTAAACCAGAGGTGGTATTCATCAGGTTCTGTCCAGTGCTGGAAAGCCAGTAGCAGAAATTTTTAGTAGTTTGGAGAACCGCCAAATGCCACCTCTGACTAGAAATTTTGCAGGATCCTTCCCCTGCCATGCCCACCAAGCCACACCCACAGAACTGGTAGTAAAAAAAATTGAATCCCACCATTGGTTTAAACTATGATATTTCCTAAATGATAACTGTTTTCTTAAATAAAATTCTATTAAACACCAATCAATTCATAATGAATTGAAGTCACTTTTAGACAAATAATTGATATGCATCTTTGTAGGCTTCACTTCAGGTAGCTTTTTAATTCAGCAGTCTTTTGGGCCAGGAAGTCTTTTAATTTAGGTGATCAGTTTGTCTTAACTCCGTCCAGGTCTGAGTTTAACCTCTCCCACAGTTTGTGTTAATAACTACTGGGATCAGAACTGGGATCCTCCAATTTCTTCTAGGTGTAGGATTCTCTCCTTCACTCCTATTTATCTTAATGTTACCTTGGCCTTTTCTAAATTTTGTTTAAAAGATGATATCAGATTTACAATTCCCATTTTCTATAATTATTAGCAATGTTGGCTGAAATTATGGCAGCTGTATTCTTATCAATTGCCTTATAAACCAAATTCTAATCTAAAGCCAGACATACACAAACACAAACACACACACACACACACACATTCATTTTATAGAAATGGATGGATGGATGATAGATAGATAGATAGAGGATAGATAAAATTATTATTCAAAATGTGGGCAGCATTATACTAAATTCCTAAAGTATCATGTCCATCCCTATCAAAATATGTTCTATTTGGCCATTGAAGTAATACAGATGTTCTATCCTCATAACCTTCATGCTGCATATATAATATTTGTATAGCATAGAATTGATAATTTTCATTAGGACTTGGACTGATTAATTGCATTAGATATGCTACTCTCCTAAAACCAACCAGTTGAACTATTTCTGTTCGTACATGCACATAGCTGCACAATGTGTATAGTATGGCAACTTTACAAAATGAGTATTAATGCTATAGCCAAACTCAGAGTATGATAAAGTATTATTTCTTTTGAGATTAGCCAGTGACAACTGTGTTGCTTTGGCACATTTGATTCTGCCAAAACTTCCCAAAGGCTTCCCAAAGGAAACTTCCCAAATTTTACTTTGAAAAGCCTTCAAATCTAAGCTTACTATTGTCTCAATATAGTTTTTGCTCCAAATTTCACCTGCAAATATATATTTGATCCTTTTGTGCAACTGCTAACTTACCTTTCCTCCTACTATTTCTTTAATCATATCACCCAGCTTTTGTAAAGCAGTTTGGGAATATAAGTAGACAAAGGATATCACTGTTAAGTAATAGCCATACTGTCCTATGCCAATTGGCATATATTTAGATACATATGAATCGTGGCTAACATAACTTTTGTTGCTTCTCAGTTTGTCTGGTATGGATATGATGTAGTAAATGACACATAGGTCCCCAAAATGCATTTGCTGTTGGCAATATGTGCCACTTTTCTTTTTAAGGGTATTAATAAGGGAGAAAGGGTAGGACTGAAAAATTGCACGTAAAGATTAAATAAGTGGCACTGATAGCAATAGTCCCAAATGTCACAAAGCACACAAATAATATGTCCAATATTGAATATAGCTGAAAAGTTCAAAATCTATTTTGATTTCAGAAGTGAATGAGAATGATTGATGCTGGGAAACCGGTGCCCGATATGAGCCCTTCTTGTATCCCTGCTCAAATAGAGAAAGCAGGTGCAGTCATAGAAGTTTCTGATTATTTATAGCTTTTCGATACTTTGTGAGTTTAGCTGGTGAGAAAAGTTTTCGGCCACTCACATGGACAAAACCCACCCGACTGTCTAGCCTGATTAAATTCGCATTGTTGCAATGAGCACATGGCAGGCAGGGGGAACATTATGAAATCTCACCGCCCATGCCATGGCAACTGAAGAAACAGCTCATGGGAAGAATGTGAATAATAGAAAATAGCAATATTTCTCTTTGTGGTTTCACGCTTGACAGTTTTATCCCTGCATCTGCCTGATGTCCAGTGCACAAGTGGAGGGCTTGCTGTAACCAAGTGCCTCCAATGTAGTCCCTGGCCTCAACTTCTACTCTGATTTGCCCTTGCCAGACATCATTGGGTGAGAGAGAAAAGTTTTGATGTAAGAAGAAACAGGGAAGGATAGATTTGAGAATGATCTATCTATCGCTTGAATAGCAGTCTCACTACAGGGTTATAGATTTCTCTCTGTGGACTGAGACTGATTATTAAACAAACATGTTGAATGGCAACAGATTGTCAAGCAAGCCTCTGGTTCTTCAGTTAGTGAAGAATTTCGGGCTCATATATTTCAACATTTGTAATCTACTTTATCAAGACTTTTTGGCAGTATTAAAAATGGGGGGAAGCAGTTAGCTACTTTGCTTAAAGCAGTTTGCTGAACTAGCCGCAAATTTCATTGCCTGAGGTGTATCTACCCACTGCTTTTTTGAGGAAGCAAAATCTCTTACTGTTTGGAACTAAGTAATTCATTCCTTTTGCTTTAAGTTTTAGTTCGGTTGGCACATAAAGTTTTGAAAGCAGGCGTGTGCACGAGATTGAACATCATGTTTGCTGCCTTCTGCAATTCTCATACTAAAAAAAAATCTGTTTGATTCTGTCCAGCCTGACAGAGGTTACAAAACTGGACAGAAATGTTACTTTAATTATTTTATGTATTTGCTTCTAGTTGAAAGAAATCTCAAAGCAGTTAAATCATAAGATGGTTTATTCAAAATGTTTTAGATATAGGCTCATACCCACTTAACTGGAGCCAAGAATTGTTGAACTCAATGGAACCAATTTCAAAGTAAACAAATATGCAATCACATGTTAACAATATTAACTGTTTTTAGCAAATATTCTGCTGATGTAAAAAAAATATTTTCATAAATTTGCTCCAGCACCAGAATTCAAAAATATAACTTTTTTCTTTTTTGTTCAGTCTTTCTATGTGCAAATTTATCAGCGTAAGTTTCAACTGGGAAAACCATGGCCTTGCTCATATTTACTTTTGTTGCAGTGTGATAACTCTATACTAAAATATTTTGTCTAGATTTGTCTTATTCTCAAATAGCAAATCTCATATATAGTCATTCCTCTTTGCCTAGAAAAATAAAATCTATTATTCCTCAATTTCTCTGTTCTGCATGCATTGACTTGTCATTACCTGTTGGTAATGTTATATATATTTGTTATATATAATAGGATCAACAGGCTACTTCATTTTCAACAAGAGAGTCCTTCCTTCTTTTCAAACACTGAAGTGGTACAATAAGCATAACTGAAGCAGTTGATGTTTTTCTCAGCAATTTCAATTCCATTTCCTATCTCTTTCAAATCAGAATTTCTTATGATATATTCTGCATGTAATTAATGACAATATATAGCCCTAGCATTCTCCTTTCCCATTGTGAGCTGTTTACTTGCTCTGAATTCATTCTAGCTCTTGCTTTCTGATCATCATATGAACTCTTCAATGGGCAAATGGCTTTAAGGACAATCAACACATTGTTTTACCAGGTCAAATACTTTCAATAACCAATAAAGCAAAGATAGACCTTTCCATTATTCACTGAATAATGTGTTGCAGTGTGATTTTAAATGTCTCTTTTTTAATCCAGTTTGTACATCTAGCGATTTTCATTCCATGTATTTTGAAATCTGGATTTCAAAAACTTGAACATAACTCTGTGATATATGAGGTAAATGCAGTGGTCTGGGCATTCTCTAACACTGCTTGTTTTGGTATTAGAAATTAAATGAATCTTTTCCAGTCTCTTGGCCACTGTCTTATTGGGCATTCAGAATGTTTCTGAACAGTTGCAAACTTGGTGGTAGCATGTTAAGCCTGCACTGCAGAAGCCCTACCGAAAGCTGTGGGGACAAGCAAATGAAGATCAGTGACAAACAATGCATTCCCAGATATCAGAACTTAGATACAATAATTCCAGAACAAAATATCAAACCATGTGGGAATGGGAAGGTGTGGGAATTGATGATAAATGCTGTAATATCCTGCTTTTAGATGAAAATAAAATTCTGGGACTCTGCCCAGGATCCAAGAAACAGGAGGCTATAACAAGAAAACCCTCCCAGAAGTTGCTGTCTGAGAAGCAAAGCCAGAAATATTGTACATGTGAAGAGCAAAGCTGGCTTTTCTTCATTTGGAAAAATGCTGATGAGGAGAAAAGATACACTGAGTAACATACATAAACTTTCTTGCTTTTGGAATCCTGCCAAAAGGGAAGGCCTTTTGTTGGAGGCTTCAAGAGATGTTGTGGTTTGCTTCTTAGCAGGAAGATAGATGTATTTTCTCCGGACCAATTGGATTTATTCTTCTGCTTTTTTTCCCCTCAGGATTACACCTGCAACAGTTTACAACCTATGTGGGTAGCAACCAGTGGGCAACCCAAGCTGAGATTGTGAGAATTGCTGCATGCACATTCATGTAGAGTGCCAATTCACAATAACAGTGTCTTGCAGAATATATTATTTCTCCAGGTTGCAGCATATAATATTATATTCTGAGGAGCAAGTGTGAAACAGATGTTAGAAAGCTGCATTGTTATATGATCATTTGCAGAGCACCAAGTCTTGGCCTAACCTAGTTTTAAAACAAGACTACTGTTCTATTTGCAAGTGTTTCTGAACTTCAACATTTCAATCTTTCCCATCTTGCTTGTTAACTTTGCTCATATTGGCTAGATTTTCAGATTATAGCCAGTATACAGTATACAGCCCAATATACAATCTTCCTAGCTTTAATTCCTCTGCTTAGATTTCTTCTTTTAATGTTTTAAAACTATCTTACAATTCAGTATTGGAAATTTGAGACAGCCCTAGTGTTTACAAGGACATTATCTGTTTTCACTGCTATTCAAATCTTCCTTTCTTCCATTTCTTTCAATGCTTTTAATATTTAAATTACATCACACTCAAATTCCCTAGACTCGCATTTTTTTCTCTTGAGTGAATGTGGTCCATCAAGGCTTTGGTTATAAATGGGATGATTTTCCAGCCACATGGGAGATGGCAGATTTGGCTCTATGACAATGTTATTGAGGGCAGACAAAGCCTCTGTATTACTCTCCCTGATAAATGAGAGTGGGGAAAGTAGAGGTTCCAATTTTGAAAGCAATCAGAGATCCTTGGTTGACCCACTATTAAGCATCCCTTGCAAAATATCTGTGGAGAGGTAGCTTTTGCAATGGGAGGAAAAAATTATGAAAAGTAGCTCCTATTTTGGCTTCTCCTGCTATGAATACATTATTGACAAACTGTATAAAGTCAGAGTGCATTGCCAAATTAACATGGGCAAGGTTGCTACCAAGGGATATGTTATGCATCGTTGGAAAGAGACACTGTTTGTTTGCTTTCTTCAAGCAACATTTGTATTTTTTTTTTAAGGAAAGGCATATCTGAATGTCATTTCATGGATCCACCTATTAGAAGAGTTCTGCTCTGTTTATAGGACATATGCTGAGGTGGCTGGGATGGCATCTGTGCCCCGTCTTTTGTATTTCCTACACACAGGCCCAGGGAATGGCAGCATCTGAAATTGAGGCCCCTGCTGAGAAATGTCTTTCATACATACAAATGCAGTGGCAGGATTCAAAGAATAAATCGAGCCGCTTCCAAAATGTTCCTCACAAATAAGCATAAGCAAAAATATCTTGATGGAGAATGTGCCCCGCTTGGCCTCATATTCCACAATATTGCTAATTCACCAGTAGTCTTCTAGGTTGCATTTTTCAGGCCTCCTCCTTCCATATGTTCAGCCACAGATTCATTCTGTTTCCACTCCAGTATTTATCTGCCAATGTTGCACAAAGTATCCTACAACGTACCAGAAATATTCACAATCAAAACAATACGATGAATACAAACATTTAAATGACTTCAATCTCCAAGATCCCCACAGCTAGCAAATAAATATTTAAGGTAGAAAGAAACATTCTGAGAAATGCACATCAAAGGACCATAAGTATGCTGTAAGACATCCATTCCAAAAAAATCCATGCCCATACAGGCAGAGAGTTTCATAAAATTTACTAGGACCACACAGCAGTATCTCATGTATACATCAGAGTTAAGCTAATGCATAGAGAACTCTGGTGTTGAGCTTATGTAGAAAATCCTTCTTCCTCCTACCCCTATAATGCATTAAGGCAACAAATATAACCTGACACTAACTTAAGGCTGCCATGCTTTGCACACCACATCCAAGATCACATGCCAAAAGTAGACCCCATGGGTGGAGGGGATTTCAAGGAGGATAGGATAGGATAGGATAGGATAGGATAGGATAGGATAGGATAGGATAGGATAGGATAGGATAGAATACTTTATTGGCCAACTATGACTAGACAAACAAGGGATTGGTCTCCAGTGTATAAGTTCTCATTGTACATACAAACAAAAAAGTAATATAACCATGCGATACAAATAAGAGAAGTAGTAGAAAAGATGAGAAGGATAAGAGTAATACAGCCACACTCCATAGTAAATATCCTTTGACATAAGATAACACTATGGAAATGTGTTCAGCAGAATGATGGCGTAAATGGAAAAAATGTCTTTGTGTCTTTGTTGTTTTGGCATGCAATGCTGTATAGCATCAACCCAAAGGGTGAAGTTGAAACAGTTTATGTCCAGGATATGAAAGTTCTGTAGATATTTTCTCAGCCCTCTTTCTGACTCTATACAGTATCCTCAACAGAAGGAAGGTTGAGGGTGATGTGTTTTTTTCCTGCAGTCCTAACTATCTAGTGGAGTCTCTACTGTCCTCATTTCTTGCATATATTAAGAGTTTAAATAAGCATTTAAACATTATTTATTTGATTTTTTTATATATTCAATTTAGAAATTGCCCATCTCTCTCCCAGATGGAAGTTACCCTTCAAACCTCCAAATATATATATGTAGTACCTACATAAGAGGTACTACAGATAAAATCAGTAAGATACCACACAGGCATCACATCAAGACTGCCTTCAAAACAGACAAAAAAATAGCAGCCATCCTGAGGAACCCCAAAGACAAAATTGACCTGGAAAACCAAGGCATATACGAAATTCCCTGTACATCATGCCCGGCCACATACATTGGACAGACCAACAGAAGAATAAGTACCCACCTAGATGAACACAAAAATGCAGTAAAAAAGCTGGAACACACCTCCTCACTAGTCCAACACATGAAAACCACAGGTCACAACATCAACTTCAATGG
>BLBF01000002.1:74603707-74606207 GCA_015471245.1 Laticauda colubrina
GGGTACTTACATGTGTGCTATTCAGCTTCCTTCAGGTATTATCCCACATCATTGTAGTGCTTTTAAAGTTGTAGCAATGTTTCAGCAGAATCTCATCTGCCATCATCAGGCTTCTGTATGGAGTTCGTATGTGGGTCAGGCTATCACAGCCATTAGAAGAGATGATTCCACCAGACTGTCAATCATTTGGAAACCTGCACTCTCAAATAGAAAGATCTCCAGACCACAAGCCAGGCAAACACCTGGGCACAAATAGACTCCCCCTGATACCTCCAGCTCAAACACACCCCAACCAGGCACCCAGATGAAACCTAGCTTCCTAGATAATGTTTGTGTGTGTGTGTGTGTGTGTGTATGTGTGTATACGTATACATATATGTAAGTATGCATGCATATATGTATATGAATATAAAAACAGGACCAAATTGTCAAGAGAAAGAAAAATTTACTGTCAGGTATAAAAGTGAGTCAAGATAGAGCTGGATTTAGTAGGTGCTCTTGAGAGGAAGCAAAAGGACTCACTCTCAGTCCTATAGAGGAGACTACTAAGGCCAAAATGTGAACTATAGAGGGAAAACATGCAAAGTCAGCAAAGGAAGTTGCCAGCTAGGAGCCAGGCAGAGGGCATCCCTGAAGGATGATATATATATTTTAAGTTTCAACCTGAATTAGTGAAATTGGAGTTGGAAAGGGAAAAGCTCCAATTGGAGCAAGAGAAAGAGAAACTCCAGACAGAACAAGAGTAGGAAAAGCTATATCTCTATATCTAGAGATATAGAGAATCCAACCTAGACATCAGCTGAGATGGCCAAAATAAAAGCAACCTCCATCAGAACTTCGTTGTTCCTCTCAGTGCTTGTTTCCAGAAGTTCACGAATTGTAGAGATAGGTACAATGCCGTATCCTTCACAAAATCTCAGAAAGTATGCAGCTCCTATCAAATTCCCCATGAACATGACAAGTGTTGTCTCTGACTATACTTCAGCAGATTTTTGAGAATGGTATCAGTAGAAATGAAAGTGGTATTAAGAATTATAAATGATTGGGAGGCAAGATGAAATCCAAGTTGGGCTTACACTGGAAAACCTCCATCAGAAATTGGAGGAAAATCTGAAGGAAAAGTTATATGAGATATTCCAGACACATATTCACTTGGCGCAACATATGTGTGAAGTTTTGGAAGAGGGAGGAATGAAATCAACATAAGGAAAGATTTTTGGATGTTGATCCACTTATTTTACCTCCTGCCATTGATATTTTCCAGCCAACTTCCAGGAGTATCTTGGAAGCAATGAAGAGTTTTGCTGAAACTAAAAGAAATTTCATATTTGTCTAAATGACTGGGTTGAGTTTAAGCCATCTCAGAGATGCCTCAAGACCATTGGCATATCTGGAAAAACAGACAGAATAACTGAGTTGGAAGGGACCGTGGAAGTCTTCTAGTCTAACCCCTGCTCAGGCAGGAAACCTTATACTATTTCAGACAAATTGTTGTCCAATGTCTTCTTAAAAACCTCCAGTTTTGGAGCACCCACAGCTTTTGGAGGCAAGTTGTTCCACTGATTAATTGTTTTAACTGTTGGGAAATTGCTCCTTAGTTCTAGGTTGCTTCTCTCCTTAATTCCATCCATTGCTTCTTGTCTGCCTTCAAGTGCTTTGGAGAACAGGTTGACCCACCTCTTCCTTGTGGAAACCTCTTAGATATTGGAACACTGCTATCATATTACTCCTAGTCCTTCTTAACTAGACATACCCAATTCTAGCAACCATTCTTTATAAGTTTTAGCCTCCAGTCCCCAATAAATGACTATCTTTGTTGCTCTTCTAACACTAACCAAACAAGGTAGACCTAAAGCACAAGCATATCCCTGCCAAAACAAGCAGCCAGAAGTTAGATGGTCAGCTCTGAGAGAAGACACTGTTTCAAATGTGGATGAGTGGGCTGTATGAAAAGAGCTACTTCTTTCAAGGCCAACCCCAATTCCACCTGAGATCAATATAAATGTCATTCCAGACGACTGACCTATTCAGATGAAGTACCTACCCAGCAGTGTCATAGACAGATTCTGAAACAGAGATTTGCTAGCATACAAAGGGCTCATATCCCTTGAAGAATGCACCTTTATGGCATATA
Source organism: Laticauda colubrina (assembly GCA_015471245.1). NCBI lineage: Eukaryota > Metazoa > Chordata > Lepidosauria > Squamata > Elapidae > Laticauda > Laticauda colubrina. Next base: position 74,605,842 of record BLBF01000002.1, read on the forward strand.
ATAGAACTTACTCAAAAGAGCTCCTCTTTTCTGTCAATTAGCCTTCTCTGATGGTAGGACTGGTAAGGATGCCCAATTTGTTATTTGGGACAGCCAGCTTATTGCTACTGTGCCAGAAAATTGTTTTTACGTGACCAAAAAGGAGATGTGTAGAGGTTGATGAATTTGTAAGGATCCTGGTTGAATCACAGATACAACCAACTTAGACTCTTCATTGCCCTCTCCAGAAGCCAGCCAGTGCAAAGAGGAGACTGGAAAATAGTGGCACAATCAGTTCAATCACACCATTCTTCACTGTATATTCCAACCACACAAAATGTGAGACTTTAATCATCAAAATATGGAATGAGGGAGAGCTCTTCCTGA
>BLBF01000002.1:74608707-74615978 GCA_015471245.1 Laticauda colubrina
TTAGCTTGTTTGCCTGTATTGGATAATGTATTGCGATTTCTTCTTTTAAAGGTCAATTTATTTATCCTTTTAATATTCTCAATTTTCTTTCAAGAAACAATAGGGTATCCGTACTATTCTTTCTATGGTATCCCCTATCAAAGGGGATAACCCATTTGAGACCCAGAACCTACCCAATGGATCAATATAAGGAGAGGCATTTCAAGTTAATATACTGTATTCTCCAGCCAACATGAAAACACTAAGAGTTAAAAGTCCATACTTCTTAACATTGCAAAGGTTGAGAAACATTGCGATGTAGATTGTTCTGATGGAATCTCAGGAAAGTATTTTCTGGATGGGAATACAAGAGCAATTGTATTTGGGCAGAAACCAAGTTGACTTCATTTCCATAACCATTTATCTTGTTAGCCATATTTCTGATTGTACATTTAATTTTGAAGATCTGATCATATTGGAGAACAATTCTGGCAGCAAAGGTGCTTGAGCAGCCCAGGCAGCAAATCTATCAAGCAAGACAAACTTGACCTTCAGTAACCTGACCACTTCTTTTTTTTTTAGGAAGTAAATTTTGAGATCCCCCAAAATATATTTCTATATTAGGAAGAGAAGGAAGAAGTACCAAAGGTGCATTTCAAAAGACAACTAGACTTTCTTTGTTTTTTTAATTAAATAAGCTTCTTGGATGAACAACAAAATGTCTTCAAGGAAAAAAGAAAGTCCAGTTGCCTTTTGAAAAGCACTTCTGGGATGACCTGGATGACTGAGGATCTCCATACACAGAAGGGAAAAAGCCACCTTTAATTGTTTAAAAATGATTTCAAAAGTCATCCTGTGAATAATGATAAGCACTATTGAATAATGAACACCTAACGTGTTTCTCCAACAATACAGCCTCCTCCAATAGGAAGTCCCAGCATGTTTTATAGGCATAAAATCAAATTAAACCCCTCCTCCTAAATTAAGGCCTATATTAAACATGCGAAATGGGGGGCGAATGGCAGGGGGGGCTGGCCGTTAGGAAGTACTTTTGTTGCATTCCCGGATATGGTGTTGCCTGTTCGTATCAGGAGACCTTCCGCCGTTGCTTTCCCTTCTCCCCGTGCTGCCGTGGCATTTAAAGCAATGCCATGGCATTTGGCACAGCCATGCGCTGCCAGCCAGGGCTCCTCCCTGCAACCAGAGCCCATCGGAGACACTCGGCTTCAGGTGCTCCTGTCACTGCCTTCCCTTTGTCTTCAAAGGCAAAGCCAATTCTTTTAAAAACGATGCCCTACTACTGGTACGACAAAGCCTCCCCTGCCCAAGAAGGCAGCCCAACCCCATGTGGGGAGGCGAATCTCCTGGGGCTACGGCGCAGAATCCCTGCCTGGCGCCAGGCAGAACACAAAGAGCTTCGTCTGGGGCGCCTAGCACAGCTGACAGGCGGGACTCCTGTGCAGAGGTGGAGCTCTCACCAAGGCAATGAGTGCCTCTCCGCCAGACCCTCCGCTCATCCCACCAGAGCGGTACGGGCTGGGCAGAGCTGGGAAAGCGAGCTGCGGGTGCACACCCACCTGCCAACCAAAAGAGCCGGGCCAACTCCAGCTAGGCTTCCTTCCCAAGTCCCTCAAAGCCCGAACCCAAAGGGGCCACTGGGAGAGGCTGCCCGAGGCAATGAGAGCACCCACTTGTCTATGGACAGGGAGGCGAGGCAACAGCAGCACTGCTTCCCTGGCCGGTGGGTCTGGTGGAGAGAGCCTGAAGCCGCCCATCCTTTCCACCCCTTGTCCCCATGCATCTCCAACCCATCCCTGTCCCCATGCATCTCCAAACGTGCCAGCAGCTTCAAATGCTGCAGCGGCATGGGCATCGGGCAGAGGCACTCACTTGGCGGGGTTCAGCTCGGAGGAGGATATGGTGCAGGCCTTCACCTTGCCTCCCTGTCCATGGATGGGTGGATACTATAAGTGCCTCGGATGGTCTCTCCCAGTGGTTCCTTCAGGTTCAGACTGGAGGGACTTGGGAAGGAAGCCAAGCTCAGGTTGGCCTGGCTCTTTTGCTTGGCAGGCGGATGCGCACCCGTGGCTCGCTTTCCCAGCTCTGCCCAGCCTGCATGGCTCTGGCAGGATGAGCGGTGGGTCCGGCGGGGAGGTGCTCACTGCCTTGGTGAGAATTCTGCCACTGGGCTGGAAGGTCCGCCTGTCAGCTGCGCTGAGCACCCCAGGCGAAGCTCTTCATGCTCCGCCCGGTGCCTGGCATGGATGGCGGCTGGGTGCTTCTCCCGGGGTGGACCGATCCGGCGCTGTGGCCCCGGGAGAATCGGCTCCCCATGTGGGATTGGGCTACCCTCTCAGGCAGGGGAGGCTTTGTCGTACCGGTAATAGGGTGTCGTTTTTAAAAGAATTGGCTCTGCCTTCAAAGGCAAAGGGAAGGCTGATACAGGAACGCCTGAAGCTGAGTGTCTCCACCAGGCTCCGGTTGCAGGGAGGAGCCCTGGCTGGCCGCGCATGACTGTACCAAACACCATGGCGTTGCTCTAAACACCAAGGCAGCATGGGGAGAAGGATAAGCAATGGCAGCAGAAGGTTTCCTGATATGAAGTACCCCACCAACGACAAGGTCAACATCCAAGCCCACCCACCCAAGGATGCAAGGAGGAGGAATTAAGTCACCTCCAAAAAGATGGCCGAGCTGTTTTTTCGGGGGTCAAAAAAAAATAAGGCCCGGCCTTATTTTGTGAGAAACACGGTACTCTTCAAAGATGTCTATGCTTTCAGGGGTTTTCTGTTTGTTTGTAAACCGCCTTTATTATATCAGTTTTAAGGAAGCTATATATGGACTCTAGCATCTATCACTGAGAGGCCTCACCAACAATAAACAGAAGTATTTCTTCCTTTTAGTACATCTGTCCCTATAAATAATCTCTGACTCTTTATTAAGACAACACAAGTTGCATTCTGATTTCCAAATCAGAAAATGGAATACACATACTCACACATACACAGTACATAACATAACAACATAAACATAAACATAAACATAAACATAAACATAAACATAAACATAAACATAAACATAACAACAGCAAAGTTGGAAGGGACCTTGGAGGCCTTCTAGTCCAACCCCCTTGCTCAAACAAGAATCCCTATGCCATTTCAGACAAATCATTGTTCAACCTGGTTTTTTTTTTAATCTCCAATGTTGGAGCATTCACAGCTTCTGTAGGCAAGTCATTCCAATGATTAATTGTTCTAACTGTCAGGAAATTTCTCCTTAGGACTAGGTTGGTTCTTTCTTTGATTAGTTTCGATCCATTGTTTCTTGTCCTGCCTTCAAGTGTTTTGGACAATGGACTGACCCCCTCTTCTTTGTGGTTGTGTCTCAAATACTGGAACATTGCTATTATGTCACCCCTGATTGTTCTTTTCATTAAAATTTTTAGTAACCAATTCCTGCAAATCATTCTTCCTATGTTTTAGCCTCCAATCCTATAATCATCTTTGTTGTTCTTATCTGCACTCTTTCTAGAATCTCAATATCTTTTTTTATATCATGGCAATCCAAAACTGAATGCAGTATTACCAAAGCATATAAATACCGAATTAAATATAAAAAAAATACTGCCCTTCTGTAAAGATGGTAGCCTGCATACTGCATAAAAGAGAGGAACAAACTATAGGTTCTTAACTATAGATAACCTTAAGTAGCTCAGGATTTCCTATCACTGTTACTCCTTAAATAAAACTTTTCTTAATTTCTTTCAGATACATTACAACTTCAAGAATACTTTGTCATAAAAACTGTAGCCCTAAATTTAGTATTTCTGTCTCCGTGCTTTGCTTTTCTTTTTCTTTTTTTTGGGGGGGGAAGGGGGGGGCTTTAGAAAACGAACAAAGGTTTATGAGCCCAGGTTTTTGTTTCTTTGAATCTTAATTCCTGACAACTATCTGCCAAGTCCATGCAGTTTATTTGGCAAGGTATTTGGAAATAGATTGTCATTTCCTTCTTCCTAGGGTTAAAAGAAAGCAATTGGCCCAAAGTCACCTATTTGGCTGAGGCAGAAACAGAAACCACAATACTAACACCGATATGCCTTGAAAATCGACAAACTGTATAAACAGAAAGAAAGGAAACAATATGTCTGATTTGTAAAATTTGAAAAGCAAGTATAGTGTTAAAGTGCTGGCCTAGAAACCAGGAGAATACAAGTTTTGGTCTCATGTTAGGCATGAAAGCCAACTGGGTGACTTTGGGTCAGTCACTCTCTCTGCCTCGCAGGGTTGTTGTTGTGGGGAAAAGATGTATATTCACCATGTTGAGTTACTTATAAAGGAAAAAATGGGGGGGGAAATCTAATTATAAATAAATAATCTGTGATTCCTACTACGTGTCTTGCTTATAAACTAGAATTTTAAGGATAAGAATATTTTGAAATAAAATTACTGAATATAACAGCAGGAAAATAAAATCAAGATAATGATGAAAGAATATTAGGGGAAGGGTTATCCTTATGAAGTTCAACATATACTTTAAGCCCCTGTCACACTGCACCAACGGATGCAAAGAGGATGTAAAATGGACAAAAAAAGCTTGCCATCCATTGGTTAACGCGATGTACTCACTGCCTCCGTTTTGCTTCCTCTCTATCCATCCAGCATCCGTCTATTGACGTTTCATCCGCTCAGAAAGTTTTGAGCTGCCCAAAACTTTTGCGCAGAAAATGTATCCAATTTGTCCATTATGCATCCGCTACGCATCCGTTCTGCATCCGTTATACATCCGCTATATCTGCTAGGCATCCGCTGCGCATCTGCGCAACTCGCATCTGCTCGGACGCAGGGAGGAAGCGGAACGGACGCAGAACGGATGCAGAACGAATGCAGAACGGATGCAGCATGGAAACAAAGCGTTTAAAACAGAAAAAATGTTCACAGAGGGGACCTATCTCGGATATTAAGGATGTCTAGAGGATGCCTAGAGGATGCCTAGAGGATGCAAAGGGACACCTATACTGCCTATAAAAAGGGGGAGCAACACATCTGGATCTCACTTTCAGAACAGCAGCCCTGCGGTGCGGACCTCTGCAGCCTTCATCTGCCTCTTCCTCTTCCACAGCATCGAGTCATGTCCACCGTAGATCGTAACAAAGTCCTTTTGGCAGCCACCATCCTTCTGCAACAGTGCGAAGCCATCTACAGGCTCTGTGAACTCTACTATGGGAAGAAAAAGGGGCGGCCAAGAAGCGTCTGGGTACGAAGATGGTTCGCCAGAAGAGCAGAGGATGGACTGTACAACAAGCTGATGGTGGAGCTCAGGAACGAAGACACTCGGGCATTCCAGAACTTCATGAGGATGCCTCCAGCCTTGTTTGACGAACTTGTACAGCGCCTGACACCCAGGTTGACCAAGACAAACACCAACTTCTGGCCCAGCCTGGAACTTGGGCTCAAGGTGGCACTCACTCTGCGCCACCTGGCCTCAGGGACCACCGACAGGAGCATGCAGTACGGCTGGAGGGTGCCACACAACACCATCAGCATTGTGGTCAGAGAAGTGGTGCAGGCCATCATCGAAGAATACAAGGAGGAGCTCCTCCAGTGCCCCTCCACTGAAGAAGGATGGAAGAAAGTTGCAGAGCAGTGGTATCAGAGGTGGAACTTCACACACACCATTGGAGCCATTGATGGCAAGCACGTGGCCTGCAAAGCACCAGCCAAGTCGGGGTCCACTTATTTCAACTACAAGGGCTTCTTCAGCATCATCCTCTTCGCCATGGTCGATGATGACTACAAGTTCATGTACATTGATGCTTCAGGCAACAGCTCATCTTCAGATGCCCAGGCATACAATGCAAGTGACCTCAAGGAGGAGCTGGAACGCAACCTCATCGTAGGCTTCCCAGATCCAGAACCCCTGCCCAACGACACACAAGATGTGCCCAACTTCATTGTGGGGGATGACGCCTTCTCCCTCACAACCTACCTCATGAAGCCCTACACCTCCAAATACCTCACCCGTGAAGAGAGGATCTTCAACTACAGGCTGTCCAGGGCAAGGCGGGTGGTGGAGAACACCTTTGGCATCCTGGCCAACAGGTTCCAGGTACTTCTCACCACCATGCAGCATCGCCCAGAGACCATGAGGAGGATCATGGAAGCTTGCTGCATCCTGCACAATCTCATGCGCACCCGCTACCCAGTCTTGCAGAACAGGCTCGTGGACCTCCCGCAAGGCAATGGGAACATGGAGCCTGGGGAATGGAGGCAAGGGCAAAACCTGATAGACACTCAGGATGTGCAAGGCCCCAACAGAGCCTCACGTGAAGGGAAGAAGCAGCGCAACCTCCTGAAACACTGGTGCAACTCCCCAGCTGGAGCGGCGGACAGGCAAGACAGGATGATAGATGCTTAATGGATGCTTCCTTCAGCCTGTCTCATCACACTGATGAGATTGGGCCATGTATGTTGAGTGGCCCTACAATGAACAGGGCATTTAATAAAGAGTTGTGTTTATGTTGACATGTGTGGATGATTGATTACATTATTATTGATAATAAAGGGCCATCGGTGTGGCACCTGGGAGGGTGGACCATACAGTCCCACTATGCTTGCACTGGAGGTTTATCTATCCCACAGCTATTACCCATCCCAAAGGTAGACCTGCCCATCCCACAGGTATCCCTGCCCATCCCACAGCTATCTCAACCCATCCCACAGCTATCTTAACCCATCCCACAAGCATGCAAAGGCTTAAACCATTTCTAAAAGTTTCCAGCAAGACTTTATTAAAAAAAAAGAAATGAAGCAAGTGTGTGAATCAAAAATAGACTTTATTAACAACAAGCTATAAGACAAAAATGAGTCTCTGGCACTCCTCTTGGTTGCTCAGTCTCAGGGGTGAAGGGTGCAGGTGCTGTGGAGGTGGCTGGTGCTGGAGTGCTTGTCATCAGCTCCTCCAGAACCAGAAGCAGCAGAAGCCCCAGCCCCAGGAGAGCGAGCCCGTGCTGCAGAAGCCCCAGCAGAACCAGAGTGAGGGCCAGGGGCCAGGATGGTAGCCCTGTCCCTCTTGCAAGGGCTGGCAGCAGATGGCTGAGGCTTGCTGTGCTTCCCCACATGGTTGTGGGGTTGCTGGCTGGCAGGGAGGCTGGCAGGAACCAAGGCTGGCAGGAAGGCTGGCAGGGAGGCAGGCACCAAGGCTGGCAGGCAGGCTGGCAGGCAGGCACCAAAGCTGGCAGGCAGGCTGGCAGGGAGACAGGCACCAAGGCTGGCAGGAAGGCTGGCAGGCAGGCA
>BLBF01000002.1:74616078-74633544 GCA_015471245.1 Laticauda colubrina
GCAGGCAGGCTGGCAGGCAGGCTGGCAGGCAGGCTGGCAGGCAGGCAGGCTGGCAGGCAGGCACCAAAGCTGGCAGGAAGGCTGGCACCAAGGCTGGCAGGAAGGCTGGCAGGGAGACAGGCACCAAGGCTGGAAGGAAGGCTGGCAGGGAGATAGGCACCAAGGCTGGCAGGAAGGCTGGCAGGGAGGCAGGCACCAAGGCTGGCAGGCAGGCACCAAGGCTGGCAGGCAGACTGGCTGGCAGCAAGGCTGGCAGGCAGGCAGATAGCAAGGCTGGCAGCAAGGCTGGCAGGCATGCAGACAGCAAGGCTGGCAGGGAGGCTGGCAGGGAGGCTGGCAGCAAGGCTTGCAGGCAGACATGCAGGCAGGACAGGCAAGGCAGTCGATGTGTCTGGAAGCAGGTCTTTCCTTTGAATGGTGACCTGCTTCCGAGCTGCTTCCGTTATATCCGCGGGGCTGACGCAATGCATCCTCCCCGCATGTGCAATTAATGCTCGCATCCGCTAGGCTTCTGCTGTGCATCCGCTGTGCATCCGCTGTGCATCCGCTGTGCATCCGCTGTGCATCCACTTCATCTGCTGTGCATCCACTCTGCATCCGCTGTATCCGTTCCGTGTCCACTTTGCTGAGGTCCCCCAGAAGCCTAGCGGATGTGCCATCCGCTTCCATCCGCTGGGCTTCCATTCCGCATCCGCTTTCCATCCGCCCTGCATCCGTGTGATCCGCTCCGGTTATGCAAATGTTTGCCCCTTTTGAGAGCGGATAACAACAGATGGAACATTTTGCTCATTCGTTGTGTCCGTTTTGCATCCGTTGGGCAGTGTGACAGGGCCTTAAGGAATTATAGAATAATGTTTGCATAATGATAGTATAAAATGTTAGTACCGGAAATTCAGGCACAGAAATTTAGAATGCACAGTATTTCAGTAAAAAGGCAAGATTGCTAAGTAACTGAAAATAAATGTGTGAGGATCCAGAGAAAAATCTCTAATTGTGTTAAAGCAAATATAGTTAACATCACCTACTGGCCATCTAAGTGAAAAGAATAAAAAATGCTGTTACATCTGATTAATTTGGATTTATGCAGACCTTTAAGACCTTTAGTCTTAACTTCAAGAAAGAAATCTTATAATCATACATTTATTGATTTTTTTTCAAACTATGGATCTACCTACTTAATTCAATGAAAAGGCGAAGTTCTGAAAAGCTAAGACAAGTATCACAAAAAGGAAACCTAAAATCTGTTAACAGGTGGGGAAGGGAGATGTACAAGAAACAAAACTTAAAAATACCCCAGAATAAAACACACACTGTAATGGCATGTAAGAATGACCTTGGGGGAAGAAAGAAGAGAGGATGCCTAGGAAACAATTCAGATAAGAGGGTCAGGAGCCCTCAGTGGCTTAAAAATCAGAGAAAGAAGCTGACAAAGGACCCACCCTAATGCCCAGAGGGCACAGATGAGAAATTGGGACTGTTGTGGAGAGCCTAGTCAATTAGGACTATGAAGGTGTATAGGCATCCATGCATGCATAGACATAAATTGGCGGGGGGGGGGGAGGGGGGAATAGCAGTCACTTTTTAAAATAAAAAACAATCCATGCAGGCCTGACAAGAAAAGCCAAAGGGCCAGATGTGGCCTGTGTGTTGTAAAATGCCCCACTCTACCCTAATTGATCAAACAGTTAAAAATTGCAGCAGTGGAAAGCTTTGTACTTTCATATTTACAAGATTGATATTGGTGCCCAGGTAAACCAAATAGAAAATATGGCTAGATGGGCTGGTTCTATTTTATTGTATGGCCTCATTAACAGAATCTTGCAAGTCTGGAAGTACAGAATTCGGATCTGCTATAGGAAAAAAGTTGGTTGGTTGGTTGGTTGGTTGGTTGCCTAATGCTTACCACCTTTTTGCATTAAGGAGACAACTGCAGCAGTTGTTGAGAAGAATACTTCTTGTCTTTGGATAGAATTCAAGAAGACATAGTATTTGTTAAAATGTTTAGCATTAAAAGCACAAGATCAACAAGAATAGAATATTTTAGTCAATATGTTTATCACTCCTATGTTAATTTTTTGGAAGAAAGTAATGTTATTAGATATTAGACATTACATTACTTTAAAGCTCTCTATGGCAGAGGCCCAAGTTATTTGAAGGACCACCTCTCCATAAGAGTAACTACTGTTTGTTAGAGTAGCTGCATTCCAGATTCTCTCTCTTAACTTATGTCATCAGGTGCAACCTCAGAGTTGTGCCTTCTCTGTAGCTGTCCCATCCCTTTGGAATAGTGTCCCACCTAAAATTTGAGGGGCCCACACACTTTAGACTTCTGGAAGGTTATGAAAACCTGACATTGGCTAGGAGAAGGGTCAAACCAGGAGACTCATACTTTCTTGTGCCGGGAGGGAAGAATTGTTCTGTTTTTATTCTAATTTTATTGGTCATCACGAACCACCTGGAGTTATTGTGTGAAATTGGCAGCTACATACTGTAAATTTTTTAAATAAATAAATTTAAATAAATAGAATCTCAATTTTGCTAGTCCAATTTATCTTTTTTTTTAATTATTTTTTAAACAAACTTTATTGATTACAAAACCAAAACATCAAACAAATACAACACACAGAAGAAGAAAGAAAAAAAATAGAAAAAAATCTTTATCTTATTAGATCAATATTACTACAATTTCAGAAGAAGCAGAAATACATCCTTCTAGTCTCCTCATGAAAGTATTCATCCATGCCAGCAGATTCATCATGTCCCAGTGCTTCATTTTTATACTGCAGATAAGCCTCAGCTATTTATTTTGAAGCATCTCAAATTTGTTGGGAAAATTTTATTTATTTCAAAGAGCATCATCCTTTCAAACTTTTGAGGGAGGAACAAATAAATGTTGCTTTGCTTTCTTCATAGATGACACGAAAGAAATTCAGCAATGTAGGAATATGATTGATACTATGAGATCAATGTTTAGGAAAGTAATTTCAATATTTTATCAGATTCCAATTGTTGTTTTCCAGATGTCCCAAGTCCCAAGGTCCTTACACATCCTGTGGCAGCTAACACAATTAGATTGCTTTGGGATTTGACTGACAACTTTTTTTATTTTATTATCATGACATAGCTACTTCAGATTGTCAAGCTTCTTTGTAGTACCTATTTCTCCATTTCCCTGTTCTAAGTCATTTTTGTAGATCCAAGAGCTAAAACCTTGATCCTGGAGGAGAGAGTAGATCTTTGATCCAGGAGGGAATAAGGCAACAGGAAGTGATATTGCTTATGTCATGATACCTTCATGCAAATAATATTTTAAATACAAACTTGTATTGGATGTATCCATTATTGCACTACACAAGAATATCATGATGTGCAAATTCATCCTGAACTTACTGTGGCTTCATAATAGTTAAAAGTTGAAGTAGAGATTGCCACTAAATATACATAATAATATATATAATATAATATAATATAATATAATATAATATAATATAATATAATATAATATAATATAATATAATATAATATAATATAATATAATAATCACTATACTTGAATACAACTCATCAGTCTGGAACCCATATCATGTATCTGATATTAACACAATTGAAAAAGTCCAGAAATATTTCACAAGAAGAGTTCTCCGCTCCTCTACTCATTGCAAAATACCTTATGCCACCAGACTTGAAACTCTAGACCTAGAAAACTAGAACTACACCGCCTCCGGTCCGATCTACATATAGTATATAAAATCATACATTGCAATGTCCTACGTGCAAATGAATACTTCAGTTTCAATCATAACAATACAAGAGCACACAATAGATACAAACTCAAGGTTAACCGCACCAAACTTGACTGCAGAAAATACGACTTCAGCAACAGAGTGGTCAATGTCTGCAATACTCTTTATTTATGAGATACACTGATTTTTGTTTCTTGATTGTAAATGTCTACTCTCTCTTCCATTCTGTTCCCAAACACTTCACAATACTTTTTGTACCTTCTTGCATCTCCTGGCCTGCTTCCTTTGTCCTTCACTCTTTTTCTCATAAATAGCATCTGATCTGTGCAAAAAGCAGCTAAAGGAACCTGAAATCTGGAATTGAAGCAGTCTGAATCAAAATCCACTTGGCTACTATTCATACAAAATAAAAATGTTGAGGAATGTTTCAAATAAATTAAACATGGAATTTCCTTCCTTCCATATCTAGGCTACTCATTCCAAACAAGTCTGGAACTTCACAAAATTTTTAAAAAATAAAATTATACCAACAACACACATTCATAAAACATTATCTGTCCAACAGTACAACACCATCCAGCCATATCATTCATGGGGCCCATCCATCTATCTTAACCCAAGACTAAATGGAAGACCCACTTTTTAAGATAAGTATTTTGAAGCAAGAAGTCTACATATACTTCATTCAGCCATTCCCTTCTCTTCAAAACTATTTTTCAGCAATGATGCTATGGTTTTCATTTTCTCAATGGTTGTTGTTCTGTTGCAAAGTCATGTCTGATTCTTCATGACCCCATGGACCATAGCACACCAGGCTACCTATCCTCCACTGTCTCCCAGAGTTTTCCCAAATTGCATTAATTATAGTATCTAACCATCTAATCATCTGTCATCCTCTTCTCCTTTTGCCTTCCACATCAAAGTCTTTCCCAACAAGTCCTCTCTACCCATTAGGTGGCCAAAGTATTTCAACTTCAGTATGTCTCCTTCCAAAGAACAGTCAGAGTTTATTTCCTTTAGGCTATTTTGATATCCTTGCAGTCCCAGGAAGACTCAGGAATCTACTCCAACACCACAATTGGAACACATTCTCTCAATGACACTATAGATATCCCATATTTATGTGGACTTGGTTAGACAAACTCCTGATTATGATCCCACTTGTAACAGTGAACTTCTTAAAGGACACAGCTTTGTCCTTTTTTTAATTGCCATCCTTTGCATGTATCAAAGAACTAACCAGAAGCCCTTCATTTTTATGTGGGAATGGAGAAAGTGGTGGCCTTTTTTTGTAGTAACCACTGTTAGCAATGTACCATTTGTGCTTTTCATTTTGCTAATATGCAGCAGCAGTATCTCCACTATATAGTGACAGACTATATACTTACTGAGGATAGATCCACTAATCTTATACAAGTTAGAGTAGTTTCACCTTCATGCACCATGCAAAGATTGATCTGTCAGTGTGTTACCAGTAACAATGACTGTCCAACTGGTATCCTCTAGTCAGTGTTTGTTGTCTTATTTTAAGGAATTGACTGTGAAAGCTGAAAGGGCTTCTGTAAAAATATTACATCAGTATTGCATACCTGATAGAAAGTGATTTAAAACCATTTTATGGTATTTTGATTGTATCACTATTTCCCCCTCATTTTCTTAGATTCTCGAATGAAAACCTCTAAATTCTGACTGTACTGCCGTGACATCTTTTTTGCAACCTATCATTATCATCTTGTAGCATGTTTCACCTATCATAATATTGTCACTTAAACCGAATTGTCAGTCAGAATGTCATTCTAACAGTGCAGCACCTAAGAAACATTTCTAAAGTCTTACATTTTTAGAGTAGATTAACACGGTGTACAGCAAGTGTGAAGAGGTTTTTTTTAAAAAAAATAATAGCTGTATTTATCTGATAGTGGAATATATGTGTGTGTGTGTGTGTGTGTGTGTTTTTATGTTTTCGCGGGTACTTACATGTGTGCTGTTCAGCTTCCTTCGGGTATTATCCCACGTCACTGTAGTGCTTTTAAAGTTGTAGCAACGTTTCAGCAGAAGCTCATCTGCCTTCATCAGACTTCTGTATTGAGTTCATATGTGGGTCAGGCTATCACAGTCATTAGTTTAAATTTGAGGCTGGCCTACTGTTGTCCCAGGATTGTTTTTTCTACATCCTGATTGGTTGGGAGTCTTGGTCTGTGTTTATTGGACTTGGAGTTTGTTTGATTGGTGTTTCTGGTTTCTTCTGTCTGTTTTGTGGCTTTGATTAGCTGGCAACACTGTATTCCTGTGTTGGAGGCTTTCAGTGCAGCTTGGCTTCGTATAAAAGGACGGCTGTTATCTATTAGGAAGCTAGGTTTCATCTGGGTGCCTGCTTGGGGTGTGTTTGAGCTGGAGGTATCAGAGGGAATCTGTTTGTGCCCAGGTGTTTGCCTGGCTTGTGGTGTGGAGATCTTTCTATTTGAGAGTGCAGGCTTCCAAATGATTGACAGTCTGGTGGAATCATCTCTTCTATTCATGCTTTCAGGTCTTTTTTCAATCTCTATGGCTTCTCTGATGATTCTGTGGCTGGGGTTTTCTACAGTGGCTAGGGTTTTGATGCCATTGAAGTTGCACCCTGACTAAAGTACTGACAGCCAACGGCTTCCACAAAAACAAAATCACCAGCTTGATCCACACTAAGACATAATAGAGACCTAGAAGATCAACAGACCTATGGAACAGCTGTCCTGCCCTACATAAGAGGTACTACAGACAAAATCAGTAAGGTACTACACAGGCATCACATCAAGACTGCCTTCAAAACAGACAAAAAAATACCAGCCTTCCTTAGAAACCCCAAATATAAAATTGACCTGGAAAACCAAGACATATACAAAGTTCCCTGTGCATCATGCCCGGCCACATACATTGGGCAGACCAATAGAAGAATAAGTACCCGCCTGGATGAACACAAAAATTCGGTTAAAAAGCTGAAATACACACCTCCTCACTAGTCCAACACATGAAAGCCACAGGTCATAACATCAACTTCAATGGCACCAAACCCTAGCCACTGTAGAAAACCCCAGCCACAGAATCATCAGAGAAGCCATAGAGATTGAAAAAAGACCTGAAAGCATGAATAGAAGAGATGATTCCACAAACAAACTCAATACAGAAGCCTGATGATGGCAGATGAAATTCTGCCGAAACATTGCTGCAACTTTAAAAGCACAACTACTATGACGTGGCATAATATCCGAACGAAGCTGATCAGCATACATGTAAGTACGTGCGAAAACTTAAGAAACATATATATATGCAAATATGACTGATTTTTTTTCAAAAAAATGTAAAAAACCATCCAGTGTAAATGCTTTATGGTTTATTTACAGGGTACATAGTTAGAAGCAATCTCCTTTTGTTTTTTTCCACCCTTATTACATTCTTGCCAATACTCCCAGACTTCCCGTCTAGCTTCTGGGCTTCTGGGGCTTGACTTTCTTAAAGGGGAAGGGTTGTTTTAAGATTTTTACACTGCTATTGGGAGGAAACACTTCCGTTGACAATCAGCAGTTTGAAGAAATAATTGAATAATGAACCAGAGCTGTCAGAAAGAAGCTTTTAATGACAGGGAATCAAGATGAGTGACATTCAGCAAGGCTTCTTGGCTAGCTAGAAAGATTGACATTCAAAAGTGAGTTTACATACCCTTTCTGAATTTTAGTCTGAAACTGGTTTTTGGTGAAGGTTAATTCTGTACTTAAATGTGCTGCACATCTAATCCTGTGTTTATTGATGGGATAATTTTCCCTATTCAGCTCCAACAAGCAACAGCTACAATGGTGATTTAATTATTTGTACTGTGTTTGAATTTTTTCCTGCCTCATGGTTTGTTTTTCTATCTGGGGAGGGGTTCTTCCTTCACTGCTTTAGTGGTATCTGGAACTGTCCTTTTGGGGTGTACTTCCAAAAGGCAGGATGCAAGCTTGGCACTGATTTTTTTTTACTGCCTTTCTGGGGGGCATGTGATCATTCCTTAAATCTGGATGATTTCCTTAGGATATCTTGTGAGGTGAGTGAGACTTTAAGTGATGCAAATGGATCTAAGGATTACTTTCCTGGGTGTGCTCTTTCTGTGCTAAAGGGTTTCAGTTTATGAGTAAGAGTTGGCTGCTGATAGTTATCACTGCATTTTAACTATTTTAATTTCTCAAGGTACTCTGGCACCCTATCTGATTTGTAACTCCAGCTTGCAGATATTTTAATCTAATGATTGGCATTTAGAGCAGCTTTTTGCAAGCAAAGAAGCTTTTTGTATATTTGTACAGGTAATCATTGACTTACAACAGTTCATTTAGTGACCATTCAAAGTTACAATGGCACTGAAAAAAATGACCTATGACCATTTTTCATACTTATGACCATTGCAACATCCCCACTGTCATGAGAGGCCAGGTGAGGAGAAGTGCCCCTTGACATGAGTGATGTCGAGTTGGCCATGCCCACTCAGTCACATGACCACCAAACCAAACCCATTCTTAAAAAATTGAATCCCACCCCTGTTTCGCTCCCTCAGTAATCTCGGCTGTAACTGAACAGGAATTCAGCAGCTGCTAAGAAGACAGTTGTTGGGATTTCCTTGTTCACAACAGAAGAATCTGTTCAGTAACCTAAATGCAGTAATTTGCCATGTACCCGGCCACTGTGATAGCACATTAAAAAAAAAAAAAGAGTTGGTGACATAACAGAGCATTGTAATGTGCTTGCAATGATAAATGGACCACTTGGGCACCTCACAGAATGATACTACTTTTCAAAATGGAAAGCAGCATGTGTGACCATCAATATCTTACACTGAATTATTGGTTTCTGTCATTGGGCCTGTATTTTACCCAACTCCAGTCTTGGAAAATTATTTTATTCCACTGACATCCCTGATAAAAAGAGCTATCAGGAAATATTTTCATGGAGAGAATGCATTTGCTGAAGGTTTTTATGGGCAAGGAAAGGGCCACTTCTGAGGCACAGCTTATGAATCATATTTATTGGTGCATTTTAAGGCAACGATTTTTGACTGAAATCTGTAGAGGGAAATCCCAGAAATAGGCATGTCAGCAGGCTTTCTAATTAAATGATCTGGGAAGAACAAAACCCTTTTCAAGATGAACAATGCCCCACTCTCCTATCTTTTGAATAGCAATATTCCCCACAATTCAGGATCCTTCCATTATATATCATATTGTAACATGAAATAGGTTCAAATGATTTAGTTTTACTTCTCTCTATATGTGCGATATACAGATGATTCTCAAGCTAACGTGAGAAGCCTTGCTTTCTTACATAATATTTTTAATTTGACATTGTAGCACTCAGTATCCTGAAAAATACATTCAAATAGGCTCCATGCAACCTGCAGACCCAGCTGAGCATAACTGTTTTAAAAATTGCACCTGGAAAGTAAAGTTGTGCCACACGAATATCATCTGTTTATCTCAAAGGTGCTTTTTTTGAAAAGCAATTGGACTACTTTTTTCTTGAGGAGGAAGAAATGTTTCTTTTCTTCGTCAAAGAAAAAAAAAGTCCAGTCATCTTTTGAAAAAGTACCTTTGAGACAACTATAACGTGGATGAGTGAAGATCTCTAGAGATATCATCTGTTTATAAACCTAATAACTGTACATCACAATCAGAGCTGAGAGCAACATTCAACTCATTTTTTTTCTCTTTCCCTCTCAAAAAAGAGAACGGAACCATGTTCCTAATGTTGCTGTCATACAGCTCCCACCATCCTTCACCACTGATGAAAAATGTAATGCGTGGAATGTACAGCATTGAGTAAAGTAAGCCAAGTACTAGATTTGTCCTTTTACTTTCACTAGTTTTTATTTGTTTTTTGCTTTTTTAAAAAAATCAGCTTTCAAGATAGTAGTAAAACCCACAACTTCATTGTATGCCCTATTTTTGTGCATCATAGAGAGTAACATTAATAGCAAGAAAGAATATTGGGCTGACCAATTTTTGTTTCCTATCCTGGGAAGTTAGGATTATAGAACATAATTGCACATGGAAATGTCCAGATCAAGAGCTTTCTCTATGTACAGCAGATAGCTAGTTAGTTAAGCAAAGGGGGATGGATCCAAAATGCCAAGGAGTGTAAATATAGTCCCCACCTGTAACTCATTAAATCAACTGTATCAACTAGACTCATGCACTTCAATAAGTTGCAGATCGATGCTGTCTTTGTGTTTGCACACATTCTGAAGAACATTGCAAGGTTGGACAAATCACATATAATCCACTGATTCACATACGTCTATAAGGCCTTGAGTCAGCTGTACCATCCAGGTACTGCAATGGAATTCACACCATCATATTGTTAATAGTAGACATAATATCTTGGTTGCTCTGTAAAATATGTTAAATAAAATAATACAAAGTGTACATAACCGCAAAAATATGTTAGTGGAGGGTTGTTTATTTGACTAAGTAGAAAACACAGCAGCATAAAATATTTCCCCATAATTACATCTTTCATAAAAGCAGGCATTTAATTATGCAAAAATAAAATAATTTGCTCAGCTTGAACAATCTGTATTCACTTGGCATTTGGAAATCAGTGGAGACCCTGCAATGTCTCTCTTGTTAATCCAGTGGTAATATTGCTTTTGAGTTAGAGTTTGTGCTAACTCATATGAACATAGACTAAACAATATATATATATTCTCTTGCTGTAAAATATTTTCTAATAAGGTACATTACTTTTCTGCAAATTAAGCAGTTTTGTAAACACTGTCTTTCTTATACTTCATCCATAGGATGATACTGATATGATCAGATAACAGTATGAAAAATGATGCAATTAAGAATGAAATTGCCTTACACCAATGAACTTTTTTCAGGTCAGCAAATACATAAATAACCCAATATATGAAGAACAATCAGCACATTTCCCCCAAAAAAGAACAAAAATCTTGCAAAGAAATGATGGACCAGTCCAAAAATTACCATTTAATGCAAAAAAAAACCCAGAGATAGGGATACATACTGGTGTGCCATGCCACATATTAATTATATATTTTTAAAAGAATTTTGCTGGTCCCCAGATTGTTATTGATCCAGATCATTGTGTTAATTTGACTATACAAAGACCAAAGCAACTCATGAGGTTGTCCAAAGCGTACTACAGTTACATCAGCCTCCCCACCTCCAAGATCTTTGCAGGAGGAACTGACCCTAAAACCTATCTTACAATTTCACATTTCCACAGGTAGTTAATACAGATGTGACTTAATTACCTGTGAGATGAAGGATTTCAGATACCCACTCTTTCTGAAAACAGTCTTGTTCAGAGGAGAACTTACAGAATGGTTTTTTAACGTATTTTAGGTTTGTGCAAACTAGGAGATGCATGTGTAAAATATTTTTTTTCAGAGTATCATTATCTGTGGTTTCATCATCTATAAATATTTGGCTGAAACAAAACTCTCTGAAAATAACCAGAGATATCTGTGTTGTTTATACCCAGTCATTCGCAATATTGCTTCATTCTTGCCATCCTTGCAAACCATCTCAATTTCAACCATGTCCATTTTCCCAATAAACATTCTACCAAGGTCCACAATTCATTTCTTTGTTTTACATTTTTATTTTTGCTATTATTTTGGGGTTTTGTTTTTTTTCAGAGCTGGTATTCAGCAGGTTCTGACCAGCCCTGGAGAACTGGAAGCAGAAATTTTGAATAGTTTGGAGAACCGGCAAATGCCACCTCTGATTGCCCCTGCCCCCATCTATTCTCTTCCTCCCGAGTCCCAGCTGATTGGTTGGGTTTTCTTTTGTTGCCCTGCACAGGAGAACAGAACTGGAAAGCAGGTTAGTGGGGTGGGGAGGGAATGTGATTTTTCAGTAACCTTCCCCCAGGAGTGGGGTAGGAATGGAGATTTTGCAGTATCCTTCCCCTGCCACGCCCACCAAGCCACATCCACCAAGCCATACCATGCCACGCCAACAAAGCCACATCCACAGAACTGGTAGTCAAAAATTTGAATCCCACCACTGTTTTTTTGCATTTCCGTATGGTCAGCCACCGTTTAGTACATTTATTTTATGGCCTTATCTATTGATTTGTCACATTTAGCAACCAACCTTCAACTCCATAGTCATGTAAAATGTTGAAGGAGAATATTTGTAGCTCAGGGTTGAAATGAGGGGTCCTTGGTGCTCTCTGAGCTTGCTTGTTTTCTTGCAGGCATTTCATTACCCAAACTAGGTAACATGATCAACGCTGATGGTTCACCTAGTTTGGGTAATGAAACATCTGCAAGAAAACAAGCAAGCTCAGAGAGCACCAAGGACCCCTTGTGCAAAACATTCCATGATTCATGCCTAATCACTTTGTCATATGCTTTTTGTAGACTTAAAATACATTTTCTCACATTCATTCATTAATCAGTGTCCTGATGAAGGATAGAAATCTGGTCTGTGTATAACATTCCCATGTTCTCTGCACACTGCAAATTTTGTTCATTACTGTAACATAATCTTCACCAGAATTCTGCCAAACATCATCCCAGGCACACTTAACAAGCTACAGGTTATTCTCAACTTACAACTATTAACGCGATGTACTCACTGTCTCCGTTTTGCTTCCTCTCTATCCGTCCAGCATCCGTTTATTGACGTTTCATCCACTCCAAAAGTTTTGGGCTGCCCAAAATTTTTGCGCGGAAAATGTATCCAGTTCGTCCGTTCTGCATCCGCTACGCATCCGCAACGCATCCGTCCTGCATTTGTTACGCATCCGCTATATCCGCTAGGCATCTGTTCTGCATCCGCGCAACTCGCATCCGCCCGGACGCAGGGAGGAAGTGGAACGGACGCAGAACGGATGCAGAATGAATGCCTAGCGGATGCAGCACGGAAACAAAGCGTTTAAAATGGAAAAAACGTTCGCAGAGGAGACCTATCTCGGATATTAAGGATGTCTAGAGGATGCCTAGAGGATGCCTAGAGGATGCAAAGGGACACCTATACTGCCTATAAAAAGGGGGAGCAACTCGCCTGCATCTCACTTTCAGAACAGCAGCCCAGCGGTGCAGACCTCTGCAGCCTTCATCTGCCTCTTCCTCTTCCACAGCATCCAGTCATGTCCACTGTGGATTGTAACAAAGTCCTTTCGGCAGCCACCATCGTTCTGCAACAGTGCGAAGCCATCTGCAGGCTCTGTGAACTCTACTGCGAGAAGAAAAGGAGCCACCCAAAAAGAGTCTGAATGCGAAGATGGTTCGCCAGAAGACGGACTGTACAACAAGCTGATGGTGGAGCTCAGGAACGAAGACACTTGGGCGTTCCAGAACTTCAGGAGGATGCCTCCAGCCATGTTTGATGAAGTTGTGCAGCGGCTGACACCCAGTTTGACCAAGTCAAACACCAGCTTCCGGCCCAGCCTTGAATCTGGGCTCAAGGTGGCACTCACTCTGCGCCACCTGGCCTCAGGGACCTCCTACAGGAGCATGCAGTACGGCTGGAGGATGCCATCCAACACCACCAGCATTGTGGTCAGAGAAGTGGTGCAGGCCGTCATCGAAGAATACAAGGAGGAGCTCCTCCAGTACCCCTCCACTGAAGAAGGCTGGAAGAAAGTTGCAGAGCAGTGGTATCAGAAGTGGAACTTACCACACACCATTGGAGCCATAAATGGCAAGCACGTGGCCTGCAAAGCTCCACCCAACTCAGGGTCCACTTATTTCAACTCCAAGGGCTTCTTCAGCATCATCCTCTTCACCATGGTAGATGCTGACTACAAGTTCATGTACATCGATGCTTCAGGCAACGGCTCATCTTCAGATGCCCAGGTATACAACGCCAGTCACCTCAAGGAGGAGCTGGAAGGCAACCTCATTGTGGGCTTCCCAGATCCAGAACCCCTGCCCAACGCACACAAGATGTGCCCTACTTCATCGTGGGATGACGCCTTCTCCCTCACAACCTACCTCATGAAGCCCTACACCTCCAAATACCTCACCCATGAAGAGAGGATCTTCAACTACAGGCTGTCCAGGGCAAGGCGGGTGGTGGAGAACGTCTTTGGCATCCTGGCCAACAGGTTCCAGGTACTTCTCACCACCATGCAGCATTGCCCAGAGACTGTGAGGAGGATCATGGAAGCTTGCTGCATCCTGCACAATCTCATGCGCACCCACTACCCAGTCTTGCAGAACAGGCTCGTGGACCTCCAGCAAAGCAATGGGGACATGGAGCCTGGGGAATGGAGGCAAGGGCAAAACCTGATAGACACTCAGGATGTGCAAGGCCCCAACAGAGCCTCACATGAAGCGAAGAAGCAGCGCAACCTCCTGAGACAATGATGCAACTCCCCAGCTGAAGCAGTGGAGTGGCAAGACAGGATGGTAGATGCTTAATGGATGCTTCCTTCAGCCTGTCTCATCACACGGATGAGATTGGGCCATGTATGTTTGGTTGGCCTACAATGAAAAGGGCGTTTAATAAAGAGTTGTGTTTATGTTGACATGTGTGGATAATTATTACATCATTATTGATAATAAAGGGCCATAGGTGTGGCACCTGAGAGGGTGGACCCTACAGTCCCACGATGCTTGCACTGGAGGTTTATCTATCCCACTGCTATCCTAACCCATCCCACAGCTATTACCCATCCCACAGGTATCCTAACCCATCCCAAAGCTATCCTTACCCATCCCACAAGCATGCAAAGGCTTAAACCATTTCTAAAAGTTTCCACCAAGACTTTATTAAAAAAAAAAGAAATGAAGCAAGTGTGTGAATCATAAATAGACTTTATTAACAACAAGCTATAAAACAAAAATGAGTCTCTGGCACTCCTCTTGGTCGCTCAGTCTCAGGGGTGAAGGGTGCAGGTGCTGTGGAGGTGGCTGGTGCTGGAGTGCTTGTCATCAGCTCCTCCAGAAGCAGAAGCAGCAGAAGCACCAGCCCCAGAAGAGCGAGCCCGTGCTGCAGAAGCCCCAGGAAAACCAGAGTGAGGGACAGGGGGCGGGATGGTAGCCCTGTCCCTCTTGCCAGGGCTGGCAGCAGATGGCTGAGGCTTGCTGTGCTTCCCATGGTTGTGGGGTTGCTGGCTGGCAGGGAGGCTGGCAGGAACCAAGGCTGGCAGGAAGGCTGGCAGGGAGTCTGGCAGGAAGACTGGCAGGCAGGCATGCAGCAAGGCTGGCAGGCAAGCAGATAGCAAGGCTGGCAGGAAGGCTGACAGGCAGGCAGGCACCTAGGCTGGCAGGAAGGCTGGCACCAAGGCAGGCACCAAGGCTGTCAGGGAGGCAGGCACCAAGGCTGGCAGGAAGGCTGGCAGGAAGGCTGGCAGGCAGGCAGGCAGGCAGGCACCAAGGTGGCAGGCAGACATGAACCAAGGCTGGCAGGAAGGCAGGCAGCAAGGCTGGCAGGCAGACTGGCTGGCAGCAAGGCTTGCAGGCAGGCTGGCAGCAAGGCTGGCAGGGAGGCTGGCAGCAAGGCTGGTAGCAAGGCTGGCAGCAAGGCTGGTAGCAAGGCTGGCAGCAAGGCTGGTAGCAAGGCTGGCAGGCACACATGCAGACAGGGCAGACAAGGCAGCCAATCCATCCGGCAGCAAGTCTTTCCTCTGAATGGCGACCTGCTTCCGAGCTGCTTCCGTTATATCCGCGGGGCTGACGCAATGCATCCTCCCTGCATGCGCAATTAACGCCAGGCATCCGCTAGGCTTCCGCTAGGCTTCTGCTGTGCATCCGCTGTGCATCCGCTTCATCCGCTCAGCGTCCGTTCTGCATCTGCCGTATCCGTTCCGCGTCCGCTTCGCTGAGGCCCCCCGGAAGCCCTGCGGATATGCCATCCACTCCCATCCGCTTCCATCCGCTAGGCTTCCGTTCCGCGTCCGCTTTGCATCCGCCCTGCGTCCTCCCCACGTCCGTGTTATCCACTCCGGTTATGCAAATTTTTGCCCCTTTTGAGAGCGGATAACAACGGATGGAACATTTTGCTCATCCGCTGTGTCCTTTTTGCATCCGTTGGCCAGTGTGACATGGGCTTTAGAAGCATAATACAACTTTGTCTATTGGATGGTGCAGTGGTCAAAAACATGGATTTGATTATGTTTATGTCAAATAAGTTTTCATATAGCACTTAGCAATAGCAATAAAAATAGCACTTAGACTGCTTCACAATGATTTATAGCCCTCTCTAAGTGGTTTACAGAGTCAGTCTATTGCCCCCAACAATTTGGGTCCTCATTTTATCAACCTCAGAAGGATTGAAGGCTGAGTCAGTGATGACCCTTGAGCCAGTGAGGATTGAACCACTGGCAGTCATCAGAATTAGCTTGCAATATTGCATTTTAACCACTGTACCACCAGGGCTCAATTATACTTTAAATATATTTAGCCCTTGCTACCTTCATTAAGATGTGTTGCAACCTTCCCCTTTCCTCTCTTCCCCAACACATATAACTATTTTTTTTTCATTTGTTATTTCATGCTATTTACTCTTGTTACATTCCAATTCACACTCTTTTAACTGCTATGGTTATCACCAGAGGAGGCCTGAGAGATTGTGAGCTCAGCAGCTTGTCATATTATCTAATATGTATAATCTCCCACACACTGAGGAAAAAAAGCAGAGAATTTTTCACTTAATATTCTGTGAACATATGTAATTTAGCAAATAGTTACCTCTAGATGAAAAAAGACTTCAAAATAAATTATTCTACTTGACAATCTTCTACACTAGGAAATATACTGTATATCATCTTTTCAAGATCATAATACTTGGGGGATATCTTTTAAAGTCCTTTTTTCTTATTACACTGAGGCCATATTTATGTTTCCAAGCAAAAAGTCAAGTAGTCTCAGTATCTATTTCAGTAACTTCTACCATCACCACAGGAGGAATTTCAAGGAAAATAGCAGGTTTTGATACAACTTAAATCTATAATAGGGAAGAGACATTTTAACTAAAGGTATAAGAAATGGAGAGAAAATATATTTGAAATGATGTTGCATGGTTATTCTTAGCACAGTAGTAGCATTTTAGCAGAAATAATTGCTTTACACTACGTTCTCTAACAGTTCTTCCACGTTTTCCCAATAAATTGGATTTACTGTAATGGTCTGATTTTTTGATATATTATGATAATAAATCTAATAAGAGCAAGCCACTAAGTTGTATAACTTGCTTCAGCTGTTCTCCATTGAATCAATTAAACTCATTATACTTTGTGTTAATATGCCAATATAAAATCATTGACAAATAAGATCATATAATGGTATGTCAGCAAACTGACAGGCCAATAGCGTAAGTACATAAACTGTTGGTATTTCTTTCCATAAGAGGCCATCAGAACTTTAAAGCTTGAAACATACAAGAGCTATATGGGCCCTTCTTATGATGTTAGCCTTCAACTAAAATTGTTACAAAGAGCTGGATGTAGCCACCTAGTAAAATATAATATTGAGAACAGAAACTCAAATTTATCATATTTTTACTAAAAGGCCATAGAATTGATGTAGATGATTTATATTCAGGTTTGTTCTTAAGGAGCAGAAGATCATCATATATATTTGTAAGGTTTAGCTAATTCAGTTAGTAGATTGTGTTCATACTTTTTTCCTGGTCACTGAAGCTGATATTTCACATTCTGATGTTAGACCTAAATCCCAGAGACTAATCCTTAAATATCATCTAGTGACTCTAATCTAAACGATCTGGCATAGGAAAAAAAAA
>BLBF01000002.1:74640512-74654082 GCA_015471245.1 Laticauda colubrina
AGAGAAGAGAAGAGAAGAGAAGAGAAGAGAAGAGAAGAGAAGAGAAGAGAAGAGAAGAGAAGAGAAGAGAAGAGAAGAGAAGAGAAGAGAATACAAAGACCAATAGATGAAAGCTGAACAACTATGGCAAAAGAAAGCAAAAATAGAACCAAAAATAATAGGCACCTTGGGTGCAATTCCATAACATCTGGATCACTTGAATATTATTGGCATTGACAAAATCACACCAGTCAATTCTTGAAAGAGCTTACATCCTGCAATGATACCTTTAGTTATCAAACAACAACATCTACCTATCCCAGATCCTTGAGAAGGACTCAATAGGTAGATAAAAATGTCAAATCCAGTCTGAACACTGCAACAAAATATCATAAAAATCAAATTCTTCCCTTTCTTCCCTTTCTGAATTAAAAAAGGGGGTTGGGAAGAAGGATTTAAGTTTCCTCAGTTTATTTCCATATAGTTCATGGCAGACTGTAATGACCTCTTAGCCTGCTGTTTTCTAAGCTTTGACAGAAACCAGATATACTTGGTAAGTGTGATGTGGTCAGCCAGAAAATATGCAGCGTATATATTCCTTTATCAGAAGATCCCCAAACTACTTTTCAGTATTACATGCCTGGAGAGAGTATGTTTGTTTTGCTAAGATGTTCTATGAGGGATATATTGTGATTACTGTGTAATCTGTTTGCAAAGACAGTATGTCATCCAGAGTGGAAAGACATTCTGGTGCAGGCCCATATGTGTGAAAAGGCTTACGTAAAATAGCATTGGAGGAGACCTGCTTTCCTTCTAGAAGTCAATGGGAACACCATATTGTTCTGGGGAGCTTCTAGGTGTCTGAGGTTATTTTGTTTTAAAATCTCAAGGTGTTTGTTTTAAATAATCTTGAGATTTGTTAACTTTTTTTTCTCTCCAAAATGGAAGCTCTTTTTTGGGACTTGGAACAAAGCAAGGCCACAGCTGTCCAAATTTTAATCACAATTAAATTCAAAGTTCCCTGGTAAGAATGATGATGTTATCCATTCAGTCATGTCTCATTCTTTGCAATTCCTTGGGCCAGGTTTCTTCACATCTTCTAATCTTGCACCCACTTCTTTGAGTTGTTGAATGTTTTGGCTGGGATCAGCTTTGATGGTGTCTGGCCATCATGTTGTTTGGAGGCCTGGTTTCCTTCTACCACTAGCTCTTCTAAGCATAATTCTAAAGTTCTCTTGGATACTTATTTCCCTCTATATGTACATAAGAATGTTTACTGGATCATATGTCTCTTGAAGGGCTTTTGTATTGCCTGTTTATGAAATTTATATTCTTCTTTCAAAATAGTAGGCAAGGCAACTAACAATAATTATATTTATAAAATCCTAAGTTATATCAAAAATATTTTTTTAAAAATATATGATCCAAAAAGGAATTCCAATCTCAAGAAATATCAGGCTAACTTGCTAGTTTACAATTATGATAACACTAGCGCTAAAATAAAGAACAGAAAGTTTGATCTGTTTAAATCATGATGGGAGACTGGAAATGATTTAATCATTCTGTGAGAATTTATCTAGAGCCACAGGTTCTGGCTACAAAACTCCAGTTAAAGACTAGATGGCAACAAATTAATATAGAAAATATTTTTTTTTTACTATCATTCAGTGCTTATCTGGAGTTTACCATCCAGCTTGATCATCCTTCCTTAACACTGCCTTAAACAGTCATTTGTATTGAACTAAAAAATAAACAAAGGGCAATTTTTAAACCAATGTTATGCATTACAATGGCTAACAGTTCTTAATGAATTTAACCACTGTAATTCAGGAAGCATGTACCAAAGAGCATTGAAAAACCTCAAAGAAGTAATGCAAAATTGGAAGAGGTGGAGAGGCCTGGACCCATAAACTCTCCAAGATTTGGACATGTCTAAATGGATAACATCATCACTATCACCATCATCATCAACAATATCATACCATGGAGACTTCTGGTGAACACTGAGACCAGGCAATACAGACTTTAGTATCAATAGCAAAACAAATGAGCATGCTGGGTTATCTCACTTATCTGATGAGTTAGATTTTATATCAGTCAACACTCTCTAGATTCTTGTGAGGTTACAGAATCAAAGAAAACTAGACTAATAAGGTAGAGGTTTTTATGAACTGTTCTCCAATTTGAAGGACTTGGGTCACCATAACATCATAACTTCAAATCTCATCAGAGAGGGATGATGTAGAGATATATTATAGTAAATAATATTAAAGCGGGCCATGTGAATTTAGGAACTCTAAAATAATACTGGAGAAAGGTTTTGTGTGGCATAGAATCAAAAACATGCATTTTGTGGTTTGCAAAGGGGGCAAAGGAAATAACTTTCAAATTGTTTGAAAACTGTTTTAGGGTTGATTTCCACACAATGTCATTTTCCAGATCACTTTAGTATTATTATCATTATTACATTTTTATATGGTATACTTCATTGTTTTTGTTAATTAGTTTGATGTACAATATCCTTTCATTATACTTTTAATGCATTAAGCAAAATCTGTTGAACAGCTGATATTCAGGGAGGACTGTGAATAGGTAGGAAGTAAATAACATTTTTTGGGGTAAAAGTAAGCTAAAATAAGTTTAGTGTTGCATTATGGTATTTAAAGCTATCTTGTACAACATGACACGATATTCCCGGATTATTCAACATTATTTTTTCTTTTCTCTTCATTCAATTACAAATATTTGGGGGGATTATTAAAATAAACAGGAGAGTGAAGCACAGAAATAAGGATTTTTCCATGATCTCTGAAATAAATTCACTGTTTTTAGAAGACATGGATAAAACTGCAAGCAGGGAATCAACAAAAGTTTGATTCTCCAGCTGCAAAAGCAAAAAAGTTTTTTTTTCTGAATTATGAAAACTACAAATGTATAGACAAAACACAAACAGATAACCCAAGCAGAAATATTATGGTATTGTCAAAGGGCACATATTTATTTCCGTAGTACATATAATCACTATCAATCCACCCCCACCCTGCAAATGCTTATATACAGAATAAGTAATGTTAAAATTTGAACAGAACAATTAATATCCTTCAGTCTAATATTTTGGGAAATACAGCATTTCTATTGCAGATTTTTTCTTCTTTCTGAACCTTTTTGCGATCAAAATTTTACAACAGCTTTCTCATGAAAATATAAACATCAATCCACATCATTTTAAAAGAATAAGATCCATATAGATACAGAAATGTTGAATACATATCAAACCCTGTACAGTATATGCAAGCAATCACATCAGGAATAATTTTATAAATTTCCAATTGTTTGCCAGAAGCATTTTAGGAATCCAACTAATATATGATACGTATTTTATATTCTTTTCACCGGTTATTTTGTTTTGTGTTACGGACAATAATAAAGCCATTTCAGGAGTAAGTGTACAGTCAGTGTGTACTCAAGATAAATAGTTTAACCAGCAAGTAGGCAGCCTATCAGAGGTAGCTGATCAATCAATAGTTATTCATCAGTATAGTTTCTCCATGCAGAAAGAATTTACAATTATCTACAGCCCTTGTGCACTATTAGTATTAGGGAGTTTATTCAATAATTACAGCATATACTTTAAATGCAGAATATCCTAAATTCTTGGCATTTTGAGGAAAAAGAGGAGAGAAGCTGTTGGAAACCTTGGCTAGCTGCTGACAACAGCCTCTTATGTTTCTATGAATGTTAAATACTTATTATGGTTAGATTACCAACCGAGATGGATTGTTTGATGAGAAAAGGGGGAAATGTGGTGTAAAAGAAAGAGCCAAAGCAAAGCAATCAAAGGAATTGCTGAAAAATTGAAATGGTTAAAGGTTACATATCAAGATATGAATTGATCAGAGTAAACACTATAGTCATTTAAGTAACTGAGAAGTAGTGGTCTCTCTCCAGTTCAGATTTCATGTTAAGCATATAAACTCATTAGAGCGTGTTAGATCCACATCTTGATCCTGGATCTTCATCTAAAATACGGAAACAATAAACTTATTTTTTCCTATAAAGATTTTAACTAAGAACACAGATCCAAAACCATTGCCCAATTGCAAAATATTTGAATACAGTAATATGATAGCCTGAAGGTTTTTGAGGAAGGTACATAGAACAGAGGGATAATATGAACATATTTCAGAAAATATAAAGATGAGAAAGGGAAACTGGAGTGGAAAACAAGAAAAGTCTTCTCCCCAGATGGAAAAAAAGGAAATAAATACAAATTTTGATAGGGAGGAGGGAGGGAGGGATGGAGGGAGAGGGAGGGAGAGAGAGGTTTTCTGACAACAAAACTTTTAATTATAATTCTTTGAAAGATTATTTGTCTCCAGTATCTAAAAATTATATTTAAATTTCCAGTCTAGCAAGGAACTGTCCATGGTCCTTGGTTAATAAGATTTTCCTTGTCCGTAACAGGAAACTCTTGGAAGGAATACACTATATGATTATTTTCTTTTATTCCTAGTAAGTATTTAGCAAATCTGCCCAAATTATTATGGGAAAATGATTCATTTATCCATCTCATCATTTTAGTTTACACTATACTGCAATATGAAGAATACTTTTTCACATGGGAGTATAACAGTTTTTCAGCTCTAATGGCATATCAAAACTTCCAGCTCTTATATTTGAGCTAAATTCCCTTCTATATTTCACCATCCCTATTGCTGAATGTTCTAGAAGGGCTGATAAACTTACATACATTCACAAAGATACCATAAACTCTATATTAGAACAACACACTCAACATTGGAATTATCATTCATATCAAGATTTTCACTGATTTTTTTTTTAAAGGCTCCATCAGCAGGTTCTCCCAGGTAGCCATAGAGAAATACTTGACTTTAGTTGGAGAAAACAGTTCTCCAGCCCTTAACCTAAAATTAGCCCATAATTCACCACTATGCTATGTCCAATTGACATATTTTAATTTATAAGAAAGGTACAACTAGGTAATACATTAAATATATTATACAGCAAATTAAACTATAGAGAAGGTGATCAAGGTCCTTGTATCTCATGGATGACCTTGCTAGAACCACAACTCCAGTAAAACCAGACAGCATCATGAAGGATTGATCAATTGTATACATAATACAAGAATACACAAGAAGTATTTTGAGATTTCTTACTGAGCAGTATTTGATATTATTATTTTCATTTGATCTCAGGCAATTTTAGCATTCATTGTTATTTACCCTTTTGTTTGTACTGCAGTTCTCAAGAAAGAAATGAGCATGACTTATTTTGGCTTTAAACCTAGATTCCATAATTTGAACCCAATGTCAAATGATCGCACAGTAATAATACTTCTCCTCCTCCCATTTTATCCACCAATAACTGCAAAGTAAGCACATAGGCCAGCCACTCTTATACTGCTACCCCAAAGTGTTGAATTACAAATCCCATCACCACTAGACAATATTTTTATCAAGCTCAATAAATCCAATGCCTAACTATGCTTTCATGCTCAGTATCTCAGAGCATAGACCACATTTGCCTCTTCTGTCTAATATGACAAAGAGGTCCAAAATCTTAGCTTCTTGAAGCAACATTCTGATTCAGATTTAAAACAAATTGGACTTTTTCCCCCAAGTTTAAATCATAAATTTATGCATATCATAAGTTTTTATCCAATCATATATGTCATAACCATAAAATTGATTCCTTATTACTCTAACATCTTAAGTGAGTTCCAATGAGACCAGTCTATCAGGGCAACCTGGTCTACCCAAATATGGGCTTCCACTTTTGCCTTTTAGCCCCAATCCAGAGAGTTTGCAGGCAGTCACTTTCACAACAACTATCACCTTTGTGTTGAATTTATATTTACCGACAAAGAAGTAAAGGGAGACTAGTGTAGATCTATTTCAAGCTATTTAGTTTTCATCAAGCTAACCATATCCTTCTGGGATTGGAACCCAGGCTACTTGCATATTAGGTAGATGTATTAACCTCTAAGCCTCTCCTTACTTTGTTGACTATACCAGAGAAGAGACTGTGTTTTCCGGTGAGACTGGTCTATCAGGGCAACCTGGTCTACCCAAATATGGGATGGAGCACACTGCTTCCGCTTTCACATTTCAGTTCCAATTCATGACCCTTCTAAATTCTTATTTAGCACTATCTCTTAAACACCAGAGTGTGCTGTATATGCTTTTCAGGGCCATATATTACTGAAAACAGCAATCCTGTGATGGGTGTTGAGTACCATTCTCTTATGCAGGGATCGCCAACCTTTTGGACCTCAGGGACCACCGAACTCATAATTTTAAATCCCAAGGACCACTAACCAGTTCGGTGAGGATGGCCTAATTTTTGGGTGTGGCTTGGTGATCATGTGACTGGCTGGGCATGGCTGATATGTAGATATTATAAATATTTATATAAATATTGAATTTTTTATTTAAAAGATCAACTTCTACTCAAAATCAGGCAAAGCAGGCAGGCAGACTGAGTTGCTCACAGAATTACAGATTCATTCAGAGATCTATCTATCTGCCATCGGCTAGCTCAGTCTGTCACATAAAATTTGCTTGCAAGCAAACTCATAAAATTTGCTAGGAAGTAAACTCACAAAACTAACTCCCAACACACCATGTATATAAATATTGAATTTTTTATTTTAAAAAAAGAGCAACTTTTACTCAAAATCAGGCAAAGCAGGCAGGCAGATTTACAACTGCAATCAAGCCCAAAATTTATGTTCCTAAATGAGACATTTGTTAAGTGAGTTTTGCCCCATTTTACGACCTTTCTTGCTGTTAACAGCTGTTAAATGAATCAATCAAAACTGCACTTGTTAAATTAACATAACACAGTTGCTAAGTGAATCTGGATTCACCATGGACTTTGCTTGCAAAGGGGGACCACATGATCCCTGGACCCTGCAACTGTCATAAATATGAGTCAATTGTCAAGCATCTGAATTTTGATCACATGACCATGGGGATGCTATAATGGTTATTCCTGTGGAAAAATCATCATAAGTCACTTTTTCAGTGAGGTTGTAACTTCAAACAGTCACAAAGTGAACTGTTGTAAGTCAAGGACCACCTGTCTACATAATTTCCTAGCAAGCAATATATCTAAAAATGGAAAATTAACACAATAGAAAAGACAAAATAGTTAAGGCTATAGGAAATAGTTGTTCCAGCAATGGCAATTTTATCTCCTGAGGGCATTATACCATTCCCTGCCATGTATGCTGGGCAGGAACCTTCTCCCTGCTCTCCCATTTTATAGCCCATATGGACCAAATGAATCAAGAACCAATCAATGACAACTGAGTATATAATTATCATTGCTTTGGGGGAATAGAGCGGAACATGGCTGGCAAAATAAAGAGATAAAGGCGGCGACAGTGGTAAAACTCCTCGGAGAAATACAACCTTTTTGGCAATTTATTCAAAAGTTAAGGTGTTAATTCTACTTTATGTCTTCATTTTCATAAGACTATTTCCAATGTTTTCATTTCATGCCAGTTTTAATATTTTGATACTGGTATATTTTTCTCATGATTATTGCTAAAATTACGAAAATAAGGACTATAATTTTAAAAAACTGCTGGAGTAACAGATTGATTTTTTTCCACATTTGATAGCAATGGAATAAAATTCTGCAATTTTGGGAAATGATTTACTATACAGTGAAACAATGTTAAAGGTCCCATTTTACTTCCTGCCAGCTACTTTTTTTTTTCATTGTTAACACTAAACTTTATCTCTCTACAAAGTATATGGAGTTGGCATTGTATATGATAACATCTGCCAAAACAATTTACACCTCTTACTGAAAATCACACATAATTCTTTCTCTAGATAAATGGCAGACCAAATTGTGAGAGTTTGCCCCAATGTAAAAGAAAAAAAGAGCTTTATATATGAAAAACACGCCTGATATCAAATTTAAATTGGAGGTCAGTTATAGATTATAATTCTGCACAAGGCCTGGTACTCTTTCCAAAGTTTGAGTCTCTTCTAACGTAAGGCATTCAAAATATAGTATTAAAACTTCTCTGTTTTGTTACAATGAGAATAGATCTTCTATGATTACATAAAAATGCATTAACTGTTCATCCTAGTTGGTTATTCTTTTAAACTATCACTTTAATTTTGAATATTGATTTGCTTTTAAAAAATTTTTACAGTGCTTCATTAGCAATTTAAAAGTACTCCATTTTGTATGTAATATTAATACTATTTTGAAAAATTCTGTTCAGTTTTACATAGCTGTAGCTTCTCCAGTTTGTTTTTGCTCTCTTATTTCCTCTCCTGCCTTTTCTCCTGTTTGAAGTTTCAAATATCTTTCAAATTAAAAACTGAAAACAAAAACAGAGTATGCGGCTCTATTTGCCTAATCTCCATGGAAATATTTATTCTGTTTATCTAACTGTGCCAAAAGGGAAATGAATGGTAGCGAGCTAGATTAGCCTTCATTCTCAAGCCACTCAGTCTCTTATTGTCTAGGATATTTTCCCACTCCTGCAGAATGAGAAGGCACAGTAGTTGTAAGCAAATGTTTGAATTCCATAGGTGTTCCTTTTCGCCTCATTTAAAAAGTTGAAGGCTGGTTAGATAGACACATACTTTTCCTTTGCAATATTTTAAGAACCAAAATTAAATATTAAAAATTAGATATTAAAATTGCACATCTGAATCTTCTTAGACCAATTTAGTAATGATGTCATGAAATTATTATTATTGTTATTGTTATTATTATTATCATTTTGGGAAGCAATCTATCAGCAATGGATTTTATTAAGAAAAATAAAACTTATCTCTTTAATCCAAATTAAAAGCAGAGGAAGTATCTGCTCGTACAAAATACAGAAAATAGATTATTAATTACAATAATCTTCAAGCTATCATAGTTTGAATTTCACAGTTCATGGTCTCATATTAATTGTGATGCTCTTTCTCAAGACTATAAATAGTTTAGGATTGGAATATCATAACAATTGATGGAAATTGCTGATAAAATAAAATGTTGGACTAAGGCCATTCTTTGATCAGTTCTATTCTTCTACATGATATGGTTAAGCCTTGGATGGCCTTTCTCGACTAAGAAATTCTTTCCTGGCCTTGAAATATGTGCTTATCATGGAATTGGGTTGTTGTTGCTGTTGTGTTATTGTTGTTGTTGTTGTTATATGTGATTTTTATTGCCTTTTGATTGTACAATATTCTGAGCATTTTGAATATATTCTATTTGAAGAGTATTTTCCATAAAGATACCTTTTAATAGGTAAGTTAAATATATCCTCAAATAATATTTTAGTGTCTTTATGAAGATGGTTGTCTTGACAATAATGTAGGTATGGTTTGTCTTTGCCCCTTTCATTGTTCACATCTTCTTTTCACTTCTCACTTAACTTACAGCCCAGTACTACACAATCCTGTGTAGCTTCTGAGCCCAAACACATTTAACCAAGCATTGATACTAAGGGACCTTGTAGAAAACTAACCATTAAATAGAAAAATGGTTCACAAATTAGATCCAGAAGGAAAGAATTGGTAGACAGTTGGATGAGATATGTTTTTGAAGAAAGATTAGATAGGGAGAGGGGAAAGGAAAGACCAAGTGGAGGAGTAAAAAAAAACTGAGATCAAAGTACAGGAAGATGAGGCTAAGATGAAGATTTCTAATGCTGCCTATAGAATAGGCAGGAAGAATATTCAAGGCTGACTGCTGGAAACTATTGGCTTAAAGCACAATTAAAGTGTAGAAGTAGAGGAAGCTCAAGGTCAGGGATGAGCAATTAACTTTCACAGGAGAAAATAGGACTGTTGTGGAGAGCTGAGCCAAGAGGTTGAAATTACTGACCTTAGTGGTCTTCTTGCAAACATTACATTTCAACCAGGTTAGCATCATCAGTGCTAGGCAGGGCTAACTTCATCCCTAGCACTGATGATATTACCTAGTTTGGGTAATGAAACATCTGCAAGAAAACTACCAAGCTCAGAGATCACCTAGGACCCCTCATTTCAACCCTGAGCTACAAATATTCTCCTTTATAGGTTGAACTTAATTGTGCTGCCAGTGTCTATATGTTGAGAGATGAGGGAGGACAGAACCTCACTTCATCTGGCCTCAGCCCGGCCACCTCTCTTCTGCCACGAGTGCAAAAAAGCTCAGAAAAAGAAGTGTAAGAGACAAAACAGACAAAAGCCAGGTAAAGCACCAGGGCCAGATAACTCCTTCTTGCTTAAAAATCTGTGCTGACCAATTGGCCCCCATCTTCACCCAACTCTTCAATAGATCACTAGAGATGCGCTATGTTCCTTCCTGCTTCAAATGTTCTACTATCATCCCAGGGCCAAAGAAGCCCTCCATCAAGGAACTGAATGACTACAGACCAGTTGCTCTAACATCTGTAGTTATGAAAATCTTTGAAAGGCATGTGCTGTCCCACCTGAAAACCATCATGGATCCGCTTTAGATCCCATGCAATTTGCATACCGAGAAAATAGATCAACAGATGATGCTCTGCATTACATCCTACAAAACCTTGACTCTCCAAATACCTACTCAAGGTTCCTCTTTGTAGACTTCAGTTCAGCATTCAATACCATCATTCCAGACGCTTTTCTAAGTAAATTAAACCAACTAGCAGTACCTGAACACACTTGTAAGTGGATCATAAGCTTCCTAACAGACAGGAAGCAGCAGGTGAAGCTAGGTGGAATCACATCCGATACCTGTACAATCAACACAGGGGCCCCCAAGGCTGTGTGCTATCTCCACTTCTCTTCTCCCCATATACCAATGACTGTATCTCAAACAATCCATCTGTTAAAATACTGAAGTTTGCTGATGACACAACAGTGATTGGTCTCATTTGAGATAACGATGAATCTGCATACAGACAGGAACTTATACAACTTGCCTTGTGGTATCACCGGAACAATCTGGAACTGAACACACTCAAAACCATAGAGATAGTGGTAGACTTTAGAAGAAACCCTCCCACACTACCACTTCGTACAATACTAGACAACACAGTATTAACAGTAGAGACCTTCAAATTTCTAGGTTCTATTATATCACATGACTTAAAATGGACACCTAATATCAAAAACATCATCAAAAAAGCACAACAAAGAATGTTCTTTCTGCGCCAACTCAGAAAACTCAAACTGCCCAAGGAGCTGCTGATACAGTTCTACAGAGGAATTATTGAGTCTATCATCTGCACCTCTTCAACTGTCTGGTTTGGTTCTGCAACCCAACAGGACAGATACAGACTTCAGAGGATAATTAGGACTGCAGAAAAAACAATTATGACCCACCTGCCTTCAATTGAGGACCTG
Source organism: Laticauda colubrina (assembly GCA_015471245.1). Lineage (NCBI taxonomy): Eukaryota > Metazoa > Chordata > Lepidosauria > Squamata > Elapidae > Laticauda > Laticauda colubrina. The sequence goes on from BLBF01000002.1 coordinate 74,651,852, forward strand.
TATACTGCATGAATCAAAAAGAGGGCTGTGAAAATATTTAGAGACCCCTCACATCCTAGACATAAATTGTTTCAACTCCTTCCCTCAAAACAATGCTCCAGAGCACTGCATACCAGAACAACTAGACACAAAAACAGTTTTTTCCTAAAAGCCATCACTCTTCTAAACAAATAATTCCCTCAACACTGTTCAACTATTGGAAAGTCTGCATTACTATTACTGTTAATCTTCTCATCACTCCTTATCATCCATCCCTTCCCACTTGTAGAATAGAACAGGAGGTCACCAACCTTTTGGACCACCAAACTCATAATTTTAGTCCCAGGGACCACAAACTGGTTCTGTGGGCATAGCCTAATTTGTGGGTGTGGCTTGGTGGTCATATGACTGGCTGGGCATGGCTTGTATGTAAATATTATAAATATTATATATATTTATATACATATTGAATTTTTTATAAAAAAAGAGGAACTCTTACCCAAAATCAGGCAAAGCAGGCAGGCAGATTGAGTTGCTCACAGAATTACAGATTCTTTCAGAGATCTATCTATCTGCCATTGGCTAGCTCAGTCTGTCACATAAAATTTGCTTGCAAGCAAACTCATAAAATTTGCTAGAAGGCAAACTCACAAAATTAACTCACAGCACACCATGCATGTAAATATTGATTTTTTATTTTTTAAAAAAGAGCAACTTTTACCCAAAATCAGGCAAAGAAGGCAGACTGAGTTGCTCACAGAATCATTCAGTGATCTATCTATCTGCCATCGGCTAGCTCAGTCTCTCAAATTTGCTTGCCATGAGTCTGCATTGAATTTGCTTTCAAGCAAACCTTCAATCCTAAGGAAGGTTCAGCTGTGCTGAGCCAGAGACTAGCTAGAAAGCAAGAAATCCAACCATTTTCTGCTTCCTGGCTAATCTAAATCTCCCAGTACAGCAGAACAGATGATGGTCGGAAAAAGGAAAAATAGCAATTTAGCAGGCAAGTTTACCTGGTAAGTAGTGAATGGGCAGGGAGGTGTCCCATGGGCCATTTGGGCAACGCAACCCTGTGTTTCTGTGCAGCCTGGATTAATTGCTTCATGGGGGTGCTCTTGGGGTGAGATTTCTCTGCGGCCCACCAAAATTTTCTCACGGCCCACTGGTAGGCGACTGCTGGAATAGAATAGAATAGAATAGTATAGAATAGAATAGAATAGAATAGAATAGAATAGAATAGAATAGAATAGAATAGAACAGAACAGAACAGAACAGAATAGAATAGAATAGAATAGAATAGAATAGAATAGAATAGCTTTATTGGCCAAGTGTGATTGGACACACAAGGAATTTGTTTTGGTGTATATACTTTCAGTATACATAAAGAAAAGATACATTCGTTAAGAATAAAGAATCATAAGGTACAAGACTTAATGATAGTCATAGGGGTACAGTCAACAATCAAATCATATGAGGAAACAGTCAATATAAATCATAAAGATACAAGCGACAAAATTAAAGTCCTACAGTCACAAGTGGGAGGGGATGGGTGATAAGGAGTGATGGGAAGATTAACAGTAATAGTTGTGCACACTTTGTAAATAGTTGAACAGTGTTGAGGGAATTATTTGTTTAGTAGAGTGATGGCTTTCGGGGGAAAAAACTGTCCTTGTGTCTAGTTGTTCTGGTGTGCAGTGCTCTATAGCATCGTTTTGAGGGAAGGAGTTGAAATAGTTTATGTCCAGGATGTGAGGGGTCTGTAAATATTTTCACAGCCTTCTTTTTGACTTGTGCAGTATATAGGTCCTTGGTTGAAGGCAGGTGGGTCGTAATTGTTTTTTCTGCAGTCCTAATTATCCTCTGAAGTCTGTATCTGTCCTGTTGTGTTGCAGAACCAAACCAGACAGTTATAGAGGTGCAGATGGCAGACTCAATAATTCCTCTGTAGAACTGGATCAGCAGCTCCTTGGGCAGTTGTGATTGTAGGACTGTAACTTTGTCGCTTGTATCCTTATGATTTATATTGACTGTTTCCTCGTATGATTTGATTGTTGATTGTACCTTATGACTATCATTAAGTGTTGTACATTATGATTCTTGATTCTTAACAATATATCTTTTCTTTATTATACTGAGAGTATTTACACCAAGACAAATTCCTTGTGTGTCCAATCGCACTTGGCCAATAAAGTATTCTATCCTATTCTATTCTATTCTATTCTATTCTATTCTATTCTATTCTATTCTATTCT
>BLBF01000002.1:74659557-74682936 GCA_015471245.1 Laticauda colubrina
AGATATAGATATAGATATAGATATAGATATAGATATAGATATAGATAGATATAAATCTCAAATTTATGTTTTTTTAAAGAAAATCACAGTAACACTGAAACATCCATTTGCTTAGAGGTGGCATTTAATAAAGACAGGACCAGCAGTAAATGAGATACAACTCAATAGCAAAAGGATCCATGTAGTTTAGAAGAAATGTGTTCATCCTTGTGGGGTCCTTGGTGCTCTCTGAGCTTGCTGGTTTTCTTGCAGAGATATTTCATTATCCAAACTAGGTAACTTCATCAGTGTTAGTCTACTAGCACTGTTGATGTCATATAGTTTAGGTAATGAAAAGTCTGCAAGAAAACCAGTAAGCTCAGAGAGCACCAAGGACCCCTCATTTCAACCTCAAACAATAAATATTCTCCTTTATTGGTTAATCCTTGTCCCTGATAGTTACATAGGAGTGTCCTCTAGGCATAATCTAACAGTATATCTAACTGAATGTCATCTATGATGACAGGATAAACTAACTTGCTGCTTCCCAGATGGTTCTCCTCATTCCTATCAGCCCAGTCCAAAATGACCAGTGTCATGTTATGGAAATTGTAGTCCTAAACATCTGGAAGTTCTCTTCTAATTTATGCCAGTTTGGAAGTGATTCTTGAAATTTTCCAAAAGTTGTTCTATCTCTATCCAGAGATACTGAACTTGAGATTTATTGAAAGAAAATCATATACTTTCCCATTGAAATGCAGCTCTTCCCAGGTCTCACATGAACTTTTCTATTTACTATCTTTAAAATTTACCTTGATTGCTTCCCCCCTCCCCAGAATAATCACCTTTCTCCTGACTCTTTCCCACTTTATAAATGCATGGCATTTCCTTTTAGAAAAAACTTCATTATAAATGTTGTACTCATTTGCATCCGATAGCACATTTAACCTTCATGCCAGGGACAATGGTACCCTGTGCATGTGGGCATGTTTAAAATCCTATACTCAGGACTGGATTGGAAATAAAAGACCTGGAGGCAAGGAAAGTGAATCCTTAGCAGGCATCCATAGGATTACATTTGCCCCTTTTCCTCTCTTGCTGGTGCAGGAAGAAAGTGGCCCACACTTGCTATGGGTAGTAGAGAAGAAACTAGAAATCTGCAGCACTTTTCTGCCTCACTAATTTTCAGAATGGAAGAAGATTTTTGTTTTGTTTGGTTTTTTGAAAATCAAAGCTTCCTAAAGATCTTGTAGAGGGCATGGAAAGGGTCTCATAACCTATTGATCCTCTTTTTGTTCAATCCAATTCACTTGACGCTGGGCATGTGGTAAATAATGACCCCACGTTATGAGAATTTTTCCCTTCTGGTGTACATGCAAGTGGTTGGTTTGTGCATATCCTGTTGTAATGAAAATGAGGCTGATTTACAGAGGGCTACCCAAAGTTAAGTTATTAATTAGAAGATGCATTACTGACCCACAAAATGTTCCTTCTGAGCGGTCGCTGCCCACCGACCTCAGAAAGACAAAAGATTCCATTTTACAAAATCTAGTTAACATATCAAAGAGCAGTAAATGTGCAAATTGCTGTCATAAGGCATCCTTTATTGCTTTTCCTTTTCAGAACAGGGCCTTCCCCTCCCCCCCCCAGCACTCCCTCCAAGCCTCTTTGACAAGGTTACTCATTGGAAAGAAGAGCAGCTATTTTATGCTCTTCAGATGTTTACCTTCTGTAAAAGACACTTCAAAGATTGCTTATGGGAGTCTCCCATCACCCAGCAAACACTTTAAACCCATTGTTGTGATGGATGGATCCTTCCTGCAGATTTAATAAATATAAGCAGAAGCCAGATCTGTTTTTCTTTTCTTTTTTTGCAGGGCCAGCTGTCTGCACAATAGGCAAATCGTTCATGGGTGGCCTACACGGACGGGCCTCTTTAGGAAAAAAAAAAACCCCTAAATAACTGTTTTATGCTTTCTTTCTTGTGTCTCCACCACTGCATTACTTTTATTAATGCTACTCCGGTACTTTTCTCCCATTTCTGCAGAATCGAATGGATCATAAATATCCCATATCATTCTTCAGAAATCCCACACTCAGGCTCATTCTTACGTCCTGTTTAATCATCTGGGTGCACACAGGTGGGTGAATGCGGTGATTTACCAAATGGTATCTTAGCAGGGGGCCATCCAATCCGACCCACCACAGGCCGGTCATCAGTAGCAACAACCTGCCTGGTGAGAAAATTTTTTATCGTGCCTTTCATTTGCCAGTTCTCCGAGAACAAATGGCCAGGTTGTAAAACAAGCTTTTCAAGATGTGAACCTTTTGCTTGGACTAACTCAAAAAGAAAAGCTCCCCCCCCCCGCCGCCGCCGCCCCCTTTCTCTCTCACACACACACACACACACTTATCCATTTATTTTTAAAAAATTGTTTCACTTCTCTCATCAAAAAATTGGACTTGAATTATGATTCAATAGCCACCTTACTTTGATATTATGGGGTAGAACATGTAATATATGCATTTATTCATGCACAACACATGCATTGACTTAGATAGATACAGATCATCCTTTTTCATATACAAATAAGGTTTACACACAATAGCATTTCCTAGTGAACTGGCTTCACTGGGAGCCAAGACAAGATGAAAACTAAATTTAATGCATTAATCTATAGATTTGGACAGATTTAGGAACCGTTCCTGATGGAGCAAGTTCTCTTCCTTGAAAGGGGGGAGTAAAAGTAAGAACCTGTGATTCCCCAAAAGTTGTGAACCACAATTTTGAGTAGCCCCAGCTAGCATGAACAATGGGAAGAGATACTGAGAGTTGTAGTTCAGCAACATCACCACACAGCATGATCAGTCATATTCATCTCTCCAAGACAGTCAGCAACTTCCTAATCAATGTCTTCAATATCATTTTAAAAAACCCTGAAATCTGATTGCAACAATGCCACATTGTGGTTCATGCGGCAAAATACCTTTGGAGATTTGTATTTCTTTCCCTCCAATCCAGATGGCCCTTGCTTACTTCTAGGGAAGAAATGTTGAAAAGGACTTCCTGTTGTGGTTTAGCCTTGGTGGAGCAACAGAATTTTTCTCTTTTTTTTTTCCATCTCCTTTCAGTCCAGAAAACATTTTCTTAGAGGAGAAGAGTTTCAAAAATGCCAAAAACTTATAAAATAATGTCTAGTGTAGTGCAAGGGTTCCTGACTTTGGCTACTTTAAAACCTGTGGACTTCAAGTCCCAGAATTCCCCAGACAACCCTGACTGAGTGCCTAATCATCCTGTGTTCTAGGCCACGGTTGTCAAACTCGCAGCTGTCATTTGCCATCACATAGCATTTTGCAACTTTTTCTCGTTTCATGGAGCTGGGGTGGCCATGGCCTGCATGTGACACATCCAGCTCACGGGTTTGACATCCCTGTTCTAGGCGGTTCTTTTAATTTAACTTGTGGCTTGCGCAGTTATCCTTGTTTTGCCCGCATGTTCTGACTTCTCCATCTACTGGGTTGTCCCTGGTCCTCAATAGAAAGAAAATGTCTGCCTTTTGCTAGAAACAAAGTAGAATCCACTATATAGAGCTACTCCAAATGCTGTTGCCTAAAGAGCAGTTATTTAGACCCATCCCAGAAGCCATCATATAAACTCTAGCCAAATAAATTAGACTAAAATGATATTAAACTAAATCAAGTTTTTATCCTGATCTTGATTATTTTGGGAATGTGGTCATAGTCTCCAAGTCCAGTTGTTAAACATTATACTAATCTTCAAATCCCTCTGTTAACCATTTGTGACTTCTCTTTTCTTTATTTGTGTGGGTGTGTATTTGAATCACCTTTTGCTTTTTGCACACCAATTTGTTTTCTTTTTTGTTGAAGGTGTTAGACATATGTTTTTGTTTTGTTTGTTTTTCTGTTTTGCATTTTACCTTTTATGATAATACAAAATAAATATTTTTTTTCAAAAAAAGTTAAGTGTTCGTGCCTAAGGCCAATCAGTTGACCCATGCAGTGTGATAGTCCTCCTTCAATATACTTTACAGCAGGCGTGTCAAACTCATGTAGTCATGGGGGCATGACATGATATATTTTCCCCCTTTCACTAAACCAAGTGCGGGTTTGGCCAGTGCGTGATGCATCCAGCCCGGGGGCCAGGGGTTTGACCACCCTGCCTTACAGGCAGCAAATGTAAAAAAATCACCTTTCTCCATTATCCTGTCAATGGAATATAAAGCCACCATGTGAGAGTAACAAACAGTGCTAGAGGTTCACTGTACAATTACTGACAGAGTGGTAAAAATCATTATTTCAAAGGCCAAAGCTGTGATACAACAATGAAGTTATCCAAATAAAGTTTTAAGCTTAAGTAGAAGATGAAGATAAAAAAGTAAGGTGCAGTATTAGCAGACTGTTTCCAAATAGGCAGACTGAATCCAATGAGTTAAGAACTGGCAGACTGCATTTCGTTTTAAAAGTCAAACAGACTCAATGCATCAAAGCAAAGTACTTATCAAACTGAGCTCTTCACAGAATTGATCCAGGTCACAACTGAGATACAAGCATACTGTATGCCAAGATGCTTCTTATTACATGCTCCTTCATACAAAAAGTTCAGAAAATTCCTTGACTTCTATTGGTTGCTAGGCAATAGCTATGCAGGATTCTAATTAGGTTTGCATTCTGTGTGACCCCTCCCCTTTTTTCTTTTTGTCAAAGCTGAAGACAAATTAACCCTTGATTTGCTGCTTGGTGAGGTTCCTGCCATCATTATTTCCACATGCAGCAATAGCCAGCTAGGTGGCACCAGCTCCAAGATGTTCTGTTTGGGAGATTAACTGTCAAAAATAAGTTATTCTATCAATAATTCATCCCAGTAGGGTGTGATGATATTAACCAACTTCATAAACATATTTTCAGTTCAAATATTGCTTTGGGATCTGATTCTGCCACAACTAGTCATGTTCTGTCAATAATTTTCTCTACAGTTGGCATGACTCTACCCAGTATTTTAAGGACTCAGACAATATATTCTTAACCAATGCCTTGGTAATGTGCTGCTAGATTACATGCACTAAGACCCACAGATTTCACTTTTCAGAGTAATTTCAGGCTGAATGGCTCAAAAAAGATGAAAGTGCTACTACAAGCTGTGATCTATCCTCCTCTTTCTACTTTCTTTCTTCATCTTCATCAAAATTTCCAGCATTTTCACTACCAAGATACCCTGCAATTTCATTATGGAGTTGAAATTATAAAAGGTTACTAGTTGCTTCACCAGCCAAATATAAACTTTGTCCATTATGACCAAAGTTTATGTTCTGCCAGTGCCCATCAGCTCCATCTATGTTGCAATGTTACGCTTTCTGCTGAGTTCCATCGGATTGGCACACCAAACATAAACACGATTAAGACTTCAAAGAACAAAGAAAGCCTGTGCTAACAAAATAAAAGTGATGCCATTTCCTGAAATGTAATGATGTTACGAGAAAGTAGTATATCAAGATCATTATCAAGAAGACCATAACCCTAAACATTTTTTAAAATTTCAAACTCTTCTGAAGTATAATAGTAAGAAGGAACAGACAAAGTGATTGGGTGAGTAATAGGGGTCTCCTAATATACAATTCAACAGATAACAAACCAGTCTTCCATTGTTCTGGCTGCACAGAATTCCATTGTTCATTTCTGCAAATTACTTTGCTTGCCCTCAAGTATGCACAGAATTTTCTACCGAAGAAAACCATGTCAAGATATAGATATAATATTTGGCTGGATGTAATTATTCCTCTGTCACTCTAATAGCTAGCTTCCTTCTAGGAATTTAACGCAATGTTCAGAATACTCTCCTTCCAGTGTAATGTTCAAAATAAGTTTGTGTGGTAGATTGGGTGGAAAAATAATTGTTGGCTCAAAGACTGAGCTTCATGAATGAGGGGGAATTTGAAAAAAAAAAAAAAAGCAATTACCCAGGCATTTTAAGCATTTATCATACTGACATAGAAATCAGAGTAGCAGATCTCAAAATGTTCAATTGTAATCATTTTTAAGTTATCTCACATTTTTTATTCCTTTTAAAGAACATATTGCAACAGGAAGTCTTTCTCAAAACAAGACAAAGAGCGGGGTATCTCCATTCTTACTCACAACCTTCAGCATCTCTGTTAAGAGTCCTTTTGACCCATCGCTCTCTGCTGCCTTCTTTCCAGTCCTCAGCTTCCCTTACAGCTGATGGCAATTAAATCTATAGTTGTAAAAAAAAAAAAGCTTCACTTCATACCACTCTGTTGTAATTATAACTTTGCTGCTGACTTCCAGATCTGACAGGCTCCATCTTGTCTGCCTCTGGATGTTGCGGCTTTTCTCTACAACCTCCACCTCATTTGGAAGAAAATGAATGGTACCAAATGCCAAGGATCAGAAATACATATAATAGAAAGTACAGCAAGCCAGAAGAGGGGTGGGGAGAACTTTGGAAGGTAGGCAATTATATAGATTTTGTTTATGGGCTTTCAAACAGTATTATCCTTTGCTGCTAAAAGATGTAATAAAAATAATAATAAAATATCAACAGTAATCAGAAATTAAATAGTAATTAGAAGGCACAAATTTTTACCAGCTCTGATTCACTTTCTCAGATGTACAGAGTGGCTAGGCTGTTGTAGGATTTAAATGGAGATGAAGCAGAAGGAAAGGTGGGAGAAAGGGAGAAGATATTGTAGGTTGATTGTGCAGATGCAACTTATATGTGGACCTGATTACAAGTACATTAACACTTGTGGTGTGTGGAAAAAAAAAAACAATTGCATTTGTTGAGATCTTGGAAGGTTGCCTGGAACCTTTTGATGTATATGACTTCAATCATTTTTTCATTCTGCTCAGCAGTTAAAAACCTGATTTTCTTAAACAGTCACCATGGATTTGCTGTAGAGTGTCCTAGGGCAATGCAATGCTTTAATATGACTTTATCTTTGTTTTGAGCCTTGATGTCAAACTTGTGTCCATTAATTATTTTAAGCAAAGTTTGTCCATTTCTCCTAAGTAACATCCAAAAGGGCATTGTTGCCAAGCTATTGCATCTATCACATCGGCAGGCTTATACTTGCATATAGATAGCTGCCTAACCTGAAGAAGATTCTCATAAGCAAGAAGAACAGGACAATGATGTCAATATGGGAACTAGACCTTGGTACAAACCCAAATGTTTATTTGCCTCTACACCCATGCCAGCAACACCATGCCAGGCACTAACAAACATCCCACACAATTAGCAATGCCTTCCCATGCTCTTCTCCCATCTCATTCCAATTTAAATCCTACTCCATTCTATGCATGTGGTGAAGCAAACTGAAGTTTTCGAAAACTTATGTCTTATTTATTAGTTAACAAAGGTGCTGCCAGATTCTGATTTTATCAAACTGAACTATTTCACAAAGCTGATGTTAAGTGTGGAATTCCTGTGATTGACTGTTTGGCTATTGTGTTTTTATTATTCCATAGCTTTGTCATAGTTCTTCTCATGGATGTTTGATTAGAAATCATTCTTGTTTCATATACTTCATAACTAAACTGCTGGAAGCCCTGTTGATTGAGACAGGGATAAATTGAGAAATGTCATAGCATGAATTTATAAGGCATAATATCCATACAATTGACATTATGTTTTGGACCAAGATAATCCAGAACTACCAGAAGAACAGACATATCATCTGGAAATTCTAAATAGTTTAGATTCAAGGCATTAAAAAAAAAATCTGCTTTCACTGAAGGTCTTTTCAGTAGCAGCACCTCTATTATTAAGTAGCATCTCTAGATAACTATATCCACCTTGGTTTTCAGGAAGCGAACAGAAGAACAAGGCAGGCTTTTGTAACAGTCTTTGGTTCTAATTTACTGGGGTCCAGTTATGCTTTTTATTTGGATGATTTCATAATTTTGAATAGACAAAATTTACTTTTATGTAAAGCAATCATAGGTTATTCCTGGATGGAAAGGGTGGAAATTAAGCAACTAAAAATAAACAGACAGCAAGAATTGTGGCTCAAATTTGCAAATGTTGATTGTCCTTGAAAACCAACAGTAGGCAAATGATATTGTGCCTGTATTTCTGTAAGGCACTGTAAGAATATTATATTTAGACCAGAACAAAAAAGGCAGAAGGACTTTAGAAGTGTCTTTGAACATGCAACTGGGACAGAGATCTTCTGACTGTGTCTTCTAAGTAGGGTTATCTACTATAGGGGGACCCTAGCATTATTGCCTTTTCTCATAAAATACCTGCAGTGTTTTGTTTTATTTGAAGGCAAAACTCATGAGAAGTTACTCTTGTTCAGAATTTGGAAATTGATTAATGATTAAACGTATTTAGATTAGTTCTGTGCAAAGTGGTAAAGATTTGCTGATGACACAGATGCATTCTTGGGGGAAATGGATGTTAATTGCTGTCTAGACATTTTATTACTACAGTGGGGGTACTGCCATTGACCATTGTGCTCCTTCTTCTTACTCTTCTTTTTTTAACACGTTAGTCCAAATTAAATTGTTTGTTTTTTGCAGAGATAATATTATCATTTCAGGGTATGTAACTGAGAAGGCCAAGATAGCAATCTTAGTAGTTCCAAGGCAAAATGCCATGTGCACATTTCCAAATGATGGGAACTAGATTTATTTTATGAAAGCCAAATTCTCCAATTTGTAATACATAAACTATATCTACATTTTTAATGACCTTGCACTATGGGCCATATTTGCATTTGATGGCTGGGATTAAAAGCCTTCCTTCTACACTCACACACATACATACATGACTTCCACTTCTAGTCAGTGTTACATTGCATAGCAATTGTTTAACTAATTTCACTGTGATTGATGGGAAACTCTGCCAGCTTGTTAAATGCAACAATTCACTGTAATATTTAGGTATGAAATGTTTTAGACTTTCCTAGAATGTCAAATAATATTCTTGTAATATGTAGGAAAAATAAAGGCACTTTTTTCTTGATGATTCTTCAATTAATTCAATTAATTCTTCAAGTAAGAACACTGAGGGAAAAAAGTGAAAAGGGGATTAACATGTTTTATAAACATTCTAAAAATTAGATTAAATGCCTTGAGTTATTTCTGTTGGCTTTTATTCAGTTTGCACTCAGATGCAAAGAGAGTGCTGCATACATGCAAAACAACATAATACCAAGTTCCCTAAATAATGTTTTTTGAAAAAAAAAACCAAAATAACACTTTGTTTTATTTGTACAATTAGTGTTGATTCAGAAGATCTTCAGAAGGCCCATACAGTTGAAAAAAAATTTAAACACAGCATTATTTGAACTCAGATACATCTCCTAAAAAATTGAACATTGTTATGACACATTCAATTTCTTTTCCCAAATTAAAAAAATATTAAGTGGTAACTGAAAAAAATGAAAAAGCTTGAAGAAAATGAAAATATGGTTCCGACAAATATAGATCTCAAAGACCTAGGTAAAATTTAAAACATAAGTTGAGACATGTGCTCAGCACATCTTGTTTAAAAAGGAAAATCCTCATATGCTTCTTCAGGAGCTATTTAAAAAGACAATTATTTGATGATATTCCAGAAATATGAGCAAGTAGAAAAGGACAGAGAGACACAATTATAGATAGAAATTCTGATCATCAAGTCTGAGAAAGTTTAAGATAGAATGGGCACAATGTTACCAAAACCAAGATTGATGATAATGATATGAAACAAATGAATACATATAAACAATATTAACATGAATATGATAAAAAATAACAAGCAGCAAATAGTAGTTTTCAGAACAGAAGTATGGGTCAAAAGCAGGACTACAGAGATTGGGTTTGTTAAAAAAAAAAACAATGGAGCATGCCATACTAACGTATACTAAAGCCCATGTCACACTGCACCAACGGATGGAAAGAGGATGTAAAATGGAGAAAAACACTTGCCATCCATTGGTTAACGCGATGCTTCCGTTTTGTACTCACTGCATCCATTTTTCTTCCTCTCTATCCGTCCAGCATCCGTCAACTAAAGTTCCATCCGCTCAAAAAGTTTTGAGCTGCTCAAAACTTTTTGAGCAGAAAATGTATCCAACGCGTCCGTTCTGCATCCGCAACGCATACGGGGAACATCCGTTCTACATCTGTTGTCATCCGTTACGCGTCCGCTATATCTGCTAGGCATCCGCTGTGCTTCCGCGCAACTCAAATCCGCTCCAGCAGAAAGCGGACACAGGGAGGAAGCAGAACAGACACGGAACGGATGTGCAGCGTTAGTAGCACGGACGGAGAAAGGATGAAAGTGGATGCAGCTCGCAAACAAAGCATTTAAATGGAAAAAACATTCGCAGAGGGGACCTATCTCGGATATTAAGGATGTCTAGAGGATGCCTAGAGGATGCAAAAGGACACATAGGGGAAAACCTATATTGCCTATAAAAAGGGGGAGCAACTCACCAGGATCTCACTTTCAGACCAGCAGCCCTGCTGTGCAGACCTCTGCAGCCTTCATCTGCCTCTTGCGCTTCCACAGCATCCAGTCATGTCCACCATGGATCGTAACACAGTCCTTTTGGTAGCCACCATCATTCTGCAACAGTGCGAAGCCATCTACAGGCTCTTTCAACTCTACTATGGGAAGAAAAGGAGGCGGCCAAGAAGCATCTGGGTCCAAAGATGGATCGGGAGAAGAGCAGAGTACGGACTGTACAACAAGCTGATGGTGGAGCTGAGGAACGAAGACCCTCGTGCATTCCAGAACTCCATGAGGATGCCTCCAGCCATGTTTGATGAAGTTGTGGAGCGACTGACACCCAGGTTGACCAAGCAGAGCACCAACTTCCGGCCCAGCCTGGACTCTGGGCTCAAGGTGGCACTGACTCTGCACCACCTGGCCTCAGGGACCACCTACAGGAGCATGCAGTACAGCTGGAGGGTGCCACACAACACCATCAGCATTGTGGTCAGATAAGTGGTACAGGCCATCATCGAAGAATACATGGAGGAGCTCCTCCAGTGCCCCTCCACTGAAGAAGGCTGGAAGAAAGTTGCAGAGCAGTGATATCAGAGGTGGAACTTCCCCCACACCATTAGAGCCATAGATGGCAAGCACGTGGCCTGCAAAGCTGGAGCCAAGTCAGGGTCCACTTATTTCAACTACAAGGGCTTCTTCAGCATCGTCCTCTTCGCCATGATTGATGCTGACTACAAGTTCATGTACATCGATGCTTCAGGCAACAGGCCAGCTTCAGATGCCCAGGTATACAACGCCAGTCACCTCAAGGAGGGGCTGGAATGGAGGCAAGGGAAAAACCTGATAGACACTGAGGATGTGCAAGGCCCCAACAGAGCCTCACGTGAAGGGAAGAAGCAGCGCAACCTCCTGAAACACTGGTGCAACTCCCCAACTGGAGCAGTGGAGTGGCAAGACAGAATGATAGATGCTTAATGGATGCTTCCTTCAGCCTGTCTCATCACACAGATGAGATTGGGCCATGTATGTTGGGTGGGCCTACAATGAGCAGGGCATTTAATAAAGAGTTGTGTTTATGTTGACATGTGTGGATTAATGATTACATTAGTATTGATAATGAAGGGCCATAGGTGTGGCACCTGGGAGGGTGGACCATACAGTCCCACTATGCTTGCACTGGAGGTTTATCTATCCCCACAGCTATCTCAACCCATCCCACAGCTATCTTAACCCATCCCACAGATATCCTAACCCATCCCACAGGTATCCCTGCCCATCCCACAGCTATTACCCATCCCAAAGGTATCCCTGCCCACCCCACTGCTATCCTTACCCATCCCACAAGCATGCAAAGGCTTAAACCATTTCTAAAAGTTTCCACCAAGACTTTATTGACAAAAATAAATGAAGCAAGTGTGTGAAGCAAAGATAATCTTTATTAATAACAAGCTGTAAAAGAAAAATGACCCAAGTCAAGTGTCCAAATAAAGTCTACAAGTAGCCACCCAGTCTCTGGCACTCTTCTCTGTCACTCAGAGGTGTGCCCAGTCTCAGGGGTGAAGGGTCCAGGTGCTATGGAGGTCGGTGTTGCTGGAGTGCAGGTCTGAAGCGCCACTGGGGTGCCTGGCCCCGAGAGGACAACAGGGGATGGTGTGTTGAGGAAGTTCTCAGACAGCTGGCTCAGCCCCGTGATGTTGAGAGCTCCTTCCTCCATGCCATGGGGTGTCAGCCCCAGTACTGATGACAGATGTACTGAGGCCGGGCTTGGCTGTGGGGTGGAGGAAGGAGCAGTGTAGTGGGGCTGTCTGGTCTGCAGCTGGGTGAGGACTGGCGTGGGTGGCAACGGTGACGTGGGTGGCATCGGTGGCATCAGTGGAACTGGTGGCAACAGTGGCGTCCGATGAGCCTGTGCCTGGACTGGGAAGGGCTGCTGCCTGTGCTGCTGGACCTCCTGGTAGCTGTAGCCCTGGTAAGTGAGGGCCTGTGGAAAGCCTTGGAATGGGAGGGACATCACCTGGGGTGGAGGAGCAGACTTGGACTGGGTGGGAGCAGGTTCATCTGGATCTGGAGGGTTGTGAAGCAGATCGGTGATCCTGTCCTTCACCACCTGGTACTGGGGTTCCGCCATGTCCGTGAGGGTCTGGTTGACATAGGTGAGGAAGGGCTTGCGGTTGGAGGATGAGGAGTCGGTGTGGACCAGCTGAGAGAGGATATCTATGCTGCTCCTGATGGTGTCTCTTATCTCCAGCAGGACAGTGTGGCTCTGCCCCTCCTGTCTGGCTCTCTGCCTTTCTGTGGAGGTGGAGCTGGGGGTGGATGCAGGTAGGACTGTGGTGGAAGTGCCATCTCCTTTCTCCCACTGCGCCAGGGAGTCCTCCACGTGCTCCGCCACGGTTAGAACAGCTGTCCGCGGGTTCTCCATCGTGGCACGCTCCACAGACACCTGCCTGGACACAGGAGCTCACTCTCGGCCAGAAGAGGACTGGGTCTCAGTAGGCTGCCTGAGAGAGAGGGTTGTGAGAGGGGCTGCTCCTCGGTGGCAGATCTCACCCTCCAGGAAGCTGCACTTGGCCATGATGTAGGTCTCTGTCCGTCAGCTTGACCGCGGCCTGGACAGATTTCTTGAGGTGCAGCTTCCTGTACCAGGTGTGCATGTGCTTCCACCAGCCAAGGAGTACCTCCGAAGTGTAGCCTAAGCTCTCCGCCTTCTCTCTCCAAGCAGCCTGCTTCTTTTTGGTGTCCCTGTAGAGCCTGTGTCCCTTCCGCCATAGATAGTCATTCTCTCTCAGCCACTCCAGCACCTCTTCCTCATGTTTCTCCTCGATGGAGTATTGCCTCCTCTCCCGTTCTCACATATGCCTCTTCCTCCCTTTGGCAGGACCACATGGGCCCTCATTAGAGGGGCTTCCAGGTTGTAGGGGCTGCTCCTCCACACCACCAGCAGCAGCAGCAGCAGCAGGATCATCATCAGCAGCAGCAGCAGCAGCACCAGCAGGACCAGGATCAGCAGCAGCAGAGTAAGCACCAGCAGTGCCAGCAGCACCAGGAGCACCAGCAGGACCAGGAGCACCAGCAGGACCAGGAGCATGAGCAGGACCAGCAGGACGAGCAAGATCAGGAGCACGAGCAGGACCAGCAGGACCAGCAGGACGAGGAGCAGCTTTAGCAGAGTAAGCACCAGCAGAAGCACCACCGCCAGAAGCAGCATCAGCAGCTCCTCCAGAAGCAGCATCAGCAGAAACACCACCGCCAGAAGCAGCATCAGCAGAGTAAGCACCAGCAGAAGCACCACCGCCAGAAGCAGCATCAGCAGAGTAAGCACGAGCAGAAGCACCAACGCCATAAGCAGCAGCAGCAGCTCCTCCAGAAGCAGAAGCAGCAGAAGCCCCAGCCCCAGAAGAGCAAGCCCGTGCTACAGAAGCCCCGGCAGAACCAGAGTGAGGGCCAGGGGGTGGGAGGGTGGCCCTGTCCCTCTTGCCAGGGCTGGCAGCAGATGGCTGAGGCTTCCTCTTCTTCCCCATGGTTGTGGGGTTGCTGGCTGGCAGCAAGGCTGGCAGGCAGGCAGGAAGGCTTGCAGGAAGGCAGGCAGCAAGGCTGGCAGGCAGGCTGGCAGCAAGGCTGGCAGCAAGGCTGGCAGGCAGGCAGGCAGCAAGGCTGGCAGGCAGGCAGACAGCAAGGCTGGCAGGGAGGCTGGCAGGCAAACTGGCAGGCATCAAGCCTGGCAGGCATGCAGGCAGGCAAGGCAGGCAGGCTGGCAAGGCAGGCAATCAGTCAATGTGTTTGGAAGCAGATCTTTCCTCTGAATGGTGACCTGCTTGGGAGCTGCTTCCCTTTATATCCGCAGGGCTGACGCAATGCATCCTCCCTGCATGCACAGTGAACGCTTGGCATCCGCTAGGCATCCACTAGGCTTCCGCTCTGCATCTGCTTCATCCGCTCAGCATCCGCTGTGCATCCGCTTCATCCGTTTGGCATCCACTCTGCATCCGCTCTTTCCGTTCCACGTCCACTTTGCTGCGGTCCCCCGGAAGCCTTGCAGATGTGCCACCCGCTCCCATCCGCTTCCATCCGCTAGGCTTCCGTGGAGCATCCGCTTTCCATCCGCCCTGCGTCCTCTCCCCGTCTGTTCCTTTCCGTGTTGTCTGCTCTGGTTATGCAAATTTTTGCCCCTTTTGAGAGCGGATAACAACGGATGGAACATTTTTCTCATCCGCTGTGTCCTTTTTACAAATGTTTTGCATCCGTCGGCCAGTGTGACAGGGCCTTAACATATGGAGATGCCTAAAACAGAAAAGATCAAAATAGTTGGGGGGGAAATAAGTTACTGAGAAGAAAATGTACAATAAATGTTACTAGGGTAGGGGGAGTCAAGTTTCAATATAATAGGATAAAGACATGCAGATGACAACTATTTGATTATTTGCATGAGAGAAGAGATTATTAGAATGCAAAGCAGGAGACAATGAGAATGCAAACTGAGAAAGAGTTGAAAGACTGACAGAAGGTTGATGCCCTCACCACTAGCCTCTTGGAATGATGTCTTCATGAACCAATGTAGCACATAGGTAACTATTTTTGAAGAGATTACTTACTTTATATATCTCCAACAGGAAAAAGAAAGGTATAATGTTAATTCTGAGGTCTACAATATGGGCTGCTTTGGCTAAAAAGAAATGAGTACAGTTTCCTTAATCTAGTCCAGGAGTGTTAAACTCACGTCTTCACAGCGACATCACGTGACATATCGGGACTTTTTTTTTCCCCTTCGTTAAACTGGGCATGGGCAGGGCTAACACATATCACAATTTTGGGCCGAGAGTTTGACAGCCTGATCTAGTCCAAATAAAGTTATCATGAGTATGCCACAAGGATCCCTTAACGGAGCATAGGACAATGAGGTGAGGGGGGAATACAATTACATCCCAAAGTTTCTTGGGATTTAGTTAAATTGAACATGTGGGGTGGAATTGGGCAAAATAAATTCTTTCTATCCTTATAAACTGTATATATTGTCCTGATCAGCATAATTGTTTCATTAATATTCCTCACATAATTTATGAAAAACATATTAAACTATGATTCTTCACTGCCTATTTCAAATATTGCAGATTGTTCAATAACGTACCAATTGCTCAAATACAAATCAAGATGACAACTTTGTTAAACAAGCCATGCTAGAAAGGGTGGCTTACCACACTATGACTGGAAAATAGCAAAATATTAGTATTTTCCAATCATTAAAAGCACAAATGATGTTCTTGGATTATCTGTAAATTAAAATTTCTTCCCTTGAAAAAGAAGCCACAGAATCACAGAGGTGGTCTTCATCAGGTTCTGACCAGTTCTGGAGAATTGATAGCGGAAATTTTGAATAGTTCAGAGAACCGGCAAATCCCTCCTCTGACTGGAGATTTTACAGTATCTTTCCCCTGCCACACCCACCAAGCCAATGCCCACAGAAACAGTAGTTAAAAAATGGAATCCCACCACTGCACAGAGAGCAATATTTTTTGCAGATGGCAACCATCTTGAGTTAATGTTCTCTTTAAAATTATTATGTACTCTCTTTTTTTCTCAATTTAACCAAAAAGGGTTTTAAAAGTTACTATAGAACCGAGACTGAAGGATGCTTGTTAGAAGAGACAGGGAGGAAAAAAAGAATATAGTTAGTTATCACTTCTAAGCAAAAAGAAACAGCCTTCTTATGATCCTGCAAATTCCAGAGGTAAGACCATTTTCATGCCTGCAGTCATATCTCTATGGTAGATTTGTTCAAACTGTCTTTTATGCATTTATTAATCCAATGTATCCATATTAGTTATATAATATTCTTGACCTTTGTATGCAGATCAATCAATAAGTAATTGATAGAAGGCTTAAGTATGGGGTTTTTCCACATCCTCCCAAGTTTTGGTCCTGACGTTTGCAGAGAGAGATTTCAAAAGGAAACTGGAGTTTCAGCCTACATCATACTTCAAAATAATAAAGAAGAGGTGGCTCTCAGAGGTTCAAGAAGATGTGTTAAATTCTTGTTACAAAATTCCTATTTTAAACATCTTCCTTGTGGGAAGTTATTCAGCATCTTCTCAGCAACAGAATGATTGAAACCATCATCTTTACCAGATACCATGCAGTCCAAATATAATGCATTCACCACCAAACGGGCCACCTGGTTCCACTCTGAAAAAGTCAACCGGTCACAAAGAAACAGTTTTTGTCAGATTCATCCTCCAATCTGAGTACTGTTTATCTTTATTTTTCTGCTTCCTTATTTCTTCAATGCAGAGGATCGTATTGGGCAGAAACAAGCTACATACATGTCAGCCACATTGGAAATGCAGCACAAATAATAATAGATTTAGAAATATATATATATACAAAACACACACACATACACACATACACCTAATAAAAGAATTTCCTTCCCTAGTAATAATTAGAAGAAAGAACAATCATTTCTTTGGTTATTTCTTTAAAACAATTTTCACAAAAAATTTTTCACAAAAGCCATCAGCAACAATAGGAACTGTTCAACACCCTTTCAGAACACAAGGCGCTTCACTGCACCCACCCCAGAACAGTTCAAACTTCAAAGTCACAAAAACCTATAAAGATCCATCCCCTTATCCAACCATTTTGTCAGCTGCACCAGAATCACAAACCCTGGTGGTTCTGCTTCAGCAATAAACCTTACTTTCCAATCAGCCTCCATGTTGTTTCCAGTGTTTTTCTCCCAGCTTGGAACTGAATGAACCAGATGGATTTTCCTTCCAATACATTTTAAATTGGAGAAGTGCAGATTTTGAACTATCTGCAATCAGTCATCAGTCATCAGTTCAAGCTCTCACATCCTTGGTCAATATCAGATGGGTGGCACATCAGCCTAATAAATATGTATTATTTATAAATGTATTTATTATTTGTGGTTTGTGTGATAGTTAAAATATTGCAAATATAGATACATTTGCATTCAAATGCAAATTAAATAATTTCTCAGTTATATGTTCTACAAAAGTGATACAATCAATTAACAGAT
This sequence comes from Laticauda colubrina, assembly GCA_015471245.1. Lineage (NCBI taxonomy): Eukaryota > Metazoa > Chordata > Lepidosauria > Squamata > Elapidae > Laticauda > Laticauda colubrina. The sequence continues at coordinate 74,677,053 of BLBF01000002.1, forward strand.
CAATACTCTTGCATGTTTTGCATAAATTATTCTCTCATACTTAAGGCTGCATTGAACAGGGCAATCCAAATGCAAAATTGTGTTTCCATATTTAGCTCATCTTTATTTTGCTGGATTCTTTACAGTCCAGGGTATTCAGGGGTTGAGAACTCGTCATGAAATAAGAGGCAAACTGACTAAAATTAAGAGTTAGAAAGTTGATAACATAGGCAAAACAAAAGAAGTTAGATTGGTGATCTTAAAGCTTTTTCCAGAAGGAATAAAGGGGACAAGAAGGAAATTATGTGCAGTATTAGAAGGGACCATGACAAATTGCAAATTGCTAACTTTGAAAAAGGGAGCAAAAATTAAGTGGCTGAGCTTTGTCCCATCTGGAAGAGATCAGAATTGGAAAGGAAGAATATTGTTGCTGTAATAACTGTCCATCAAATAAAGGGCAAATATATGTTCTGCCACTGACACTAAAATCTTAAAAGTGAACAGAAGTATATGCTATTAAGCAGTTGCCAAATTAAAAATTAGGCACAAAGATCAAGGTATAAAGGGTAGATCTGACACAATCCCAAAGCCGTGATTTTTCAGTTGGAAAAAAAGTATCAGCTTGGAATGGTGGACTGGAGGGAAAATAATAATAATAATAATCCTGTCTGTTATGAACCCAGTCCTCATCTCCAATTACTGCATCTTAAAAAAAGAGGCAAAAGAAAGTAAAATACCAGCTACACAAAATGCAGACGTTTGGCACTAAGCATGCAACTACAACTTTTAACTAGCTGAAATAGTAGATTAATCATCTGAAGATTGAATTCATGAAAGCAACAACCTTAATTCATCAATTCAAACTATAATTAATGTTTGCAGCAAGGAAAAGTAATCTGTAATGAGCAAAACACTTCTCTTTTTTCTTGGAAACAAGGCAGATTTTTTTTTTTTATAGAGATCACATATCTATCATGGCCTATTGGTACAAGTGGTTTTTTGATTGGTCCATTCTTTTTCTAGAGCTGGGACTAGGGGATAAAGTCTGAATCTCTATTCAGCATTCAGCCACATTAGTTCAAGATCTCATAGAATCTTAAGGAATTGTTGAGGTTTTCTCGTCTAAGTTCCTACTCAAGGCTTTATACCAGGCCTATCAAAATGGCTGCCCCCAGGCTGGCTGCATTATGTGCAGGCCATGCCTACCCTAGCTCCACAAAGGCAAAAAACATCATGATACATCACGATATGTCACATGATGCAATCGAGTTTATGCAATCGAGTTTGTGGAGCACTCACAACTGTAAGAGATGAGCTGTTACACTGATAAATTGTTCTCACTATTCTTAGTTCCATTGCTGCCCATGGGTGCTATGGAGAATAAATTGACCCCCTCTTCCTTGTGATGTCCTTCAGGTCACCCCTAATCTTTTTTTAATTAGGCTAAACATGTCTAATTTCTTTAGCTATTCTTCATATAATTTAGACCGTAGACCTCTTATCATCATTGTTGCTCTTCTCTGTACTATTCCCAGCACTCTTTCTAGGGCTTCAGCAACTCTTTTGTATCATGGTGACCAGAACTGGATGCAGTATTCCTAGTGTAGCCTTGCTAGTATAGAGTGGTTCTATCACTTCCTGTGATCTTGATTCTCTCTCTCTATCTATCTATCTATCTCTCTATCTATCTATCTCTCCCCTCTCCCTCCCTCCCCCGCCCCAGGATTGCATTGACTTTTCTGGCAACTGCAGCAACTGATGGCTCATGCTTATGCAGTGATCCACTAGGACACCTAGATCCTTCTCATAGGCACTACTGTTGAGTGTCTACCACTCTACTACTCTATTGTTGTCTCCATTATTTAGTTATCAGTTGGGATGGCATATCAGTTGATAAATAAGTAATACTGCTACACAAGCATCCCAGTCCGATAAAAAAATAATACAGCTAGCTACTCCAGTCCATCTCAAGGCTACCAAGATTGTGCCACCAAAAAAAAAAAAATTCAATATACAAAGCAGCCAATTTTGAATGGGCAAATTTCTATTTTTCAAAAAAAGAGAAAAGAAATAAGATGTAAATGTGGACACAATACTTCTGTGATACAAATTATTTTCCTCAAACAGACCAAAACCATGGCATCAAAATTCAGCCATATTGTGACTGAACAGTAATTCCCATCTGGAAATATTATTAAAAGATATTTATTTTGTGTTGATTTATATCACTATGTTGTTGGAATTTCCTCCAGGAGTTCAGTGAGGTACACATAACTGTTGGTTCTTGAATTTTATCCCAGCAACAAAGTTCATGAGCAAGTTCTGCTCAGATGGAGCTGTAAGTTGTCCAAAATCATCTAGGAAGCTTCTATAGACCTCTTCGTTGTTATTCCTACTCCTTAACCAATACATCACATTGGTTCCTGTGTGTGTCATTGGTTCCCCCCCCCCCCTGTGTGTGTTTGTGTGTGTGTGTGTGTGTGTGTGTCCCTATCTCCAAAGCTGCTCTTTGGGAATTGTTTCCTAATATGAAGCCCAAGATCTACATAACATGATTTTCCCTGGTGTGTGTATGTTGTGAGATTTAGCAGGAGGAACAAAATATTTCCAAATAGTTTTCAAAACTTCAGGAGCTAAACCCTTGACAGATTTAGAACAACTGTCTCCCCATTGAAGTTTCATTGTAAGTAAAACATTTATTTCATAAGGTATTGGTGCCAGCCATAATAACTGTGCTGAACTGAATGAGGCTTGTTTTGTTTTAATTCCTTATAAGATAATTGGTAGTATAATTAACACTGTTTTATTACAGTACAGTTAATTCTTTAAAAAAATCATTCTGTTTGTTCTGAACTACTTACACTGCTAGGAAAAGTGATCTAAGAGTACTTTGAGAGAATTGGGGTTGTTTTACCTCTGGATGGCCATGAAAATTAGTATTTGTGTTGAAGTGTGAGGAGAACTCAATCCCTTCAGAGTACTTGCAAACTGGATCTCTATCGAAATTCTACTCAAATTCTGTGTTCCTGTCCAGTCATTTTAACTTGTATGGCTCTCTATACAAGGTCTTCATGCTGAGGCTTCAAATTACTTTTTGAAAATATTTTAAAGTATAAATTGAAATTTACATCAAATCCATAGCCCACTTAACCCAGCATATTGTCAATAAACCAGCCTGGTCAATAAACACAAGGAGAGTGTGCGTAATCTGAAAGTAGAGTTGATGCACAAGCCACATTTTTGGTTTGGGCTGAGGGGAGAGTTTACCAGGAGAGATGGGAAAAGGGCATATCTGAGCAAGCCAGCCACAACAAAAACGGGTTATGAAGAGCTGGCAGAGAAGCGGATGATAACTAGATGTTTGCTGCTTAGCGAAGAGGCTCGATCCCATGCTACCTGCTGCGACGAGGGTTGTTTCCGTTCACCCTCACATCAATGGGTAGCTTTTGGGGAGGGATTTGCTGTTGTTGTGTGTGGTACCGCTGTCTCCTGTATTATCATCTGAAGGACTCCTGGGGATCTTTTCTTTCTAAAAATATGTGTAATTATTGAAAATAATTTGTCTCCAGAACCCGTAAATAGATTGTTAAAGTGGCAGCCATCCACAGGCACAGTTAGCTATCACCAACAGATGGGGGGCTGGCTTTTAGGATTTCTCTTGGCATGGTACATAGCAAGCATACACGCGCACACATGCACACAAAAGCCTTTTGATTCTTTAAAGGTACACTTTCCCACCCCCTGTCCATGCCTGCTCAAATGTTTGTTTCTCTCATAAACAAAGCATTTTTATGTGTCGAAAGCACCACATGGAAGCTGGCATTGAGCCTCTCTTGAAATTTTTCAACTGGTTCCTGCTTCGTATGTTGGGCGGCCAACATTTTTGAAGAATGCTAAATAGTTTGATAGCCTGAGGGAAGCATTGCCTTCTGTAGGAGGAAAAATTGTCAGAATATTAGTGAATCATTTTTCTCTGCTGAAGTTAGATCTTTTTTTAAAAAAAAAAAAACACCCTTTTTTCCCCCTTAGACTTGCATTCCATTCAAATCTAATGCATTCAAGCATTCCATATTTCCGACTGGGAATTTCAGAGGAAGAACATGCAGAGATTTTTCTGGTTCTCAGCATCTTCCTGACTTTTCAGGAATTTTCCATGATCAGAATACGAACATGGGAATTGCATGGTAGATTAAATGTTAGTTGGTCTATCTTGTTAACAAAACACATGTCTCCCAGTCTCTGTAAGCCAAATATAGAAATTATGGTCATCATGGTTCAGCATCTGCTTCTGTGGAAAACCAGGGGAATGCCAGCATCTGATTGACCTGTTTATTTGTAGGAATGGCTTTTTACATCTTCACAGATGAATTAGAAGTGCAGAGAAGTAATGCAACTCAGTAGTAGAGTGTTTGTTCTGTCTGGATTGTTCTTGGCTCCATCTTCCCTCATCTCCAGATACGGTTGGAAAAAGCCATGCCTAAAGCTTCTGACCAGATAAGGATCAAACACTCTGAGGATTAAAATAACTGTAAAGTAGTTTCCTAGTCTACTATTCATTGACTGCAGACTCCATACAGGATCTTGGATCTCTCCATCTCTTGCAGTTTTATAATGTTGTTTTATATTTCTAAATCTTTTAGAAATATATAGTTTTTAATTTTAAATTATTCAGTTTTAATTTTTTACTGTATTTATTACATTGTACCACCCAGAGCCCCTCTGTGAAGGAGATGAGTAGTTAATAAGGAGAGAGAGAGAGAGAGAGAGATCGACAGACAGACAGACAAGTAAATAATAAATAAATATTCTGGATCAAGCTAATGCTAGTAATGAATACCCTGTCCACTATGTTTACTAAGCTTCATTAACTTAGTCTGAATCTGATCCCATATATCAAGTTTAGGTGGTTAGCAAATAAAAAATAAAAAGATTATTAATGTTTGCATCCAAAATGAATGCAGGGCTTTACGATTTTTTTTGTAGGCCATAGCTATTCCTCTCTTATCTGCATCCAATAGCTGATTGGGGTATCTTAGCCTAGCTTAGCCCAAAACAATCTCAGGATTGCTTTGACTAGCATTAAGCGCCTTTATTATTTCTGCTTTTTATAAAACATGCAAAAAGCCTGCCCTCACCTCAGTTAAGCTCATCTTGCAAACACAGCCAATCAGAAAGTCATTGGAGCCATTTACAGATTCCACCAAATGTAACAAAACATGATTCAAGGAATCAATTTCAGGTAGTCCTCGACTTATAACAGATTGTTTAGTGACCATTCCAAGTTACAACGGCACTGAATAAAGGAACTTAAACTTTAAAATATCAGTCAAAGTTCTAGATCTATTATTTCAACAACAATGATTTCTACTTTAAACAGCCATTAAAATTTAGGCTTATTTTTTCAGTACAAAACCATCTGTTTAACAACAATTCAAAGTGTTTAGCCATCTTTCATTTCACTCTTGGCTGAAGTATGAATATAATTACCATCTGCATTATCAGTGTGGCTAAATGCCCAATTTGGAATATTTTTCTTCAATTCCAAAAAAGATTCTAAATGTATTGAATATAATTCTGGATATATTGAAAATATATAGCTGTATATAGTGCATAGTTTAAAATCCTGTACTGCTATATGGTCCTTTTTTTTCTTTTAGAAGCAAACTCATATCAAAGAGATTTAAAAAACTGAAGTATAAACTGTATGCCGACAAAGTTGTTCACTCCTCTCATCAGAATTACATTCAATTCAATGGCACCTGTTCCTTTTACAATGCAACATAAACAATATGTTGTTTCCATTATTTAGTACCATGTTAATAAGTTCATAATAACATATGAACTTAGCGTTGTTAGCATTAATAGCATTAACTAGGTCCATATGTAGTTTTAGTTTTTATACAAG
>BLBF01000002.1:74693411-74723876 GCA_015471245.1 Laticauda colubrina
TATATGTATATGTATATGTATATGTATATGTATATGTATATGTATATATATATATATATATAAAAAATTTGTCAATCGCTTATAAGATACAGGTATAAGAATAAACATAGTTTTGAATATATGAGGTAGATACTTATAAGAAAAATAAAAAGAAACAATAGGACAAGGACTGTAGGCATGATTGCTTATGCACGCCCCCTACAGGCCTCTTAGGAAGGGGGTGAGGTCAATAGTAGACAGTCTAAAGTTAAATTTATATGTTGCAATATAAATTTATAAATGTAAATTTATAAATTAGAAATATAAATATTTTATTTAAATTTATATGTTACAACATTCTTTCAAAAAGATGGATATGACTCAAATCATATCACTTAATACATTGTCAAATTTCTTTCACTAGAGGAAGTCTACAGTTATAAGTTCTTTGAGGATTCTAATAGACTCAAAATAAAATATTTTGACAGATTAATTTCCATTTCAGGTTAACGTATTCTAAAACTTGAACATAATTATGTTCCATTATCAAGTATTCTAGCTTTTTTTTTTTTTTTGTTTCTCATATAATTTCAAATTTCAGGAACAGACTCAATCAAAATTGTTAACATACTGTACTAGGATTCTTTGAGGCACCTCAAATATCTGGTCCATATTTGGAAACAAATACTTGCTAACATTGATTATATTGCCACTGTTGTATATTGGACAATAATATGTCTGTAGTTGTTGAAAATCCTTCAAATAATCATTCCAGAATAATTGACTTTAAGTAATTATTCCAGATGGTGACCATATTTTCCAATATAATCTCTTCTCACCTATTTTTAAAATATTGTTAGAATTATTTCAGACACTAAACCTTCACAGTTTTGACTACCTGTGGTGGAATATAGTCCAGAATACTAAGAAGAAGTCAGCCATTTCCAAAGAGCAAAGAGACAAGTCAGCTTGGAAACTTTGTTATGCAAGAAGAGAGTGAATTCGGACTCTCCCTAGCCTTTCAAACGGTATATCAAACAGTTATGCAGATTAGTGCTTTAGTCTGGCAAGATTCCGGGCTACTTGTGAGCAACAATGAAGAAACTACTCTGAAGTAACTCTTTAGGTTGTTCTTGGTCCCTCAGACCTAACATTACCCATAGATTCAATTTCACAGAAGTGAGTGCCATCTGGGTGCCATCTATTAGGTAGTATCATCTGGGACCCAGGAAGAGAGCATGTCTATTGTGGTGCTGACCCTTTGGAATATCATTCCTTGAAATATTAGGATGTCCTCACCCTGTCAGTTTTTACAAGGCTTTAAAGACATGAGTTTGTCAGCTGCCCCATAGATGTGGACCGAGCCCATGAAATGGTGGTGTTGATTTCTTGGTGGTGTTTTTTGTGATTTTTTTAAATCTTATCTGCAGATTATGTGTATATTATTCTGTTCTTTGTTTTAGGTTTTTAATGCCACTTTAGTTACTGTTAGTCACACAGAGTCATGAATTTGGGATGGGCAGATATATAAATTGAGATAAATATAAATAAATAATGAAATAGAGTTTGTCCACCAATATTAATGACACTCAAAAGGAATCTATATCCCCCAAAAACACAAATATGTTCTAAATGTTCCAATATCTAAAAGGTTGCCACAAAGAAGAGGGAACGAACCTATTCCCCAAATCACCTGAGGGAGGACAAAAAGCAGTGGAAGGAAACAAATCAAGGAGAGAAGCAACCTAGAAGTAAGAAGAAATTTCCTGACAATTCAAACAATTAATCAGTGGAACAACTTGCCTTCAGAAGGTGTGAATGCTCTAACACTGGAATTTTTAAAGATGAGATTGGACAACATTTTGTCTGAAATGGTACAGGGTTTTCTGCCTGAGCAGGGGGTTGGACTAGAAGACCTCCAAGGTCCCTTTTGACTCTGTTATTCTCTATTCTGTAGGTAAGCCAGAAAAAATATGCTTTGTTATATTTTGAACCAAGTAATTGCCAGGATCTTTACAGAAATACATAGCTTCCCATAAAGGTTAATATTCAATTAACATTCCACATTAATATAAATGATAAAATAAATGCCCAAGAATGTTTTGAAAGGCTGGTAAATGAAAACCTTTTTGTTCAAGAGATCATCTCAGTTTAGCTAGTGAAAATCTTGATGATTTGTCTTGATATATATGGTTTGACTTAGTATAAAATAATTTTCTGTATGTCGGTGAAGATTCTCAGTCATGCAGGTAGAGTTGTCCGGAAATCATGGCACTTGGACTTCTTTTCTTTTTGGTTTGAAAAGTTTCACAACTTATCCAAGTAGCTCCTTCTCCATAGAATGTTCTGTGTGCCTCTTCCAGAATGTAGCAATGTCTTGTTTTAAATTCCAACTCTACAGTTGAGTAAGGATTATCCATTGAAAAGATTTAAAATTAGGGAGGTCACATCTCTAGCAAACTCTATCAGGTTTCCACATTTTGAATCTACCAGCAAAACTGAAAAGCCAAAGTGGGTGTATGTGAGGTATCCCAGCTATAAATTGTTGTAAAGTGCTACGTTGGCCATTTGCTAAATTTCTGCCCAAATGTACTCATTTATATTTTTTAAGGCTAACTAAATTGTGTTATAGTAGTGCTTAAAACCGCAGCCCCCAAATAATCACAAGGCACAACATCTATTTTGTAATGAATAATACATATAGAATTGTTGCATGAGACAAATTATAATGACATTTGTTCATTTAATTAAAAAAAACAACATTGGTGACCATGGGGAGAAAAATCTTCAGAGACTTCTAGTTTCATTTATGTTTTCCAACTTGGAATTATGATATTCTTCTTATCAGGTCCGAAACTCTAGTCTGCGGTAAATTATTTCTCTTATAAAGGAAAAACAAGACCTATAACTTACTTTCTTTACTTTTCACTCTGTAACCTTTAGTCCTTTCATTCCTTCTTTGGGTTACAAGAGTATAAAACCAGTAATTAACAACTTCTTTATTGCCTTTGCAATAGTAATTGCCATGTATAGCCTTGAGGTACTAAGAATAAAAGATTGTTTTCCCTCCCCCTGGCCCCCATATTTAACTAGCATTCAGTAGTTATTATTAGGATGTTGCCAGCACATCACCTTATGTTACAGTCATGTAATTCCTTACATAGTGACCTCTGCATGCAGAAATCAATACTTATGCTGTAATATTTTCCTCTACTTGCTATTCCAGAACAGCTGCCAACAACGATCCCACCCACCCACCCTCCAAAAAACCAGAGCTCAGGAGAGATTAGATATCAATTATTGTGAAAGTGTCTGAAACTTCAAAGGACTGCAGAGAAGGGGAAACCATAGTTTATCAGTAGAGTTTAAGCGTCCTGCAATTATCTCCCATGTCACCCAGATGTAGACCAGTGGTTAGGAATGGAAGTGAGAAGACTTCAGAGAGAAAAGGAAAACATACTGAGGGTTTGATATGAATGGAGGAGTGAATAAAAATGCAATTTATGCCTTGCTGGTTTGGGGCAAAGTTGGACAACGAAATAGCATACAAACCAACAGCAAATATAAATATTGTTCTTATATTCCATTTTCTCATAAGTGAATAGTGCAGATTTGCAATAGAAAACTAACATTTTGTTAGGCACATACCTGACAAGACAGATTGGTTTGTAGCAAAAGCTTTAAATGCAGAATATAGGTAGTCCTCAACTTATCACCACAATTGAGCCCAAAATTTCTGTTGTTAAATGAGATATTTGTTAAGTGATTTTTGCCCCATTTCATGACTTTTCTTGCCACATTTGTTAAGTGAATCACTGCAGTTGTTAAGTTAGTAATATGGTTGCTAAGAGAATCCACTGGCTTTACTCGTCAGAAAGTCGCAAAAAGTGATGACATGATTCTGGGATATTGCAACTATCATAAATATGAGTCAGTTGCCAACTGTTTAAAATTCAATTGGAGGCTGCAATGTCATAAGTGTGAAAAATGGTCGCAAGTCATTTTTTTCATTGCTGTTATAACTTTGAATGGTCACTAAATGAACTGTTGTAGATCAAGGACTTGTATTTCATTTTTCTTTGGAGATTCTGAAACTATCTAGACTTCAGGGCCAAAATCAAGAGTTCTAGCTCAACCAGTTCCCCTCACCAACTAAAGAGAACAGCCTGGTACAGAGTCAACAAAAGCCTTTTATAATGAGAGGCCCAATGACAAATATCCATTTGAGCCATCCCACCAAGATACACACACACACACACACACACACACACACACACTTTATTCTTGCTATATTCTTCAGGTTTATCTTCTGAATTGAGTAGCCAAGTGATTGTGTAAGAAATCTGAAATACCTCTTGAGTTTAATCATGTTAATCATATTTGGACAAATAACACTAAACACTGATTTGTCTGATCATTTCAAACATGGAATGATATCTCGAAAAGGTTCAGGGCTATAGCTTTCCTAATAGCTTCAGGAAAAGATGCTGCACTGATCACCTTCAAAAGCTGTATTGCGAAATATGCCCAATATAAGGGGATCACTGCAGCATCTTTTCATTCTTATAATACTTTAGAGTGAGATGTTGACTAGCTGAGCATGACATTGACATTGACATTGACATTTTCAGACCACACATACTCTCACAAATGTTTATGGGGATTCTCAGTCATCCAGCTCATGGTTGTCCCAAAGGTGGTTTTTCAAGAGGCAGTTTTTCTTTGAAGATGTTTCATTTTTCTGGGAAAGCTGAAGAAGCTTCTTGGATAGGAAGTAAAATATCTTCAAAGAAAAACCAGAAAGTCCAGTTGCCTTTTGAAAAAGCACCTTTGAGACATACTCTCATAAATTAGCTTTGTGTATAATAATGGACCCAAGGCAACTTGTATGTTCTGATTGGAAAGGATGTTGGGTTCAATCTGGGGAAGAATGGCTTAATATACAGTACTTTGCTGATTGGAATAACTTTGCAGATTAAAAGTAAATATGATACAAAATTTAACTCAACCTGGAAACCATTTCTAGATTACAATTTAATCCATAGAATTGTACCAGATGAGTCTCATTCCACATAAATTCTTAATATTTCGATTGTATAAGACTGCTTAAATTACAATAGACTTTTAGTAATGTAAATAATTTTTCATAGTTTATCATCTTATGGTAATATCATGGTTTGTACTGTGCTGATTGCAATTACTGTTATTTATATTCTATATTGTAATCGTGAGGTTTTTTAAAATGATGTGAATAATAATAATAATAATAATAATAATAATAATAATAATAATAATAAAATTACAAAAGATATTATATAAAATAGTAGAAAATGATGCTTAGACCTAAAATGGGGTTTATCTGTGAAGCTTTTGACTGTTGAAGAATAAAAGGATGTTTTCTTTTGGAATAAGCCTGTTTAACCAATATATTGGTTTTATATGATCATAGCCTGCTATAAGTCTATATGAAGTTGGTGGCATAGAAATCCTGTAAATAGGTAAATTAATAGTGCTTATTTATTTGCTTTAATTTGCATTGGCAGAGTACCACATATTCATATCCCTCCTGTAAATATGTGTTTCTTCCCAAAACAAAACAGTGCCACAGTCTAAGTTAGTAAGTTAGAGGCATCTTGGATGAGAAATTAAATATCTTCAAGGAAAAAAACCAAATCCAGTTGCCTTTTGGAAAGCCCTTTGGGGACAACCATGACCTGGATGACTGAGAATCTGCACAGATATCTAAGTTAGTTGTATGCTGAAGAAATAAAGCAGTGCATATAAATATCAAACATTCCATCATTAACACTAGTAGAACAACTGCATCAAGGTCTAACATTTATCTAGCAACATTACTAAATGCCTCAAAACAACCAGCCTAGAAAGATGCATATGAAATTGTTTCCACTTCATAAATCTCATCAGTTTGTCCATTCTGAATGAGTCCCAGCAGAGGGTTTCTCCAGCTTTTGCTCCCTAATCCTTTTATCTGGAAAAATTAAACCAGTGTTCTGCTTGTAAGGCAGAATCTCAGCCATCCAGCTAGAACCTAAGTTAAGTGACCAGTTAACAACAAAGAAGGAAGCCCAGAAGATTCACTTCACTGGAGAAGTACAAATGTGCTGTTTCCTATCTATAGGGTACTTTCAATGACTGAAGGACATCCTATGAAAAAATATTTTAGATGGATTTTATTGAATCTCACTCTTGTCTACAAAAGCTCTTTAATCAACGGCAAGGTGTTGAGTTGTTGTTGTTGTTTTAATGTTGTAAAAGCAAGGGGAAGTCTTTACGAACATCTTAGAAGTTCATGCGAAGCTTGAGAGAAACAACTGCAGGAGAGTTCCATAATATGGAACAGACTACTCTGCTTTCAAGCAGCATGAAGTTCTCAAATGAGTTCAGAATATTGGTTTTCGACCAGTTGGTGCTCCTAAGCATTTTTCAGATACAATTTACTCTGAAATTAAATCTTAATAATCAATAAATATATAATCATTCAATATGCATGGTGTAAATGATCTATGGGAATGGAGCTTGGGAGACAGGAGGAAGAGCTGCAGCCTAGAATCAGGGATCTCCAAACTTGGTAAATGTTAGACTTTTGGATTTCAACTACCAGAATTCTTCATCATGACTGACTGAAGAATTCTGGGTGTTCAAGTCCACAATTCTAAAAAGTGCCAAGTTTGGAGACCTACCCTAGTCTAGGTAATGACCTGATAAATGAATATAAGTACAGAAAAAGGATGGAATGAAGAAAGTATCTCAGAAAGAACTCTCCCTGGTTTTATGGAGAGTAACAGTAAGGAGGATAAGGAGAGTCGCTTTCAGATTTTCAAGATTTTGTTGCTATAATATTACAACAAAGATAACGTGAGTATTTATTTATTTTTATTAAATTTGTATCATATTAATGGTTTGTACTTCTTGCCTGAATTATTATGTAGGGACAACACATAATAACAATTCAATGGTGATGCTGTGCACATCAGGGAATATTATGAGGTTTTTTAAGTGGCATATAATAAAGAAATGGGAAGGAGTAGGACGAAATTGATTTTTATTCTCATGACATTACATGAGTTAAATGCAATGAATGTGTTTTTACATTGTTATCCAATTTAAGGAAATGCAATACCTGTTCTCCTTTTTAAAGGCTCTGATCGCTACATCCAAAGTTTTGGGGAATGCATGTTGTCTTGAAACTACAGGGCATGCACTCCTATCAGAATATTCATAAACATGGTAACTGATCAAAGAAAAATAGTCATAATGCTTATCAGTACAGTTCCAATAAAATGTACAAAGTCTGTTTGGCTGGAGTAATCACTCAGATAAGTTCTGGAACAAAAAAGTAGCAAGGGATGAGGGCTGAAAAGTCAGCTTGGCCAAAAGAAAAAAAGAATTTAGAAAGGAACCATGAAATAATGAGAAGGGATACACAAAAAATGATGGAGAATGTGATACTTGTTCAATAAAATTGTGTTCTATGATTAAATAAATATGGGATAGACTTTTAATCTGAATCTTCCATATTTATGAAGGTCAATAGATGATTAAGGAGTTGTCAAAGAATGATGCATCATTAGTCAATAAACCGCAAGATGTTCATTCTCAATCATCTCCACAAGTATAAATGGCTTCATGTTTACTGTATACAACCTTCTAGGAAGTTTTTTTTTAAGCAAACACACAAACATAAACTCAAAACTACAGAGGCAGATGCCACTGCTTTTAGGTGCTTTGTGGGAGGGCTTTCATTACCAGATGAGGGAAGTGCTATGGTTTGACTGGTTTTCCAATGGGATTAGTGATTCTGTGGTTTAATCTGCTGGGTCTTGAATTTGAAACTGTAGGAGAAGAGCAGGCAGGGCTGAGAGAGGGTGGAGTTAAGTGCATCATCAGCTTGGAATTTATGGAGTTTCCCACAAACAATCTAACTCCAACCCCTCCTGAATAGCGTTGACCCTTATCTGGTGCCAATTTAGTGTTGAACTTTAATTGACACAAGATTCTTGTGTAGAGGCTTGAATAAATCTTCTGTGCTGCAAACCTAATGGATGGCCCTGATCATTTGCACCTGGAAGAAACACTGGATAATACACATGATACTTTTCTAAACAACAAAACAAAGAGACCTCTGGCTATACAGTAAGGCTACTGAAAAAACCATTCATGTAATCACAAGTCTGGTTAATGAGTTACATTGTGTTAAGTGTATCATATGCTATGGTAAACAGCATTTTTTTCTCGTTCCATATTCCAATCCACTCTCTTACTTTATCATGCTTTAATCTGTTTTTTAAAAAGTAACCTTAAATGTAACACATAGGCTTAAAATCCTTAATGCTGAGGAAAATAGTTGTCTCTAATCTCTTTTTAAATTCTTTTTTCCTGAGATTTCAGATGCTATAAAGATATCTCCTCTTACATTCGTGTAAAAAAAATCTGATCATTCCTCATTCTATGTTTAAAATGAAAAGCAGTCACAGGAAACTCAAATCCAGAATAGGGTTTGAGTGGTGGAGTAAATGGTTGCAGTAGAGCTCCCCTCTGCCTTGCTGAATGTCACTCTAAAGCAGGGATCTCCAAACTTGGCAATTTTAAGACTTGTTGACTTCAATTCCCAGAATTCTCCAGCCAGCACTGAATGGCATTTTGTGGAAATAGAATTCTGGGTCTTTGTTTGATCGAGCAGAACTTTTTTCAAATTCTAATAAAATTAGAGGTGGATTTATTCATTCGTTCCTTCTTTCAGTGTCTATAAACCACTAGATGAGTAGAGATTGTTATACAGTATGTATGTAATCAGGAACTATCTGCAATTTATTAGAAAAAGCATTTAGGAAATCCTGGCACTCCAAATGTTAATGTACAATAACACCAGCGGCTACATGGCCAATAGCAACCGATATTACTCATGGTAGTTCAGCAATGCACCATCTAGTGGGTCATAAATTGTCCAGGGCTGAATTAGAAGACAAAGATGCCATTTACTGAGGCATATCTATGCTACAGGGCTGTGATATTCTGTACCTGGTGCTCAGCAGAAAGTAAACATCAATACAATGATTCATCACCACTCAGAGCCAAGATGGCATTTGTCAACTTATTGCGCTGATGATTGTGCTCTACTTACATTTAATGCAGCACAAACAGATGCAAAGCACGTGCTGTACTTTTGCAAATTAAAAAAAAAAAAACCTCCTTAAATCAACTTTCTATGCATAGAAAACTATCCTGTAAAGTTCTATGTGTTGACAAATCCCGGAACAAACATCATAATTATTGCAGACCTGAACAGACTGAATTGACAACAATATAGCAATGATGTTTATGAGCAGAAAATGCTTGCTTGGGGAAGACTGATATATTTACACCTGCTCACTAAAATGTCACATTTACATATCATAATTATTAAAGTGTTTTCATGTACAGTAGTCTTCTTTTCCATTTATGCAGCGATGATCAAGAGCAATTGGTGAGCTGATTCAAATGAATGGGAATATTTACATCAATCAATTAAGTGTGTTTGTCTAAATGTTGGTGGGAAAAATGAATGGGGGATATTTTCTTTTAAATATTAACCAGATGGGTAAAATGCATGGAATTTATTTATCGATAAGCTGATTTCTATGTAGCATAGAATATAATTTAACTGTTACTGAAAGTCCCACCATTATAATAAAACTGTACACTTGCAGAAGAGTTAACTATGAGATGATTTAACCTTTGGATAATTTCACAATTCTCACCAGTAAAATTTACTCAAGGAAGGTGCAATGGAACTCAAGGGTAGAGTGAACTAGTGAAATTATGATTTGTTTATTAGATTTATGAGCCACATTTCTCACAGTTCCTCAAAGTGATATATATCAAACATTTTTTCTCCATCTTTTCTCTACCACAGCAGTCCTATTAGGAAGGTTGTAGTGAGAATGTGACTGGGTCAAACTCATCAAGCTAGCTTCTATGGCTGAAGATGAACTTGGGTCTCACAATTCGAGTCCAGCACCTTCACCAATAAACCAGGATTTTTCAACCTTATCAACTTTAAGATGTATGGACTTCAGTTTGCAGAATTCCAGCATGCTAACTACCTAGAACAGAAAAAGAGGAGGAAACAGAATGGAAAATAGCCTGTCATATCTCATCCAAGTTTATTAGATTGAGCTTCCACAGGTTGAAGATTCATGAAGTTGCTGGCCCATTCCCTTTACTTATTTTATGCATCTGCATTTCCATGTTTTTCAGGATAATGTATAAAAGGAAACAAAAATCCATTTCAAACCAGATAAAACCAGCATAATGAGGTATATGAGAGACATACGAGAATTGCCTCATATCTATATTGCATTTTTACAGATACCTATACAGGAAGTCCTCAACTTAACACTGTTGGTTTAATGACAGTTCAAGTTACAACAGCACTGAACAAAATGACTTACAACCCATCCCCAAAGTTGTAACCATCACACTACCCTATGGTCATGTGATTGCAATTTAGGCACTTGGCAACCGGCTCACATGTCCAATAGTTGCAGAATCCTGAGCTCATGTGATTGCCACTTGCAACCTCCTCAGCTGGCTTCCAATAAGCAAGGCTTCCAATGAGGAAATCAGTTGGGAAGATCACAAAACATGTTCACATGTCTGACTTAATCGTGATTATTTGCTTATCACCAGAGTAAAAGTAATTGTAAAATTGGATCCAGTCATCTGATGATTCACTTAACAATTGCATCAGTTAATGACCAAAATTCTGGTCCTGACTGTGGTTAACTGTACAAATTAGCCAAAGAAAATTGAAAAAAGAAGCCCAATTCCAATTTATTATATTTTACCTTTTTTCATAAACAAGGATACAATCTTGACAAGTATTCTTGGCAAATACTATAAAAAGAGATGAAAAAAAATTTCTATAATCAACAGTGAATATTTTTATTAGGACGAATTAAAATATGACAGGAAGTATGTTACATTTTAAGGACCCTAAGATTATTCCACGTGCCCATCTGGGAATTCTGGGAGTTGAAGTCCAGAGGACTTAAAGTTGCCAAGGTTAGACACCCCTGCTTTGCTACTTTATGCTGATAAAAATGACAGGAGAGGAAAAAACAAATGCCAGGCTGTGTTTTTTAACTATTTTTACCTCCCAAACAAGATTTTCATACATTGAAAGTAACACTCTAAGTCCTAGGCAAATTAGTTTCCCAGCCTACATAAGAAGGTCTTTGTTTTCCCCACCATGAAATAGACCCTCTGAATTATTTCTATGTCACCAGAGGACAAATATGGACCCCAAGATCAATTTACATTTGAAAATGATGTTTGCATTTTCTGTCCACATACAGGTGCGTTTTTACAAAAAAAATGTATTCTTCCACAAAAGTTTTGGTCATAGGCTGTTAATCAAAATCTATTCTAACATTCCTATAATTGAAAAAAAAAAGAAATTATACAGGATCTAGTTATTACAAGCTGCAGTAGGTGAGTGTTCACTAAAATAAGATTCTTACCTTTAGCTTTTATCTTTTGAAATGATTTCTGTCTAGTTTTACTCATAAGAGGGATGTACTAGAAAAGTGACCCTGGATATAGCTCAAGAATAGATTTCAGAACATATGTGTGCCCATATTTTAATGTGTCAATTGCAGCCAGTGCATGCCATACACCTTTATTCTGTTTTAAAATTCAAACTCTGCATGCTAAGGTAAGGACTGTATCATTTGTATCAAGAAAGGAGTGTCAGCATGAGGGCATTTTCATTCTGAGCCATGATAGTGTAAACATTATCAATTGATCTAGGATTTAAGTGACCTGTCAGGAATCCTTGACAAACAAATTTTTCTCATGAATTATACATATTAGTGAAAACCATACTTAATGGGAGACTGGAAAGAGGGCAGGTATTTCCATCACCTAGGGGTGAAAACCCTGCAAATTAACAACAAGACGGTTCATTGAAGCAAGTAATGGATTGGTCTGTGAAAACAAGAAATCTTTGTGGCAATGAGTGTGATTATTCATATAGTCCATTTGCTAATTATTGCTTAGTATGAACATTATTTTCACCTGCTTCTGAGAACATGGAAAATGATGAGGGTAGTCAACGAGCTTGGGAAAAAGCTACAATATGAGCAATAAATTAGAGTGGAGCATGCTGACTCGATATAGAATGGGGTCCATTTAAGGAAAGGATTGTTTTTATGCATCTCTTTGTGCAATGTTTGTGAGTAAAGTAGTAATAGAGAGAATCCCTCAAGCTCTAATTCCAAATCAATGTGGCATTCAAGCACCTGGAGAAGGCTGCTGCTTTCCAGGAGCAAATGTCCTTCCACTCTGGATTAATTAATTGAGAATAACTACCATTCTCTGGCGCTTACTTTCCATTGCAAATCACACAATCACTGGTATAGTGTGCTGGTAAAGAGTGGGAATTGTCAAGAAAGACCCACGAACCAAGACATTTCCCCTATGGCTATGTTGTGTCAGCTGGCAATATATTGGGAATTACAAGGCATGTAACCATCTATCTCCCAATGCTTTAAAAAAATAAAGTAACAAGCCACCACAAATGCTTGCAGTCCTGAATGGGAACAGGAGAGGCTGCTTATCCATCTTTACCTTATGGTAGCAAAGGATACATCAGGAGAGGCAAAAGAAGGATAGCTGCACACCGTGAGTTGCAAGGCAGAAACAAGCAACTGCCTGTTTCCCCATGCTTAAAGGAAAACAATGAACAGCAGCCACAGGAAGCTGTACTCTTGAATAGCAGAGATAGCCTTTGGCAGGGAGCGTTGGGTTCTTTCCATGCATGACTGGCTTAATAATGACCCACTGTTAAGAAATTCTGATATAATGTATCTGAAAGGCTTTCAGCACTAAGGAAATCTTTGGATATTGAGAAAAATATTGTTGCAGCCTCCGACTTTGCATAAAAACCCATGAAATATTGAACTTCTGCCCTGGTATCCTTAATGAGCCTATGTAAGCATAGCCTAGCAAAACCAAAGAGCTTAAGAATTTCAGTTTAGAGCTCCTTCTATGAAATGAAGAAATGCATGGATTGTGTACCATAATGGGGAGTCTAGAGAGAATCCAGTCTCAACAGAATACTGGGAGATTAGAGAATAATGTAGAACAACTGTTTCCAAACTTGGAAATTTAAAGACTTGTGTACTTCAATTCCCAGAATTCCACAGTCAGCTGTTCTGGAAGTTGAAGTCCAGAAGTGTTAAAGTTGCCAAATTTGGAGATCCCTAATATAGGATATGAACATCATTCTTCAGAGGGAATGTTGCCTTCATTCCTGAACTGAGGATCACTTCCACTCTGTTTCTATTTTATTAAGATTTGGCTTCAGCTTATTTACCCTCATTACTCTCAACTAGAGATGGGTAATCTCAGCATATTCGGGACATCTCATTCCAATTTCCCATAATGACCATAGAGAGCAGCTTCTTAAAGTTTTAAAAAATGGCACTGGAGACATTTGGCACTGGTAATTCTACAGCATGACCATCCAGATGCCAACTTTCAATAGCCCAATATTATTCCATGAATCTTGCCCTGCAGCTAGAGTAGAACCATTGCATAATGTTCACCTATCCACCCAAGGTCCATGGAGCCACTTTAGGAAGATACCATGATCTCTGACAACTACTGAGAGATCCCTAGTATTCCTTCTGGCAAAGGTCAGCAATCAAGGATGAAACTATCTGCAAGCAGTCTGGAGCCTAGGATTAAACTGATCTAGATAATCAGTATTTTCCTTGCATTCTTAGAATTGGATTATCATCTTTCAATTTTCTTGACAAAGGAGAAAGAATCTGCTGCCAAGTGAACTTTGTCATAATCTCCTGGATCCAGGCAGGTTTGAGCCAGTAATTATGATGGCACCATAATCTTAAGAGCAGCCAAAATATTTCCTAAACTCATCCTATCTAATCCCTACTGCCAGTTTGATTCAGCCATGTCTTGTCCACATAGTCAGGCTATAAAAATTGAAATTGATCCTAGAGGACTGGGTAAAATGATACAACAGATTTCCCATTTGGAACTGTTCAAATGGCAACATTTAGGTTATTTTGAAGACAAACGGTTTATTCTCCAAAGGCACTGAAAATTTATTGCACCAGATCTTCAAGGATGATAAACTAATGTTTCATTGGGTGGATGACAATAAATTGTGAATAATTTGGAAAAACTATACTGGATAGTTCTCAAGAAAGCAACAGAGACAACAAGTAAGATGTCATTGTTTTCCCTTTGCCCCTTCCCTACACAATAGATATAATTTTGTCCTCTAGTCCGTGTCCATTCAGTTTTGTACTAAAGCCCCTGTCACACTGCACCAACAGATGCAAAGAGGATGTAAAACGGACAAAAAAGCTTGCCATCCATTGGTTAACGTGATGTACTCACTGCCTCCATTTTGCTTCCTCTCTATCCGTCCAGCATCCATTTATTGACGTTTCATCCGCAAAGAAAGTTTTGAGCTGCTCAAAACTTTTGCGCAGAAAATGTATCCAATTTGTCCATTCTGCATCCGCTATGCATCCGCTACGCATCCGTTACGTATCCATTACACATCTGCTATATCCGCTAGGCATCTGCTATATCCGCTAGGCATCCGCCTCACATCCGCGCAACTCGCATCCGCTCGGACACAGGGAGGAAGCAGAACGGACGCAGAACGGATGCAGAACGGATGCAGAACGGATGCCTAGCGGAAACAAAGCATTTAAAACGGAAAAAACGTTCGCAGAGGGGACTGATCTCGGATATTAAGGATGTCTAGAGGATGCCTAGAGGATGCCTAGAGGATGCCTAGAGGATGCCTAGAGGATGCCTAGAGGATGCAAAGGGAAACCTATACTGCCTATAAAAAGGGGGAGCAACACATCTGGATCTCACTTTCAGACCAGCAGCCCTGCGGCAGACCTCTGCAGCCTTCATCTGACTCTGACTCTTCCACAGCATCCAGTCATGTCCACTGTGGATCGTAACACAGTCCTTTTGGCAGCCACCATCCTTCTGCAACAGTGCGAAGCCATCTACAGGCTCTGTGAACTCTACTATGGGAAGAAAAAGGGGCGGCCAAGAAGCGTCTGGGTACGAAGATGGTTCGCCAGAAGAGCAGAGGACAGACTGTACAACAAGCTGATGGTGGAGCTCAGGAATGAAGACACTCGTGCATTCTAAAACTTCATGAGGATGCTTCCACCCATGTTTGATGAAGTTGTGCAGCAGCTGACACCCAGGTTGACCAAGGCAAACACCAACTTCCGGCCCAGCCTGGCACCTGGGCTCAAGGTGGCACTCACTCTGCGCCACCTGGCCTCAGGGACCACCTACAGCAGCATGCACTACGGCTGGAGGGTGCCACACAACACCATCAGCATTGTGGTCAGAGAAGTGGTGCAGGCCATCATCAAAGAATACAAGGAGGAGCTCCTCCAGTGCCCCTCCACTGAAGAAGAATGGAAGAAAGTTGCAGAGCAGTGGTATCAGAGGTGGAACTTCCCCCACACCGTTGGAGCCATAGATGGCAAGCACGTGGCTTGCAAAGCACCAGCCAACTCAGGGTCCACTTATTTCAACTACAAGGGCTTCTTCAGCATCATCCTCTTCGCCATGGTCAATGCTGACTACAAGTTCATGTACATTGATGCTTCAGGCAACGGGTCAGCTTCAGATGCCCAGGTATACAACGCAAGTGACCTCAAGGGTAGGCTGGAACACAACCTCATTGTGGGCTTCCCAGATCCAGAACCCCTGCCTAACGACACGCAAGATGTGCCCTACTTCATCGTGGGGGATGACGCCTTCTCCCTCACAACCTACCTCATGAACCCTACACCTCCAAATACCTTACCCGTGAAGAGAGGATCTTCAACTACAGGCTGTCCAGGGCAAGGTTGGTGGTGGAGAACACCTTTGGCATCCTGGCCAACAGGTTCCAGGTACTTCTCACCACCATGCAGCATCGCCCAGAGACCGAGAGGAGGATCATGGAAGCTTGCTGCATCCTGCACAATCTCATGTGCACCCGCTACCCAGTCTTGCAGAACAGGCTTGTGGACCTCCAACAAGGCAATGGGAACATGGAGCCTGGGGAATGGAGGCAAGGGCAAAACCTGATAGACACTCAGGATGTGCAAGGCCCCAACAGAGCCTCACGTGAAGGGAAGAAGCAGCGCAACCTCCTGAAACACTGGTGCAACTCCCCAGCTGGAGCGGTGGAGTGGCAAGACAGGATGATAGATGCTTAATGGATGCTTCCTTCAGCCTGTCTCATCACACTGGTGAGATTGTGCCATGTATGTTGAGTGGCCCAACAATGAACAGGGCATTTAATAAAGAGTTGTGTTTATGTTGAAATGTGTGGTTCAATGATTACATTGTTATTGATAATAAAGGGCCATAGGTGTGGCACCTGGGAGGGTGGATCATACAGTCCCACTATCCTTGCACTAGAGGTTTATCTATCCCACAGCTATTACCCATCCCAAAGGTATCCCTGCCCATTCCACAACTATCTCAACCCATCCCACTGCTATTTTAACCCATCCCACAAGCATGCAAAGGCTTAAACCATTTCTAAAAGTTTCCACCAAGACTTTATTAAAAAAAAGAAATGAAGCAAGTGTGTGAATCAAAAATAGACTTTATTAACAACAAGCTATAAGACAAAAATGAGTCTCTGGCACTTCTCTTGGTCGCTCAGTCTCAGGGGTTAAGGGTCCAGGTGCTGTGGAGGTGGCTGGTGCTGGAGTGCTTGTCATCAGCTCCTCCAGAAGCAGAAGCAGAAACAGCAGAAGCCCCAGCCCTAGAAGAGCGAGCCCGTGTTGCAGAAGCCCAAGCAGAACCAGAGTGAGGGCCAGGGGGCGGGATGGTAGCCCTGTCCCTCTTGCAAGGGCTGGTAGCAGATGGCTGAGGCTTGCTGTGCTTCCGCATGGTTGTGAGGTTGCTGGCTGGCAGGGAGGCTGGCAGGAACCAAGGCTGGCAGGAAGGCTGGCAGGGAGGCATGCACCAAGGCTGGCAGGAAGTCTGGCAGGCAGGCAGGCACCAAGGCTGGCAGGCAGGCACCAAGGCTTGCAGGAAGGCTGGCACCAAGGCTGGCAGGAGGGCTGGCAGGGAGGCAGGCACCAAGGCTGTCAGGCAGGCATGCACCAAGGCTGGCAGGCAGGCAGGCACCAAGGCTGGCAGGGAGGCTGGCAGCAAGGCTGGCAGGCAGACAGACATGCAGACAGGATAGGCAAAGCAGTCGATGTGTCTGGAAGCAGGTCTTTCCTCTGAATGGCGACCTGCTTCCAAGCTGCTTCCATTATATCCGCAGGGCTGACGCAATGCATCCTCCCCGCATGCACAATTAACGCTCGGCATCCGCTAGGCTTCCGCTGTGCATCCGCTCTGCATCCGTTCTGCATCCGCTTCATCCACTGTGCATCCACTCTGCATCCGCTGTATCCGTTCCGCATCCGCTTTGCTGAGGCCCCCCGGAAGCCTTGCGGATATGCCATCTGCTCCCATCCACTTCCATCCGCTGGGCTTCTGTTCCGCATCCGCTTTCCATCCACCCTGCGTCTTCCCTGCGTCCGTGTTATCCGCTCCGGTTATGCAAATTTTTGCCCCTTCTGAGAGCGGATAACAACGGATGGAACATTTTTCTCGTCCGTTGTGTCCGTTTTGCATCCGTTGGGCAGTGTGACAGGGCCTTAAGTCCTTGTTTTAGCCTGCTCCATTGCTCAGAGCTTTTCAATAAATTATAGGACAGCCTATACTCTACAGCATCAGAACCACTCCTCTGTGGTTACATCTTAACCACTCCACTGAAAAGCCAGGTATCAAATAGGGAAAATTTTCCAGACTATTCCAGAATCTATCAGATTCTTTAAGTCTCCAAAAGTAGACCATTTATATAAGATCACAACTCCCTCAGATGGAAATAGGTACCATGAAACCTAACTTCACTGGGAAAATAGTGTCTTCGTTGAAACTATTGCAATGTCATATTTTCTAGATCATCAATCATTCCCTCTGTGACAAATGTTAAATCAAGGGTATGTCCTGCTTTATGGGTCAGGCTGGGACCAATTTGGACAGCCCGATGGGTGTCATGGATGCTATAAATTCTTGATCTAGCCTTCTCCTTACAGCTTCTGCAAGAATGTTGAGATCACCTATCTGAGTCCATTTGTGCCAGATGGTACAATACTGTTGGGATGAGGGAAAGGAAATACACCAGCATCAACACAATCTGTCTGAAGATACAAGCTATTGTAAAGTTGCAGAGATGGCCTTGTGAGAAAGGATCATAGTAAACCTTCCTGGGTCATAGTAAACCTATCATTCCCTAATATTTGTTTGCATTGTATCAAGTAACTAACATAGTGGCATAATCATAATTATTAATTAAGAAATAATAATATTCTTATTATAGGTATCATATTAACACTGTTAGGCCAGATGACACAGTAACTGAGCAGCTAAATTCCTGATTATTGGAAGAGTGATTAGAAAGTAATAACTATTTGTGTTTTTCTTATCAGTGATGATCATCTGAATCCCTGTTTGCAAATGAACTGCTCCTTCTGCATATTTGAGTTAGCACATTAAAAAGAAGTCTGAATTTGGAGCGAATGAATGAAAGAGACTGTCCCTTGTTAATATGGCATACAGCTCAAGCCTTCCCCTAAGAAAAGCAAATTATGGGGAAAAATAGCAAATGCTTCTCAACCAAAATTACAGATAGCTTTTCTAAGCACAGAGTGTAAGCCATACAAAATTCAACACACCCATTAATGATATATTTTATTAAATGTCAATTAGTTACAGGAAGGCAAGCAGAGCCATTTCTGCCAACAGACAAAATGAGGCAGGTGGCTCAAACAGCAGATGCCAGGAAACAGCTGCATGGTACCCCTGTCCAACATGGATAGAATACATAAGTAGTTTCTCATAGATTCAGATGAATAAAGGGGAGTGGTTCCTCACTGCAAAATCAATTTTGTCCATGTGCAGGAGCAATGCTGTTTTGTATCATAATTCACAGTGATGTAGAAAAAATCTGGTACTCTGTCTCAGGAAGAGCAATAACAATAGGAATTGAAGTCCAGGGCCAGTCCAAAAACCAAGAAAACAAGAGCCAAGTAGGCAGAACTACAGAATAACCTAGAACAGAGGTCTCCAACCTTGGCAAAGCTGGCTGGGGAATTCTGGGAGTTGAAGTTTGTTAGGCTTAAAGTTACCAAGGCTGGAGACCCCTGACCCAGAAGATGGTTAATCTTTCCTGCTTGCCTTTGTCTTGATTGGAAACTTTGTAGGACTTCCAATTGAGGAGGTACCTGTGACTTATTAATCTATACCCATGATGCCACACTGGTTAGAGCAGTGCTACACAAACCTATTTCATTATTCTATGAGCCTTGGCTTTTGATACTACAGGAAGGCTTACCCCAGTCTGGCTGTCTCCAGATCTGATGAAATTGCAAGTCCAGATTTCCAATCAGTGTGGTTTGGGGCCACATTGTCTAGGAGTTATGCATGCTCGTTTTGGAGAGGGTTATGCCTGAAAAAAAAGATGCAGCTGCCTTAAAGGGCTGGTTGAATTTCAATTACAGAAAGGCACATTGTGACTAGGTATTATAAAAATACTTTCCAACAGTGTAAGTCTGAAAAAGAAAATGCATAGAAGAGAGGAACAGTATTCAGGTTCACACAAGATGAAACACTATTTCCAAAGCATTTTCAAAGTGTGCCTGATATCCATACAATAGTCATCCTACCGTAACAACACACATGTTTTTCATTTAATTTCTCAACCTTTTTTCCACCACTGACTGTTACCATTTTCCCACAAAAGGTTTCTAATATTTTCTAAGGTTCACCCATAAAGGGAATCACAATTTCCATGGGCAAAAATCTGTGTGTATCCCAAATGCTATCCTGAGGAAAGTTTTACCTATAGGTTCAGCTGAATTAACTCAAAAGTTTCTTTCTGTAATGACCAGTGTGAAAGCTTGATTTAAGAATTGTTGGGGCCACTTGTGAGACTAAATATATAATTAAAATATACTTGTATGGTTGGTCAAATGTGAGGTTATACTCTAGAATCTAGAAAATACTCCCTTACTAGATATGTATTTATGCAGAAAGGATTGAAAACTTGGAAAAGAGAGAGAACATGCATATATTTTGTAAGTATCCAACTGAGTGAAGTTGAGTTGAGCTGTTGCATCCAATTACTGTTAAAATAATACAGGGTTGTGTGAAACCATTTTGGGACACTTCTTCAGATATCCAGAGGATATCCAAATATCCTTTGATAACAATCACCAAAACTCAAACTTGAATGACCTGCCTCTCTTCCATTGACTAAATCTTAAGGTAGGCTTTGTGCACATAAAACAATAAAGCTGCGTATTCTTTTTCTTGTGTCATATCTGTCATCAGACATTGGCGATCATGTTGGTATTTTTATCAACAGCCACACAAAAAAGTGCTGCTGAGTTTTGTCCAAAGTGGTTCCATAGATTTTGAAGCCATGATATTCTTCTGCCTGGACTTTGTTTGCCTTCAGTCTTACTTGGAAGATTAAATGAAGTATGCCATATTTTTCTGGGTAGGTGCACAGTGGCGGGATTCAAATTTTTTTACTACTGGTTCTGTGGGTGTGGCAGGGGAAGGATACTGTAAAATCTCCAGTCAGTGGTGGTATTTGCCAGTTCTTTGAACGACTCAAAGTTTTCACTACCAGTTCTCCAGAACTGATCAGAACCTGCTGAATACCACCTCTGGTGTTGCATCACATGTCCAAAATATTCTTTCACTTTTTATGGTTTTGATTATTTCCGTTGGCTTTCCCAGGCTTATCACTTCATTTCTGATTTTGTCAGCCCAATTTATACATAACAGCCACCTGTAAATCCATATTTCAAATGTTTCTAGTCTCTTCAAGTGGCTTTCTGTCAGAGACCAATTCTCCACTCTGTAGAATAAATATATAATAAACTCTTAATAGAATAAATAAAGCTGCGAAAGCATCAAATTAAATAAAATGGCCCTACTACTTGTGGACAACATGATGTCACCACTATGGCACCCTGTTGTGTCCACTTCACCAGAATGACAACTGAGCCCCACAGTTCACTTCCAGTTACAAAAACCTGCCTTTGCTTTAACAGTTGACCAGGCAGACAATTTAAATACATATTATTTTGCCCCATAAGCATGAAAAGAGGAAGAAAAAATAAAATCCATAGAATCACATAAAACTGTTGAATCTGAGCTGTTTCTTCCTCCAATTATTTTGTGCACATTGTTTACATCATTTCCCTTTTGTGATTAAACTCGGTAAGAATAGATATGAGAATAATTAGTTTCTCATTTACTAGATAAACATTTAACCATCAGCAAATACCTTGTGATATTCCAAGATGTAACAAAGGTGTATTACAGCCAACATATTTTGTGAACCTTAGACAACTTCATAATCTTCAATGACTATTGCTATAATGTGGCAGTTTTTAATATGACAGAAGATATTTTTGTTATTACCATGTAATCAGTTACTCAAATTTTGAGATTTAATGAGACATTTATTATGATATTTAAATAGTTTAAAAGTTTACAGTCTCATATCTGCACAGCACTATCTCATCTTAATTAAGCTAAAGAGTTTCCAGGGAAAATATTAATTATTAATGAAAGAATTAGCAAAATCTACATTTTGCCAAAAGTGAATACTCTCAGAATATATTAGTGTCTTTCTTTCTTTTTCTTTCTTTCTTTCTGCTTTCCTGCCTCTCTCTCTCTCTCTCTCTCTCTCTCTCTCTCTCTCTCTCCCCCTCTCTCTTTCTCTCTCTCTCTCTCTTTCTTTCTTTCTTTCTGCCTTCCTGCCTTTCTTTCTTTCTTCTTTCTGGAATACAGTTGTTCAAAGGTATGTTCTGAGTAATGTCTTTAGTCAACAAATATATGGATACTTCAAGTGCTTGGGCTAATTATATAATAAAGGGATCGCTCCTGATTTTTACAAATGTTAATATAGGCATTTAATTTCCATTGCTTGGAAAGTGTGAGCAGAAAATAAGAATTCTACTAGTGTGAGTACCAAATGCTTGCTTTATACTGGGGTTTAAAAGTGTAGGGCACTGCAGATCTAATGCTGTATTCAAGTTGCAAATTAACCTCTTTGGCATTGAAATATTGCTGCAATTAAACCTGCAGTAAGGTATTAAAAGCAGGAGGGGGGAGGGAAAAAAAACCCTAAACTGCTTTTGCACTGAGCGACATGAATCTTCAGGGTAGAAGAAATTTTAATGGAAGATTTGATGAATTTCTTTGATTTGGGATTCTATAAACTCAATCCAACAGTATTTAGAGAGCTCTTGTTCTTCCATAGTAATCTATGACATCAGGGAGCTAGCCAAGAATATTCCTCTTACCATACTTCTTATAACAACCACCAAAAATTCTTACCTACAGGTTGTCTTTGATTTACAACAGTTCATTTTAGTGATCTGTTCAAAGTTACAACGGCGCTGAAAAAAGTGAGTTTTGGCTGTTTTTCACACTTACGACCATTGCAATATCTCCACAATCACATGATCAGAATTCAGCCTCTTGGCAACCGACTCATATTTATATTTATGTCCTGGGGTCATGTGACCATTGTTTGTAACCTTCCGACAAGTGAAGTCAGATTCACTTAACAACCATGTTACTAACTTAACTACAGCGCTTCATTAAACAACATGGCGGAAAAGGTCATAAAATGGGGCAAAACTCACTTATCAAAATAAATTTTGGGCTCAATTATGCTCATAAATTGAGGATTGCTTGTATTTTTTATTTATTTACTTTTATATACCTGTCTTTATTAATAAGTTTCTATTATAGCCCAGTGAATTATACTTTGTCTATCATCTGCACCTCTATAACTATCTGGTTTGGTTCTGCAACCCAACAGGACAGACACAGACTTCAGAGGATAATTAGGACTGCAGAAAAAACAATTACTGCCAACCTGCCTTCAACCAAGGACCTGTATACTACACGAGTCAAAAAGAAGGCTGTGAAAATATTTACAGACCCCTCACATCCTGGACATAAACTATTTCAACTCCTTACCTCAAAACGACACTATAGAGCACTGCACACCAGAACAACTAGACACAAGAACAGTTTTTTTCCGAAAGCCATCACTCTGCTAAACAAATAATTCCCTCAACATTGTTCAACTATTTACAAAGTGTACACTACTATTACTGTTAATCTTCTCATCACTATTTATCACCCCTCCCCCTCCCACTTGTGACTGTATGACTGTAACTTTGTCGCTTGTACCCTTACGATTTATATTGACTGTTTCCTAGTTTGATTTGATTGCTTATTGTACCCTATGACTATCATTAACTTTTGTACCTTGTGATTCTTGATGAATATATCTTTTCTTTTATGTATACTGAGAGCATTTGCACCAAGACAAACTCCTTGTGTGTCTAGTCACATTGGCCAATAAAGAATTCTATTCTATTCTATCCTACTCTATATTTATGAAATAATATATCAGGTATTTGAATTATTGAAATGTATTTGTAATTGGAGTGCCTATGAAGGATGAAGCAGTTAATGAATTTATGTTCTTGCTCTACTTTTTTTCTCTCCATTGCTCTCTCACCAGCACAAATACATACAAATAAACACTCATATACTAATGCACACAGCTGCAGACTGGATACACATGTTGCATTAAGCCATAGTTTGATTAACTACTGTTTATTGAAAAAAACTCGGTAGACTAAGCAATACACTGTGCTTTCAAGTGACAGTATTAGCACGCACAATGCTTGCCAAGCTAAACCCAATAAGTCATATTATCTAGGAACTCATTGTGTGAACTTAAGCATCATTTGTAGAGTCCCAAAGGTGCTTTTTCATGAGGCAATTGGAGTTCCTTGTTTTTTCTTTGAAGACGTTTCGCTTCTCATCCAAGAAGTTTCTTCAGCTCTGACAGGATAGTGGGGAATGGAAGGATTCAGAGCTGAAGAAGCTTCTTGGATAAGAAGCGAAACTTCTTCAAAGAAAAAACCAGAAAGTCCAGTTGCCTCCTGAAAAAACACCTTTGGGACAACCATGATCTGGATGACTGAGAATCTCAACAGGGTTTTTTCATTTTCCTTGAAGATGTTTGGCTTCTCATTTAAGAAGCTTCTTCAGAAGTGAAATGCCTTCAAGGAAAAACAAAGTCCAGTTACCTTTTGAAGAAACATCTTTGGGACATTCAATACATCCATTTACATTTCCAGGGACTGCACTAAATATCCAATCAGATACATTGGATGCTTTGCTCCATAGTATTCATATCCTATGTGTGACAGAATAAAACATTCTACGTGGTACGACTAAGG
The DNA here is from genome assembly GCA_015471245.1 of Laticauda colubrina. Classification (NCBI taxonomy): domain Eukaryota; kingdom Metazoa; phylum Chordata; class Lepidosauria; order Squamata; family Elapidae; genus Laticauda; species Laticauda colubrina. Next base: position 74,717,810 of record BLBF01000002.1, read on the forward strand.
TATGCAACAGCCTAATGTGGCAAAAATGGACACTTAGAAAAATATAGAATTTTGGGTTTTGCCTTTAGAAAATCAAGATTGCATAACAAAGTCCTAGACTGCAGTATGCCAAATCTCCCAAGTGCCTAGAGAATTTTGCTTTTTCTTTTGATAAACATTTACAAATGTGATTCCATTGCTGGCAGTCTAAAATAATACAATCCTGGGAGGAATTATGCCACATAAGCCAAAGCAAGTAATTTGGTAAAATCAGAAACAGAAATCTTGAATTTGGCCTTTGAAGGATTCATGTCCGCCAAGAGCCTGAAGTGACTTTTGGCTCTGGTTCTTCCATAAGCTAACAGAGAAAAAGAAATCTGAGCCAAAAATGTAGGTGTGCAATGAGATGGTTTATCTGAAAGTAATGTTTTTAGATACTGACTTATTGTTTTATCAGTGCAACCAAGAACAGTCTTCTTAAATTATTGCTGAAATGTAGCAGCATCAGAAAATAGCAGCGCCGGAGTTGCACTTACTGAAATTGCAGCTCATCAGAAACTAATCAAAATCATATTACATTCCCTGTATAGGAGGCAGATGGAGCTCAAAATATGTTCAAGGTAAGAGACCTTGGGCAGGCTCTCTTTCCTCAGCCCAGGCCCCTGGTTCCACTTCTACAGTACTAAACAAGCATGAAAGCCGTGGACTTCAAACAATAATGTCAATTGTCCTTAGCCATTTCTTTTATCAGAAAATAAGTCTCTTGATAGATTTCATATGTTGGCTCTGCTGAAGGCCTGGTCAGTGTGAAAATGTTTACAGACTGAAGAACTCACGTCTTTTAGAATAGAACCAAAGGAGGCTGACAATACACACATCCTGAAGGTAAGCAAATAAACTATGATGCCATTTACAGTAAAAAAAAAATATGGAACATCTCCATGTTTCCCTTGGATAATTTTCTTCCTTAACTGCTCAGTTTAAGGTTTTCTTTATGACAATATTTAATTATTATATTGTATTTATTAAATGGATGGGCTGCCCATCTCACTGTTGAATGAATGATACTGGGCAGCCTACAATAAAACATTCAACATTAAAATGTAGCATACCTAATAAGCTATCAGGAATTCTAACTTTAATATTTTGAAATTTACATCCGGTTACAAAAAATAAGGGTGATGCAGTGGCTTGTCAGCTGGAAAGCTGGCAGCCCAGGTTTGAGACCCGAATGCCATTTGATGGGATGAGCTCCCATCCTCTCCCCAGCTCCTGACAACCTAGCAGTTTGAAAGCATAGAAATGTGAGTAGATAAATAGGTACCACTTTGGTGGGAAGGTAACAGTGCTCTATGATGTCATGCTGGCCACATGACTGTGGAAATGTCTTCAAACAACACTGGCTCAATGGCCTTGAAATGGAGATGAGCATGCCCTGTATAGTCAGCAACAACTAGCAGAGTAAAATCCACATAAATTCCTTTACCTTTTTTTACAAAATATTTTACCTATTGAAAGCCCACTTAAACGGCAAAGATAATTTCCTCTTTTGTAAAATACAGATTAATACAGATTAACATAGTTGAAAAGGACCTTGTAGATCATCTAGTCCACCTCCCCTGCCCAAGTAGGAGACCCTGCCTACAGCATTTTTGACAGATGGCTGTCCAGTTCCTTCGTGAAAGCTTCCAGGGATGAAGGTCCCACAACTTCTGAAGGCAACTTCTGTTGCATTGGTTGATTGCTCTCATAGTCAGAAAATTTCTCCTTATTTCTAGATTGAATCTCTCCTTCATCAGTTTCTATCCATTATTTCTTGTCTGGTCTTCAGATGCTTTGGAAAATAGCTTGACCCCCTCCACTCTGTGGCAGCTTCTCAAATATTGTGACAGCCCCTCAAATATTTCTATGAATTAGTAATGATTACTATGATATTTTTTCTGAACCCACAAATTTGTTCACTTGTTTCTTTCATTTTAAAAAAAAAAAAGCTTGATGGCATTGAAATGTCCTTGCCAAAGTCTTTAATATCTACCAATGGATTATACCTGGCTTCATATACCACTTTAAAGAAAACCAATCCAGCCCAATCCAACTATTGTTTAAGGTAACCTCTGAATCTAATCATGATTTGATGGCTGGGGTTGGCCATTAAAGATGGGCAGCACATAAATTCAAATAAATGTGTTCCAGATGCAACAACTATGTGAAGCTCTTGATTGTATTGATACAATATAGATACAAGAAAGTGTTCTCCCTTCCGTGCTTTGCTTTGTCCATTTTGAACAGAAGATGGGGCAAAGTGTATAAGACAGGATGGGATGTGAACCAGCTATGTATATTTAAGGGAGAAAACTTGACTCCTGCTGCATCCATATGATATGCTATCTTTCTCAAAATCTCTATCAAAATTATAATTGTGAAAGTCCCAAAACTTATTCTTTGAAAGGAAGGTTAGGCACTGAGACTACTAGTCAAATAGGAAGATTCAAAAACAAGCTTAAAAATACACATAAGTGGGGATAGCAACAAACATTGCAATATAGAATACTTCTTTTCAATGATATAATGCGCTACGAATGCTGCTTTTCAGGGTATTCCAGCTAACTCCTCTGCAAAATGTTCTTTTCCCAGTCCTCATAGGACTACTGGTTTCATTTGTTTTTGTATGTTTTGTTTCCTGGAGCATCCTAATTTTCCCTAATATTTCCAAGTGTTCCTGTTTGGTTTAGAATCTTGCCAGTGCTCCCTGGCTAAATTTACTATTGGAAAAATCGTTGCTGCAATATATTTACTAATTATTAGACAGGGAACCTCTGGAGTCAAAGATGGATATAAATCCAACTAGTAAATAAATAAAGCGCTTGTGTAAACATTAAAAAGGAAAGAGGGTTTTTTTTATATTCGCACATATTCAACTCCAGCTACCCAAGTAGACATGTCCTTCTATTTTCTTGATACACATACAGAAATTGCTTGCCATTGCTTAGTACATGGTTGGGTGGTTTTTTTTAATGTCCCAGTGTTAGCATGCAGCCAAATAGGTGGTTTTCCATGCAAGCACCTGCCAAATCCCCTCTTACTTCTTTTTAAAGCATAGTTCAGACAGATACCACTATCACTTGTAACTCTAGTTATATACATATATAGGTTTGTTTTTGTTTGCATGCATGCTAAAAAAAAACAACCTCAGAAAATGCACAAATTTTCCCAACTAGTTCTTAATAAGTTTAAAAAGAACAAAACAAGTCGTGTTTATGTCAGTAGAATTTGAATATAAGAATGCGTTTATAGATGGGAAAGTTCCCAAATCTGGGAACAGGCTCCAGAAAATTTATTTTAATGAACATATTTTTACTGTCCAAAAATAATGATACTGTTATTAGTCATCTATGGCATGGGACTATGATATTTGAAGGACTCCCATTGTTTTTACCCATTCCATAGATTGGGCAGCAGATGGCAGGCTCCAGGTCCCATTGATCAAGAATTGTCATCTAATAGGACACAAGAACATGTCTGCCCTCTGGAAAATCATAAAATTCAAGGTTTTGTTGGTCCTAACTCACCTATTGAAAGCTTTGGAGATCTGGCTGTGTTCCTGGGTGTGGTGATAGACAGAAGAATCAACTCCTCACTGGTGATGGTAGAGCAGGGATGTCCAACCTTGGCAACCTTAAGACTTATGGATTTCAACTCCCAGAATTGCTGGCTGGGAAATTCTGGGAGTTGAAGTCCAGAATCTTCAAGTTGCCAAAGTTGGACACCTCTGATGCAGAGTGTCTTTAGCAGCCATTTTGTGTTTACTTTGTTTTGATATGTATTTTTTTTATATTGCATTGATACTGTGTTTTTTAAAATGTTTGTTCACCACCGGAATTATATTAATGAGATCGGTGGCCATATACATTTATTTAAATTAATAAATTGCAGTATTCAGGAATAGAGTACCGCTTCTTATTGCTAGCAAGGTCTTTGTCTCCTTAAATCTAGTTAAATAGGTGAATATTTTGACTCCTGAAGATAATGCTATGATGAGAAACCTTTGTCTGTTGAATTTCTGCTTGCCATAAGGTAGTAAAAGCACCAGAGCATCACGTAGAAAATAATGGCAATCCTATCTATAAATAACCATCTATTTATTATCCATCATGTATTAAGCAAAGGAAAAATAAATTATAAATCACAAGCTACATTTTTGCACAAATCTTTACTTGAACATTGAGAGGGGGGAGGAGGGGCTGGTTTGAACAATATTGTCATTGGGGTGAAAAAAGAGGAAAGAGTTATAAAACCTTCCTGATTTCCTGTGAAATTTGCAAGAAACCTGACAATAAGGAAGTTATTTAAGGTTGTGAGTAGGTTTCCAGCTTTATCTGAATTGGTTTTTAAACAAGGCTGTTATCTCAGCAAAATATAATATTTTTCCAGTTTCTGTGTAGTATGAAGCTATAGAATTACTATGCTACCTGAATATTTTTACCACCTGAGCAATTTTGTTCATGAGTTTATACTGTCCCCTTTTAGGCTCACTTATTTGTTTTTTATAAATTGACTGATTTTATTTTGACCTCACCTACATTTCAATTTTTACAAATCTGTTTAATAATTGTATATTGAAAAGCAATGCAAAAGCCAAATAGAGATGAACACACAACATTGCACAAATTTATTCTCACTTTTAAGTCTTTTTCAGTTTTAATCTCTATGATTCATTCTAATTTATCATTCATAAGGGTTGTCATAAATACTTTCTCTGATCCATGTCATCCCTAGTAATGTTATTCAAAAGGTTTAAAACATCCTGCCAAAGTACTGCAAGGTCAGAAACGTGGAAGATATACATTTTTCTGAAATTACATGGAAGACACTAGTTGAGGTTTTCCTTGTAGGACAGAAATCTAAAGGGCTTGTTTTATTGGAACAGTTTGTTTTATTGTTCCAATAAAATAGAATAATTTCACTGACTTTGGTAGCTTTCCATTAAACATATGCATCAGAAACTGACCTCTGTCACGTGTATGGCATGGATTGTACAAAACAAGAACTCCAGTAAGCAAAATCATTTTTTCCATTTCTTGTGTTCAAGTCCATATGCATTTACATATGTGTCTATTAAATATATGCATTTCACCTTTATTCATTACAGTTTACACTTCATTACACTTTACACCTTTATTCATTACATATTCAAATACTGGAACAGCAGTATTCCAGTATACCACAACTTGTTTTCCAAAGCACCAGAGGGCAGGATAAGAAACTATGGATGGAAACTAATCAAGGAGAGAAGCAACATGGAATTAGCTAACAGTGAGAACAATTAACCAATGGAACAGCTTGCATTCAGAAGTTGTAAATGTTCATCACTGGGGGGGGGGGGGTGTTAAGGAGACAGTGGACAGTCACTTATCTGAAATGGAGTTGGTTCTCCTGCTTGAGCAGGGGATTAGACTGGAAGACCTCCAAGGTCCCTTCCAGCTCTATTCTGATTGATTGACTTAGATGATTGTTACAGAACCCAGCCATTCAAGGTATGCAGCTGAGTGCCACTTTGGTTCAGTCTTATACTGTATGTCCTTAGTCCCATTATGTGCAACAAAGCTTATTTTCTATGAGGGCTGTTCAAAGATTTCATCCAATTTGAACCTGGAATTTCTTCAGAATTTTTAAACCATATCTCCATAATAAACAGCATAACAAAATGTGCATTAAGGTGCAGGAGTGCATGATAGAATTTGGAATTCAGAATTTCAAATCTAGAGAAAAAGAATACTCTTTAAATGCGTAATTTTGAAATCAAACATTCAATATACTTTTAAATACAAATTTGTGAGTATGTGCAGTGATGTGTTTAATAAGTTGACTCATTGAAACAGCTGCGCCTTTGGCTCATGCAGAAAAAGGTAAAATTGATTTAAAGGTTCTGTACATGTTCTAACATCTCTTCCTAACCATTTCTGAAACTTGGAAAAGAGAGGAGAGGAGAGGAGAGGAGAGGAGAGGAGAGGAGAGGAGAGGAGAGGAGAGAGGGAGGAAGGGAGAGAGAGAGAGAGAGAGAGAGAGAGAGAGAGAGAGAGAGAGAGAG
>BLBF01000002.1:74724276-74794330 GCA_015471245.1 Laticauda colubrina
CTCTCTCTCTCTCTCTCTCTCTCTCTCTCTCTCTCTCTCTCTCTCTCCACTGCTCAAAAAAATAAAGAGAACACTTAAAATAACACAATGTAACTCCAAGTCAATCACACTTCTGTGAAATCAAACTGTCCACATAGGTAGCAACACTGATTGACAATCAATTTCACACGCTGTTGTGTAAATGGAATAGACAACAGGTGGAAAGCAGAGGCAGTTAGCAAGACATCCCCAATAAAGGAGTGATTCTGCAGGTGGTGACCACAGACCACTTCTCAGTTCCTAGGCTTTCTGGCTGATGGTTTGGTCACTTTTGAATGCTGGTTGTGCTTTCACTCCAGTGGTAGCATGAGATGGAGTGTACAACCCACACAAGTGGCTCAGGTAGTGCAGCTCATCCAGGATGGCACATCAATGTGAGCTGTGGCAAGAAGGGTTGCTGTGACTGTCAGCGTAGTGTCCAGAGCATGGAGGCGCTACCAAGAGACAGGCCAGTACATTAGGAGATGTGGAGGAGGCCATAGAAGGGCAACAACCCAGCATCAGGACTGCTACCTCCGCCTTTGTTCAAGGAGGGACAGGAGGAACACTGCCAGAGCCCTGCAAAATGACCTCCAGCAGGCCACAAATATGCATGTGGCTGCTCAAACAGTCAGAAACAGACTACATGAGGGTGGTGTGAGGGCCCAATGTCTACAGGTGGGGGTTGTGCTTACAGCCCAATACCATGCAGGACATTTGGCATTTGCCAGAGAACACCAAGATTGGCAAATTCACCACTGGTGCCCTGTGCTCTTCACAGATGAAAGCAGGTTCACATTGAGCACATGTGACAGATGTGACAGGGTCTGGAGACGCCGTGGAGAATATTCTGCTGCCTTCACCATTCTCCAGCATGACCAGTTTGGCAGTGGGTCAGTAATGATATGGGGTGGCATTTCTTTAGGGGGCCGCACAGCCCTCTGTGTGCTTACCAGAGGTAGCCTGACTGCCATTAGGTACCGAGATGAGATCCTCAGACCCCTCGTGAGACCATATGCTGGTGCGGTTGGCCCTGGGTTCCTCCTAATGCAAGACAATGCTAGACCTCGTGTCTGGAGTGTGTCAGCAGTTCCTGCAAGACAAAGGCATTGATGCTGTGGACTAGCCCACCCATTCCCCAGACCTGAATCCAATTGAGTACATCTGGGACATCATGTCTCGCTTAATCCACCAACACCACATTACACCACAGACCGTCCAGGAGTTGGGGGATGCTTTAGTCCAGGTGTGGGAGGAGATCCCTCAGGAGACCATCCACCACCTCATCAGGAGCATGCCCAGGTGTTGGGCATGACCATACATGCACGTGGAGGCCACTCACTACTGAGCCTCATTTTGACTTGTTTTAAGGACATTATATCAAAGTTGGATCAGCCTGTAGTGTTTTTTTCTACTTTAATTTTGAGTGTAACTCCATATCCAGACCTTCATGGGTTGCTAAATTTGATTTCCATTGATAATTTTTGTGTGATTTTGCTGTAAGCACATTCAACTATGTAATGAACAAAGTATTTAATAAGAATATTTCATTCATTCAGATCTAGGATATCTTATTTTTGTGTTCCCTTTATTTTTTTGTGCTTTTAAAGTTGTAGCAACGTTTCAGCAGAATCTCATCTGCCATCATCAGGCTTCTGTATTGAGTTTATATGTGTTTGTATGTACGTACAAACTCAATACAGAAGCCTGATGATGGCAGATGAGATTCTGCTGAAACGTTGCTACAACTTTAAAAGCACTACAATGACGTGGGATAATACCTGAAGGAAGCTGAACTGCATTCATGTAAGTACCCGCAAAAACTTAAAAAAACAAATATAGATAGATAGATAGATAGATAGATACACACACACACACACACACACACACACACATATATATACACTTTATACTACAAAAATGTAATTACAGTAATAAAAACTAATAGAATCTAAGCTCAAAAGTAAAAAGAGAATAAAAGATGCAAAGAAAGAAGACAGAAATAAAGTGAAATAAAGAAAAAGAAGGGATTTCCATTCATCATCACAAATTATGAACAAACATCTCTTTTTCTCATAATGCACCCCTTATCTTCAAGCAAATCCATACAGCACCACCTCTTCAACCCTGAGGTCAGTAAAAAGTCCATAAAGGGTTGTCAGAATTCTATAAATACACTTCTTTTTTAATCTTGATCAGATAAACCAATATTTTTCAGAGGTAGAAGAAAGGAACATGAGGTGAAATTAGCATCTTTTAAAGACTCCATTGCAGTTATGAGCTTGATGATTGATCCTTGGCATTCAGAGCTGTATTCCTGAGGTCTCATCATTAAAAGCAGCCATCCAGAGCCCATATGGACAATCCCCCATCCTCTCTTCGTCTGGAGTAGTTCCAAATAATTTTATTCAATCTTTATTCAATCTCCTCTCAGAGAAGTGTTTAGCTCACCATGATTCCACTCCATTGCTTTCTCTAGCTCTAAGGAAAGGTGTATTACTTCTTAGATCAGGGGTCCCCAAACTTGCTAACTTTAAGACTTGTGGACTTCAATTCCCAGAATTCCTCAGCCAGCTTCGCTTCAATTCTGGGAATTGAAGTCTAAAAAGTTGCCAAGTTTGGAGACCTCTAATGTAGCTGAATCTTGATATCTTCTGAAGAGAAAATACAGGATGTTATCGGGTGAAAACAACTATTTTCTAATTATTAAGAGATTATATAACACAGTATTATACAAATCCATATTTGCCTTATTGTTCTGACTTAGTCCTAATTAAAAAGTCACTGTTAAACTTCTTATCTTCCTGAGATTAATGAAGTCAACAGACCCCCAAGTTCAATTTCCTCACATATCAGTTTGAAAAAAGAAAGGTTAAGGGCTCATTCACACAATCAAACTTGCTTGCCAAAATGGCTAATTACTCTAGCAACACAGTTCACTTTAGTCTGTCTCCAACTGAAAATGCAACATTTACAGCAGCAGTTATATAGAACTAAGTACCAATTACTTCAGGATGATCTGTTTTATGGCTAAATGGGTATAATTCAAATCTTACAGAAAATTCTGTACAGTTCAACCCAGATTTAAGTTCAGGTAGTCCTTGACTTACAACAGTTCATTTAGTGACCATTCAAAGTTACAATAGTACTGAAAAAAGTTACAACCTTTCCAGCATCCCCATGGTCATGTGATCAAAATTCAGTGCTTGCTAACTGATTCTTATTAATGATGGTTGCAGTGTCCTGGGGTCATGTGATCACTTTTTATGACCTCCTGCCAAGCAAAGTCAAATGAGAAAACCAGATGCACTTAACAACTGAGGCAAGAAAGATCTTAAAATGGAGCAAAAATCACTTAAAATGTCTCACTTAACAACAGAAATTTTGGGCTCAATTGTGGTTGTAATTCGAGGACCACTTATAGTACATGTGCCAGATATACTCTAGTCTTCTTCCATAGATACCCTGGGACCACAACTGTCACCATTTTAGCTATTGTGGTTGTTGGGCATGAGGTATGAGAAGACTACCATATTGCAAGATTATAATCCTATACTCCAGTGATGGTTAAACTTTTCGGCACCAAGTACTGAAACAGGAGCATGCACACCAGAGCACCAGAATCCAGAAGAGAGCAACTGGCCACATACACATGCATGCCGGACCAGCTGTTCAGCATGCATTCACGCGACAGAACCTGGAAAAGCAGCTGGTAATGGCAGGAGTGCCCACAGAGAGGGCTCTGCATGACATCTCTGGCATGCATGTTATAGGTTTGGCATCACGACTATACTCCATTTCATCAGACTAAATGAACTTCCTTCTAGATCTACAGAATTGTATTATTACTTCAAATATTGCTTCATTTCACTGTTAACTTCTAATACGCTTAAAATTAGAATGTACAAAAAAATACGTCAATCTCGGTCTTCTGACGAAGGTCACATGTATTAACATATTTTTCTCATAAAGCCAAGACAGCTGTTTGAAATCTGAATATGGCAGTAGTTTCCAAAGTAACACACAGACCTTCCCTTAAGATTTACTGAGATTAATTATCATCAAGGTTTAACAATTATAGTTGACCTATAATCAGAGTATACAGGTTTATATGCTAAGATACTTAGATTTGACTGACCATATGGGCAACTCAGTGAATCTCATTCACAGCTTTATTGTTACCCCATTCTAGCTGCCATTCAGTGCTGCTGGTCTTTTCTAAGCTCCCAATGGACCATAATATACGTCCAGAAAATGAAATTTATCCTTGCCTTTGCCCCAATTAAGCAAGTATATCTTTATATTCCTCAGTAAATTTTTAAAATATAGTTTGCATCACTGTTACTAAGAGTTTGAAGCAATAGGCTCTCCTGCTAATTGGAAGGATTTTGATCTGATTTGGGAGGGATTGTTTCACTCCATACATAACAAGAATAGACAAACAAAGATTGCAGGGAGCCAAAACTCAAGATGGCAACTGCAGTCCTGAGAATGTAGCCCCATGCCTTTGAGTATGCAGAAGAATTGCCCAGGCCTGTATCTTGCTGGTCTTACAGGTAGCACTTGACTTAGAATCATTCGTTTAGTGGCTGTTCAAAGTTACAATGGCACTGAAAAAAGTAATCTATGACTGTTTCTCACACAACATTTGTAGCATCTCCACAATCACATGATCAAAATCTGGCTACTGGCATGTATTTATGATGGTTGCAGTGCCCTGTGATTACCTTTTGAGACTTTTTGACAAGCAAAGTCAATAGAGGAGCCAAATTCACTTAGCAACCACATTACTAAATGCAGTGATTCACTTAACAACTGAAGCAAGAAAGGTCGTAAAATGAGGCAAAATTCATTGAACAACTGCTTTGCTTAACAGAAATGTTGGGCTCAGTTATGGTTGTAACTCGGAGACTATCTATATTTTCTAAAATCTTGCAATAATATCTTAAAGAATTTCAGATTAATTTTATGTTCTATGAGTAGATAGATATGCTAAGAGTTTTATTAGTACTCTGGTAGAGAATATAAGACATATTATGAAATCCAGTGCTGGTTTTCTGAGAAGTAAACTTCATTATGTTCAGTTAGACTTACTCCCAGCCAGGAAAAGTGTTACAGGATTGTAGCCTTGCATTATTTTTCACAGGTAATTATATGAACATTGTTTTGTCTGTTAACCTTTCTTTTAACTTTTATGAATATGATTAATGCAGCATGTGGTGAGGGAAACAATCAGTGTTTATACAAATGATAATCCTTAAAAATGCAGCTATTTAGGTTGAATAATTCAATGCCAAACTTTTTCCTGGTTTTGAACGAACAAATGCAGATTTTAAAATATATTTTATTAGTCATTATGCAGCATTCTTTTCCCCTGGATATGTCTTCCAAAGATATGCTTGTACCATTTCTTTATATTTTATTTCAGTATAAGCATTGTTCCAATAATACTGTTTTTAACTATTAGGTTAATTATATCTTACTTTTCTTCTTAATATCTCACCCACTCTTCCAAACATTCTCATATCCAATATTATGTCTTCATGTACATGAATAGAGTGTGCCAATTTGGTTTAGTGGTTAAAGTAGCAGGCTAGAAAGCTGGAGATTGTGAATTCAAATCCTACCTTAAGCATGAAAGCCAGCTGGGTGACTTTGGGCCAGTCTCTCAGCTCAACCCACTTCACTGGGTTGTTGTGGGGAAAACACGAGGAAGATGTGTTGGATATGCTCACACCTTGAGTTATTTGTAAAAAAATAAATAAAGGCAACGCACAAAGGCATAAATAAATAAATAGTGAGTGACAGATATCCTAATCCTAAAAAGGTGCATATTAAAACAGACTGTTCAAAGTGCAATCATTACTAGAGTTTGGCATCACAATATTTATTTATTTATTTGTAAAATTTATTGGCCACCCATCTTACCACTGGGTAACTCTGGATGGCTTACAATCTTAAAAAGATTTAAAACTATACAAAAGCTAAAAGACCTAAATAGTGTACTGTGAAAATCCATTTTTTTAAAAAAAAAATCACGCTAAATCTTTAGCACTACTACGTATTATGAGCACTTAAGATTGAGGAATGCTGTTTACACGGGGGGGGGGGGGGGAGTTGTTGTTGTTGTTTTAAACTAAAACCCTTTCTCTTCTGCCCAAAGAATGCAGTTTAACAAACTAGCAATCCTGGGAAGAGTAGATCAGCAACACAATACATTTTCCAGTATTTACTCATAAATGTACATTTTTTTCTCTTTACATATAACCCTACACTATTTTGACTTTGCTGTTTTAATAGGATTCACACTTAGACATCCTGGGAGCAGGGGTGGGATCCCACTGTTGTAACTACTGGTTTGGTGATTTTACATTTTGCTGAGTGCGTGTGTATATTGTCATCATCTAGCTGCCTGGACAGCTGAGCAGTGCTGCACGCGGGTGCGCAGTGATTGGAAAAGCCCTTTTTTCCTGCCTTTTCAACCGCAGCTGTGTCACACAAAGCAGCTGCAGTTGAAAATGCATGAAATAAAGGTCAGGCCCACCCAGGTGGGCAGGTGGGCCAAAACAGCAGCAGACATAGAGCTGGTTCTATGTATGCTCTCTGTTTGCTGCTTTTCAGAGCAACCAGTTCTACAGAAGTGGACAGAACCGGTAGAAACCCACCCCTGCCTGGGAGGAGGAGGTTATCGCCAAGCCCATGACTGCCCTAAGAATGCATAGATCTGGTATATGAAGAAGAAGAATCAAAAGCAACAAGCAACACGGTGACCACCATTCTGGCCTCCATATTCCTAGTTAATTGCTAGAGGTTGCATGTATATTGAGTATTGATGCCTGTGACGATGTACACATTTTCTCACATATGATAGGAATTGCACGCAATCCCTTGCTACACATAACCCCTTGCCCTCTTTATCAGGGTCAATGGCTAGTCATTTACACTGTAATCAACAAGATGATGCACTGCTGAGTGAATTGAGTCCTGAAACTTTGCTAGAAATTTAACAAATGTTCCTTGTAATGCAAAGGTATCAAACTCACGGTGTCACCTTTTGCCGTGTGACATATCATGACATTTTTCCCCTTTGCTAAAACAGAGGTGGGCATGGCCAGCACTTGACGCATCTGGCCCGCAGGCTGTGAGTTTGACACCCCTGTTGTAATGTGATGAATATAACAAATCTCACAGTCAATCCATTTTTAAAAGTTTGGTGCCTCTTATACTATCTAACCTTTTGTGTAGCAGACAAAAGGTTTTTCAAAAGCCTTAGGCAAGTGGTTGTAAGGAATTAAACTCACATATTAAATATCCACCTACAGCCCCATTTAAAACTCCACAGATTTACCATGACTTTCATTTCAGATATACAGTACTAATATTCAAGCCTATAAATATTTACACCTAGAATATCAGAAAGAACTACAGTAATGTTTGTGTCCTGTTAATGAATTATTTTCTGGTTAAATTGTATCTTACTTCAATGGAATCCAATCACCTGCTACAATGCAAAAGTCACATGGGAAAAAAACCCAGCTGAGTCAAATTAATAAAGGAGAACATGTACTCCAAAGCATGAACAGGAATTAATAAAGATGCACATGTGCCCAAATGGAAATTGCAAGAGGAATTAAGTTAAAATAAATTAATGACTCATATGACTTTAAGAGATTAAAGTTTTCAGGAAGACTGCTTCTTTGCTTGTTTTTTTAACATAAATGTATTAAATACATATATTTAAAATATATATTGATGCAGATGCCTTGTTTCATCTGTGCTCAGAAGCTATTTTTTCATTACTACATGAATGAAGAATGTTTTCCTCACTGGATTCTCCGTAATAACTTGACCATCAAAAATGGAGACATGAGTTGAAGTGGGACAAGTAAAGACAGACTTTAGAGCAGAGTTAGCATTATAGAAGGGTAGCTTGGGGGATTCTGGGAGTTGAAGTCCACACATCTTAAAGTAGCCAAAGACTACTTTAGAACATAAGGCAATGCCAATTAGCAGCTTCACTGGAATAGCTTTCTTTGGTACATTTAAGGTTCTTGATTGAGCTAAACTGGATGTGAGTAGATTATCAATGCTGGTACCGACAAACTACAGATGAAATTTGTTAACCAGGAGCCCCTGGTGGTGTAGTGGTTAAGTGCAGCATTGTAGGCAAACTCTGTCCATAGCCTGGAGTTCAATCCTGATGGGGCTCAAAGTTGACTCAGCCTTCCATCCTTCCAAGGTTGGTAAAAGGAAGGCCCAGATTGTTGGGGGCGGTATGCAAAATCATGCTTACTATGTAAACTGCCTAGAGAATGCTATAAAACATTAGGGGGCAGTATATAAATCTAAATGCTTTTATCCCATTCCAGTATACCACAATTACTTTAAAAAATGTATGATGGGTAGACTTCATCACAGTTGTCAGTCAAGGACTACTTGTAACTCCTTTTGGAGAATTGAAAAGTGAATTTCTGAAACAATTACTAAAATTATCATATCTAAGCAGCCAAAAATCCAGATGATGGGTAGATGGCAGCAAGCAGGTATATTTTTTATCTCTTTGCTGCCATCTAATGATAGACTATATTTTTAGTCCAGATATACAGTAATAGCATTATAATTATAGCATGCATATGCAATTTATATTCCAGTAACTATTGGGATTTGCTAAAATAGATCTTTCAAATTACTCTGCTTGATTTAATTCAAGTCCATCCGATCTGGTAAAAGACCCATCTTAAGAATGGGAACCTGGCTGTGGATTCCCCCAGTGCTATTTAGGAATATCAGGATCATTTGGAATGCAAGATTGGTTCGCTGCCAGCTTGCTTGATTTTGTAAAATACATTGAGGTTTTGTTTTTGCTTTTTTTGCAATGGCCAATATTCTATGTAAGGTGATAAAATGACCTTGACAGAACTGGTTGATGGCAAATGTCATTCATTCTTTGCCACTTTTGTTGACCTTTCAAAACAGAAGTGTTTAACCTTACATTTTTAAACTTTAAAAATCAGTTTAAAAATAAACCCCTGAAGAACACAGAGTCACAGAAAATCATACCTACTGCAGTTGTGAAGTATTAGACACTTAAACACAATGTCAATATTATATTTTATTTACCCTTAAGGCATTTGGCAGCTGTTAAATAGCTGTCTGTGGCAGTTTGGTGGAAACTATCATAGCACATTATAAATCAATGAAAATGAAGTTTTTGCTGCAATAATCTGATATAAATTTGCTAACATTTGTATGAAATTCAATTCTGTTTGATTACATCAGCATATGTTTCGTTTCTCCTAGCACTATTGATTTTGAAGTTTCTTATCCATATGTCTAAATTATTTCAGTTGTATCTTTGCAAGGCTCTTTGGAAATAACCTTGATCATATGAAATTGTTTATTCAATTTACAGGCCTCTTATAATTGGGTTAGCCAACTAATGAAATCTGGGTTCATCTCAGAGTGAAAAAAAGTACTTTCCCACTCCCCAAAAATATCTTGAAATAGTAAGATACAAATTACAGTTTGTCAACATTTAAAGCTGCTTCCTTCTACTTTCAAGAATAGGAATAGCAGTAGCTTAAGATGTGTTGTATTTCTCAACTCAATCCTATTGTAGTCCTTGACTTACAACAATTCATTTAGGGACCCTTTGTAGTTAAAATGGGACTGAAAAAAGTGTCTTATGGATATTTTTCTGACTTTATGACTGTTGCGGCATCCCCATGGTCATGTGATCAAAATTCTGATGCTTGACAACAGATTCATGTGTACGACAGTTGTGACCTTTTGCTACTTTCTGACAAGAAAAATCAATGGGGAAGCTAGATTCATTGAAGAACCATGTTACTAACTTAACAGCTGCAGTGATTCACTTAAGAACTATGGCAAGAAAAGTCATAAAATGGGGCAAAACTCACTTAACAACTGTCCTGTTTAGCAGCAGAAATTTGGGGGTCATAAGCAGTGGTGTGATTCAACCGGTATAACAACGCTTCACGTGCATTTCAGCTAAAATACTTACCTTCTACTGCAGCCCTGTGACTAAAACAGCTGAGGCAAGGCAAAACTGCTCTGCCACATGAATCAGCTGTGCTCCAAAATAAGGAATTAAAGCACAGGATAGAGCAGGGGTGGGTGGGCAGAGCCAAATGTTCACCAGAACTACCGGTTTGCCCGGACCAGTCTGAACCGATAGAATTCCACCCCTAGTCATAAGTTGAGAACTACCTGTAGAAGTGGCTGCATGGACTACTACGGATGAGGGGTGGTTCAAATGGAAACCAGTCACCCTAAAGGAGATTAAAGTTAAAAATGCAAAGCAAAATCTACATAATTCTTCACCTCAGAATAGTAGAACTGCACAATAAGTACAGGTATTCTTTAACTTAGGACCACAATTGAGCCCAAAATTTATGTTGTTCAGTGAGAAACTTGTTAAGTGACTGCTCCATTTTACAGCTTTACTCCCTTTTCATTTGTTAAATGAATCGCTGCAGTTCTTAAATGAGCAACATGGTTTATGATGTGAATCAGGTTTCCCCATTGACTTTGCTCATCAGAAGGTCATAAAAGGGGATCACATGACCCCAGGACACTGTAACCGTCATAGATATGAATCAGTTGTCAAGCATCCAAATCTAAATCACATGACCATGGGGATGCTATAACGGTCATTAGCGTGAAAAATGGTAATAAGTCAATTTTTTCCATGCCATTGTAACTTTGAACCATCACTGAATGAACTGTTGTAAGTCAAGCACTACCTGTATAACCATTAGTTGCTTTTTTTAAAATAATGTGTTCTTCATCCTTGAATTATAAACTGAACCACCCATGTATAAATTAGCATTAAGTATTTTTTTTCCCATATTGAAGGGTTTTGTACAGGCTTTGTAGAGACCCAGACTATGACTGTGATTAAATTATATATATGCCAAGTTTGATTGGCATTTTTATTTAACGTATAACTAAATTGCATTTAAGTTTGAGGAAATCAGTGAATGAATAATGGCTTAGATGAGGATAAACAAAATATTTGTTCAAAAGCAGGTCTGGAAGTTGGGGTAGGGTCTACATTAATCTACTTCTGAAAATTAAAGCAAAAGAACTCAAACTGAAATGGTTTGGGTTAAGGCTTTTGTACCGGCTGCCCTTGTAATAGCTGATTTTCAAAGCAGTTAGAAGAGAAGTAAAATCATACATTCAGTTCATAACATAGGACCAAGCAGTTCTTTTCCTAAAAATGCTTAATAAACAAGTTAATTTTAACTGCTTCAATTAAAAATCTGGCAGTTTAGAGTGGCCCAAGAAGAGAGAAAGTGTTTGTAAGAAGCAGGAAAGCCTAATGATTGTTCTGGATTGTTTCTAATTTGATCAGAGATGCCCTGGAAATATTTATATACTGTGGATTTTATAATTGAATTATGTATGTAACTGATATTGGGTCAGCATAGCGCATTTTCAGAACTGTTGAGCAATGTTATGAAACACGTGTATTTGAATTATACATAAGATTATAAAGCACTCTCAAAATAATTCTGGGCATTTGAATTCACCAAAGAGAAAAGAAACTGAACTAATTAAAGATTTGCTGAATAAGGATCTGATTCTGAGCTGATTTAAATATTGATCCAGAAATGGGTGATTATATCAGTACAGAAGCTTGAAGAATTGTGAGCAAGTTGGATAAATCATTTTCTCTGAGTTCTTCTCTGTATATAGGTTTATCTAATACTAAATGCAATAGTGTTGGGTTTTTAATGTTTTTTTTCCCAAGCTAAAGGTCACACTGCTGTAAGCAACACAATTGACTTGCCAAAAACAATGAGAATCATTATATTGCATATTACGTGTTATTTTCTAGGCATTGCACACTTCAAGGTCTGCTTTTTTAATCACAAGCATAAGTAGAGGTGCATTTTCAGTAACAACATAAAGCACATTTGTAAAAATGCATACAAATTTACATATTATGTCTATGCAGGCTTACAGGAGAAAGAACACATTGTGCAGGTACTCCAATATACACATCACTATGTTCACAGATGAAAAAATATTTGTATGTAATGTCAGCATTATATCAATAGCTGAGTAAATCAATGCAGAACACATATGACCCAATTGTTATTGCAGAGAAAACTTGCAAAAAATAGTGTTAAAAGAAAACAGATTTATTGGGAATTGGGAGACTATTCATGGGACAGTGACACCCACCTTCTCCAATGACAGTGTGGGATGAAAAACATCTAGGTTTTCTTTTTGTATTCCTTGTTGCTGTCACAACTCTCAGAAAACATACCATTTTTTTTTAAAGGCTGGATGTGAGACATAGGTTTTCCAGAGCTATCAATCAGGTAGAGGTGAGATATATAGATGGATTAGCGAGATATCCAGAAGCCCTCCAACACCAAAAAGAGAGAGAAATCTATCTCTGTGGTACAATTAGCAATAGAAAGGGGAAACTTTTCTTTGTTGTGAGATTATGGAAGGCAAGGTTTACAGAGAAGGAAAGAAAGAAAAAATAAATCTCCTCCTGTACTGCAGATGTAATGAAATTACACATTTCACACTGTTTTTCCAAACCAAGTCCCAATACAACTGGCATATATTTTAGCCTTGGAGGCCAGCAGTCTCCACAGGAGGGGGGACAGAAGGGATCAAACTGGTGAAAACCATGTTGTGTTGTCATACAACAAATCCCAGCTCTGTTTTGTGGGCATCAAAATGTCACATCCGTTCTCCAAGATTCAGAAGCAAGGTTCGAGGTCCTCCATTGATGAAGGCTGAGGTTTGCTTCTTATAACAACCAAATGTTAAGACAAGATGATACTGTAGTTCTAGGAACTCTGTATCACTATAAATATTGGAAATTTATAAATCTCAAAAATAAATGGCTGAACGACCTTTGTTGAAGCAATCATAATCTGAGTTACATTGATGGACGCTTATTCATTTCCTCTTTTTTCCTACACTATTTACCAATGGATAGGTTAAAAGAAGGCAGTTTGTGGAGGAACATCATAACTTCTGGGTCATCTGGAACTCCTGACATTTTGTACAATTGTCCTTCTTATGTTATTTGTCATGTGTCTCAAATTTGATTGAACTTCTGCTTTGTCCAGAGATTCTCTTTCTCCATGAAATTAGGTAAGAAAATGGCATCCTTTTACAGAAGACAAGTTGCGCTAGATTGTTGCAGCCAAAAGAACAAAAGGGTCTTGGACCATAAGTACTCTGTTGTTTTTAATGCATGCTATTTGTGGGCGATTTTCATCCATTCTTTCCAACCCACCACCACATTATTAGGCAGCATTATAATTGAAAAACCAATCCTCAATGCCTTTTTTAAAAAGCCATTACCACACCATTTTCTGCCAGCCTCTTAATCTACAGAACATTTTGGGTGTTGTTAGAACCAAATTGAATACATCACTCATTAATCCTGAATCTCAACACTGTAACTCTTAGCCATTGCTCCACCTGTGATTATCATAGGGAAATGGTCACATTTAAAAGCATTTTTTAAAACCTGCTGTATCAACCAGTGTATCGCCTGCAAATTCAGCAAGGTGTTATATGTTACCCAATGCAAATATCCAGGTTTTAACTAAAAGTGCACTGGGAAAAACACCAAAGGGCTTTGTGTTTCAGGAACCATAGCAAAATTACTTAAAAAAAAAAAAAACAAAGGGGAGTAAGGAAAACAGAAATTGTAGTAATGCGACATAGAGAATTCAGTCCCAAATTCTCAAGTTTGGAGAATAATAACTTCAAAGTGTCATTTTAAAACTGCTTGTCCATAACTTTCTTTTATGTCAAAGGCCATATTGCTATGGTTACCTTTACCTTCATGAATCTCCTTAAGATCCTTAGCTTATGAATTTTTTTATCCAGAAACTACTGAACTTCTTGGTCTAATGACTACTTACAGGACCTACTTGGGATGGAAGTCCAAATTTCTGATTAGAGCTATGTATTATTCATTAGACCCATGCATCTAATTTATTTCTGAATACAGAGCTTTAGTGTATATATTCATAGCTTTCATTGTAGTAAAGAAAGCTCTAGAAACAGAAGACAATTGTGATAGACCTTTTTATATCATTAATGTACTCTGCTTTGCAGCTTCATTCTATTTTTCTATCCCTTTGGTACCTTTCCGATAAATTTCTTTTATCTCACATTTTGTTTCTAGCTTTTATAACTGAACAACTTGAAAATAGAAAACAGATAAGAGTTATAGCACATCGGAGCTGGAAGTTCCTTATAGATCGCCTAATCCAACTTCTTACTCGGCACAGGAAATGTATGATGCAACTATAGTGACCAGACAGATGGCTGTCCCTTTCATGTTTAAACATCTGCAATGGAGGAGAGCTCCTTGCCTTCTGTTACAATCTGTTTCACTATCAACTCTTTCCATTCATCTCCTTGCTTAGCTAAAATCTGCTTCTCCAAAATTCCTATCAGTTGCCCAAGACCTACTTTCTGATCTCAAAATGACTTTCTCATATATATTTTTTAAATAATAGCCAGTTAGCTATCTTAAAGTTATCATCAAGTCTCCCCGTAATCTTCATATTTTCCAGACTAAACAAACTCAACTCTTCTGAGAATTCCTCTAGAAATCTTTTTTTTCCAGGGTCTGTACCATGCTTCCCCAAATTGGTGTTCCCAGACATGTTAGATTATGCTGCAAGCATGTCTGAAAGTACTAGACTGAGGAAGTCTACTCTGCATCACTGTGATTTCCTTCCTCTGTATCAGAGGTAGACTACCTCAACTATGGGACTGCATGCAGCCCTAACGCTCTATTTTGAAAACCCTTGATTCCTTCTAGTCATTCACTGAAATTAAAAGAACAATGACTTGCTTCCAGTTTGGAACAGGAAACACATGAAAGTATCTGTGTAATCCTTAGAAGCATGGTTTTAAAAGCAAATAAATCCAATTCCCAGAAACCTAATGGTAGAAAAAAACACCGGACCACTATTAGATGACAACAAATTAACTAAATGTGGCCTCCTAGAGATCAATCATATTGTTGCAACTGAAATATGGTGTCTCTCGTGGAAGAAAATAAATAATTGAGTTCCTCAAAGTGTGTGCAGTACAGGAGTGCCTACTTTGAACAATTAGCCTACCCAGTGCATTAAAAAAAATGGAAGAAATAGTTATCAGCCACCAAGTTCCAGTCCTGCTCTACTGGAAACAAGTGTAGGAATGTTTTACATTCTTCTATAGGACTTGATGAATTGCAACAAATATGGTCCCACAGGATTAGAGTCCACTTTTCTTCATGAATAATATGATAAGCTTCCACCACCACCACCCCATGCCATCACTCTGCTAAACAATTAATTCCCATGACACTGTCTTATGCCCTGGGATGTCAAACCACCTAGTAGGGCTGTCTTACTATTATCCTTCTCATCTTTCCTATTATCTATTCCCTTAGTTTCTTATGACTATATCGTATTATGGTTTAGGTTGATTGTTTATTTAGTATCCTATAATTGTCACTGAATGTTGTATGACAATTGTATTTTATGATTATGATCACTTGTTGCTTGTATATACATTGAGAGTTTATGCTCCAGAGACAAATTCCTTGTGTGTCCAATCACACTTGGCCAATAAAGAATTCTATTCTATTCTATTCTATTCTATTCTATTCTATTCTATTCTATTCTACTCTACTCTACTCTACTCTATTCTATTCTACTCTACTCTACTCTGTTCTGTTCTGCTCTGCTCCGCTGCGCTGCGCTGCGCTGTGCAGTGCAGTGCAGTGCAGTGCAAGGACCTCAGTTCTAGGCATTTTAGAGTTATAAGCACTCTTCTGCCTTTGAAATTCTGATGCAGATGGGAAGGACTATGGGTGACATGATATCAGTATTCCAGTATTTGAGGGGCTACCACAAAGAAGAGGGAACCAACTTATTTTCCCAAGCACCAGAAGCCAAGACAAGAAACAATGGATGGAAACTAATCAAGGAGAGAAGCACCCTGGATTGAAGGAGAAACTTGTTAACAGTGAGAACAATTAACCAGTGGAGCAGCTTGCCTTCATAACTTGTAGGTGCTTATCACTTGAGGATTTTAAGAAAAGACTAGACAGCCACCTGCCTGAAATATTATAGGGCAGTGATGGCTAACCTTGTTGTCATCGTGTGCTAAAAGTGCACATGTGCGCACACAACAGCATGCACACGTGCCTGCACCCATAATGCAATGTATATGCGACCTCCTCCTCCTCCCACTCGCCCCACCCCCCTGCAAATTCATGCATGATCACCCCTCCCCCATGCCTGCATGTGTGACCCCTGTGCTTCCCCCACCCCCCAACGCATACATGCACAACCCCTCATGTTCTGTTTTGGAAAGCAAAAATGGGGCACGGGGAGCACGGTGCAGTCCCCCCGCAACCCATTTTTGCTCCCAGGAGGCTGCAGGGAGGCCTACTAGGCCCAAAATGGGGAGCCCTCCATGCTCCCCCCATCCCATGCATGTACATGCAACCCCCCTCACTCGCCCCACCCCCATGCATGCATCTTCCAGATGCACCCCACTCCCTGCACGTGCGCAGCAGAGACCTGAAAATCAATTGGCCTCTGCACACTTATGCATGATTTAGTTTAGTTTACTTTACTTCCTTCTCACTGCACCTCGCACAATGAAATCAAACACCATCTTCAGTGCACATCATGACCATGAAACACAAACACACATCCTTCACCCTCCGCACATTGAACGGAAAACCCGCAACACCACACTAACACTGCACTATACAGTAGAATTCAAAAGAGCTGCTGCCCTGGGATAGAAGCTGTTTTTCAGCCTTTTTGTCCTTGTTTTTATTATTCTGTACCGTCTGCCAGATGGTAATAGTTCAAAAAAAGGTTTCCCAGGATGAGATGGATCTTTGAGAATGTTTTGAACTTTCTTAAGGCAAGGGGAGCTATAAAGCTTTTCCAAAGAGGGGAGAGGGCAACCAGTGATCCTCTGGACAATGACATTAACCCTCTGGAGCGCTTTCCTATCTGCCATTGTGCAATTGGCAAACCGTACAGAGGTGCAGTCAGTTAAAATACTCTCTATGGGTGCAGCAGTAGAAGATCACCAGCAGTTTTTCATTCAGTTGTTGTTTTCTGAGAAGCCTCAGGTCATATAATCTCTGCTGGGCCCTTTTGACCAGGCCTGCAATGTGAGCACCCCAAGTCAGGTCCTCTTTTATGGTTAACACCCAAAAACCTAAAACTGGCCACTTGCTCCAGTTGGTCTCCATTGATAAGCAAGGGCTAGATGTCTGATCTGTGGTGGAGCTGAGCTGGGGTGACAGCTCACGTGCCTTCAGGGATGGCTCTGTGTGTTATCTGTGCCACACATGCCACAGGTTTGCTGTCACAGTTATAGGGTCTCCTGCTTGAGTAGAGGGTTGGACTAGAAGGCCTCCGAGGTCCCTTCCCACTCTATTCTGATTATTTGCTTGATTGTTTCTTGTTATTGCATTTTGTAGATAGCACCTCTTTGTTGGCAGATGTTGGCCATTTTAAGAGAAAACCTCATCCAAATGAAAGTCCTGCATTCAAGAACTGGCCCTACACAAGTGTGTGCAACATGTTGATAACACAGCCACTGTAACTTCTTTCAGTCCATGTACATTCAGCATTTTGATTGTCTGGTTACCAGCCTTTAAAGTTCAACCTGTCTTCCTTCACAAATGCATTTGTCAGTGTGATAAACTGAGCTGCAGCTGAATCTCTCCATAAAAAATCTTTAGTTACAAAAATACTTCTTTTATTTCAAAAGGGGAAGAAAAAGCTTAATCCTTTTTAGATTTCCACCGCCAGCATTGCCCACATAGACTATAGAGGTATTACAGGAAGGTTTTATTTTAAAAAAAGAAAGAAATATAAGATTACTTTTAACTGATTTTTTTCTTAGATGAAGTGTCATTCATCTGTTGTTTTTTATATGTTAGTATGAAAGTAAGGTAGGTAAGTGTGCCTTGGGTTAAGCTGAATTTCTGGTGACTTCATCAACATGATTGTGCCTTTTACATATATTTTAAAGAAAATGGAGCTTGTCACAGGTTTTAAAATTTGTTTGGGAGTATCCTTGCCCCTCATTTATTTCTCCAAACTTTGGAAAATAGTCAACAATGATTCAAAGAAGCCTGCAGAGAGCAAAAATTCTAGACCCAGATCATCCTTAGACTATTTCAACTTCCTACTTTCAAAGTCTCTGTCACAGGAATGTCAAACACAAGGCCCGTGGGCTGGATCCATGCACAAGATGTGATCAGATCAGGCCTGTGGGGCCATCCTGGAAAATGTGAGGGGCCGGCCTCCGTGGCTTTAGCTTGGTCTACCCAGTGTGAAGAGGAAACAGTTTGGGGAGTTGTGTCAAGCTGGCCATGCCCACCCAGTCACCCGTGCCCAACGAGTGGTGACAAGTTGGCCATAACCAACCAGTCAGCCATGCCCACTCAGCCTTCTAGGTCAGCCACAGGATGCAGTCTTCAGTGAAATTGAGTTTGACACACCTGCTCTATCACATTCTGCCCAATTTTCTAGATGGTTTCTTGATAAGAGCTACGTAGGTAATGAAGGAGAAAAAACGGAGTTTTGATGATCTACCTAGTTGGTGAGGGACAACATGGGAACAACAGTTTCTGTTGTTCTGTTGTAGATCCTGCAAGTGTGTCCACAGGTTATGGTGGGAAAAAAGTGAAGGAAATAGCCTTGACATTGCAGCTAAAGGTCTGTTCATTTTTTCATGTTCATCACAAATGGATATTTGGTTATACCACCACAGCCAAATTTTGTTGTTGTTTTAAATCCCTTGTGGAACCCCTGATTCCAGCACTTTTCATGAATTCCTATCTGGGTAGATAAATGAACATTACTTTTCTAGTTACATTCTGTTATGTAATTCTGAGTAAGTGTCAACACAGTGAAGGAAATTCCTTCAACCTATAAAACTTTACCACCACTACAAGAAGCAGAGAGCTTATGTCCCTATCTGAATCTCTAAGTTCCTGCTTTCTTAATTTGATGTACTGTGTTTCTTTTGAAGAACAGCAATTATCGATTTTCATCAAAGTAAAAGAAGAATGAATTTCACAGAAGTAATATACCTAATAAATTTGTTTCTCTGTCATATAGTGGGTATTATCTTATATTATTTCTCTCAAATTAATAAAAATAAAAACTGTAAGCTTCAGGAACGACTCAAATTTTGAAAAAAGCCTTAGGAATCCTCCCAGCTTTGTTGGGTCTGGAAGAAATAATAATAGTACTAAAAATTAGGAGCTTACTACAATTTCCGTGTATTAAATTAAAATTATGGATTTCAGCCCAGGTTTTGTTGTGTTTTGTGTTTTAATAACCTATAGTGTTCAATGGAAGGAATGAAAAGAGGACAATCAGTCGCAAGGTACATGGATTTAGTTACAATAGTGATGGGTTTATACCATTAGAAGACCTGGAAGACCAGGTTAGGGAGAGATTATCATGGAGAAAATCTATCTACATAGTTCCTAAAGTCAACAGTGACTTGACGACATATAATCAATCAATAGCATTCAAGACAGCAAAAAATTGTAGAGGTTCATGACAAAAAAACATATATATACACATTTATACACCTGTGTGTATATATTTAAACATGTGTATGTATATGTATGTACTGTATATGTGTATACACACACACATATAGATATAGATAGATATAGATATAGATACAGATACAGATACAGATACAGATATAGATATAGATATAGATATAGATATAGATATAGATATAGATATAGATATAGATATAGATATAGATATAGATATAGATATAGATATAGATGTAGATGTAGATGTAGATATAGATATAGATATAGATATTTGTTTTCTTATGTTTTCGTGGGCACCCACATGTATGCCGTTCAGCTTTGTTCAGGTATTTTCCCACGTCCTTGTAGCTGTGCTTTTAAAGTTGTAGCAACGTTTCGGCAGAATATCATCTGCCATCATCAGGCTTCTGTATTGAGTTCTTCTGTGAGTCAGGCTATCACATTTAAAATTGAAACGGCTGTGATAGCCTGACTCACAGACGAACTCAATACAGAAGCCTGATGATGGCAGATGAGATTCTGCCGAAACGTTGCCACAACTTTAAAAGCACAACTACAATGACGTGGGATAATACCCGAAGGAAACTGAACAGCATATACATGTATATGTATATACATGTATATGTATGCTGTTCAGCATATACATGTATATCTATATATACATATGCATGTATGCAGTTCAGCTTCCTTCGGGTATTATCCCACGTCATTGTAGTGCTTTTAAAGTTGTAGCAACGTTTCAGCAGAATCTCATCTGCCATCATCAGGCTTCTGTATGGAGATGAGATTCTGCTGAAACGTTGCTACAACTTTAAAAGCATTATAATGACGTGGGATAATACCCGAAGGAAGTTGAACTGCATTCATGTAAGTACCCGCAAAAACTTAAAAAAACAAATATACATGTATATGTATATATAGATATATAGATATAGATATGTGTGTATATAGATTTTGACTTCAGGGAACAACTACTGCTCACCAATATATATTATACAGAAAGCTTAAGATTTTGCAAGACAGTGAGTGAAACAATGGAAAACTTGCAAATTCAAATCTTTTCTGTTTTTTTTTTAAATTGCCATAGGTCAGTCAAGTACTTTCAGGAAAGAAGGGAGGAAGGGAGGGAGGAAGGAAGGAAGATTGCAGATTGGAAGAATAAAAAATAATATCCCCCTTAAACCACTTTCTTCCCTATCTTGTTGCTGCTTCTGCTAGCAAAACAATAAAACAAAAATGCAGGGTTTCCAGCATTCCACAACCAACAGGCTTCACATTTTAGCTGTCCATTGAAAAATTGTCATGACCGGTTATAGGAATGCTACTACTTTAAAGGAATCCACTCATCAACCTTTCTATTCCTCAAAGACTTTTTCTCCACCTCTGTCTCGCTCCCCTCCCCCCCTTTTGCCCACCCTCCTCCTCCTCTTTCTCACATTCACTTTCTTCCTTCGCCTGCCTCTCTCTCCTTTTTTCAATCTCTCTCATCTCGCCTTTCCATTGTTATTCACTCTGTTTATTGCTTCGAGCAGCCCTGGCATACTGGACATCATCGGGAACTACAAACGACAGGATGCAATAAGCTAGAGAATAGCAGTAATCTGAGGAAAGTTCTTCATTCACTCTTGCTCCTAACTCTCTGTCTTCTTATCCTACCTAGAAAATAAAAAAATCAATACCACCTCACAGGGCTTGATAAAACTGCTGGATGAGTTCAGCAGACATGCTGGATATAGTAAATTAAAGTGATCAAAATTTTCCAGTCGACTCTGCCTAGAGCCTACATAAACCAACAATTGGGTCTGCAGAATGTCTGTCATTCAAGAAGCTTTATTTTATCTGTGTCTTTGATTATCTTGAAAATGAACACATATGCTTTATACCTGGGTGTACGGGCATTTTTATGTGCGAGGGGAACAGATGCAGCAGCAGCTGTCAGCTTCATTGTACACTCGTACACATCTGCATCTTTTGGGTACCTGTTTGTAAATGCTGTATGTATATGCATATTAAAAGCACAAACAATTCATCATGGATTGTTATAAGGGTTTTAGAGCTTTTAAGGATTTGTGGATTGCTGGTTGGGGCTTTGTTGTATTTCCTTTTGTTTTGATGGTCAAAGTTTGTGACATGATAAAGCTGACATCAAGCAAACCATTTAGTGCTTGAGCAAGCATCTGTAATTCATTCATTTGTTCATTAATGCAGTAATTAATTCATTCTTTCAATTTAATCAAACATTTATAGCTTAAAAAAAGGATCTGTCAGACCAGTAGACTAGATGTAGGAGAATTTTAAGGCACCTGAGAAGTTTGTTTATTTAGTTAGTTATTTTTCATGTTTCTAGACAGCCCATCTCACTCAAGTGTCTATGTTTTATTTGTATCACATTGAAAATAGTTATTTTAATTTAAATTACAAGGAAGCAAACCCTATTAGAATGTTCCATGAATGGGGCCAGTAAGAATAAATAAATTCTGTCCTCATAAAGGAAGAATCTCTGTGGAGACCACTGATTTTTTTTTCCATATGCTGTTAAATCAATTGAGTTGAGAAGTAAGTAGTGAAGTCGCCAGAGAATTTATGGAAGTTCAACATCAAATTATTTAGAGAAATTCAGAAGGAGGGATGATGAAGAGCTTCATTTAAAAAGAAATCATATTTGGGGGAAGATGGGTCTTCAGTGCAACTGTATTTGATAAATTCATGAAAATAAGACTATTAAATGTAATGGAATGAATGGCTACATATCATCTTCAGTGACCATTTTCAGATCAGAGGTTCATTTAGGAAAACTCACAGGACCATCCTGGAACCAGATGGGTTGGCATAGTTCATAGGAGGAATGAAATATCCCAAAGTTCCCCCAAGATCAGTTTTTGCACATCCTTATTCCAGCCATATTGATTAGTTGAGCACTTATATGTATCATCCATCTTCATTCATTTCATTGAGTTTTGTGATTTGTTAAGACTAAGAACTCCTCCGTTTATGCAACTGCATAATTCAGGGACACTTTCTTTAGAAGCAGAAATGTCCCCAAGCCCTAAAACTATTATATTGTATTAATCAATTTTAAGGAAAAGAGAAATTCCTTCTGTGGTTTTCTGCCCTTTGTTTCATATGAACTGCTAATACTAAAAAAAAAAAAATAATTACTCCCCCAAAGGTGTTTTTTTTTTAAATTACAATAGATAAAAAGTCACTTTGAACTCATTTTGCAAAATATTACAAACAGCGGAATCGAAAGCCTGAATCTACTCATTACATTTTTTGTATTGCAAGAGACTCAGCATTTTTAAAAATTATTTATTTATTTTTAATACTTTGCATAATATATTCTGAAAAAAACCCCAAAGTTTTATATTTTTCTTCCCTAACTGTAATATCTTACATTTTTCTCTGCTGATGGACTTCTTGTTCCTTTCAGTCTAAACTTTTAACCAATCCAGATTAATTTACAATTTCGTTCTTTTCCACTAGGTGTTGACCAGACCTCCCAATCTGAAAAGCTGCCCATTAATGCCATTATCCAGGTCATTAAATACAAATATGGAATAATGCTGCTCTCAAGCAGATCCCTGAGGGACTCCACTTCCTATTGTTCTCCAGTTTGTTGTACAGCCCTGAATCCTGAATCTGTAATTGTGGTTAGCCAGCCTGTTGTGGACTTCCTTTACTTTAGGGCTATCCAAACCACAGCTTTCCAGGGAGAATTCATGTGGAACCTTGCCAGAAAGTTTGCTGACATTGACATAAATTATATTCCCAACATTCACTCTGTCCATTAAATTATCTTGTCAAAGGAGCCAAGATTTGTCACACATGGCCCATTTGTGATAAAGCTATGCTGACTCTTCTAACCCATCTCAGTATTGTCTTCCAGATATTTACAAACAGACTGTTTTATTATCTGCTCTATTATTTTTCCAGTTATTGTTGCGAGTCTAACTGGTTAATAATTACTGGAGTCTTTTTTCCCCCCTTTCTTAAGAAGGGCGACTACATTTGCTCTTCTCCCCATCTTCTGGCACCTTCCCAATATTCAGGATTTCTCAGAGTTAATAGACAGGATTGTCTGCATCGATCTGAAATCATTCAAATTAGCTAGAAGTTCATTTAGCATATCCTTATCAACCTGTAACCTACCCGGTTGTGCTTGTTCCCCATCCTTGCTATACAAATCTCCATTTCTTTTGAATGTAAAAAAGAGAGCCAAATACAAGTTGAGTTTCCTCTTAGCAAATTGTTCAGGAAGCAATGAACCAACCACCTGCTTTGTTTTCCTCTTACTGTTGCAAAATTTGTGGAAACCTCTCTAGCTAACCTTAGTTCACTCTCTGCTTTGCCTTCCTGATCTCATTCCTATATTTCTGAGCTGAGGCTCTTGTAGACTTCCTTGCTCATTAGCCCTTCCTTTTATTTCCATTAAGCACTCTTCTTTAGTCTCAGCTCCTTGTAAACTACTTATTCAACAACCCTGGCTCTTTAGAAATCTCCTCCTTGTTGTTCCCTCATCGGCTTTGTCTGAGACTGTGCTGGTTTTTAATGTCCTTTTCAAGAAAGCCGTAACTCCTTTGCCTTTAAGGTTTTCTTCCCATGGCATTTTATTATTTCTTTGGGTTTATTAAAATTGGCCTTTCTAAAATACAGCTTGTATTTGACTTTTTTTTAATCAAGGTGGGTTTTTTTTTGTTAAAATCAAAAATTCTAACAATGTATGGTCACTTGCCGCCAAAGTTACCACCATTATAATGTCTCTTCTAAATCCCAGGTAACAAATCTACTGCCCACATCAACCTTTGAAGGAGAAAATTATCATCAGCACAAGTCAAGACTTAATCTGACATTTTATGTTTAGGAGAATTTGTCTTCCAAACAGATTTCTAGGTACCTGGAATATCACATCAAAATTCTTTTATTTATATTTTTGAGGGAGAAAGGTGAGGGGGTATCCTTTTGTTTTAATAATACTTCATCTGCCTCTTCTAACTGCTAGAGACCTGTAAGGAAAGACAAGGAAGTTTTTAAATTCTTTTATGAGATTATTCCAAGGAGGAACCTGAATTCCTCATCCAATCAGAACTAATCAATTTTGGTATTTTAGGAAAGGCAGACCTTTTATGAAAGGCAGAGATTGTTCATAAATTATGATAATCATCAGGATGCTTTACATGAGATCGTTAAAGTGTATATAGGAAGACGCTATATAGAAGATTTCTATAGGTTTCCGGTCCTTCTTACCTTTTTTTTCTCCCAGTTCCCTCTTATTCATAAAATAGCCTGAATAGAAGTTATAGGTAAAGGCATGGATAAAGCAAGATCCCAGATCTAGGCAAAACTGTTCTCACATGCAAATAAACAAAGGAACTAGATATGCTTTCTCTTCAGAATTCTTGGTAGATATGAGAGAGAACTTGAGGTAAACAGAGAAGAAATGAGGATATGGAGGGGAGGACCAGAGGGCCAATTGAGGGGAAAATAAGAGGGATATTTAATCTAGTTGATCTATGGATTTGAGGCTTTTTATTACAATAATAAAAATATTATTTCCAAGACAGTTGTTAACAACTGCCTATCCCAGATCCTTGGGAAGGACCCGATAAGTGGATAAAAATACCAAATTCAGACTGAACATCTGGCTTATCATTTTTTATGTTGTTTTCATTGGTTGTTTATTATTGTTGTTATTGTTGTTAGGGGCTTTAAGAACTATAGCTGACCTTGCTTCTTTCAGTCTGTGATTTACCAGAGGACCAAAATATATATAACCGTGTGTGTTTGTGTGTTTGTGTGTGAGAGTGGTTTTTTAAAGTAATATATATAAAATAATGTATAAGTACTTAAAGTTGTGTGTGTGTGTGTGTGTGTGATACACACATACACACACACACATTCTGGTCACTGATAATTTAATAAGGAAATAAATATTTATTATTATTTATCTCATATAAAGAATGTGTTAGGATTTTAAGGATTCTCTCAGACAGGCTTTCCAGGGCTAACAGTTATAATCTCAACATATCTGAAGGGCATAAAATTGGGAAAGCTAATCTAAGAAAATATTACTCACATTTATCTGAGGAAAAATATTTGGTTCCCTATTACTTTTACCTAGCTTTGAAGACTGAGAGATCTACCACACACTTCCTTTGATTCAGCCTGTTTTATGCTCTTGTCTGATATTTTCAAGGGTGTTTAATCACAACACCACAGATTGATCAATGACAGATATGAGCAACAACTTTTGCATGCTAACAGGGCAGGATTTTTTATCTGTGATAATATTTCTCTCTTAAAAGGCCTCTGCACTGCTATGTATTAATTAAAATCTAAATACTAAATATTGATTGATGCGTTATCAGGCCATAGCAGTTGGGCCCTGCCACATTGATTTTTTGCTGTGATTTATTATCATATTTAAGAAAAATCATTTTGTGTGATTATATGAGGAAATAGGCTTTAGTGAGGGTGTAATTCTTTTGTATCACTTTTGTTGGGTGGAGGACGGGCCAATTCCTCAATTGTAGCGAAGATTGCTGATATCCTTCATTGCTTCTTCTGTTCAGCCAGTGATGGCTAATGCTTTCAGTCTGCTTGGTCCTGTCATTAGGAATAATGGGCATTAGATTTAGTTCTTTAATCACAACAGAGATTAACAGATGGTATGACCCTAATATCTTAAAAATATTTAGTTATTAGAAACTTATATATGTTCCTAACATTTGATTTTCTTAACAAGCTAACCTAAAACTAAAGTTTCTAACATCATCAGGTTTGATCATTAT
This sequence comes from Laticauda colubrina, assembly GCA_015471245.1. NCBI lineage: Eukaryota > Metazoa > Chordata > Lepidosauria > Squamata > Elapidae > Laticauda > Laticauda colubrina. The sequence continues at coordinate 74,750,713 of BLBF01000002.1, forward strand.
CATAACTGAAATGTAATTGCAGCTGTGTATGTGTACATTTGTGTGTTTGTATGTTGGAGTATGTGTATACAATATAAGCATGAAAGTGAGGGAGGGAAGGAGGAAGGAAGGAAGATAAAAACAGAAGCATAAACTCTATTGTCTAGGTAGATAGGTATTTTGTATATTTACATTTATTTATTTATATTTCATTTCATTTATATAACTGCCTTCTCACTTTTGCATGATTCTAGGCAACTATATCCCCAAGTCTTAATCCTGCATGCTAACCATTGCAGAATATGGGGCCCACTTGCTGCATAAGTAATCTCTATGACACTCTCAAGACTGTCATGGCCTTGTTGGAGCCCTGAGTCAGTGGAAGAGGATGAACCAGAGCTGGGGCCGACAGAGGTTAAGGGGGAAGCCTTGTTGGCCTTGAAGGAACACAAAGACTTAAGGAGACTGTCATGCCCCTGTCAGAATCTGACTCATAAGAGGAAGCCGAACAGCTGACAGGGAGTGGGAGTGTAGCTCCGTTGGCTGTGGAAGAAACAGGGGAAGGGCAAAGACCGGCTGGGCATAGGAGAGGAGAGGTAGAGCAAAGGAGAGGGAATTCAGAGGAAGACCCAGTCCCCCCCCCCTCTGGTCTTCATCCCAGGGCATGCAGGAAGGAAGAGAGCAATGTGGGTTGTGTGGCTTACGGGGGAAGAAAGGGCCCTGATTCTCTTCATTAGCTGCAGCTGGGAACACAATGTATAAAAAAGGCAAGCAGTAACTGTGAGAGGGAATTTGGAGTCTTAATGGACAACCAGCTAAATATGGGGGCTGTTCCTGGGAGAGTTTTTCTCCAGCCGAAGGTAACCTGGACCTTGGGGGCAAAGTTGGAGATAATAAAGGGAATCTTATTGTTTATATGACTGTGTTGCCTTTGTGCCATGCCCCGGGTCATTTATTCTCTGCCTCCCGAGTCCCAGCTAATCAACAGGGTCTTCTTTTGCTGCCCAGCACAGGAGAACAGAGCTGGAAAGCAGGTTAGTGGTGTGGAGAGGGAATGGGATTTTGCCGTAACCTTCCCCCAGGAATGGGGTGGGAATGGAGATTTTATAGTATCCTTCCCCTGCCACACACATACCAAGCCATGCCCACCAAGTCATGCCATGATCACCAAGCCACACCCACAGAACTGTAGTAAAAAATTTTGAATCCCACCACTGTTGCACTTGCACTTGAAGCTCCACTTGTGCAAGTCAGGCGTTCTTGAACAAAGGACACAAAGTTCAACTCGCATGAGTGGAAGACCAGGATTCTAAATAAATGGAATTATTGTGTAGTGACTGAAGGAGGGCAGGGATGATTCAGTCTTTATTAATTAAACTTTATTAATTATCTTACATTTTTAAAAGAAAAAAATAACCATAACAGTACTGTAACATTCGTATTATACATCTCTGTCTCTTGTGTTATACATTTATATACATTATTATTCAGTTATTTACATTTATCTGTCATTTACTTATTTTAACTTTCATTATTTTTTATTTGTCTAATTTCCAGCCAATCATACCACATATCCCAAATTTTACAATATTCCGACTCCTTTGATTCAGTCTCAGAGTTCCATTTAATTTTGCATTTTGTTTGGGCCAGTCTCTAATAGTTCTCAACATAATCTAATTCCCAAACTTTGTATGAGCATAATATGAGGGAATGGAAACTACAATTGTATATGATTGCGATTGTTTTAATGACAATGAGAAACTTAAATACAATAAAGAATTTTTTTTTAACCAATTATGTACAATATGAAACAATTCAGCAAAGCTGCAATCCTATGCAAGTAGTAAGAGGTAAATCTTTTTAATTTCCAAAGAATTCTGGTCCTTGCGTTTTGGAGACTAATATGCTGCTGTTGTATTGTAAGCATTCTTCAGTCGAGCAAATATGCTTACTGAGTAAGTGTTTAACATTTAAATCCAAGATTTAATGCATTACAAGGAAATTGCTTAACAATTGTGTTAAATTTTATATGCAGGTTGTTTCTTGTCAATTCCAGTGATAAATCTGCAAGAAGAATTAAATAACAGTCATCAATCTGAAGCACAAGCATATAAAAAAAAAGGTTCCATATCAGACAACATCCAAATATAATCTACATCTTTTGAAGATAACATGTCAACTTATGTTTACCAAGAAATATAACTGAAATAATCTGGGCCAGGAAGAAAAACTATTGCAACTTTGGGGCAGAACTGAAATGTATATTGATGTGCTTCAGTGGTGGGATTCAAATTTATTTACAATCAGTTCTGTGGGTGTGGCTTGGTGGGCATGGCAGGGGAAGGATACTGTATAAAATCTCCAGTCAGAGGTGGTATTTGCCAGTTCTCTGAATTACTCAAAATTTCCACTCCTGTTTCCCCAGAACTGGTCACCACCTCTTGTGTGCTTTTATATCCATCCAAATGAAATCTGGGATGCAGGTTGTATAAGAAGTAGAAAAAAGGAAAGTCCAGACCATAAGAGGGGAGTCAGCCAAGTAAGGTCGGATTCCGTTTCAGGACAGGCTAATCCAATCCAAAACTACAGATAGATTAGATATCAAGTATGTGTTCACAGTATGGTGAACTTCTAATTGCAGCTGCTTTCTATTATCTATCTTTTATCTATATATGGACTGAGTTTTATTGCTTGTTATGGCAAAAGGTCTCACATTAATGTTTTAATCTGAGGCAGGTCAAATTAAGCAATACAGTAAGCTAAGGTTCTCAAATTGTGGGTCATGACCTCCAGGAGTTCAGAAGCAACTAAGAAAGGGGTCATAATTTGTTGCACTATTACAAGTCACTCCCTCTTTGTCCGCACAAGCCTGCAGTGGCATGGCAAGGAACAAAGCTCAGAATGCGATTTTGAAGAAAGGCAAAACACACTGGACTAAACATCAGTCAAAACCACCCACCAATCACCACACTTGTATTAATCCTTATTAATTTATTTTTATCAGATTATTTGTTCTGAACCATGGGTGGAGATATTGATAAATTTATTTTAAACTTCTGAATTACCATAGTATTGTAAAGTTTGAAACCCCCTGCAATAAGTCATAAGAAAATAATGTAACATATTAATGTGATGTCTCATGGGCTTTTCAGCTGAAGCAATGTGCATATTTAAGTTGTAAAAAGATGTACACAGGGATTTTATACTGTACATTGTTCTCTGGAATTGTATTTATTACACTTAATAGCTGCTTTTAAAATGAGCAGAATGAACAGAAAAGAAGAAAAACAACAAGGACTTTAAAGGCTAACACAACTACTCTACTTTTATCAGATGAAGCAAGCTTTACAATTCTTTATGCCATAATGAATATGTACTTCTTCCGTTACATATTTTTCCTTGGGTCTTTTTGTTTTTATTTTTTGAGGTACCAGACAAATGTGTCTATCCTTCTGTAGCCCCCAAAAGCTTTTGGTACTGGAGATTATTTTGATTTGCTTCTAGTTAGTTTATTAGATTCTTCTAATATAATTTAAAAACTCCTGGATACTGCAGAATCCACCAACATCTGCCTAAGAATTATCTTAGACCCTAATAACTACTGTATCCTAGGGTTGGCTGGCAGAGACATCAGAGGTGGTATTCAGCAGGTTCTGACCAGTTCTGGAGGACCGACAGTGGAAATTTTGAGTAGTTCGGAGAACCAGGAGTGGAAATTTTGAGTAGTTTGGAATACCAGCTCTGGTGTGCTTGTATATGTTGTTCCTGAGGAGCCCCACCCCCATCTATTCTCTGCTTCTCAAGTCCAGCTGATTGCTGAGTCCTCTTTTGTTGCCCTGCACAGAGCTGGAAAGCAGGTTAGTGGGGTAGGGAAGGAATGGAGATTTTGCAGTATCCTTCCCCTGGAGTGGAGTGGGAATGGAGATTTTGCAGGATCCTTCCCCTGCCATGCCCACAAAGCCACATCATGCCCACAGAATCGGTAGTAAAACTATTTGAATCCCTCCACTGAGAGACATGTCTTCTCTGCCATAGAGTCTGCCCCCTGGAATGTTCTTCCTTCGGATATCAGAATGACCCCAACCCTATTGGTCTTTCATAAGGCTGTGAAGACTTCGTTGTGTGCCCAGGCCTGGGACTTTGAGGGCATTGTTTCCTGGATGTTCTCACATCCATAATAAGATATTGTTTATTTTGTATTGATTACATTATTTTAATAGTTTTAGTTGATTCTTGTTTTATGCTGCTCAGAGTCCCTTGTTGAGATGGGCACCTATAGAAGTCAAATAAATATCTGCCCAAGAGTCACTAAGATCCTAGTTTTGATTCTGGTCTTCTGGAGCCAGTCCTGATCTGCAAGGTTGCCCTCTTGATCCATTCCTAGTGAGTGGCATTCTGGGAAATCAAACATTGGCAGCCTTCAGGGAAGAGGTGATCTCTTACAATTGTGAACTAATTGGTTCAACAAAGAAACAAACAAAATGGAAATATACAATATAGGCCTGTACCATCATAATAATACCTATATTGTCGGTTAGGATTATGCTGGGAGCTAAATTACATTACAGTAAACAGAATATTTTGAGACATCTACCCAGTTTTTATTGATCTGTTTTATGTTAAATATCATGAAGATTTGCACAGCGGTTAGGAACCTTAGGTATCCATCATATATGTTTAGATAGATTAACATTTGACTGAGCCTAGGTGCAGCAGACACCGAGGAAAAGGAATAAAAACATCTAATACATACATACTGTTTCAGTCTTTCACCTCCCATCACCACCCCTTCCCTAGTCCCCCAGGCCAGGACTATTTTCCCACAGACCACTGTCTGTGTGTTCAATCTGTTCCCTTGCTGGCCTAATTCTAACCCTGTGTTACTCATGGCAGTCAATCAGTAGTGTTACAAGGTCAGCTGAGACATGGATTTCTAATAAGATTAAAGCTCATGAGTATGGTTTAGCCCTCTCCTTTTCGGAGGCAAAGGAGCTGCATTATTGCTGTGATCAAGATATTTGATTGTTTACATGTGCAGATCCGCCTGCCTTCCATAATAACGCCAATGCTCCTTAGGAATCCATTTGTTTGTCTCCTATGGCATATTGAGCTAGTTCAAAAAATGAATACAAAGATTGCTGCAGTGGTGGAGTTGACTTCTAAATGATGAAGTCTGGGCTGTGTGATTTTAAATATACTTGCCTGAATTTTACATGATCTGTGGTCCCCAAATCAGCATTCTGCTTTCAGGGATACTCCCCACTGTCATTGCTCGCTAGAATTTTCTTTTTAACTTTTTTCCAGATGTGACTCTACAACATTTTATAGCATTGTGGCCCCTTCAAAGCTATATAGCATCACTTTCCGAATAATTAGCCCATGAAATATTATCCCATAATAAATTTGTTAGTCTCTAAATTGTCACAATAATCTTTGTTCTTAACTCTTGGACACTTTAAACATGTCAACAAAATGACACTGCTACGTATCAAAGTGACCCATATATTTATTACTCTGTAAGGCTTAATGGTGTTGTGAATTTTCATAGTTCCCTCATGAATTTTTTGCTTGGTCCAGAATATGTCAGATGTTTAGCTTTTACTCTGTAAAAATATGTAATTTTTTTTCAAAAGTATTTTTTTAATGCATATTAAAGGAACCTCATGATTTGTTTGAGGCCATAAAGCTTCCTGCCATGATTGCCCACTCCGATTTAATATAACTAATATAGCACAAATCATAGTTTCCCAACCTTTCTGGGTTTGTGGACTGGTTGGGGGAGGGGCAGAGGTGATAGTTCCACCTGAGGGATGGACAAGCATGGCATGTGTGCAACTCTACAAGTGGGGATGCGCATGCATATCTGTCACTTCCCACAGCCCTGTTCCGAAGGCTTCAAAGCCTGGTAGTGGGCCACACCCTGGGGATTGGGGACCGCTGATATAAATTATAGATATATTTAATATGTGTATTTATTCTTAACAAATTATAGCTTGTTGACAGCTGTGGGCTTGTGTGACTGAGTTATTTCCAGTGTACATCAACCATGCCAATTTTGAAACTGTCATCTAAAGAAATCAGCAAATCAGAGCTGGTTTGGTCCAGAGTTTAAGGATGCCCTTGAAGAACATCGAAAAGCTGCAGCTGATATAGAATGCAGCTGGGTAGACAGCTATGTGCACCTCAAGGATGGTACACATTGCATATCTTGTCCACAAATTACACTGGCTAACGATTTAATTCTGGGTGCAAATCCAGGTGTTGTGTTTTGCCTTTAAAGATCTACATGGAATGGGACAAGGTTATTTGAGGGAATTTTTTTTTCTGATTTCAACTACCCATCCCATCCATTGAGTAGGAGAGGTTTGCTGTGGAACCTGTGTTCCTTGCCCACTGGAACATCATTCCCCCCATGAGTTGGCCCCATCCTTGTCTACCATCAGAAGGCCCTTGAAACCTTTTTTTTTTTTTTCATCAATGTTTGAGGATACTGGCTCAAATTGCAAATTTGTTATATGATGTCAGTTGACTGTTGTTTTCCCACATTCTTGGCTTTCTTATACTTTTTATTTACAGTATGTTTGTCTTTATGATTTTAATAATTAATATGTTTGTACACTGCCAGGCTCATGTTGTGTGAGATGGGTGGCTATACAACTCCGCTAAATGAATAAGCATGTACATTTTTCTGCACATTGTTTTCTTCTCGCGTTTATTTTAAAAATTGCAATAAAATTTAAAATGTAAACAGACACACCTGCCTTCCAGGAGTTGTCTTTTGTTTCTCTATCTACTTTTATCAATGTAATCTTATAGGATTTTGAAGCAGTATAAAGCTGTGGTCCCAATGTCAGTAAAACATGGGTTGGAATTGTAAAAGCAGCAACAATTCCTCTAGCATACATACAATCCTCAACTGTCTGGGGAAGAAGTGAGATCATCTGTTTCCAGTCTATACTATTAGAGCAGGGGTCGTCAACCTTTTGAACCTCAGGGACCACCAAACTCATAATTTTAAATCCTGAGCACCACTAATATAAATTTTGACTGACAGTGGCTTGCTGACATTGGTGGGAAAGTCGGTCCCATATTCCAGAGCTGCAGTAGTCATAGGACTGGCCCTTTGGTCATCCTGGAGCATCTGCTCCTCCACCTCGGTGCACCAGCCTGCCATGGACTGCAGGAGGAGCTACTCCGGGCTGACCAAAGGACCGGTCCTGTGACTACTGCAGCTCTGGAATATGGGACTGACTTTCCCACCAATGTCAGCAAGCCACCCCAGGGCGGATTTCCTTCCCCTGCCGTTGGTCTTCCCTTCCAGTTCCAGCTCACGTGGCTCTACTCAAGATAAGGTTTGTGCTTGGCCAAAGGGTGGGGGCTAGCAGGTGGGCAGGCTATGTGGGCAGCACAGCCTTGTGTTCCTGCACAGCCTGGATTAATAGCTTGGGGGAGAGTGCTTTGGGGGGACATTTCTTTGCAGATCACCAAAATTTTCTTCCCAGCCCACTGGTTGGTGACCACTGTATTAGGGAGTTCTTAGGAAATAATATACAAGGTACAGGTAATCCTCGACTTACAACAGTTCATTTAGTGACCATTCAAAGTTACAACAGCACCAAAAAAAGTGACTTATGGCCATATTTCACAGTTACCACCTTTGCAGCATCCCCATAACCATGTACAGTACAAAATGTTTGGCTTTCCCATTGTAAGAGTGATTGTAAATATGATAAGCCATGGTACAGATGCACTGAGCAATAAAAAGCAATGACATACATTATACACAGGATATATCACACTTTTCCCACATTCTCCCCTCCTCTCAAAATCACACATAGCTGGGCCATCTGCTAAAACATCTGAGACGCAACAAATCTACATTACTGCTGCTGTCTATTCATTCATAGTTCTTGCTCACATCTCAAAAAATAGATCTGCTTCTTCTTTGCATATCTTTCTGCCTTGCCTGACAAAGCTACACTGGATTACTTTTATTTTTTTTCCCCTCCACTGTACTAAGCTATGGTTCTCCAAATAAATTATTACACCATGCTTGGTTTGCAGCAATAGCATGGCAGAACGGATAAACAATTCACACAGCTCAGCCTCTGTTCTAAATCTTCATCAGCGACTTCTTTCTGCAGCGGCCGCTCTTTTATCTTGAATATGTCATTCCTAATTTCCAGTTTCAGATTCTTTTTAGAGTGATTCAAACTGCAGTATATGTGTCCGTGGAAAAACTGGCAGTGCATCAAGTTAACTATACTATGGGTAAGATATGTGTAAGAAAGCTATAGAATGAGAAATCTGGCCATTTATTTACAAATGGAGCAAATTCTATTGCCCGTGAAAAGTGCTGAAAATGTGTTTGTGTGGTGATACTTTGTGAGGCTGTTGTAATGTCTGCTTGATACTTACTAATTCATCATAATTACACAGAGATTCTCCAGGCCACTACTATACATTCCTGATGGCAATTCGTGTCAAAAGGCCAACTCTTCATCTAGTTAAACTAAACTGCATGCAAATCATGTCTTGTAATGTGTCATGTAAGCACCGTGATGATGTTAGCAATTACTTACATGATATACAACGATCTGAGGGGAGGGAAAAAAATTCAGTATTCTCCACAGAAGTGCTGCAGTATTTGAACCAGATATTAGAATCCAGGCCATTTAGACTTAATACTGCTTTGATCCAGAGTGGAGATTCAGATTTCAAAAAGGCCATAACTTCAAGTGAGGGGAAAGTGTTTAAGTTTGCAGTTCACTTTTAATTTTTAATAAAATATACAATAAGAAAGAACCACCTGCCAACTGCTTCCTTGTTTTGCAAAGTGGGATGAAAATGCTTACATTTTTTTTAGATCTATGAATTAACCTTACACAAAGTTTCAGCTGTGTCTTTGACCTTCCTTAGAATACTCATTTCATCCCTGGCATCAGAGAAGTGCCAGTCCAAACTTTGTACAGCAACATTTGCCAAATTTGATTGCTTTCATCAGAATAACAAAAGCAGTAGTACAATGTCACCCTATAAATCCCTTTTCAGGGGGCCCCACAGAGGGGTTTCCGCCATCATGATGCATGTTGAAGAAGGCTTGGATTTGGTAAATCAGTCCCCTTTTGCACCCATCATAGACATTGTTGACAACATTTGCATTTTCTGAGCTGGACTTAAATGTGTCAGATGCTGGCAGTACTCTATGTAAATTAGGAAAAACAGAACAAGCCAGATTAGCAAAATGATATACAATGCCACAGAAAGTGTAGGTCACAGAAAACTAGATGGCACAAAGAAAGTTGTAATTGCCACTCCTGTCTTCTTCAAAGCAATATGTGTATAAACCAGCTTCTGAACTGTTAGCCTGCAATCATTTCACCTATTATCACAAACTTAAACCACCCTTAGAATTCACAATGAAGATATAGAAATGGTGTATAGTATCTGCCTCTTAGGATCAATTACCAATAGAAAAGGAACAAGCATCAAGAAATGTATGGTATTTCCTGTGACACTCTTTGGAAGAGAAAACTTGAAGAAAACTTGAAGAGAACTTGAAGAAGCAAAATTGAAAGAGCATTGGGATTTTTGAGATTTAGTGTTGGAGAAGACGACAAAGAATATTGCCAAGAAAACAAACTGATCATTGAACAAATCAACCAAGGTTCTCATTTCAGACATAAATAACCATAATTTCAGAATTTTCTACTTCAAACACTTTATGCTAAGACATGGATCCCTTGAAAGGGTTATAAAGTTGGGGAGAGTAAAAGGAAAGAGAAGAAGAGGACAACCAACAGGAGTCAGCACTGACTTGATGGCACATAATTAAAAGAGCTAAGGTTTTAGTGTAGAAGCAAGGCAAGACAAGTTCTAGTCTATCCTCAGCCATGAAGCTTGTGAGAGTACTTTGAGCCAGACCCATTCTTTCAACCCAATCTGCCTCATGGAGTGTTATGGGTGAAAATAGGACGATGGACTGCCACATGCTAGTCTGAACTCCTGAATAAAGCTGCAAATGTATCATACATACTTACAGTACATACAAACATGCATATATACACGAATATATAAGAATACATAGCAGACCTTTTGTCCTTGAGTGCCCAGTTGTGTTTCCAGGACCAGCACAGTAATATAATATTCCATTACAACAATAAAGAACTTCGGTAAGATTTGTTGCTGGTCATAAGCTGAATGCTGAGAAAATGAATGAAGCCCGAAGTCCCATAAGCACTGACATCCCAAGATTTCAGTGAGACTCATTGGCTAGAGAGTCTTGTGACAAAGAGCCCATCATACCACTATTCCTCTCATTACCCTGCATCCTGCAGATATGAAAACGAAGTACAACATTGTATACTCGTATCAAAATTCAGAAAATGCATCAAATTTGTACTATTCTCTGCCCAGCATGATTATGCAGTTGTTGTCCAGGGGCATGATGGCTCAGCAGTTAAAGACACTGAGCTTGTCAACTGAAAATTTGACAGCCTGAGTTCAAGGCCCAAGTACCATGTGACAGGATGAGTTCCATTACTTGCCCCAGCTCCTGCCCACAGAGCAGTTTGAAAGCATGCAAATGTGAGCAGATAAATAGGTACCATTATGGTGGGAAGGTAACAGTGTTCCGTGTTACAGTCCAAGATTCCGACTGTACCTTGGGGTACAGTCATACTGGCCAGATGACCACAAAACATCTTCAATCAAGGCTGGCTCCCTTGGCTAAGAAACAGAGATAAACACTGTCCTCTAGAATTGGACACGACTGGACAGGGAAACCTGTCATGCCCCTGGTGGAGACTCACTGAACTGACTGACTGAGACTGAAGGGAGAGGAGGAACAGCTGACAGGGAGTGGAAGTGTGGCTCCAGAGGTTGTGGAGGAGGCTGGGGAGGGGCAGAGGCCAGTGAGCAGTCAGAGGAGGACCCAGGCCCTTCCCTTATCCATCCTAGAGCATGCAGGGAGGAGAGGATAAGGGAGAGACATGGTCTACTTGGGAGAAGAGGGCCTTGATCCTCTTCATGGGCTGCAGGTGTGAGAACTGCATAAGAGTTCGGACCTGCGTTCTGGCAAATGTTGGAGACAAAGCGTGTTTCATTTTGGTCTGAAGTTATCTTGATTGGTGTCCTTCGATTGGTGCCTTATTATCTCCTTGAATTTGGTAAATACTTTTCCTGTTCCATTGTATAAATTTCATCACTGTAGTTTGTTTGGTTTTTATTTTCACATCTATCTGCTCGTGAAATTCAGACTGTATTGCTTTCTTTTGAAAACTATTTTTGAGTACATTTTATCTCCAACTGAGAATTATTGAACAATGGGGCCAAGTTGGAGGCATTAAAAGACATTTATTTATGTTTTGGATTTTGTTTTGTTTGTGTTACACTCTGGGTCATCACAAAACCTTTACTTTTACTTTAATGCATTTGTCCATACTTCTCAGACTAAAATAGTTCTTACGTTTTCCTGAAGGCCCCAAAGAGAAGTGTTACATTCACACATTTTTGAATTGTTCTAATTCTGATCATTATTACACTCACAGCCTATTTATTGCATGGTATGGGTTTCTTTTTAATTAAATGTCAAGGACTTAACATTAGGTATGAAGGTTATCTGAAGCCTAATGACTAGGTCTACTTTAAACATAATGTTGCCTAGTTTCATGTGGAAATATTCAATATACTCAATGTCAGGTTTAAAAAGTGAATATTCATGCAGGATATCCTCCTAGCATCAGGAAATAGATATCTAATCCTATGCGTATCATAATAAATAAGTAATAAGTTTAAAGGATTCAAATTGTGAATTAATACATTAATTGTATGAGTTGCAACTGTTCACTTCTTTTTGGAAATTCCAAAAAAAGCAATGCATAATACACTTCCTTTCCCATGGCACTTTTCTATTCACAGGACATAGCAAAAAAAAAAAAAAAAGTCAAGATGGAGGACATGGCAATGAGATAGAAACTCCACACGTTTTATATGCCATTGTGGCTGCCATCTTGATTTTTTACCACACTCTGTTGGTAAAGTGTGAATATGATGTTCTGAATATGCTGTTCTCTCATAAACTCTGAATATGATGTTCAAGGAATATAGTAAGGAGTGGAAAAGAAAGAAGAAACTTCATCAACATGCATCTCTGATCTCTTTTAGTCCCAAGCTGTCACATTTGCAACTAGCTATCGGACATCCAGTTTTTTTCTCCAGAATGTTACATCCATTTGGTGCACTACAAAAGTGGTACCTTCCTACTTTTTGCAAGATGATACTTTCAGATTAAGGAGAATCTTATCACAAAATAAACTAGCAGTAAGTCAAACTGAAGCCTGCTCTGGAATTTTACAATAACACGAACAGATCAAGGTATATTTGTTCCATTAGTAAATTTTGCCCTCATGTGAATACATGCTCGATCACACAGAGATTATTTTTAAAGTGGTCAAGGGCAGGAAAAGATTTTGATAAGGTAAAGGTAAAATTTCTCCTTGCACATACGTGCTAGTTGTTTCCGGCTCTAGGGGGCAGTGCTCATCTCTGTTACAAAGCCTGTGCTGTCTGAAGACGTCTCCATGGTCATGTGGCTGGCATGACTAAATGCCAAAGGCGCACAGAATGCTGTTACCTTCCCACCAAAGTGGTCCCTATTTTTCGACTTGCATTTTTTTTTACATGCTTTCAAACTGCTAGGTTGGCAGAAGCTGGGACAAGTAACAGGAACTCACTCCATTACGCAGTGCTAGGGATTCGAATTGCCGAACTGCCGACCTTTCTGATATACAAGCTCAGCATCTTAAGCCCCTATCACACTGCACCAACGGATGCAAAGAGGATGTAAAACAGACAAAAAAGCTTGCCATCCGTTGGTTAACGCGATGTATCCGTTCTGTACTCACTGCCTCCATTTTGATTCCTCTCTATCCGTCCAGCATCCGTCTACTGACATTTCATCCGCTCAGAAAGTTTTGAGCTACTCAAAACTTTTGCGCAGAAAATGTATCCAATTCATCCGTTCTGCACCTGTTACGCATCCGCCAGGCATCCGTTCTGCATCGTTTACGCATCTGCTATATCCGCTAGGCATCCGTTCCGCATCTGCACAACTTGCATCCGCTCGGACACAGGGAGGAAGCGGAACGGACGCGGAACGGATGCAGAACGGATGCCTAGCGGATGCAGCACGGAAACAAAGCATTTAAAACGGAAAAAAAGTTTGCAGAGGGGACCTATCTCAGATATTAAGGATGTCTAGAGGATGCCTAGAGGATGCCTAGAGGATGCAAAGGGACACCTATACTGCCTATAAAAAGGAGGAGCAACTCACCTGCATCTCACTTTCAGACTAGCAGACTAGCTGTGCAGACCTCTGCAGCCTTCATCTGACTCTTGCTCTTCCACAGCATCCAGTCATGTCCACCGTGGATCGTAACACAGTCCTTTTGGCAGCCACCATCCTTCTGCAACAGTACAAAGCCATCTACAGGCTCTGTGAACTCTACTACGGGAAGAAAAAGAGGTGGCCAAGAAGCGTCTGGGTCCGAAGATGGATCGCCAGAAGAGCAGAGTACGGACTGTACAACAAGCTGATGGTGGAGCTCAGGAACAAAGACACTCGGGCATTCCAGAACCTCATGAGGATGCCTCCAGCCATGTTTGACGAAGTTGTGCAGCGGCTGACACCCAGGTTGACCAAGGCAAACACCAACTTCCGGCCCAGCCTGGAACCTGGCCTCAAGGTGGCACTCACTCTGCGCCACCTGGCCTCAGGGACCACCTACAGGAGCATGCAGTACGGCTGAAGGATGCCACACAACAACATCAGCATTGTGGTCAGAGAAGTGGTGCAGGGCATCATCGAAGAATACCTGGAGGAGCTCCTCCAGTGCCCCTCCACTGAAGAAGGATGGAAGAAAGTTGCAGAGCAGTGGTATCAGAGGTGGAACTTCCCACACACCGTTGGAGCCATTGATGGCAAGCACGTGGCCTGCAAAGCACCACCCAAGTCAGGGTCCACTTATTTCAACTAAAAGGGCTTCTTCAGCATCGTCCTCTTTGCCATGGTCGATGCTGACTACAAGTTCATGTACATCGATGCTTCAGGCAACGGCACATGTTCAGATGCCCAGGTATACAACGCCAGTGACCTCAAGGAGGGGCTGGAAGGCAACCTCATCATGGGCTTCCCAGATCCAGACCCCCTGCCCAATGACACACAAGATGTGCCCTACTTCATCGTGGGGAATGACGCCTTCTCCCTCACAACCTACCTCATGAAGCCCTACACTTCCAGACTCCTCACCCATGAAGAGAGGATCTTCAACTACAGGCTATCCAGGGCAAGGCGGGTGGTGGAGAACGCCTTTGGCATCCTGGCCAATAGGTTCCAGGTACTTCTCACCACCATGCAGCATTGCCCAGAGACCGTGAGGAGGATCGTGGAAGCTTGCTGCATCCTGCACAATCTCATGTGCATCTGCTACCCAGTCTTGCAGAACAGGCTCGTGGACCTCCAACAAAGCAATGAGGACATGGAGCCTGGGGAATGGAGGCAAGGGCAAAACCTGATAGACACTGAGGATGTGCAAGGCCCCAACAGAGCCTCATGTGAAAGGAAGAAGCAGCGCAACCTCCTGAAACACTGGTGCAACTCTCCAGCTGGAGCAGTGGAGTGGCAAGACAGGATGATAGATGATTAATGGGTGCTTCCTTCAGCCTGTCTCATCACACGGATGAGATTGGGCCATGTATGTTGGGTGGGCCTACAATGAACAGGGCATTTAATAAAGAGTTGTGTTTGTGTTGACATGTGTGGATGATTATTACATTATTATTGATAATAAAGGGCCATAGGTGTGGCACCTGGGAGGGTGGACCCTACAGTCCCACTATGCTTGCACTGGAGGTTTATCTATCCCACAGCTATTACCCATCCAAAAGGTATCCCTGCCCATCCCACAGGTATCCCTGCCCATCCCACAGGTATCCCTGCCCACTCCACTGCTATCTTAACCCATTCCACAAGTATGCAAAGGCTTAAACCAATTCTAAAATTTTCCACCAATAATTTATTAAAAAAAATAAATGAAGCAAATGTGTGAATCAAAGATAAACTTTATTGAACAACAAGCTGTAACAGAAAAATGACCCAAGTCAAGTGTCCAAATAAAGTCCATACCCAGTCTCTGGCAGTCTTCACGGTCACTCGGATGTGTGACCAGTCTCAGGGGTGAAGGGTCCAGGTGCTGTGGAGGTGGGTGCTGCTGCAGTGCTGGTCTGAGGTGTCATTGGGGTGCCTGTCCCCGAGAGGACAACAGGTGACGATGTGTTGAGAAAGGTCTTGGACAACTGGCTCAGCCCCGTGATGCTGAGAGGTCCTTCCTCCATGCCATGGGGTGTCAGCCCCAGTACTGATGACAGATATACTGAGGCCAGGCTTGGCTGTGGGGTGGAGGAAGGAGTAGTGTAGTGGGGCTGTCTGGTCTGCAGCTGGGTGAGGACTGGCGTGGGTGGCATCATTGGCGTGGGTGGCATCACTGTCGTCGGTGGCATCATTGGCGTGTGTGGCATCGGTGGCATCAGTGGAACCGGTGGCAACAGTGCCATCAGTGGAACTGGTGGCAACGGTGCCGCCCGATGACTCTGTGCCTGGACTGGGAAGGGCTGCTGCCTGTGCTGCTGGACCTCCTGGTAGCCATAGCCCTGGTAGGTGAGGGCCTGTGGGAAGCCTTGGAATGGGAGGGACATCACCTGGGGTGGAGGAGCAGACCTGGACTGGGTGGGAGCAGGTTCCTCTGGATCTGGAGGGTTGTGAAGCAGCTCGGGGATCCGGTCCTTCACCACCTGGTACTGGGGTTCCTCCATGTTCCTGAGGGTCTGGTTGACATAGGTAAGGAAGGGTTTGCGGTTGGAGGATGAGGAGTCGGTGTTGACCAGCTGAGAGAGGAGATCTATGCTGGTGCGGATGGTGTCCCTGATCTCCAGCAAGACAGTGTGGCTCTGCCCCTCCTGTTGTCTGGCTCTCCGCCTTTCTGTGGAGGTGGAGCTGGGGGGGGTGGATGCAGCTACGGCTGTGGTGGACGCGATGTTTCCTTTCTCCCACCGCACCAGGGAGTCCTCCATGTGCTCCAACATGGTTACAACACCTGTCCACGGGTTCTCCGCCATGGCACGCTCCACAGAAACCTGCCTGGAGACAGGGACTGACTCTCGGCTGGAAGAGGACTGGCTCTCAGCAGGCTGCTGGAGAGAGGGGGTAGTGAGAGGGGCTCCTGGTGCTCCTCGGTGGTGGATCTCACCCTCCAGGAAGCTGGTCCTGGCCATGACGTAGGTCTCTCTGTCCGTCAGCTTAACTGTGGCCTGGCCAGATTTCTTCAGGTGCAGCTTCCCGTACCAGGTGTGCATGTGCTTCCACCAGTCGAGGAGCACCTCCAAAGTGTAGCCCAGGCTCTCCGCCTTCTCTCTCCAAACAACCTGCTTCCGCTTGGTGTCCCTGTAGAGACGGTGTCCCTTCCGCCACAGATAGTCATTCTCTCTCAGCCACTCCAGCACCTCATCCTCATGTTCCTCCTCAATAAAGTATTGCCTCCTCTCCCATCCCTGCATACGCCTCTTCCTCCCTTTGGCAGGACCAGATGGGCCCTCATCAGAGGGGCTCCCAGGTAGTAGGGGCTGCTCCTCCACACCAGCAGCAGCAGCACACGCAGCAGCACCAGCACCAGCAGGACCAGGAGCACGAGCAGGATGAGCAAGACCAGGAGCACGAGCAGGACGAGCAGTGCGAGCAAGTCCAGGAGCACGAGCAGGACCAGCAGGACCAGCAGGACCAGGAGCCGCTTCAGCAGAGTAAGCACCAGCAGAAGCACCACCGCCAGGAGCAGCTTCAGCAGAACCTCCAGCACCAGAAGAGCGAGCCTGAGCAGCAGAAGTCCCAGCAGAAGCAGAATCAGGGACAGGGGGCGGGAGGGTGGCCCTGTCCCTCTTGCCAGGGATGGCGGCAGGTTGCTGAGGCTTTCGCTTCTTCCCCATGGTTGTGGGGTTGCTGGCTGGCAGGGAGGATGGCAGGGAGGATGGCAGGCACCAAGGCTGGCAGGAAGGCTGGCAGGAAGGCTGGCAGGAAGGCTGGCAGGAAGGCAGGCAGGAAGGCAGGCAGGCACCAAGGCTGGCAGGCAGACTGGCTGGCAGGGAGGCTGGAAGGCAGGCTGGCAGCAAGGCTGGCAGGCAGGCAGAGAGCAAGGCTGGCAGGGAGGCTGGCCACGAGGCTGGAAGGCAGGCTGGGAGGCAGGCTTGGAGGCAGGCTGGCAGGAAGGCTTGCAGCAAGGCTGGCAGCAAGGCTTGCAGGCAGGCATGCAGGCAGGGCAGTCAAGGACTCGATGTATCCGGCAGCAGGTCTTTCCTCAATGTTGGCCATGTGCGAGCTGCTTCCCTTTATCCGCAGGGCTGACGCAATAAACCCCCCCCCGCATGCGCAATTAACGCAAGGCATCCGCTAGGCTTCCGCTGTGCAGCCGCTTCATCCACTGTGCATCCGCTGTGCATCCGCTGTATCCGTTCCGCGTCCGCTTTGCTGAGGTCCCCTGGAAGCCTAGCGGGTGTGCCATCCGCTCCCATCCACTTCCATCCGCTGGGCTTCCATTCCGCATCCGCTTTCCATCCACCCTGCGTCCTCCCCGCATCCGTTCCTTTCCGTGTTATTCGCTCCGGTAATGCAAATTTTTGCCCCTTTTGAGAGCGGATAACAACGGATGGAACATTTTGTTCATCCGTTGTGTCCTTTTTACATATGTTTTTCATCCGTTGGGCAGTGTGACAGGGCCTTTAGCCACTATGTCCCAAGATTTTGATAGACTACTCTCAATGCATATTTTCTTTACGTGAAGAACAAGTATATTATCCTGAGCATCATAGTTTTTTCCTTTTTCTCCATGCAGCATTTCTCAGAATGTCCCCATAATGCATAATTTCAGTAATTATCCACCGTTCCATACCAATGACTGGAAATTCTACTTAGTGAAATTCCTTTTAGGTAATACTGTTTAATCAAAAAAAAAGTATACTTTTTTTGTTTAAAACACTTACATGGTCATCCAACTTGAACAATTAGATTCCGTGCAATGTATAAAAAACTAATAACAAAAATGCCAAAAACAAAATAATAATGCCAACTAAAAAAAATCAATGTAACAGTTAATTGGAAACTAGGCACTCAAATTTAGTATATTTCACCATATAGGAATTTGACACACCCTGCTTAAGGAAAGAGCCAAATTTTATCTGCTTTTCTAAAGGTAGAGACTCAGTTCTCTGCTAAGTCAGAGCCAGGCACCTATTGGGATGAGGGTGGGGGGATCCTTCCATATAAAAGTTACACCACCTGAATCCCTAGGATTACATCATTTGAAAAAAAGATCTGTGCCATGTATGTCCTTGAATTGCATCCAGAAGCTTATGGCAAATTAGTGCAGCTTGCAAAATAGAGGTGTTACATGGACATAAAGAGGAAATTAGTAACAATCAGTACCACTATGTCCTAGACCAGGGGTGTCAAACTCAAGGCCTGTGGTCCGGATCTGGCCCCCGATGTAGTTGGATCGGCCTATGAGGCCTTCCTGGAACATGTAAGGGGCCTTCCCGCATTGCTTCAGCCTGGTCTACACAATGCAAAGTAGAAACATCAGGCCAGCATGGTTTTGGCCTGGTCTACCCAATGTAAAAAGGAAACATGGCATCAGTTTGGGGAGTGACGTCAAGTTGGCCATGTCCACCCAGTCAGTCATGCCCAGTGAGTGGCATCAAGTTGGCCATGCCCACCCAGTTGGCCACACCCACCCAGCTCCTTGAGGTTAACCACAGCCCTGATGCAACCCTCAATGAAATTGAATTTGACGCTCCTATTCTAAACCAATTGCAACTTCTGAATGGTCTTCTAGGGCAGCCCCATATAAAGCTCATTGCAACAGCCATGAGTGAGTACAAGGAAGATCCAGCACAAATGGAACACAAGGTACAATTGTGCAAATGTCCCCCCGCCACCACCCCGCCACCACTCAGGAATCCTGAGGGATTCCAAAACTCCACACAAGAGCTGGGCAGCCCCATTCAAAATCACCCCTATCCAAGCCTACCTCAGCACTGACAAATATGACCAAAGCTGACTGGGTACTATTTCCCAGTCTGAAACCTTGCTGGAAGGGGAACCAGATAACCTGCTTCCTCCAGCACCCATTCAATGTGTAGACTGGCCATTTTCTCAACAATTTTCACTTATGAATCACTGCAGTTCATCAGTTAGTAACCCAGTTGTTAAGTAAACCTGGCTTCCCCTTTGACATTGCTTGTCACAAGATTGAAAAATGGATTTTCATGACCTTGAGACACAGCAACTGTCATAAATATGAACCAGTTGCCAAGCATCTGAATTTCAGTCACATAATCATGGGGATGCTTCAAAAGTCATAACTATGAAAAATGGTCATAAGTCACATTTTTCAGTGCTGTTGTAAGTTTGAACGGTCACTAAATGAACTGTTGTAAGTCAAAGTCTACCTGTATTTCTCCATCTATTCCAAAGAAAAGGTGTAGGAACTTTTACATTTTTAAAACATGAAAAGTGTTCGCCAATCGTAAATTTGAGTGCAAACTGGTAACATGGCCCAGAGTCCCTCTCAAAGAGAGGGCTGCTAAGAAATATGAAAAATAAATAAATACATACATACATTCCCAAAACAGTCTAGCTCTAAGCTGAACTTGAAATGATTGCATAAATCAAAAATTTGGATTTTTTTTTTCATTCTTCTTACTAAGATGGGGAATTGATAAAAGGGGTTGATTTCATTACTTGTTGGCATAAGTGAACTTTAAAAAAAACCTGATATAGTGAAATTTATGGCAAGGGAAAAGTGTCAGTCGTTGGCTCTTTTAAATTTTGTTGGGCTTCTTTTTACAGCAAACAAATCTCCATTTTTAGATCCTGTTGTCTCTTCTATGAGAATAAATACTGACAAATATCCAACAGTTAAGTGCAAGGGGAAAATGTAAAAAGAGGGTATTTTTACAGTGTGGGATGATTGAACAAGTTTACTCATCATCAAATTGTTTAATAGGCAATTGCTACAGTAGACATACCTTTTGGTTGCAAAACAAATCAAAGCTATCCTGACATATGAAAGAAAGATAACTGCAGGAAATGTCATTCTAAAAGATTGGTTTAGGATAGTCTTATTTCCCCAGAGTCCTCATTTTCCTTCTGCCAAAGGGGTATCATCCAACCCAGGGATGTCCAACCTTGGCAACTTTAAGACTTATGGACTTCAACTACCATAGCTGGCTGAGGAACTCTGGGAATTTAAGTCCACAGGTTTTAAAGCTGCCAAGGTTGGGCACTTCTGATCTAATTTGATATTGTTGCTTTTTTGAAGGGAAAGCTAACCAAAATCACTATCCCTGCCCGAATCCTGCACTCCTGCTGACAACAAATAAAAGACATACATCTAAATTTTCTGCGGAAAAGGAAACAATATTAGGAAGCTGGAACCTAAATGGAAGGAGAGACCCCAACATTGAGATGAATGTGGGTGTTGTGCAAAAGACAGTGACTATCTGACACAATTAAAAAATGGTATGAATTTATGACTTTATGTATGAAGATTTTATGTATTAATTGTATCCACTTTTGTGATCTCGCTTCTTTTGAGGCAAGACAGTTAGAAATAGGTTTGTTCTTAGACTGTTGTTCATGAACCTCCAATCAAAGTTACATCAATATTGTGTAGAAATCAGAAAATATATTCAACTAATTGAAGCCATATTCTGTTTATGACTAAGATTCTCTGAATTGTGTCACATATGGGTATCATAACTCATAAATGCGTTCTTGGGGTTGCTGCTAAAAGCTATGTCAAACATTAATCTAGGACCGGATATTTTATTTTTCCAATTTTATCAGAATTCAGTAGATCAATCTATCAGAATGTAAGAGCCCTGGTGGCCAAGTGGTTAGAATGCAATATTACAGGCTAATTCTGCCCACGGTCTGGGATTCAATCCCAATGAGCTCAAGGTTGACTCAGCCGTTCATCCTTCCAAGGTCAATAAAATGAGAACCCATATTGTTGGGGGCAATACACAAATATTGCTGACATTGTAAACCATTTCAGAGAATGTAAAGCATTAAGGAGCAATATGTAAGTGTTACTGCTATTGATAAGTGCTATTGCTAATAGCATAATATATTATAAAGATAGTATAATATCTTGTTAAATATTCAGTGCAGTTTTGGCTATTACTTATTCAATATCAAATTTCTCTTCCATTATGACATTGATGGCACTTAGAATTTTCCTGTATCCATACATTTTTAAGCATTCTTAACCAGGTGATTTTACTTGAAAGAATGAGAAATCCCCACCACCACCACCTTCCTCTGTCCAGTTAAAGTTATCTCCAAACTATTTACACTATAGGAGAAGAGAGTTACACATACCTATGATACACACTTTAGATGTCTCTATTCAGTTTTCTGCTTTGGAAAAAAAAATTCCACTAAAGGAGAATATTTGTAGCTCAGGGTTGAAATGAGGGGTCCTTGGTGCTGTCTGAACTGCCTTCGTTGTTTTCTTGCAAACATTTCACTACCCAAACTAAGTAACATCATCAGTGCTGGTAAGGAATGGAGTTTGCTCTCAATTCATATTCCAACTACTAAAATATAAATTGCAAATAAACCCCCATTTCTTACCATCACTGGCAATGTTAAGCCCCTGTCACACTGCACCAAAGGATGCAAAGAGGATGTAAAACAGACAAAAAAGCTTGCCATCCGTTGGTTAACGTGATGTACTCACTGCCTCCGTTTTGCTTCCTCTCTATCCGTCCAGCATCCGTTTATGGACGTTTCATCCGCTCAGAAAGTTTTGAGCTGCTCAAAACTTTTGCGCGGAAAATGTATCCAATTCGTCCGTTCTGCATCCGCTACGCATCCGCTACGCATCCGCTACGCATCCGTTCTGCATTCGTTACGCATCCGCTATATCCGCTAGGCATCCGCTGCGCATCCGCGCAACTCGCATCCGCTCAGACGCAGGGAGGAAGCGGAACAGACACAGAACGGATGCAGAATGGATGCCTAGCGGATGCAGCACGGAAACAAAGCATGTAAAACGGAAAAAATGTCCACAGAGGGGACCTATCTCGGATATTAAGGATGTCTAGAGGATGCCTAGAGGATGCCTAGAGGATGCAAAGGGACACCTATACTGCCTATAAAAAGGGGGAGAAACACATCTGGATCTCACTTTCAGACCAGCAGCCCTGCTGCAGACCTCTGCAGCCTTCATCTGACTCTTGCTCTTCCACAGCATCCAGTCATGTCCACCGTGGATTGTAACACAGTCCTTTTGGCAGCTACCATCCTTCTCCAAAAGTGCAAAGCCATCTACAGGCTCTGTGAACTCTACTACGGGTAGAAAAAGGGGCGGCCAAGAAGCGTCTGGGTACGAAGATGGTTCGCCAGAAGAGCAGAGGACGAACTGTACAACAAGCTGATGGTGGAGCTCAGGAACAAAGACACTCGTGCATTCCAGAACTTCATGAGGATGCCTCCACCCATGTTTGACAAAGTTGTGCAGCAGCTGACACCCAGGTTGACCAAGGCAAACACCAACTTCCGGCCCAGCCTGGAACCTGGGCTCAAGGTGGCACTGACTCTGCGCTACCTGGCCTCAGGGACCACCTACAGGAGCATGCAGTACGGCTGGAGGGTGCCACCCAACACCATCAGCATTGTGGTCAGAGAAGTGGTGCAGGCCATCATCGAAGAATACAAATAGGAGATCCTCCAGTGCCCCTCCACTGAAAGGATGGAAGAAAGTTGCAGAGCAGTGGTATCAGAAGTGGAACTTCCCCCACACCGTTGGAGACATAGATGGCAAGCATGTGGCCTGCAAACCTCCAGCCAAGTCGGGGTCCACTTATTTCAATTACAAGGGCTTCTTCAGCATCATCCTCTTTGCCATGGTCGATGCTAACTACAAGTTCATGTCCATCGATGCTTCAGGCAACGGCTCATCTTCAGATGCCCAGGTATACAAAGCCAGTCACCTCAAGGAGGAGCTGCAACGCAACCTCATCGTGGGCTTCCCAGATCCAGAACCCCTGCCCAATGACACACAAGATGTGCCCTACTTCATCATGGGGGATGACGCCTTCTCCCTCACAACCTACCTCATGAAGCCTTACACCTCCAAATACCTCACCCATGAAGAGAGGATCTTCAACTACAGGCTGTCCAGGGCAAGGCGGGTGGTGGAGAACGCCTTTGGAATCCTGGCCAACAGGTTCCAGGTACTTCTCACCACCATGCAGCATCGCCCAGAGACCGTGAGGAGGATCGTGGAAGCTTGCTGCATCCTGCACAATCTCATGCGCACCCGCTACCCAGTCTTGCAGAACAGGCTCGTGGACCTCCAACAAGGCAATGGGGACATGGAGCCTGGGGAATGGAGGCAAGGGTAAAACCTGATAGACACTGAGGATGTGCAAGGCCCCAACAGAGCCTCATGTGAAGGGAAGAAGCAGCGCAACCTCCTGAAACACTGGTGCAACTCCCCAGTTGGAGCAGTGGAGTGGCAAGACAGGATGATAGATGCTTAATGGATGCTTCCTTCAGCCTGTCTCATCACACTGATGAGATTGGGCCATGTATGTTGGGTGGGCCTACAATGAACAGGGCATTTAATAAAGAGTTGTGTTTATGTTCAAATGTGTGGATCAATGCTTACATTGTTATTGATAATAAAGGGCCAAAGGTGTGGCACCTGGGAGGGTGGACCATACAGTCCCACTATGCTTGCACTGGAGGTTTATCTATCCCACAGCTATTACCCATTCCAAAGGTATCCCTGCCCATCCCACTGCTATCTTAACCCATCCCACAAGCATGCAAAGGCTTAAACCATTTCTAAAAGTTTCCACCAAGACTTTATAAAAAAAAAGAAACGAAGCAAGTGTATGAATCAAAAATAGACTTTACTAACAAGAAGCTATAAAACAAAAATGAGTCTCTGGCACTCCTCTTGGTCGCTCAGTCTCAGGGGTGAAGGGTCCAGGTGCTGTGGAGGTGGCTGGTGCTGGAGTGCTTGTCATCAGCTCCTCCAAAAGCAGAAGCAGCAGAAGCCCCAGCCCCAGAAGAGTGACCCCGTGCTGCAGAAGCCCCAGAAGAACTAGAGTGAGGGCCAGGGGGCGGGATGGTAGCCCTGTCCCTCTTGCAAGGGCTGGCAGCAGATGGCTGAGGCTTGCTGTGCTTCAGCATGGTTGTGGGGTTGCTGGCTGGCAGGAAGGCTGGCAGGCACCAAGGCAGGCAGGCAGGCACCAAGGCTGGCAGGAAGGCTGGCAGGTAGGCAGTCACCAAGGCTTACAGGCAGGCAGGCACCAAGGCTGGCAGGCAGTCAGGCACCAAGGCTGGCAAGCAGACTGGCTGGCAGCAAGGCTGGCAGGCAGGTAGACAGCAAGACTGGCAGGGAGGCTGGCAGCAAGGCTGGCAGCAAGGCTTGCAGACAGACATGCAGGCAGGACAGACAAGGCAGTCGATGTGTCTGGAAGCAGGTCTTTCCTCTGAATGGCGACCTGCTTCTGAGCTGCTTCCATTATATCCGCGGGGCTGACGCAATGCATCCTCCCCGCATGCGCAATTAACGCTCGGCATCCGCTAGGCTTCTGCTGTGCATCCGCTCTGCATCCGCTCTGCATCCGCTCTGCATCCGCTCTGCATCCGCTTCATCTGATGTCCATCCGCTCTGCATCCGCTGTATCCGTTCCACATCCACTTTGCTGAGGTCCCCCGGAAGCCTAGCGGATGTGTCATCTGCTCCCATCCGCTTCCATCCGCTGGGCTTCCGTTCCGCATCTGCTTTCCATCCGCCCTGCGTCCTCCCCCTGTCCGTGTTATCTGCTCCGGTTATGCAAATTTTTGCCCCTTCTGAGAGCGGATAACAACGGATGGAACATTTTTCTCGTCCGTTGTGTCCATTTTGCATCCGTTGGGCAGTGTGACAGGGCCTTTATATAGTTTGGGTAATGAAATTTTTGCAAGAAAACAACCAAGCTCAGAGAGCATCAAGGACTCCTCAGAAAATCTTCTTTGATGCTTGCTTGTTTGTTTTAAAAGAGAAAATTAAAAAGTGCGTGGCATTCATCCCACAACATTCTACTGTTCTTTTTGTCATAAAATTAATAGTTTGCTGGGCTCAGCACCATAACATGTGGACATATCTGTCTTGAGATCTGGCTACTAGTCAGGTGGAAATGCCCTTCTATTGTTCTGTTCCTCAAGCATTTTTACTTTCCTCAGAAACATTTGACCTCCTTATTTGCTTGTGTGCAGTGAATGTTTGGAGCTCACACATGGTATGGGCCATAAAACTCAGCATGCATGCATAATGAAGAGATAGTCGCATGACAAAGATTATAAGAGCTACTGCTACGGAAGACTGTTCAACAGATGAATAGATTAAAATCCACCCCAAATGATGCTGCAATCACAAAGAAAAAGAAAAATGAGGAAATGTCTTTTGTACATAGTTAATTTTCACTATGTTATATTTTATTGCTGCCAATGAGAAGAGGCAGTAATGGGTTTATCTGCCTCAGGTTTTATTACAGTTACTTTATATCATGACTGGGGAAGAATGACAGGATGTCCTTGGCTGCCACTGGTTTGAAAACAATATTTCTTGGATATGCCAAAGAGGAATGATCTGCTATAACACTGCAAAACCTCAAGTAATGCTTCATTCTAGTATCTTCTCTCCATTTAGAATTGTGTTCTCTTATACTTGCAGAAGAGACATACTAAATATGTGCAACATTTCATGAGTAGTTTCATAGGATTTGCCCATGTAGGCCATCACAACTCTTTAAAGCAGCTATGTCTTTTTTGAGATCAGGTAGCTCTCAGTCCTCTGCTTTAAAGAGATGCTATTTTCCTCCCTCATAGGCTCAAAAATATGTGAAGCATTGCATCGATCTGATATACAATATTGTCACAATACTGTCAACTTCACCTCATTGATAAAACTGGAAGTGCTGGATGGCTGAGGAGGAAGGTAGCAGATTCTCCATGAAGTGACAGTCTTGTACATACAGTGTACACTCACACTTCCAGAGAAGAAAACGTGATCTGAAGATGGTTCTGCTAAAAGTGGAGTTGACGACCATAATGGAATAAAGACTGACAAGTAGATTGTGACTGTGAGATTGCCCAGCAGGTTTAGGGCTCTGGAAATAAACATCTTGCTCAAATTAAAGTTGATATCTTTAAAAAGACACTGGGTTCATACACTTTCTTTTCTAATCACTTTGTTAACTGCTTTTCACCTATTATGAACCTTTAGATTGACAAGTCTGAAAACATTGGATGAGTTTACTTCAATCCTTAGTGAAAAAAGTTTCTTATACAAATTGAAAAGCTTAAAAAATTTCTTTGAATAAGCAGCAAAAGGGTAATTAGAACTTTGATTTTGAAAAGTTACAAATGGACTAAGGGTTCGTATGGATATAAAATAAGATTTTGGAATCAATTATAAAAATTGTTACTATGAGCAAATGCTTTTGTTTTGAATTTGTTAAAAACCATCATAGGATGGGGCTTTGAAGTTTAGACACTAGAGGGAACTAGAAGGAACTAAAGGAAAAACATTTTTTATTTACTAATATAGGATGGAACAAAATATTTTAACAGTGGACATATTGAAAAATTATTTTGAACAATAGATCCAAAAGTTAATTTTAAGAGAGTCTGCCTCTACAGAGAGATTGTTCTTTAAAAATGATATGACTTATCTGAAAGTAGATTTAAAAATGACAACGTACAAGAATAATATGAAAAAATATGCTACACACAGATACAAAAGAAACTAGCTAATGTCTTAATAATTAAAAGGGATATATAATTAACAAACCAAGACAGTGACCTTCCTATACTAGATTTAGAAAAGAAGTTTGTTGAAGCTTTGAAGAATTTTACGAGAAGAGACAAAGAAAAAAAATGAAAAGAAATCAATTTTTAGAACATTATTTGAGGAGACTGAAGTTCAAGATTGTTAAAAATAAAAGGAAGAAATATATAGTTGGTTTACTTGATCAAGGTTAAAATAAGTATGTTGCTATCTCTTGTAACTCTAAATGGACTTTTGCAGATCATGACTGCAATGATCATTTGCAGAAATGATAAGGTTTTTAAGGATTTATTTATAGATAAGAAATGGAATATGGGACATTGGAAGAAGAGATCATTTGCTTTGTTTTAAGAGAAGGTGATAAGTTACTAAAATTATTTATACTCATGGTGATGAAGCGAGTAGTTTTTATATATTTCTTTTCCTCTGCTATATTTTTTTCTGCTCCTTAGACAAATATTTTTTTAATTTGTATTAGTTTTTTTATTTTTTTTTACCAGTTGAATTTTTTAATAACATTCCTTAAAAAAATAAAAGAAGAACAATGCACTCTCAAATTATATAAACATTAAGCCACTTCAGATATATACCTTGATTTTATTTTGTTCTACCAATCCAGTGGACAGATTTACTGACATAATGATGGGCACAAAAAGCAGCAAAAATAATATATACCCCATGATTTCACGAATTATCATCTTAGTGCTACATCTAGCTAGTATGGATTTGCTGTCATAAATTAAATAGTTAATAGTGACACTATCTTGTGAATGTGTGAATGTATACTTGGGATAGGGGGGTGTATTGCTATGTTCTGTGGCTCCAATCTAGCTCTAGTAATACCAGTTGCCTGATAGAAGTAAATCCAAACAGATGCACTTTCTCCCAGCCTTACACAACTTCATATGTATTTCTTGGATTCAAGCCATCCTCTGCACATGCAGATCCATCATAGGTCTGTGAAAAACACGTGAGATTTAGGTACAAATTAAATTGCACCATAGCATTAAAATGGAATGGAAGCAAAATAAAAATGCTGCCAAGAACATATGGAACTGCGTGGCCAGCTTAAAGTGCATACATAATTTTCTTCGCAATAATTAGTCACTTTGTATTATGCTGGTTGAGTACCAGTACAAAGTCATTCAGTGCAACAGAAAGGTCGACATTCAACAAGCCTGAAATTTCTATTGAAATGGGGCTCAAAAGAAACACAGCAAAGCTTTATTTTTGTCATAATAAAAATTATCTTAGCTTCAGAATGAAAACTATGCCTTTTTTTTCTTTTTTTGAAGCTAAACCATTTCCAGGGAGAAACAGCTTAATTTCAACAATTAAGGTTTCCATTAGAGAAAAAGTATCTTTTTTATTATTAACTTTCTCAAACTAGAAGCTGTTATACACTACATGAATCAGAGGAAGTGTTCTTCTTGTAACTTAAGAATGAGCATATGGCTGCTTGCGCCAACATCAAAAATAAAGAGCTTGCACTAATATAATAATCTTGACAAATCTAAATAAGAAGCTGAGCTACCTGTCAGCCTGCCTTCCTTTCTTTGCAACTATCTTTTCTCACTATCTATTGGCTTGTTTGTTTATTACAATTTGTTGACATTCAACCCATGCTAAGCTTGTTAATCTTTATTTATTTATGCATTTATTGTCTTTTCATATAAACCTTCAACCTCAGTTTAGTTTAGGATTTGGAGAGGGAGGGTGTACACTGATGATTCTGAGCAAATAAATTGATACATATCATACAGTTTATGCAAGGAAGTTTTCCTATGGATAAATGAGTCAAAAGTGAGCAAGTGCCTAAGAAGAAAAAGGAAGGCTTGTGATTAGAAAATTTGGATAGTTATATTTTAGCCTAAATTAACAAAACTTTTAATAGTTGGAACCAGTAGATTTGGAGGAAGTTAGCATGAGCATCAGTGAGCAAAATAACCCTACTTCTCATATTGTTACTTGCCTCATAGTGAAATGAGTGACATTGCTCTACTAAAAGTTTAGTATGATTTTGGGGATCCCTAGCTATGGAGAAGTCTGTGAACAACATGCTGGATGATAGATGAAGAGAAAACAAAAATGTATGTTCTTTCCATATTTAAGATACTTTTTCCTGGGTAAGATTAGCATAAATATAGGTCCCTTATAGATTTGAATAAAATCTTGGTGAAGCAAAACCAATAAATAAAAGTAAGTGACAGGAAATAATTTAAAGAATTCATGAAATGTAAGTGATATTATCAGACACCACAGAAAAAACATACTGCACACTACCTGTGGTTTTCCAAAAGGCCAAATAGCATATAATATACTTAATCTCCTACCTAGAGTGGCCTTTAACTGTGATATGTCATCCTCAAATAGTTAAAACAACTGTTACTTAGATGATACAGCAAATTTGTTTTTTATTGGTCTAAGAACTATAACTTAAACAATTCAAATTGTAAAAGGGGGTTTAAATTAAATAGGGGGGGAATCAAACATATGTGGAAGAAAATGCACTGGAAATATTAGCTGAGTTTGAACTTTGAATTACATTTAAATTTCTAGTTTTTTCTAGATAGTTATCTTTCCAGATGTTAACAGTAGAGGTTTGCTGTCATTGTCAGGGAATTGGATTTGGATTTTCCATATCTATATTCTTTTCAAATCTAATATTTTAGAATGTTATGCTGTAGGTGGCTTTACTTAAAAGGCTTCATTCAAATTATCATGAAATATTGCAACCTTCTGCCACTTTCCAATCTTCCTCAAATATCTTTTCCCCACACCATACTGACTTGCTCCTAAATTGTATTATCATCCTAAAATCACTTTAACAGCAACTTTCATGACTGAACTTGAACTTGTTTGTTTGTTTGTTTGTTTGTTTGTTTGTTGTGATTATATGATTGTCGATAATATTGGGCTTCTTGTGATTTGAGAAAAACATTTCCATCAAGATTTTAATCACTTAATTTTATAAAATTCAGTATTATTGTGAATCAAAATTGCCACTTTTGCTCCAAAGAAGATCTTGGATTCACAGCCCCTCTGGCTGGCCTTTGTTTACATTATTAAGAACATGTGCCTTCTTTATAGTATCATTTGTCTGGTAACAGATTTTTAGCTGATGCATCCAATTATGCCTTTTGTGTGGCAGATTAAAGAGACATCTACCCTCAATAGTCTCATCTGAGACATTATTTTATGTGGAGTCTGTACTTCTAGAATGTAAATGTAAAATTCTTGATGCAAATAAGAGCTATAAACAAGCTATAGCAATCTTATAAAATCAAAATAGTAGGATTAATGCAAAAATTATACGCCCATGCAGTGATATACAAACAATGTTTTAAACCTGACTTGGATGACATTTAAGGTCACAAGAGGCAATCTTAGTGATACTGAAATCTTTTAATCTTATTTACAGATTATTTCATCTACAAATTCCCAAGAGCTAAGAAAGGATTTCATTCCCATATCTTTATTATTTCATTGACTGTTGACTGTATAATGTGCTGTATGTTGTTATTAATTTTAAATAACTTTTCCCTCACTTGGGTAACTACAGATACTGAGGTATGCAAATAAACTTAATAATCTTCTAAAATATATACTGATCAGATCTACAATCTTTGTTTCAGTTCATTAGGACAGTATGAATACCTCTGGAACGGGAAGCAGTCTGTGTGTTAAAGTTCCTGTTAACATGTCTCATATTCCAATATCCCAGGGGCTGCCACAAAGAAGAGACAGTCAAACTGTTCTCCAGAGCACCGGAGGGCAGGACAAGAAGCTATGGATGGAAACTTACCAAGAAGAGAAGCAACCTAGAAATAAGGAGAAATTTCCTGACAGCTAGAAAAATTAATCAGTGGCATGATTTGTCTTCAGAAGTTCTGAGTGCTCCAACACTAAAGATGTTTAGATTAGATTGGACAATCATTTGTCTGAAATGATATAGGGTATCCTGCCTAAGCAGGGGGTTGGACTAGAAGACCTCCAAGGTCCCTTGCAACTCTGCTATTCTATTCTATATCCATATCCATATATCCTTAAGAGCAATGCAACATTGTTCTTTGTGATACTGTGGCAACATAATTCTTAATGCATTGATGCCCAAACAGCAATGCATTGAAATTGAAGCATTTAGGATTAAAACTAAAGTTGTGCGATTTCATTATAAGAAAGAGCCAGAATGCTCTCCAATTCATAAGACTGCTCCTATTTTTATCTATTTTAGGCTTCATTGGAGTTATTCTTAGGCAGAGGAAAGCAGCCATTTTGGCAGACCCTCAAAATATAGAGAAGTGGTCAGCTGTAGGAATGAGATTTAGGTATGACATGTGACCTGATCTCTACTTCCTAAGTAGAATGCAGTTTCATCATCAGTATAGAAGTAAGATTCAACTAATAACCTTATTGACTTTTGTACTTTCCACAGGGGAAAAATGATAATGGTCCAATATTTTGCTTAACACATATCAGATGCTGAAAAATTATAACCAATAATCTTCAACAAAAGTATGTTGAAGGTTATAGAAAGCTGTAATTTCAAATCAGATCTTGATCTTCCAAATTTTGGAAAACTGCTGGTGTTGTACTCCTACTACACCTACAACATGTAGAGTAAAAACAAATCCCTGTATTTTGTCAGTCCTCCTGGATACACCAGATAGCAAACACCACTAGATAAGTTAATTCTACTTTATTGCAAGACTATATTAACAAAATCTTGCAAATCTGAAGGTACAAATATCCCACTGCCAATTTTAACTGCCTTAAACTTAAGGGCCTCCCTAAATTTCTTTCTCTGATTGTTAATCCACTGTTAATCCTACCTGTCTTTTTTTATTGATTCCTGGGTAGCACCCCTTTCCCCTGTCCCCCAAAGTTATCCACACATTCCATTATACCTTCTAAGAGCAAGAACATTAACTTCAAATTCAAATCTAATTCCTCAGGAGAAAGCAGACATGGCTTAAGCCAGAAATCTCCAAACTTGGCAATTTGAAGACGTGGACTTCAACTCCTAGAATGCTATGCTGACTGGAGAATACTAGGAGTTGAAGTCCACAAGTCTTCAAATTGCTAAGTTTGGAGATCTCTGGCTTAAAGAATCAGCATTCTGTTTGGTTAAAACACATTTCTATTACACTTTGATAGTTTGGTGTAGTAGTTAAAGTACTTATCAGGAGACCATAAGCCACAGTCCTACTTTAAGCACAAAGCCAAGTGGGAACCAGTCATTCTTGCTCAGCCCTGGGAGGAAGCAAGGCAAACCACTTTCAAAAGATCTTGCCAAGAAACCTGCAGGACTACTCCAGACAGTTGCCAAGAGTAAAAAACTGACTCAAAGGCACACCCACACATATAGACAAAAGTATTACATTTTGTAGCTTACTAGTAGTTCTCTTATACTTTAGGAAAGCAGTCATAGAAGGCCATGGCATCCTGAACAATTGTGGAGTTGGATTCCCAGATGGAAAAATCCTCTGTTGAGATATTCAGCACCAAGGACAGGCAATAGATTTCAGGAAGTTCTTGGTCTTCATGCCTTTCCTCAAAAATCTCATTTTACTGTAAGCAGGGCTGTTCAACCTAACAGAATCATTTACTTCTATGTAACATTGTCAATATAATATTGAGGAATTAGTTAGACCAACCATGGATAGCTCCTCATAGTATTAGATTGTCACGTATCATTTTATGACTGGGAATGTACACTAAATAATCAAAGGAGAGCAGATGATATGAATTGTGTTCTAGCACTTTGAAGAAGCCATGCAATGGCTATTGAGACTTCACGTTGTTTTAATTTACCTCCACTGTCATTTGTGCAGGAAAACCATTCATGTCTCACAGGGACACTACGATCTCACAGAAGCTGTTTCATTGCTAAAGAGGCACAATGTAATTCCGATCCTGTTGTAGAGAAAATGGACTTCAGGACATTTTGGAGATCCAGAGACAGTGACACACTGAAAAACTGCAGAATGTTCTGCCATTTCATAATATGGGTGGATAAAAGATTGACAGAAGGGGCCAGATTTATGAACAACCTTCTTGCACTGCTAAAAAAATATTTTTACTGAATTTTATAGATGTAACATGGGGAGTTTGGATGTTACCTAGCTGGGTAATGAAACATCTGCAAGTAACAACCAAGTGGATAAAAGATTGACAGAAGGGGCCAGATTTATGAACAACCTTCTTATATTGCTAAAAAAATATTTTTACTGAATTTTATAGATGTAACATGGGGAGTTTGGATGTTACCTAGCTGGGTAATGAAACATCTGCAAGTAACAACCAAGCTCAGGGAGCATCACAGTTCAACTTCAGATATGTACATTCTCTTCTGTAAGAAGAATTAGATACTGTAAAATCAGTATATTTCTTAATGAGAATTATCGACACATAGACAAGAACATGATCTACCATTCCTCCAATATTACATATTAACCATATGAACAAAGTCCTAGCTAATAATGACAGTTAATAACAAAATGCAAACCTTAAATAACAAGTACCATATATCTTAACAAAAAGTTTGACAAAAATTTATTCTTATACAAACACAGATTTATATTTTATTAAAATATTAAATGTTAATATGCTATTAAATTTTGATATTCCATTAAAAATGAAACAATGTGTGTAAACCAACATGTCACAGAAAGAAAGTAAAATTAAGTAGTCAGTTAATCACTGAATCTAAAGGAAATATTCATGGATTGTTTAATCTAAATGAAATTAAACAAGATATTGTAACTGTCCTGTTTCTGCTTACAATGTGAAGGCCTTAAGGTAGATTTTCTTTTTTTAAATGTGTTCAAATAGCTCACTGTATAATAATGCATGAATCATCATTTATCCTAGGAGTTTTCCAACTTTTTTTAGCTGTAGAATATATTCAATGCTTTGTTTAAATAAAGCATTGATTTCACTGCATTTTCAACAGCAAAAATGAAATGGGGACATTTCTAAAATATCATTTCTCATTGAAAAAGATATAATCTAAATTTCTATTGATGTGTTTGGATTTTTAAAAAATATATCTTTAAGTGGATAAGTACAATATGCAAAGCAAAAACAAAGAAAAAATAAATATACCTAGAAATACATAGAGGATTTGGATTAAATGCCTCAGCTTGCCTTGCTATGTGATATGTTGGATATGAGGGATTGAATTTAGTTAAACCTTTATTGTAAATATATACTGTTAATTTTCCCACTGCCAGATTTTCTTTAATTTTAGTCTCCCAATCAGGCATTGATGACAAGATTCCATTTTTTTCAATGATGCGCCAGATTGATTCTTCAGCCAAGCAAAGACTATTCAGCAAAGACTTCATACTATTAACAAAGATGATGGTTTTTTAATTTATATTCTCCCGGATCCTATGCAATAAAAACATGTATGGTTTTTTAATTTGAATTTTATTTTCAGATTTTTGAATTCTTTGCATATATTTAATTGGTTAAAGATATATCCTGTTAATTTAAAATTAGCATAGCATTAAACTGGAATTGGGGATACTGCACTTTTCAAACTATTATTTATCTCAGTTCTCATCAGCTTTTGTGAAGATTCTGTGTGCATTGAGAGAATTTGGTAGCAACATGCAGCTTATTCAATCTAGACTATAGGCCACCACTCCTTCTGTGGACAATTCCCCTTGCATCTGTGACCTCCCACTCTTCCAATTGCTTTCTTTCCTATTGCCCGATCACATTGGGTATACACACAGACACACACACACACACACACAAGGTTAAATTAAATTTTTTTTAAAAAAATTGTAAAAGTAATATGAAGTTGCCAGTCAAAGTACTGGGGTTGCCCAGAAGAAAATGAAAGCAGACATTGGAAAGCTAAGCAGGAAAATGAAAACAGAGGTTTCACTGACAGCAGAGAAGCAGTTTGGTATAGGGGTAAATCACAAGACTAGAAACCAGGAGACTGTGAGTTCTAGTCACCTCTTAGGCATGAAAAGCAAGCAGGGTGACTTTGGGTTAGTTACTCTCTCTCAACCCATCCCATCCCAGAGAGGTTTTTTTGGGGGGCGGGGGAATAGAAAGAGGAAGGAGTATTAGGTATGTTTACTACCTTGGATTATTTATAAAAAAAAAAATACTAAAGGCAGGATCAAAAAATACCTTGAAAAACAGACAGCTGTCAACCATTCCTGCCTCCAACAATGATTGTTGGGCCCTATTTGTAGTGGGGTAACCTTGGACTGCAAAGAAACCCAATGTAAAGAGTTGAACATTGCTTCCTGATTAAGCCTTTAAAATCACAAGGTGTTGTGTGTCTCTAGCTATGCCCTACTAATGGCACTAAACTAAGGCTGTAATTCCCAGTCTGTGAGTTCTTTATAACCAACTCCTGCCTCTTTACGCCACCAAACAGCTCATCTTGAAAATGCCACAACCACTTTACAAGTTCCATGCAAGCTTAGCCATACAATACCATATGGAAATCATTAAAAATATTCTTCATTGTAGTTCTGCTGTAAGTATCACCCAGGATAGGGCAGGGAAACTCCTGATGTTCCAAAAAAGCAATTTTATGACAGCTGACACACAAAAAACAAATTAAAATATACTATGGTCCTGTATGACTATCTTATAGCACTTGATATTCTTAACTATCATGACTTCTCCCAAACAATCACTGCAACTGTAGTTTGGTAAGAGTGCTGAGAATTCTTTATTAGAAATCTCTCTGTTGTCAAGTTAAATTTACCAGAGTTCCCTGATGTAGGGGAATGGAAAATTAATTACGAAGGCTGTGCAAACTATGGTGAGAGATGCATCAGAAAACAAATGAAGTGCTTCTCTGAAGTCAATGCATTGAGCATGGGGGGGGAATGGGGATTGCATCAACTTAAAGGTTCAATAGGGCTGCTTCAAAGCCCTTTCCCAGTCTTCTGAGCATGCAGCAAAATGGACCTTGCAAAATCTGGCAGAAAGGACTTTGGTACACACACACGTAGCAAAGGGCCTCAAGAGCTATCATGCCCTATCTCTGAGAGAGGTAATCATTTCAATGCTGCAAACTGCTCACTTCATAAGCTGCATTTGGTCTGCCCAAACTTTAACTAAATCTGGGGGGGGGGGGTGTTTCCATTTGAATGGCTTAAATTTGTAAAAGAGACCTATATTATTTGAGGAAGGAAGGAAGGAAGGAAGGAAGGAAGGAAGGAAGGAAGGAAGGAAGGAAGGAAGGAAGGAAGGAAGGAAGGAAGGAAGGAAGGAAGGAAGGAAGGAAGAGGGAAGGAAGAGAAAGAAAGAAAGAAAGAAAGAAAGAAAGAAAGAAAGAAAGAAAGAAAGGAAGGGAGGAAGGGAAGGCAGGAAGGCAGAAAGGATGGACAGATGGACAGATGGACAGACAGACTTTCTACTTTCATTGTTTTGATTATGGAGAACTGAACTCAGCAGATTTGCATTTCAGTAGTTGATGTACCGTGTTTCTCCAACAATACGGCCTCCACCAATAGGAAGCCCCACCATGTTTTATTGGCATAAAATCAAATTAAGCCCCTCCCCCCAAATTAAGGTCCATATTAAACATGCTAAATGGGGGGGCAATGGCGGGGGGGCTTGCATTTAGGAAGTACTTGCATGCCTGGATATGGTGCTGCCTGCGTTGGTGGGGCACTTCATATCGGGAGACCTTCCGCTACCATTGCTTTCCCTTCTCCCTTGCTGCCACGGTGTTAGAGCAACGCCGTGGCATTTGGTGCATCCATGTGAGGCCAGTCAGGGCTCCTCCCTGCAACCGGAGCCCTGAGGAGACACTTGGCTTCAGGCACTACCGTCGCCTCCTTCCGAGGGAAGGCGGTCACCCAAGGGGATATCTCCCTCTCTCTCTCTCCCTGCAAGGTCAACATCTGCGCTGTGACTGAGGAGGAGGAGACTGCAGCTGGTTCCTCCTGCTTGCTGAGAAGTGAGGAAGCTGCGGCTTTGCAGAGCAAGCGAAGCACTGCTCACCCAGGCGAGATTTGGGAACGAGGGGCAGGAGGAGGCATGCATGTACCCATGGCTTGCTTTCCCAGCTCTGCCCAGCCCGCATTGCTCTGCCACAGCCCTGGCGGGATGAATGGAGGGTCCGGCGGGGAGGCACTTGCTGCCTTGGTGAGAGCTCTGCAGCTGGGAAGGAAGGCCCGCCTGTCAGCTGCGCTGGGCGCCCCAGGCTAACAGTTTCCCAGAAACTGACTGTTTGCATATAAACATACATGGAGTATCTTCAGAGAGGGAATTTTGATGATATATGCTCTTTTGTCTTCCCAATCTGGAAGCCAATTCAAGATCTGAACTTGGCCAAGCAAAATAATCACATGACATCTAAATCGATGTATGAGATGTATGCTTAAGAGAAAAACTATATTTCTGTAGGCATGCACGTGTTATTGCAATGTTATAGGGTATTTTCCCACATCATTATAGTTGTGGTGCTTTTAAAGTTGTAGCAACGTTTCGGCAGAATCTCATCTGCCATCATCAGTCTTCTGTACTGAGTTCGTATGTGGGTCAGGCTATCACAGCCGTTGGTTTTAAATTTGAGGCTAGCCTATTGCTGTCCCAGGACGGTTTTTTTTACATCCTGGTTGGTTGGGAGTCTTGGTCTGTGTTTATTGTTCTTGGAGTTTGTTTGATTGGTGTTTCTGGTTTCTTTTGTCTGTTTTGTCGCTTTGATTGGCTGGCAACACTCTGCTCCTGCACTGGAGGCTTTCAGTGCAGCTTGGCTTCATGTGAAAGGACAGCTGTTATCTATTAGGAAGCCAGGTTTCATCTGGGTGCCTGGTGGGGGTGTGTTTGAGCTGGAGGTATCAGAGGGAGTCTGTTTGTGCCCAGGTGTTTGCCTGGCTTGTGGTGTGGATATCTTTCTATTTGAGAGTGCAGGCTTCCAAATGATTGACAGTCTGGTGGAATCATCTCTTCTATTCATGCTTTCAGGTCATTTTTCAATCTCTATGGCTTCTCTGATGATTCTGTGGCTGGGGTTTTCTATAGTGGCTAGGGTTTTAGTGCCATTGAAGTTGATGTTGTGACCTACGGTTTTCATGTGTTGGACTAGTGAGGTGTGTTCCAGCTTTTTTACTGAATTTTCGTGTTCATCCAGGCGGGTACTTATCTATTGGTCTGTCCAATGTATGTGGCTGGGCATGATGCACAGAGAACTTCGTATATGCCTTGGTTTTCCAGGTCAATTTTGTCTTTGGGGTTTCTAAGGATGGCTGCTATTTTTTGTCTGTTTTGAAGGCAGTCTTGATGTGATGCCTGTGTAGTATCTTACTGATTTTGTAAGAAACATTGGACAGACCAAAAAAAGACTCACACCCACACAGAAAATGAGACATCACCATGGACCAGAAGCCATACCGCAGCTGCATCACTACCCGCTTCAAACCCCACCGACCCATACAAGAAGCGAACTGACACCCACCATGAAGATGTGGCACGACCACAAACGCAAAGCCAAACAACAGGATCACAGCCCACCAGCTCAATCCCCCAGCAACTAAGACTAACCTGAGCACAACCAAGCCCCACCTGAACAGAACACACCCCCAGCCAATGAGAACACAGCCAACCCCCCACCCAATCAGAACACAGCCAAGCCCCCACCCAATCAGAACACAGCCAAGCCCCCACCCAATCAAGTCACACCCCCACTAGCAGTTAAAAGGAAGAAGCAGCTGCAAGCCCACATTACTCTGAGAAGCACAGAGCTGAAGAAACAAGCCTGGAGATGATGAATGAGACTTCATCGAAACGTCGCCTAGATACTTCCAATTTTACACGGGAGAAAACCCGAATAACCAAAGATCCACATACAAATACCTGCGAAAACCTCAGAAAATGTGTGTGTGTGTATACACACACACATTACATTATGGTAGTTCATTATAAATATAATTGAGGAAGCAAAAATAACACTAGAGTCTGATTCCATTGTTCAAAGTTTAGTTTGCTCTGCAAATTCATTTTCTGTGCAAGGAGAGAGAAATTGGAGAGTATATTTGACTGAATAATTGATTTTCATCTCAATAACAGTGAAGATCTGGCTAATGTTGACCAACCCACACTATCAGAATATTATTGCACACATTTAAGTGCATGCTTGCCATCCAAAGGTGACACTTCATAAATTTTGCCTGTTTTTTTTTTGTTTTAAGCCCATAGCCTTTGATACATTTTGCTGACAGAAAAACAGAAAGTCAATACTTTTGCTGCCATATTGCTTTACCTTGAATGAAAGTGTTGTCAGGTGACATTAGCAAAAGCGCAGCATGCACATACACTCTGTAATGTGCACAATTGCATGGTTATATCATGAACAGTTCAAATTTTATTTAACAAAATACATTTTGACTCTGTCAGCTACTTCAAGCCTGAAAAAAATAGGTAAGTAAATATTCTCCAACTTCAATATTTATTTCAGCAGTAAGGACAGGCTCAAGCATTTTCAAATTGTTTACAAAGACCTATATAAATAAATAAATAAATAGTTTGGAATAGCTCTCACCAAACTTTGGATTCTTCTAGAATTTAGTATATGTTAAAATGGTGCTCAAAATTAATATTTTCCTGGTGAGATTAGGAAAAAAGCTCTAATCTTCTAAATGGTATCTTTATTATATTTTCTGCAGTGAAAAGTCTAACTTTGTCATGTTCTAATCACTGTTCTGTGTCTATGTTTCATTTTTTGTTTCTGCCAAGTAAGACTGATATTTTTTCTTCATCATCTTAACAGTTGAAAAGTTTCAGAGTGCTGATGTGTGGCTGTTATAATTTTTCAATCATAGTGTACCTAAAATGGATTTTGAAGTTTCAAAGTTACTGTGTATTTTGCCTATTAGAACATTGTAAATAATAAATAAAAAAACCTTTAGGGCCCATGTCCACAATGACACCAGCCAAATTCTAGTCCTGGAATACTCCTTCCTTCCCTACATGCAGAACACCTGCAATATAATCAGTTTGCAGTTTTATTTTCTCACCCTGATTGGGACATACATCATGTGAAATCATAAAGGGCTGGACATAAGATGTTGTGAAAATTTGTCTACTGTAGTTTTAACTCAAGATTGCATCCTTATACATTGCTGAATTCAGTCAATTGCAGTTGGTTCAATGAACTATGGTTAAGAAATGTTTGTTTAGTATCAGATATAAATCCATACAATAGTGTCCTTTCAGTCTTGCATTATTTCAGCATCCATATAACAAACTAATCCTCTCCCATTTGTTAAAATAAATCCCTGAAAAACTAGACATATTTCATATCTTCACATTTTTTTCATTTTTATACCATTACCATTTTAAACTAGCTTCTTTAGATTGTTATGAAATGTTGCTGAAGCCCTGCTGTTCATTTTAACACAATGAGTATTTCCTGAAAATACAGTGAATATATTCTTCTGATCCAGAAAGTTTTACTAACTTTAAAATGCTCACTTTAGAGCACATTCATACAGTTCACTTTAAGTTTTATAGCTATACTTATCTAGATAAGTATATAAATGTACTTATTTATAGATTAAACATTTGTGAAAATTTCATTGACTGATAAATGCCAAAACACATTAAATATTAGTTATATTTTCCGTATAATACACATTAACATACTTAAGCAATGCTTATCCAGATGTTCAGGCTGCCACAAAAAAAAAAAAAAAAGCAAAAAGACTCTCAGGGCATTTGTTGCAAAAGTGATGAGGGTGACTGTTAGACAAAATAGGATTTGCAGCAAGACTTAGCGTTGTAAATTTCTTCCCTGCAAAATTGTGTGTGTTTACACACGCACACACACATTTTGTGAGCACAACTTTTAACAATTCAATGCTTACTTAACTTGCTTGCTTAGTCCTGAAAAGATATTTCCTGAATAATTTTTTTTTTACCACATTGTAGCTATTTCCTCATTGGATATTGTTTTATGTTTTATATTTTATCATTGCATCAGGATAATAATTGTTCTATTGCCTCAACAATAGTATTCTCTTCTGGCTACAGAAAGATTAGCCTCTGAACATGAGAGTTGTTATTAATACATTGAATACAATGGCCTCTATTGTATACATACTCCAATATAAATCTTGAAATCAGCGTACCATTTTGTTTCCTTCTTTTAAAATATTTAGGTTTTGATCCAGAACAGCTCCCAATGTAGCACAAAACTATCTCGTCATTAAAAGTTGTGCAGAATACATACGTACTACTAAACACCTATGAATCAGAAGTTTGCTCTCAGCATGAACTAGGATGGGAGATAGGATTTTTTTAATATTCTCATCAAGATACTGCCAGTAAGTAAACAGAATAATCTAATTTGCAAGTAGGTGACCTATATGTCTGGACATCACTGATTATTTCACTGATCAAATTATATTGTGTCCTTTGATGAGATGATGTTCACACTTGCTGTCTTTTTCTGCCAGATAAAATGAATTGATTCCAATCCATATTACCTTTGTTAGTCATGAACTGCTACACTGTACATCTATCCAAGGGAAACATGAATATCTTTGCAAAATTCAATAGCGCCCAGCATTAGCTAAGAGCACAGAGAGGCATCGTTGAGCAAAAGGGAGCCGCAGCCATCAGCATTTGATTTACAAAGCTTTGTCATTGTGGTAGCAGTTCAAATGTCAGAAGATTTTTCAGTTCCCAGTCACCAACAAGCCACTCTAGGACACTTGCAAAAATTTGTATTGTGGTGCACGTGCACCTTGCTGGATCCATGAATCTATGTGCTTTAATTGAGTGTGTAACTCAATTAGCAAAATAAAAGTGACATCCTTGTAGACACCCATCCTTGAAGTTACAGACATAAATCCATGTGTACAGAACTTTTATTTAGCAATGCATACATTTAGTTATTTCTGTGTACAGTCTATTGACTGTACAATAAATTGAGATCCCAAATTCTTATTCACAAAAGATGCAGATGTTTCTTTTTAAAGGAAAGGTAAAACATGAACAAAGTTGCTTTCAATATAATAGGTCCATTTGTATGTGGGAGAGAAAGAGTACACAGTGTCTGTAAGATTAGAGCTTTGTGTAAAGACAATGGAAGGAGAGCATATCCAAAAGGGAATCCTGCCACTGTGTGTGATTCTGTAGATGACAGAATGACCAAACAAATAAAACTTCTGTATGCCTATAAAATCAGATGTGTTGAGTATGGAAGATCAAAACCCTAAAGAAAATTCCCTGAAAAATTTGAGGGGAGGGGTAATTGCCCCAGATCTATTAGCTGAAAGTGTGAGGATTTAAAAGGAGCACTGTAATTTGAAGTCTTTTTTTAAAAAAGTTCTCAGATTATCTATTCCTCTTCTAGACTTCCAAACCCTCAAAAACATCTTTTTTTAAATAATGCTCTATTGATTTTTTTTCCATTTATACATAATACCAATAGTTATACATTATACATTTATGTATCCTATCAAAACTTACAATGCATAATACTTTCATACCTTATTTGTTATATGCATATATTATATACATTATTTACATTTTCTATTTTTATATCTATTATCTATCCAAATAAACCATGTTTCCCATACTGCGTTGTATTCTGTGTCTGTTTTCCCTTTCAATTCCATAGTTAATTTATCCATTTCCATATACTCTAAAAATTTTTTGATTTATTAAGCCTTCTGGTGGTATAGTTTTCCTTCTAGTAACTGAGCATATGAAATTCTTGTTGCTGTTAATATATGTAATATAAGATATTTTATCTTTCTATTATAGTTTTTTTTTAATTTTTCCTAAGAGAAATAATTCCGGGACAAAATCAATTTTGTTTTTAGTTAACTCTTCCAACCATGTTTCTTGGTGGACATGCCCCAAAGCGAAAAAAATACTGGAAAAAAAAATTCATAATGGGAACTGGGTACTTCTCATAAGTCTCCCGTTTTTTTCAAACAAAATGCCTTCAACCTGTTTCTGATTTTTTTGAAAAAATAAATAAATCAGGAGTAAAAATAGCCTGAGCTGCTTGGAGGAGTCTGGAGTTTTCTATCTTCCCCTCCCTGATTCTTTCGGTTGCCTTGAAG
Organism: Laticauda colubrina; assembly: GCA_015471245.1. Lineage (NCBI taxonomy): Eukaryota > Metazoa > Chordata > Lepidosauria > Squamata > Elapidae > Laticauda > Laticauda colubrina. The sequence goes on from BLBF01000002.1 coordinate 74,793,713, forward strand.
CTATTGGTTATACAAGTGTAAGCCCTGGCTGAAGAACCCCAAGAGGTCTTCCTTGGGAGAAGATTGACAGCTCTTCCCTCTATCTCTGGGAGACGACTGCTTGTCCGAGCTACTGCCACTGTGCAGTTTTCTTCCTGGTTTCAAGCAGCAGCAGGTCTCTAACACGCTTCCATCTTTATGACTCCAGAACCAGCGGTCGCCAGGGCCTCTTTGATGTACACATTAAAGGATCATCCGGCATGGGCCTTTGACCCTGCAACGCAATCACGTGTGTCCTAAACCCCCCACTTCCTCTCCTGAAAACGAAAAAGGGATGCTTTTGCCCCGATTCCTCCTCTTCTTATGGAAGTCTTTGGCCCCAAGCAGGCAAAGAATGGGTGGGGTTAAGGGGCGTACATAAGCGCACCAATGTGCCTCTACCGTCCCTGTCTTAATTTTATTTGTATCTATTTCATGTATTCATAATCATGTTTATACTTTTATACATTATCAAATGCACGCTTGATAAAATAAAGTAAAATAAAATAAAAAGTAAATTAACGTAAAGTAAAATAAAGTAAATTAACATAAAGTAAAGTAAAATAAAATAAAGTAAATTAACATAAAGTAAAATAAAAT
>BLBF01000002.1:74795085-74811142 GCA_015471245.1 Laticauda colubrina
ATTCTGGGAGTTGAAGTCCTCCAGGCTTAAAGTTGCCAAGGTGGATGAGCCCTGTCGTATCGTGGGAAGAAAATCCTCGGCGGGCGGTTGAGCTTTCAACTTTTTCTTTTCTTTTCTTTTCTTCTCCCCCCCTCCTCCCCCCAGCATGCTGAATCTCGGGGCGGCTGGCCTGCAGGGAAGTAAGCTTTCTTGGGTCGGTGGTGTCCGCGATCTTCGTCCCTTTCCCACCCGGTCCCGGGTTCGGGTTCGGGTTCGGGCCCACCGCCTGGAAACGACCGTCGGAGCGTGGTGGTTCAATGCCAACCTGAACCGAGTCGGATCCGCGTCCGCCGAGCGAGGCCCCCAAAGCGCGCTTTCCTTCCGCTCGCTCCGAGAGTCCACGTGTCTTTTTTGCTCCACTTTCCTGGCACACGCGCTTCTTGTGGTTGAGCCAAACGTCCGCGTCGGTGTCCTCCGCCTGAGCAAAAGCAAAACAACACACACACACACACACACACACACGACAGAGAGAGAGAGAGAGAGAGAGAGATGCTACGGCGCGTGTGAATGCGGGCGGCTGCGCTCGTGAAGATGCGCGATGCGAGGCTGCAAAAGGCGCCCCGCATCGTGGATTCGGCTCGCTGCGGCTTTTCTGAGAGGTCGCCCGGCGTATGTGCTAAACACCCTGTAAACTAGGTTCGCCTTTGACCTCCCCATCGCCTAGGCTTCCGACCTCTCGCATAATTGAGATTATTGATGGATTTTATATCAATGGGCCCCGGGTTGAACGCGAATAGAGAACGTTTTCAAACCGTATTTTCTTTCTCTCTCTTTTTTTAAATTAAAAAAAAACAAAACCCTGCTTCTACGCGGTCCAGAAGGAAATATGCTGTTTTATTGTAAGGAGTTTCTCAATACATTCCCTCTGAATATCTGACCGGGGAAGGGGGGGGGGAGGGGGCTTGTCTTTTTCCCTATCTTTCTTAATCGTCTCCCTCCCCCTCGTGATGTTTTCTTTCAAAAAAGAAAATTAAAGACCTTCTCGTTTTGTCTATTTAATATTTTTGGGGATTTGGGTCAGACGACCAAGCAGCCTCCTCCTCTGCCTCCTCCTTTGCCCCCATCCACCCGAGTCCCCACCCTTTTCTTTTCATCATCAGCAAATAAAGATTAGGAGAGCAGATTATAAAGAGCATTTTCCGTCCTCGGCTGATCTTTATTCCGGAGCTTTTGTGATGATATTGATGATGATGATCATGGCCAAGTGGACAGGTTGATTTTTGTGTTTGGAGCTAGTTATAAAGAATCAATATTATATCAAGGGGCAACTTTCGTGATAAAGGACTTTAACCACTCTGGCTATTCATCATAAGTCTGTAGCAAGCAGATAGGTCAAAAGAAATTATATAGCACTAAAGAGTGTGTCTTCTTATCTCTCCCATACCAGGGGAATAAGGGACAAGCCGATCGATACAGTAGCTGCCGTATACTTCTTGCAATTATCAATAGCTGATTTCGTCTTTTGAGGCCTGTGCATCTATTAATACCAGCTAATAAGAATCTTCTGAAAAACGCATTTGCAACAAAATAGAAGCCGAGTTTTCTCACCAAAGGGCACGGGTCATACAGTGACTGAAATATAACTTATAACTTGCAAACAGATGCACATAAAACGTATGGGTTTGGAGGGGGGAGCAAAGGAAGAAAATCGCATATGTCTGTCTGTGGGGTGGAGGGAGGCAGAGAGGGAAAGAATATGCTAACGTACGAGATTATGTATGTGTGGAGACACAGGAAAACACTTCTCATGCATCATTTCGTGTGATGCACATGAGTATTTGTATATGGATTGAGACACAACTACGTAGCATATGGTAAGAGTGGAGGGATAAATCCACACCCTTAGATACACTCACTGGGTGCAATTCTTTTTATTTATTTGTGGCTGGTGAATATGTGCCAAATCATAATGGCTTGGAAAGCAATTCGAGTTGGAAATCCCTGTGCACTGAATTCCAGGTAAGTATACCTAAAGTGGATTCAGTGTGATCATTATGCCAGAGTTAAGAGTTCAGGGTCTCCCCACCCCACAAATTCCCTCCACTCCTTACAGCTTGATCTATTTATGATGGAATCTACAAACGACACGTTTTTCTTCTATATGTGGAAGGAAAACCACAAACGGCCAGAAACGAAATATTTCGGAAGCTACGAGCAAGTAAGTGTCCAGGAGCCCTCATCTTACAGGCGGATTTTGGTCGGTTTCCGTAAAGATTCTGCAATGTTACGGAAAGGGAAATTGTCTAGGCCGGCACTGAAGAGGCGAAAGTAAGATTTTGGAAAGCCCTGAGTGCCGAAACAGGCTGCATCCATCTAACGGCAGACATAGCTGCTTTCTGCCAAGGCGACATGCTACTCTTTTTCCCTTCTCCAAAATCGTCACGGAAAGGAAACATCTTTATAATTGACATTTGACGTGCCGTTTGGATTAAGCTGTGGTAGACCAAAACAGAGATTCCCCTTTGATGGAAACATTTATCATCCTGATTGCTCCGCAGTGGAAGGTAGTGTTATCAATTACCCCCCCCCCTTCTTTCCCCCGTCCCCCACCCCCCATATAATAATATTAATCTGCCTAATATCTCCCACTCAAGGGTGGACGGAGTTCCCGTGGATTGTAAACCAGCCCCGCGGAGTTTCGGAAGGTCTGTGCGCCAGGGCGCGCTCACTCCCAAGGAGGAATCTGACTGACACGCAGAAGTTTTCCCAGGAAAAATAAAGGACTAGGCGGGAGGCCCGAGAAAGAGGCAGAATCTGGAGAGATGGAAAGAGAGAGAGAGAAAATCTGGAGGGGGTTTGGAGGTAGACCAAAAACAAACACAAAAAACCCCACCCCACCAGCGTCCAAAGCAAATTCTTGTAATGGTGAAACTGGCTGAATACTTCACCCCTGTGAAGAAAACAAACCCACTGTTTGTTTGTTTGTTTGTTTATCTATCTATTTATTTATTTATTTTAAGGCCCTGTGCCTTGAGGATGTCTCCCGGAAGTGTCAAACCCACTTTCGGTACACGTGAGTCTCTCTCGGAAGGCGTTGGGGTTTTTCAGCCAGAGTCTCGCGTTAGATAGCTAGTTATGCATATGCACACGGGAGATTAAACTCTTTAGCCCTTTTCCTCTTGAGAAATCAATCTTGCAGATCGGCTGCCTTCCCCGGCCCGGCCCCCCTCCCTCTTTCCTGCCGCCGCCGCCCTTCTCCTACACCGCTTCCCGGTGGCACAAATAAACGGAAACGGCTTAATTGTGCGCCCCATTAATGTTATAATAAAATACTGCCCTAATTGGAAAAATATTATTATTAAGCAGACAAAATGATTACGTGTCTCCTTTTCAGATGGAAACACCACCGCAGAAAGAAGGACAATTAACAGATTAGATTTAATTGCAGGGGGGAGGGGAAGAAGCAAGTTTGGGTCTGATGAGGATTCCTCCCCACCACCACCACCACCTATTAAGTATTAAGATATCGCTTTTCCATAGCCCCCCCCCTCCTCGAGGGGTGAAGAATATGGATGCAAATGATATCTACACGTTCATGCTCCCTAGTTGGGTTTTACAGATTAGTCAGCCTCTTTTTCTGTGCCGAGGCTGGTGCTGTAAATCCGCGTGCAGATGTTCAGTTAATCTACCGTCCAAAATAGGTTTGTACTGAGGAACACATTTGGTTTCTTTTATTTAAAGATCAAAGATCAAAAGCGAAGGCTATTGAAAAGTTTCTGTGTGAAGGGTGGAGGGGAACACAACCCCACGCAAACGTTTGTGCGTGCTTGCGCGCGCGTGAACCGGCTGGAAGGCTGTTAAGATTGTAAAGTTGGGATTCTTGGCAGCCTAAAGTGTTGTTGTTTTTTTTCCTGCTGCTCGTACACTTTCTTCCTGTCCACAAGCCGAATAAACACCGCTGGATCCAGGGACATTTACTCTCGAGTAAACACACAGAGGCTTGCGCTTGCAAATCAGCCTTTCAACGTTTGAAGCCACCGGATTTGGCACTTTTGCTTTCCAAGCGGGATCTGAGAAAGTTTTGAGGAGGGGACGGCCGGCAAGCAAGTTACAGAGGACGACTGATCCTGCACATAAAAGACTTTCCTCTGGAGGTGGCCCACCCCACCACCAAATCCGAGGAAAGGGGGGGAGGGGTGTTGTTTTGTTTTCCAGCCCTCCCCCCCTCCCAAGCGATTCAAAACTTCAGAGGTCCTAAAACGCACGGAATGCCCTCGCCCTTCTTCTCCTCTCCGGAAACAAACAGATTTTGCGTGCTTTTAAAGCGAACCCTTCAGAATACAATATATCATTTAACAATCTGAAACTCTCTAAATGTTTGTTCTGGCAAAAAAAAAAAAAAAACAAATTTGCCAAGGGATTCCTTTTTAAGTCATTTGTACATTACGCATTCTGAAGTGGACCTTCTCACTCCACCCCGTTTCCTTTTATAAATTTGTTTTTTATAGCTTTATAATTTGTTTTTTTTTTAAAAAAAAAAAACTTTCCCATTTTTCTCAAAAATCGGGGTGGAATTTGTTTTCTAGGGAACAAAACGTCCTCGCCGCTCCTTTTAAAAGGAGGCGGATTTCCTTAAATCCAAAGAAGATGAGCCTTTGTGACTGGAGACCGTAAGAAATGACCTGGCCGGGTTAAAATGGGCATCTATTTCCGTTCTGATAGGGCGGCTAGGAACAGCAGGTCTGTTGCCTTTGGAGGCAGAAGGTACCTCGAGGCACGCGCGAAGGCGAGGTTCAGTTCTTTTCTTGCAAATGGATGTCATTGACTCCAAGGGGCCTTCCCTTGCCCCGTAAATGGGCTTAAGGTCCTCGCCAAACGAAAGAGCCAGGCCCCCCTTTCCGCCCTCTTCAGGGTGGTCGACAGACGCACCAGCCTGGCTTGAATTCTCCAGTCCCAGCTGAGAGGACTTTGCGAAGCAGAGCCTGTTGCCCGCCTTCACCTGGATGCCCTCCTCGCCTCCCCACCCCTCCCCATTTTCACATGCCGGGACTGAAAGGGGCTGTTGGTGTGGCAACGCCCGCCCCAAACCCCTGGGCCTGATTTGCAGACAGCTCTTTCCTCTCCCAGCATCGTGGGAAATCGCATCTCTCTTTCCGCCTCCCACCTGAGGAGAAAGGATGCTAAGGATGGCCCGGTCCGGAGGGCTAAAGGCTGGGTTTCCCTTCACCCTAATCCGCGGAAGCAAAATTAAAAAGGGGGGGAGGAAACTAAAGACAGACTAAGGAAGAGTGAAAGAGAAAGTCAAGAGAAGTGGGTTGGGAACCGAACTATACACGCCCCAAATTGCCACGCGGTGTGAAAATAAAAAGGAAGGCTATTTGGGGGCTTACTTTCTCGGCGCAAGGAGCCAAGAATTGGATCCCGAGGGGGAGGGAGGAATAAGTTAAATAAGCCTTTTTTGATTTGGAGATCAAATCTAAATATTGACGCGGTCTGAAAACGTGCGTCTTTTTTTCTTTTTCTTTCTTTTTCTTAAAGGGAGGAATGTGGGGGGAGGGGGGAGGAATGCCTCAATCAGAAATCAGGTCACTCGAACTGAGGTTAAATTTATGGAGTTTTACAACAAAAGGGTAGAGGGCGAGGCAAGAAAAGCCGAGTAAGATGAACTCGGTGAATCAGATGAACTCTATCGGCAAAAGTTTATCCATTGAAGCCAACGTCCCAGGAAGAGAGGCCAGTTTTGGGATGGCGTGAAGGGCCAGCGATAAGATTGAAGGAAAGCCCCCCTCCCCTTTCTACAAATCCTCCCAGGTTCCTTTCCCGCGTGGAGGGGCGCTTGTTTCCTGACCTGCAGCGGGGAGACCCGGAGAGGGGAGGCTGAGGAAGCCCGTCGCCTTCTCTCGCGAAAAAGGATCCACCGGAGGTAGAGCGAGATCAAAAGCAAGCCAGCGAAATTAAGCGCTGGTTGCAAAACGCTGACACGGGAGTGGGGAAGGGGTATCGGCGCACAAGTAGAGAAGAAAAACCCGAAACATGCCGGGATGAGATGGGATGCGGGGGGGGGGGGAGAGGGAGAGAGAGAGAGAGAGAGAGGAGGGGACAATTGCACCGCTGTTTTTGTTACGAGCGCTCGGAGGACCGCGAGGCAGGCGAGCAGGTTTGTGGCTGTCGTAGCTGTGCAGCCTGGTACCAGAGGGGTGCCTTCCGCGTTTAACTTTCCCCTAAGAGACGGAGGAGAGGGGGAGAAAACTTGTGCTTCCAGGTCGCGTTTCCCTTTTGGGGAGGGATCTGGCTAGCAGAAGCGATTCTAGCTTCATCCAGCTTCAATCCCTTCTTTGCCCCGGGCCAAATCACCAGCAAACAGAGCGGGGACGGCGAAGGAAGGGAAGGGGAAATCCAGGCCTGGAAAGGATCGGAAGTTCAGGCAGGGAATTCCCTCTCTCTTCAAAGAGAGCGAGTGTAGCGACCGGCCTCCAAAAGCCGCGGGTGGGCGAGAGTTTCTTGACGGGTGCTCCCAGTGCCGGCTGGGCGACGGCAGCAGCGGCAGCAGCAGCAGCAGCAGCAGCGAAGGGTGGAGACGGAAGAGGAGGAGGAGGAGGAGCCGCCGCTCCAGCCCCGCCGCTCTCAAAACTTGAAAGTTTCTCTTGCCGAAATCAGCGACGCCCCGGCTGTGCGCATTCCTCCTTTCCCAGCGCGCGGGGAGGCATCGATTGGCGAGCGCCCTTGTGCCAAGCCGGCCTTGCGCCCAATCGAGGCGGCGGGAGAGGCGAGGAGGAGAAGGAGAGCGGAGGGGGCCAGGAGGAGGAAGGGGCGGCGGAGGCGAGGGGATACCCTCCTCCGCCCAGCAGCACAACAATCAACACCTTCGCCCACCAACACACCCACCCACCCACCCACCCACTCCTCAAAGGCTCGCTGGGGGTCGCCGTCGGTGCCGGCTTAATATTTCGCCGGGGAAGCGGGATTGTCTCTTTCCAAACAAAAGCGAGATCCTTTGGCACGGGAGGAAGCAGCAAACTCAACGCGGGCGGCGGCAGGACGAGAACAAGTCTGGAGGAGGAGTGGCACCGAAGAGGGGTGCGGGGGGGGGGGCGCGCGGAGAAACCTCGCCACCTGTCTCGGGGCGAGAGGGGTGGACCGGAGGGAGAGAGAGAAAACTTCCGACCTCCGGACAACAGGAAATGACCAGCTCTAGCCCCAGCGGCAAGAACCAGGCGGCTCTGGACGGGAGAGGCTGTTAAAAGCACAAAGGAGGGAGGACGAACGCGAGAAGCGAAAGGCTGAGAAGTGCTCAAAGTCTCCGAGTTTCGCTGTTTACTTTTTCTTTCCCCCCCCACCCCCCTCCCACCCCTTCTTCCTCTCCCACCCCAACAGAAGCCGCTTCCGGGCCAGGCTCGAAGGAATAAAAACTACGGGAGAATAGGCAGCGAAAGCAACAGAGAGGAGGGAAAATATATTGTTTTTTTTTATATATATATATATATATATATATATAAAAAAAAGTCTCCCATCAAGAACACTTAGAGGCGCCGCAGAGAAACTTTAAGCGCGATGCAAAATAACTTCTGGGTAAAGAGGAACCTGGAAAAAAGACAAAGAGTGATGTAATTTCAAGAGAGAGAGAAAGAGAGGAGAAAACAACAGCGAGGAAAACTAAGGGAAGCAGAGCTCCCCAAAAGCAAACCGCGGAGATCCTGCCCGTCTCCCAGCAGTGAAGCTTGTGCACCTATGTTGTGTAAAGTCAATTGCACACCCGCAGAAAGTGGTCCCCCCCGGACTGCGTGCGTGTGTTTTGCCGCCGCCTGTGTCCCTTCGGTTCCTGCCGCCGTCGCAGTCGGTGCCACTCGCAGGAGGCGCTGCCGGTGCCGGGCAGACGCAGCATTTGGCCGAGCGGAGCGTCTAATTGCCGAACGCCCTCCCGCATTTACATATGCAGCCCGAGTCCACTGGAGCCGGGCCAATCCGCGCTTGCCCCCAGCATCATTAATCGCCCTGCATTATTCACAATCATAATTACTGAGCCCCATGCGCGAGCCGCGCAGCCGCCCTATCTTTGCAAGCGCGCTCAGCACACAGCCCCGCGCAACACCCCGCCCGGCCGGCTCGTCCGCCGCCGCCGCCGCCGCCGCCGCCGCCGCCGCTTGGCTCGCTGGCGAATTTTATTTATTCCGTTTTTCTCTTTGCACGCACGACAAACCACCCACCCACCCCCTCTCGCCCAAACAACAACCCCCCCCCGCGCTAATTTGTTGCCGGTGAAATAAGGAGGGGGGGGGGAGATTTGGTGGCGGCGTTTCGACGCCACCAATACACTTTTTCCTCGCCACCAAGTCTTTTTTTTTTTTTCCCACCTACCTACCCACCCCACCCCCCTCTCCCCGCAGCGCTCCACCTCTCGCCGATGTCTCTGCAAAAAGCAGGCACAAGGAGCCACCTCAGCTAGCAGTATGTCTCGACGAAAGCAGGCTAAACCCCAACATCTCAAATCCGACGAGGAGCTACAAGCTGAAGTGTTTCCCGAACAAGGTAAGGCGGGCAGGGCAAAGGCAAGGCAAGGCAAAGCAAAGCAAAGCAAGCGGGATTGGGCGGCCGGAGTCGGGTGCCTACGTGCGCCTGTGTGTGTGTGTGTGTGTGTGTGTGTGTGTGTTTGTGTTTATGTGCGCGCGCGATGGGTGTTTTCTCAGCCCGGGGATCTGGTGGATTTTACTCTCTTTGGAGGGAGCTTGAGCCAGCCTCAGAGAAAGCCACCTCGGGAAAGAGGTAAGAGAAACTCGGGTGGGAGTTTTAAAGTTTCAAGCGGGTTCAAGCCGAAGTTTTTCGCTCTCCTTCCCTTGTGCTTTCGGAGCAAGTGTTCGCTTCCGCAACGAAGGTCCCTCGCTGGCAAACTCGGCGTGCAGCGGAGGGCTTGAATTATGGCTGGACATCTCGTGGGGGGGGGGGGAGAGAGAGAGAGAGAAGAAGAAGAGAAAGAAAGAGAGAGTAGTTAGACCGTCCCCCGCTCTCGGGAGTTGGAGGGTGGGAGCGAGAAGGACGTACTTACAAATTCGCGCTCCCCCCCCCCCCGGCCAACGCCGCCACCTCCGCCCCGAGCGCGCGCGCTGCTGTTTCTCGCCGCCGAGCCTTGGATTTGCCGCCTTTTCTTTTCTTTCTTTCTTTCTTTTTCTTCTTTTTTTTTTTAAAGTCTGCGTTTCTTTCCTACTGCTTGACTTTTGGACCGAAACGGCCGCTTTCTTTTTTTCTTTTTTTTTCCCCCTTTCTTTTTCCTGCCTTTCAGCCGTTCGTCGTCCCCGTTCCCCGAACGGCTTGCCGCCTTCTTTTTGCCCTCACTGCAAGAAAAGTTGCCAAGAGAGTTGAGGTGGTGGTGGTGGGGTGGGGGGGTAGGGTAGTGTAAGAAACTAAGCGGTGAAAAATCCTTTCTTGATCTTTACATGGATGTGTGACCTCCCTTTCCCACCCACCCGCCCCCCAAAACCCCAAACCACCCCGGAAGCGGCCTGCTGGAGGCGGAGGCGGCTTCCCTGCCCCTGGATAAAGTAATAAGCCCCTGCGAGCCGCTCCCGCCTTCGGCCTGCCCCGCGTCTGAGGGGGAGGGGGGGGGAAAGAAATAAAAATCATTCCTTACGCGGTTCGTTTCGCATTTTACTCTGAAGTAAACCCTCGCCGGCGGGCTCGGCTGCTTGGCCGGCTCGATTCCGGATTAGAGTTTTAAGTGTAATTCCTAAAGTAACCGAGGGGGAAGTGCTGTCGGGGGGGGGGTTTCCTCAGCGTCTCTTCCCCCCCCCCCAGGCGCACACACACACACACACACACACACACACACACTCTGAGCAAAGATTGCGCAGGATTAGTTTTCTGAAGGGAGGTTTCGCTCCGGTCTGCCGAAATTTGGGACGTAGGCCTGCCCGGCTTTGGGGTGGGTGGGGTGGTGGGACTGTTTCCAAAGGCTAGGGAGTGTCCCATAAATAAGTAGAGGTGGGTCAGATGTTCAAAGGCAAAAGAAAAGAGGTCCCTTCTAAATGTTAGGGAACAGGGGGTGACACCTGGGAATAATTGTCAGGGCCTGGGGTGGATAAATTGTCTGCCCTGGGGCAGAGCTTAACTTGCCTCACGCCTGCTTTCATTTGCCACCACAATTGCCATGAAGATGTTCTTGGGTTTTCTTAGGATTTGAGGTGGATTATAAAATGGGATATTCGTTCAGCGCTTATTGAAACGATTTTTTTTTTTTTTAAAAAAAGAATCTATCTGGGCCCCTTGAGGCTAAGAGAGCCTGCAGGCATGCTCAGGGTGCTTATAAAACAAGTTGCATCTGGTTTCAAAATGGTTTATCTGCAGTTGGTTGAAGGGCTTTTTGAGCTGTCTTTAGAAGTCAATTTGGAATAATTCTAAGCTCCAGAATCTGCATATGACATTAAAGTTTACCTATTCTGGGGGTTGTTTTTTTTTCCCCCTGAACCTCAGATTGCATTTTTTTTTTCAATTATGAAGTCCTTTCTGTGGTTATCACTTAAAATTTCCATGCTGATCATGATAGTGAGAAAGAGGCAATCTTTGGGAGAATGATTCTGTTGCCCCTAGCTTCACTGGTTTCGTTTTTTAAAAAGAATCTGCAAGCACAACCACACATTTAAATACTTAAGGAAAAAAAATACCCCCACACTTCATTGGGCAAGAGGGGCTTGTGCAGAGAGAGAACTAAGTCACAAAAGATCTTTGGCTACTTTAAATCATCACTGCAGCCTTGCAGTTTAGTGCAGCATGAACTGACTTCCCAAGGTAAATGCATTTGTTACATTGGCAATTATTCAGAACTTGTAATTCCCTCCATCTTTTTATTTTAAAAAAAATAAGAAAGTTCTTGGAAAGAAGGGAAAGGTTGACCACTGCTGATTTGAACAGCTTCTTGGATAATGGTAATAATAAAAATGAAGTGAAACAAGTTTCTTGAAGGATAGTTCAAATTAAAACAAGAGATTCCTTATTTTACAATTTTTTTTTAAGCCTTCCGGATAAAAACAGGATATTTATCTTTAGTAAAAGAAATATGATAGGAAAAAAATCTATCAGGGTGGATTGAAAGATTGCTTGGTTTAAGAATGTAAACAATACTCTGAATACTTTAAAAGTTAACAAGGAAAAAGCTCAGAGCCTCATTATGGCACTTTGGGCGAGTTAATAAATTGAAGAAAATTGTTCAACTAGGAGGTTTTTTGTTTTGCTTACTAAGTCTTATCTATGTAGCCATGTCACCTAAGATCAGAACAGGAGATATGCTAAAAAGAAAAGCTTGCATATGGTGTGTAGATTAAGAACAAAGAATCTTTTTGTCATGGAAATGGATTTTCTCTCTCTTTTTCCCCCTTTTTGGGGTTTTTTGTTTTGTTTACTTCATCACATAGAATTTCTCACACTTGGTTTGTTTTGTATCACCCTCAATGACTACATGATCAAATGAATGGATTTATTTCTGGAGAATAAGAAAGACAGTCTTCCCATCAAAAGGACTACATTGCATCCCAGTGAGGAATTTTAAAGCGTTATTATTGTGGTCACTGAATAGCTCAAAATCGGCTTTACTAGCAGCCTTAAAAATGCAACAATGTAAATACTTCACTATTTTAGAGAATTGTGATCAAAATGTGCTATTCTCTTATGTAATGCATGTCAGTATATAGAACATAATATATGTTGATAATGAGTTACATGCAGAGTTCTGCAATTTCAGAGCTCTGATTTACCAAAATCAGATCAGGAGCTAAATTGGTTAAGATTTCTACATTTCTATTTATTTGTACTTAGTTCAAATATTTTGCCTGCAAAAAGATTTAACTAGTTGTGTATATTCTAGAAAAGATTATGTTGTAATTCAGACATATCAGGCATTTTCACTTTACAATTGTAAGCAATGCTACTGTCCCTGATTCTTAGTTCAGCAACAGGCCAAAACCAACACTTTTATACCACATAAAACCTGCAAAAAAGTGCAAATAATATTTTTCAAAGATACCCACTATACTTACTTATTCTCTTCAGTATTTTAATTTCTGACTTTCTAAAAGAATTCAAGCTATTGCGACATCCAGTAAATATACACATTATACATAAAAATACACACTTAATGCTGCATTTTAGGGATATAATTTATTAAGAAAAGCTGTTAAAAGTAGGTATACTTTTTCCTTTACAGAAAGAATTTACACAGTAGCAGAAAGAAACATGACAGTTTGACAGACTAAAAGATAAATATCAGGCTATATTTAAAATTATATGAAGACCAGTAAATTTAGGTAGCAGTCTTAAAATAGACATTTTAGAATCACATTAATTATTCGGACCTATGGAGCAATGGGACTTTTTTTTTCATAAAGCAGAACACTTCCAGAGATCCCAAAACTAGTCAGAATAACATAAACTACTACATTTAAATGTTTGTTGTTGGAGAGAGAGCTCATGCTTTTGGTAATTTGGAAAATGAGTGCTTACATGCAGTGATTAATTAGAATCTACATAGTGGTTGATGCTGACAAGTCATGAACAAAAGGTATTTATGCACAAAACATTTAAAAGGATGCCATATTGAAATAAATGGTCATTATAGAGTGGCAAAATATCTGAAGGAATTGTTATAAATCCCAAGGTAGTTAATTTGCTATTCCATATGCTAAATGAGTTAATCTCGAGAATCAGAAGAATTTACATCTCCATTTTAACATTTCTCTAAATCAACAGATTACTTGTGCTATAGAACAGTCTTGTTTTGTTACAACAATTGGAAACACTGCATTCGCTTAGGAACCAGATGCATTCACCAATTTGTGGGGGGAGGGGTACCACGTAGCACTTTCAAGTGGATAATAATTGAATAGAAATTAGCTATAAAATTGCTAAAAGGGATTTCTAGAATGCAATTTGTACAGATTAAAGTAACATGGTTTTTTGTTTGGTTTCAGTTTAAAGTGGACCAGCTCTTAGAATAATGATAGGTGGTTTTCAAATAATTGTAAAATGCATTTATATTGTATTAAGGATCTTTATGACATACTAAATTTGTTTTAAAAACCTGTTCACCATAATTCTTAACTTTGAACTATACATCTTTCCAAAATCCAGTTGTAACATTTTATTCCAGTTCATCATTTAGTTACTTTATTTATTTCTTTGAATATATTATTTTTTTAAAAAAATGTTCCTGTTTACTCTGAAGTAAGTTCATTTAAATTAAATTCAGTAGGCTTTTTCCAGTAGATATAAGATAGTAGAATTAATGTTCATAAAAATCATATAAATAGAATGTTGCTTTCTATTATATTTAACTTATAACATTCTTAAAAACAGAGATATGAAATGTTTAATTAAACATTAAATTTTGTGATTTTTTTTTAACAAATTGCCTTTTAAAATAATAAAAGGCCCTTGTATTTTCCAATTTTAAAACAATTATTTAAGATATTAGATTTATTATTAGTGTGAGGGAGATGAATTACCCTATATTGTGCACAGCTGTATAGTAAATGTTCACATTATATTTTATATACTATTCAAACTAAACTAAAGGATGGTTTAATAGCATGTTAATTAAAATTTGCTGATGTTAGTATACAAATGCAAAAATAAGATAGTGTAATTTTTGTGTGTCCTTACTGCTGGAAGGGAAGAAGTATATGTGCTCCCAAAAGTAAAAATATTACAAACATTAATTATATGTATATGATTAATATCAGCTAAACATTCAGGTTCTTAAACATAAATATTGATTACTTATTTCTGAAAATATTTTAATATTTTATTGAAATACAATTTTAAAGCAAAAAAATGCAAATGTGTTACTTTGGGTGAAGCACTAAAAAGCAAAAGCTTTCAATTTTTTTTTCATGATTTATTGACTGAGTGCCAAACCAACAGTGAACTATCTAGAGAATATTCATTGATATGAACAAGACGTATTAAAATTTGAAAATAATGAAATAGACTGTTGTAATTGATATAAATAAATAGCTTCTTACATAGTTTAAAGAAATAAAAAAAATTAAACACACTGAAATGATACATTTTTTTATTCAAAATGGCTTTAAGCTTTAAAAATACGAGCAAGATATCTAGGACAAATAAAAAGTATATTTTTTCACAATAAATAGCAATATGCAGATCCAAAGTTATATTCATAATATTGCAATTTATAGTGTGGAATTATATTTCCCTACAGATAAAAAGTATTCATTTCATTTTACAGAAAATGGTTTTATAAGGATCTATTTATATGTGAAAAGTGAAAAAGTAATACATTCTTATACCAATTTGAGAACAATCCTTCTGAAATCTATTGATCTTTATTCAGAGTAAAATCAGGATTCTTATCAAATTCATGACAAATCATACATTATTTAACTTTTGAGGTAAATACTTTTGAGAGCATTTCTATTGTTAATTGCATACAGAAAACGAAATCCCGCAGAAGGCAGTCCTGTAAAAAGTTTTCACTATTACTTGAGAAAATAAGAGCATCAATAGAAGCTTAAACCCTTTTTCTTTTTTTGACAACAGAATGCCTGTATATTTTTAAAAAGTAATGCATGCATGTTATTTTTAGTGTTTGAGACCAAATCATTTCTGTTTCCTGTGTCTTAAGTGTTGAATGTAGTAGAGAGTTTCTTGTTTGTTTTCAGTGAAAAGGTAGGATTGCTGGAGTGCCAACAAGCTCCCAATGAACTTTCCCTGAGGGTGGATAGTTAGAAGTGCTTTGACAAGGTTTGCTGATTTAACCTTTGCTTGTTTTGCCCTGCCAGGGGTGGCCACTAGTTGTCAAGCTCATAATACAATTAGTACATCTGTGCAGTTGACCTTGGCAGCATGGCTTACCACTTGTTGTCTTAAGTGTTAACATCAAATCTGAGTGTCAACTAGAGATACTTACGAGTTTTATAAGCTATATTTTATACAACTTATCGAATACCTATGTAGTTCAACTCCCAAGCTGGCAATACTAAGAAAAGAGTTGTGGTTTTACACAGTATTTCATTGCTTGATTAATCTTATATAGTGTCATTTATTTTGGTTAGCAAAATAACAGTGATTGGTCTTTCTCTAAGCTAATCTTCATTATTTAAGTGCATCAATATTTCATTGCATATACTTTATTAGTAATATCAATTTATGTAATATCAATATTATGATAAATTTTATAAAGCTTCTTGGCTGAATTTTCAATCTTGATCAATACATATGCAAACATCTCTCCTGTTTTCAATGAAGCAGTGCTCAGTGGCAAATTTCATAGTATCAATATATATGAATATATCTTCTAGCGTTCTGCCTGTTGGTTTATGTCTTTGAAAGGTTATACAAAAATGGATCAGTCTGTTATATTATTTAGATCCCTGGTAGACCTTGATTCCTGTTTCACCTTAAATTAATGAAATACTCAACGTTTAATACTGCATTAACTCCCAATAAACTCCTATATCACTGTAGTCTAAATATTGTATACCAACTAATTTACATGGAAGTTTTGCGTACAACTGAATATTTGAGATTTCAGTCAAACAGATACAGTAATTACATTTTAATATGTTATGTGCTGATAATATTTTATCAGCAGACAAAACAGTTTTTGATCTGTTTTTAATCTGAATTCACAAAGCCTTAGCAGTTGGTTAAGTATTGCATATACTCTCTGCAGAAGGCACATGATGACTATGCCACAGGTGACTGTTAACTTAAATTGTGAAATTTAGGCCACTAAACAGATTGAAAGAAATATATCAGGGCAATGGAATTTTTGCATAGCAAGAGTGCCCTCCACTGTTCAGATTTATATTGTTGGCTTATGAGGCCTGTAGAAAAAGGATAGAAATTTTGCTATTGCACTTGAAATTTCTTCTACATTGTTAAACACAGTAGGGGTCTCTATTTGTCTCCTCCTGTTTCACAGCTTGGGCTCTGTGTGTGATAATTCATCTTTCTTTATAGGATTCAAAGCTATCATAAAAAAAATTAAAAGAATTAATTCAGAGAAAAAGGAGGAGGAAGAATTAATATATATATATATATATATATATATATATATATATATATATATATA
>BLBF01000002.1:74811152-74816152 GCA_015471245.1 Laticauda colubrina
TATATATATATATATATATATATATATATATATATATATATATATATGTAACATTAGTTCTTAATGAGGAAAATGTGTTTGATAACATATTAAGGAAACTTGTCATTGTACAAACTAAATATTTTAAAATGTGTTGAGATTTATTTTAGTAGTTATTGTAATCTAAAATCGGACTGAATTATTCACCAATGCACACATTAAAAGGAAGTTGTGCAAGATGTTTTCATACTGTTTGTGTCAATGTAGAGATAAAGGCATTTACAGTTGCATTTTTTTCATTGCACATGTTCCTCAAATTGGCTAAATTAGGCCATTAGAGGAAAATGAATATATTTATAGATGTTGGGATTTTCTGTCCTGACATGCTGAATGAATGTATTTATTCATAGCCATTTAGTGTGGAATAAGTGTAAAGTGTAATTTTATAACTGTTATTATTGTGGTAATGCTGCCAACTTACTCTTGCCAGGTGAGTAAGGCTGCAATCCTAGGCAAGTCTATTTGAAAAGAAGGTTTACTGAATGTATTATAGCTACATTCAGCATAGATACATCTTATCACTATATCTTATTATTTCGTTAAACTGTGTCTATGTTGCACCTGCCTTTTAAACATGCAATCATTTAAAGGAATGTGAAGAAACAGTTTCCTTGGAGAAAATGTAATGACCTAAGTAATAATTTAAAAGGTTCTCATTTTAAAAAGTAACAATGATACAATGAAATAGAGAAAGTGCTTACTGAGACTGGAATGGTTTTTATGCACAGGTTTTTATGTTTCAAAGCTGTTTTGCAGTTAAGAGTTGTTTAGGGAAGCATTCTTGCAACTTTAAGATTTTTTTGTTTTTGTTAATCCATTTATCTTAAAAGACGTTTCAGTAATAGTTAAATGTAATAGAGGTTAGTTACATGACCACTGGGCCTTCTCTCTAATGGATAAGCTGTACTACTTCCAGTAGAAAGGAGTAAATGTTCTAATATCGTTCTCATAAAATAAATATTGGGACAGAATGTATTATAAACACTTGGCACTATTGCAAACTGAGTTTGTTTTAATGCTGAATATTTTAATATTCCCACTTCCTTTTCTTTCTGTTTTTTCCCCCTCTCATTTTGTTGAGAGGGACATGTTTCATACAGGAATATCATAAGAAGAAATAATAAAGACAATTCAGTAATTACCCACAACAGTATTTTTTCACTAATGTGGTTGGAATTACTGAAATGTTAGTTTTCACTCTTGTTTTTTACATACAGTAACATTCACAGTTCAGATGTCCTTAATGATTATTGGCTTCTGTCCAAATATTTTGATTAAATTATTTCAGAACATCAGACTGTATATGACATGAGCAAAGATCCAAGCCAAGTGATATCATGAAAAAGCCATGAGTAACTTGATGATCTAAAGAAGAAAACTTGAGATATTTTATTTTGTTATTACCTTATTTTTCCATTTAGATTAAAGATTGACTTGGCCCTAAAGCTGAAGCAGTTTCCGTATATTTCTCTGGAATATAATTCCAATAATTGGTTTATAATTGTAGTACTTTCTCATAATTTATAATTCCTATCAACATTCAGTGTTATAAAGAACATACAGTTTTCAAATATATTTCTTTAATGAAAATATGTCATTAGGTCATTCTTAATAGGATCAGACTTTGAAGCCTTTCATTAAAAGATATATATGTATATGTATATATAATGGTTGTTCTATTTCAGTCAGAAGAGGGAACTCCATATACAATTCTTAATTTGTAGGAATGTTTATTTAAATAATATTAACTTATTAACTGAAAAGCTCTTTTAATGCATTTTTCCATTCTTAAATTAATGTACCTTTTATACAAAATAACTGCACATGAAAATATTTTATACACTTTTGAAGATGTGTAGGGTATGAATACATTTGCATATTAAATCTTGAATAAGAATTTTTTTGTATTTGAATCTTGAGGACAACTTCAAGTTTCTGCATTTCAGAAGGATTGAACTATAGTTGTTAATAGGTTATCATGAAACATTTGATGTATTTTCAATATTATTTTATTTGTAGATGAATTTTTTTTTTAAAAAACTGTTCCTAGCTAAAATATGTCTGTTCTTAATAGATTAAAATATGTGTCAGTTTTTAAGAGAGTTTGATTTTTATGTTAGTGCTCTGAAATCTAAAATACAAGTGCAGTTTCAGGAAAAAAATCTTCAATATCATAAAATGTAGTTTGATTGTCTCATTATTTTTATATGGCCATGATAAACTTGAGACCAAGCTGTCTCAAGCAGTTATAAAGTTCTATATTTAACATAGGAATTTTAATTTATTTTAAAATAATTCATTTTAAAACTCCAGTACATACTATCTTCTAACAGTGGTACTCTAATATTTCTGTACAAAATGTTGGTAAGCACATACATATATCTTATTTTATTCTGAAATTACTGAAAAAAGTCATTTCCTACTGATTATCTGACAACTGAATAAGATTTAAACTGAAATTTCCTTTTCCAGACCTAGTTTTCTATATCATTTTGACTCTTATATTGCCCTTTGGGCCTTCAATCTTAAATGTGCTTACTAGTACTAACATATACCCTATGTTTTAAACTGTGTGGTCAACATGAACTGAAATAATGTACAATGTAAAAATCATGTAAAACTTTTGTGTACATAAAGATTCTACTTTAACCATCTAATACACTCTTTACTTTTGCATTTAAAATTAGTACATGCTTGATTTATGTTTATAGTTTTTAACCCAACTATAATTTGAACTCCCAAATGTATCAGCAGACGATGTTTAGAAAGATTTGTTTGCTGTAGCATTGTCATAGATGCCTAGCACTTGAGTATCCATGCCAGTTTTTCTGAAGAACACGAGTATACTTTACATGTGGAACAGTAGGCCATAACTGTGGCTTGTTAGTCAGATATTATATTAGCAGAAAGAATACATTAAATAATAATTTATTTTTTTCAATATAAACGATGTCACAACAGCTTTTTTAGAATAAGCTACTTCAAGAATACTGATTTAAATTGTTGCCATAACAACTCTTAAACAGGTAAATTGATTAGGGGCATAGAATGAACTCTATCAGTATTGTGGATTGAAGTCCACAATAGTTACTGCGGTAGTTCTCCTGTATTTTGATTACCGAACATAAAAGCAGATATGCTTGTGAGACGGAAAGATGCACTCAAATAATTACAAATGTTACATCACGAGTATGTGAGGATGTTTTGAATTGCAAAGTGATACACTCCTGACCACGTGGATTGTTTTTAACTTTTGGCTTTTTATTTCCTTAAAAAAAAACTTGCTTTTGCAAAGTTTGAATTGAAAACTTGCAGTAGCATGCAATAAAATGTTTGCAAAAACATTTTGCTCTAAATTCTGATAGGTAATACTATTTTGATTAACACTGTTAGAATGGCTGGAAATTAATTTTTTCATATATGTTCGATTACAGCTATGAGCAAGCATCAAATTTGTAGATAGAGCTAGTTCTTAAATTTTAAGGGATGAATATATAAGAAATATTGTTCATTATTATTTTGTATATTCTGTACTTCGATGACAATTTTAATGTGAAGTTCCAATGATCTACTAATATTTAAAATATTTTCCTATTCATTTTAGAGACTCACAAATATGAATTAACAAAACAAAAATAAAATCACAAATACAAACTAAGCTTCTATCTTCTCCTGTTGTGTTTTTAAAGAATGCTGACTCTTCATTTGAAAGCCGGTATGACTAAAATCAAGTGATCTTACCTGAAATTAAATATGTCAAAAACATTTCCTAAAACTATAAGATTAAATCTTTAAGTAATCTCTTTGGAGCTAAGGCTTTTTCCACTAGTAAAATGCAGTTTAAGGTTGTACTTTCTATTTTATGAAATTAAGTTAGCTTGGGTATATTACTTCCAAAATTTTAAAAATTGAAAATGAAATTTATCTGTAATATTCAGTATTTTTGGCAATATATAAACAAGATGATGTAATCAATACAATGATTAACATTAATAGCAAGTTTTCTCTAAACTGCATGGCAAAATGTTTTGGAGATGGCCTCTGAAATTAGTTTTCAGTTGCACAAAAGAGACTTCAAACTTCAGGTACAATAAAATTACAATTAAGCTCTTTATTTTCTTCTCTTTCTATATTTTCATGTCAATCATTTGTTGTTTTGCTTCCAGTAAACACAACCAAATGCTAAATATGTATTACATTTTTTGCTAAGGTATAACCTTTAGCCGATCTGAGTTCTAATATCAAAATATAATTCAGATGGAAAGCTGAGCCACTTGCTGCTTTGAACTCTCTCTATTTGTAGTTGTTGCTTGGGGTTTTTTTTTTAAGTGATGCAAAGAAAATTAAAATACAAAAGGAAAAGAAAACAACTTGAAATACCAAGATTAAAGTGTTTATCAGTCATGCAAATATGTTATATTCTAAGAACGGTTAAAATGAGAAGGATTTTTCATGAATATTATTCCTAAATGTAAAAATGAAAATAATTAATTGCTCTTTAATGTGAAAGAAACTTGACATGTTTTCAAAAACTGAAGTGGATTTTCTCACACTTCTATGTGTAAAGTACAAAATGATTTACATCTATCTGTGGAACTGATTTGCTTCTGTCATTTTATCTGTTATGCTTCAGTAATGTCCAGAGCATCAAAAGGAATCTGTATGATTATGATACACTGAAGCTACACACAGCTTTCAAAGTATACAGGTGCTTTTATATATTACAGTGCTCTTAAAGTGAAACCTTATATCAAATGTTGATTTTTAAAGTTTGTCTTCAGCTATTAATATGATCAGGTGTGAATTAGAATTATGTTCATTAGATATGCTTGTTATTCAGCAAAAGAGAGTAATGCGAGTCAGAGGAAGTAGCTGCCTACAACAGTAATTAAACATGTGTAACCAATTAGTGGGTTTTCCACTATGGCACAAGCATATAATTTGCAGTCTTTCTATGAGAA
>BLBF01000002.1:74818652-74842927 GCA_015471245.1 Laticauda colubrina
TTCAATTAGTCTGCAACTTCCCCCTACAATATCAGGGGTAAATAGTTATGGGGATTCCCCAAGCATTACTCCCATGAACAGATCACCTCAGAGAACATCTCCAGTGTCTAGTGAATGCACTTCTTTATCTCCAAGCCTAAACAATTCTGAGTCAGGCATTCCTTTGTCTGCAGAATCCCCACAACCGATTCATGGTAATTCAACCATGACTAAAACTGAACCTGTCAATATTCCAGTAACAAATGCAAGGTTGGGAGATATTTCTATAAGTGGTCAGGTTTCTGTAGTACCCACCTCTACAGCTTCTAGTGCTGTTACTGAAAGCAGTATTTCTACAAGCCTCCCAAGCACTGTGCTTCCAGCATTGTCTGACCAGTTCAAGGCTAAATTTCCATTTGGTGGTCTATTGGACTCTATGCAAACATCAGAAACCTCAAAACTGCAACAGCTAGTGGAAAACATTGATAAGAAGATGACAGATCCAAATCAGTGTGTCATTTGTCACCGTGTGCTCAGTTGTCAGAGTGCTCTCAAGATGCATTATAGAACTCATACAGGAGAAAGACCATTTAAATGCAAAATTTGTGGACGTGCATTTACTACAAAAGGCAATCTAAAAACACATTTTGGAGTTCATCGAGCGAAGCCACCACTTAGAGTACAGCATTCATGTCCCATTTGTCAGAAGAAATTTACAAATGCTGTTGTTCTTCAGCAGCATATTCGTATGCATATGGGTGGGCAAATTCCAAATACACCATTACCAGATGGCTTCCAAGATGCTATGGACTCAGAGCTTTGTTTTGATGAAAAGAATGCAGAGACACTGAGCAACTATGATGATGATATTGATGAAAATTCCATGGAGGAGGACATTGAATTAAAAGATAATATAAGAGACCCCTCCAAGCCACTTCTACCTTATTCTGGATCATGTCCATCTTCTCCCCCATCTGTAATTTCTAGCATTGCTGCTCTTGAGAATCAAATGAAAATGATTGATTCTGTCATGAACTGCCAACAGTTGACCAATTTAAAATCTTTAGAAAATGGGTCAGGGGAAAGTGACCACTTAAGCAATGATTCTTCATCAGCTGTTGGAGATCTGGAAAGTCAGAGCGCAGGGAGTCCTGCCATGTCAGAATCATCTTCATCCATGCAAGCTCTCTCTCCTGAAAATAGCAACTGTGAAAGTTTTAGATCTAAGTCACCAGGTTTCAGTAATCACGAGGAACCACAAGAAATACAGTTAAAGACAGAAAAATCTGACAGTCCCCCACCACCCCCTACTATTGAAAATGGAGGCGCACTGGATCTGACAGCTACCAACCCCGGGAGGCCAATCATCAAAGAAGAAGGTCCTTTTAGCCTGCTGTTCCTGAACAGAGAACGCGGTAAGTTTAAAAGTACCATTTGTAATATCTGTGGCAAGCCTTTTGCTTGTAAGAGTGCATTGGAAATTCACTACCGCAGCCATACTAAAGAGCGTCCATTTGTATGTACAGTCTGCAATCGTGGGTGTTCCACTATGGGTAATTTAAAACAGCACTTACTGACACACAAATTAAAAGAGCTGCCTTCTCAGTTATTTGAACCCAACTTTACTCTAGGTCCCATCCAAAGTACTCCTAGCCTGGTCACCAGCACTGCGCCTACTATGATCAAAATGGAAGTGAATGGTCACAGCAAGCCGATCTCATTGGGCGAGGTTCCATCGCTTCCAGCTGGAATCCAGGTTCCTGCTGTTCCACAGACAGTGATGAGTCCTAGCATCACCCCTATGCTGGCACCCCCACCACGTCGAACTCCAAAACAACACAACTGTCAGTCATGTGGGAAGACCTTCTCCTCAGCAAGTGCACTACAGATACATGAACGCACCCATACTGGTGAAAAGCCATTTGGATGCACTATCTGTGGTAGAGCTTTTACCACAAAAGGGAATCTTAAGGTAAGAAGGTAAACTTCATATTAAAAGAGTTCCTGTAAAAATACATAAAGGGCTCACATTGAACCTGATTGTTCAGCAGATGCTGGCTCCTCCTCTTCATCTTCCTTGAGTCCAAATCGGAGCAGGAGAAATGGATTGAATTTAGATATTAGGCTAAAGTATTGTTTTGAATATAAATGATTTTTGGCAAGCTATAGGGGTTCACTTGCTTTTCTCTACCCTCCTTGTTAATGGCTAGAGCTTAATATTTAGATTAGTACTAAACTACAGTTTAGTGTTAAATAGTATGTAATCTATTTGTGAATAATGAGAACAGGTCAATTACATCAAGTTAATCTGAAGATCAGTCCAGGTTGATTGTCAGGTTCAGATGACAATTCATGGGGAAGCTAATCAACGAGGGATGAGAACTCTTCTAAAACTCTTGAACCCACATTGGGAGGTGGAGGGAGAGAAGAGATTTGCAAGATTGTGGTTCATTCTCATTCATCATCAAGCTAAAATATGATTTGGCCCCATTTCCAAACCCCACCATTCTAAATCAATGTAAAATCAAATATTCCATATATATCATCACATATAAAAAAATAAAATCTTACTTATTCATTTATCATATTTACATAACTGCCCATCTCAAAACCAAGTGAATTCTCTTTTCATGGACAAGGTATTCTATTTTTACAGAGTGTTTTTTCCTCCTTTTTTAACAGTGGTTTTTGAACTCTTGGAATTATTAATATTCAAAAATAGTTAAAATTAAGAATCCCAAAAAAGATTCAATTCATGAAATAATTTTACGTCCACATTTATGAACCAGTTTTCATCCCATTTTCCTGCAAAAGTTTCAGATTGCAGCTTCTTTCACCATTGTGTCTTAGAGAAGCAGAATTTTCAGTAGTATTTTCCAGGTACTAAGGTTACATAGTGGGATGCAGTTCTTCAAAATTGGCAAGTGCTCTGTGAGAAGGCCTTCATATTTATAGTGGCGTTTTTTCCCCCTATTATTTAAGGGTTTTTTATACGAAAGAAATGTGAAAAGTAGACCATTGCATTTTATATCTCCACATAATCCAGGTAATTATAAGATTATAGGCAAATCAAGGAAAAGTCCTGTAACTGATGTTAGCCCAACTCTAATATATAGCTATATAAAATCTGTTTATACGTAGTGCAAAATAAATGAGTTGTAACAAATATATTTGAATGTTTCTTAAGATATTTAGTCCCTGGCAATTTTAGATGAATCAAACCTAATAGTTTGGGTAGAAAAGGTCTATTAATGTAAACAGAATATACTTAGTCTCGTTAGACCAGTCTTCATTACCTCTAGAAGACACTGAAGGTCCTTGAACATCTGGAACTATTTTTAGGAGAAAATGAAAACCTGCTTGGGAGCTGAATCAGAAAATTCCTTTTGCTTGACATTTGCTTGCATTCAGACTATTACAAGTAGAAAAAAAATAAATATTTATTTGGAGAACAAGCAAAAAGAGATAATTTGCTTTATCCTTTTTATTTTATAATTTGCCATGGGTCCTGTGTCATTGAGCAGGGGCATCTGTGTGTAGTTGCTTTGTTGGAAACTTCATATAACAGAAGTTATTGCTCCCAAGTAAATGACTATATCGGTAATTGAGTTGCAAAAATTCACATATATTCTTAAAAAATTAAGATTTACAGGTTTAGGACATTAAAAGCTCCCTGAAATACATAACTTCCGTAAGCCTGATAATCTTGAATAATAGTAATATGTGCATAAGAAAGTTAATGTTCAGCATTACTTGACATTTTAAATTGTGAAATTAGAATGTCTTCTGTTGCCAGTTTAAAATGTGTGTCTGCATCTTTGTAAATTGTGCAAATCTTCTTGCTCATTTGCCCATTTTTTTCCCTGTCTGTTTTTCTTCTAAAGGTTCACATGGGAACTCATATGTGGAATAATGCTCCTGCACGGCGTGGGCGTCGACTGTCCGTGGAAAATCCCATGGCTTTGTTAGGTGGAGATGCTTTGAAGTTTTCAGAAATGTTCCAGAAGGATTTAGCAGCTCGGGCAATGAATGTTGACCCAAATTTTTGGAACCAGTATGCTGCAGCTATTACTAATGGACTTGCTATGAAGAACAATGAAATTTCTGTCATACAGAACGGAGGCATTCCCCAGCTCCCAGTAAGTTTAGGCGGAAGTGCCATTCCGTCTTTAAGTAACGTTTCCAGTGGAATGGACAAAGCTCGTACTGGTAGTAGCCCTCCCATCATTGGCTTGGACAAAGCGAGTTCTGAAACGGGAGCCAACCGTCCATTCACAAGGTTTATTGAGGATAATAAAGAGATTGGCATAAATTAAAAGCATTCAGTAGAAATAACTGTTGGACCACTGCTCAGATACAACATTTGTTCTTTCATGTACAGTTTGGGGAATTAAACTTTAGTTTTGTGGCCTAATTGCCTAGATAACTCTTATGATTTATCAGTAGCAGAAATACAATAACTTTGTGTCTGCTGAAAAGTTGTCTCGCAAGATTGCATGGTACTACTTCAACAGTGACCTGACCATTAGTGAGAACTTATTAACCTTTTTTTTTAATTTAAGCAAATGATAAATCATTGGATAATTCCATTAGGGACTGAAGGAGGCCAAAATGTTTCAAATTTTGTTTCAGAAAAAGCAAAGATGCCACCAGTTGAGTAAAAGTGGTGTTTCACAATGGCATTTCCATCCAGTTCTATCTTTGCTGATTTTCTTCTTCTCAACTAAAAACTTGAACTGTTCTTAGAATTCCTCTAACATTCAGTAAGTGATTTAGTACCCTAATGCTGTCTAAGATTACAGTATTCTTGTCTGTAGTATTTATAATGTAAAGATAATGCGGGTAACAGACAATATACTAGCCCCATTCTTAAATGAAGCTTTTGTATGGCAAAATACACCTGGCTATGTGACTTTTTTTTAAAGCAAGTTTGTTTTACTATAAATAAGTGGTTTATTTTGATGCAGGCAAAATTGTGAAGTTTTATTGGGAAAGATAGCATGCTTTCAATGTGCAAGTACCTGTCAGTAACAAACCATTTTAATTTAAATCTTTGTAGCTGCTATGTGGACAGTTGTTCTATTAAATGGAAAAAGTGTAGTGTGAACTTCAGTTCATAGTTGGAAAAACAAGTTACAGACAAACCTTATTACAGTAGATTATTCACAACACTATAAGCAGTTGTGAATAAAACACTTCATGTTATCAAAGGCTGTACAATAAAAGGCAGTGTTTGTATAATGTGGTTGCAAACTCTTAATTTATACTATTGCACTTTTAGTATTTTATATTTAGGGAGGTTTGTCTATAATTTGAATCTGAACAAAGATGTAAACTATTTTATAAATAGTACTTTGGCTTGAGGAAAAATGGGAGAAGGGTTTGTTGTGTTTGTCTTTAAGGTCAAACAATATAAAAGATCTGTGCTCCTTTTAATAATAATAAAAAAATCTGCTCAGAACTGTCAGATTCTTGGATATAATGGGGCCTGCCATTTCTTAGACCAAAATGATTCATTTAACTTTTTTGTAAGCCCACCCTCCAACAGACCTTTGATATGTTAATCTTAGGGCTGTGATATCAGTGCAAGTCTAAGAGAGGCTAAAGAAAACATTGTGTAGGCTTAATTTTGCTGTAATCGGTTCTGTCTCTTTCACTCCCACCCACAAACTCGATGCTGACTGCTTAATAGCACTGGTATGTAAAGCAAAACAGAAAACAAAAATTCTAAAAACTTGTACGTAAATTCCCAATCTCTCTGTTTTATTTAATATTCTAAGATTTACTACAAAGCACAATGTACTCTGAATACGCTAAGAAATTTTCATGTGTTTAAAGCATTGTTTAAAATTGTGACTAAAGGGAATGTTTCCACTCTGAAACTAGAGTGTTGGTGAGGCTGGGGCATAATCAAAACTTGAACAGTAAATGTTTTGTGTACTACCTCATTTTTGTGCATTACAAGCATGGTGGAATCTTGACAGTAGAATCCTCCTCCTTTCAACAAAATTGTTCAAGGGACATTATGGGTAGCTGGGAAACAGCACACAATGTTTATGCCCCTGAAGAAAGAATCAGACAGTGAGGTCTTCTCAGTTGTGACTGGAAAAAAATAGGACAATCTCTTTCTTGTGCAACCACAACAAAATATTACTATAAGAGGATGGACTGTTTCTGCCATCATATCACTGAATGGAAAGTTTAAAAGACTTACTAGTGGTTTGTTACTATTTTGAAATGAACAATGAATTATTACAGCTCTGTTTTCTACAGCAATGATAGATAAAAATATGGACATGTACATATTATTAAATATGTATGTGAGGGGTGTGTGTGTGAATGTGCATAGACATACCACACACCAATACACATCTGTATATTAAAAACACATTCTATTATCAATGATTGAGCAACATTTGTGTTTGGGGTGTTTCAAAATTGGAAAACAAAGAAAACTGAGGTGGCTTAGTGTTGCTGTTTTTTTCAGCAAATGAATGTTTTTATTTATCTGTGTCCATTTCTGGTGTGCTTTATTTTTTAGTGTTTGGTACCATGTAGTGTTATTTCTTCTCCCTAAAGGATGTGCATATTTTAAAAAAGAGATGTAAAGTGTTGTAAATAAGATGGCTGATGAAGGTACAGTAAGACTGACCCCACTTTGTATTCAGGGTTAGGTCCTTCCTCTCTGCATGGTGAAGAGAGACACTTATTTTTATACTGTGATACCATGTAGGGCTAGAAGCCTCCCTGAACCAGCTGGGAATTGTTACCTAGATCCAATATTTTTTATGATTAAATCTGTTGGCTCGACACATCTACTGATTGAAATGGATGTCTTAGTCTAGGTTACTATTTTTGTCACATGAAATTGAATAAAATGCAGGATGTAATATTATTTATGAATTGTGTTCAATGCTTATTCACTAATAGGCTGAGGTACAGGAGTGAGGCTGTTCACACAGCTCTGCAAATAAAAGGCTCAACACCTTGTATTCATGTTCAGCAACAATTTTCACATACGCCCAGTATTGAGAAGTTACTTCTTCAGTTTTAAAAAAAAACATCTACAAATTTACATATCAGCAATGGGGGAAAAAAGCTGTATCAAAAATGACAATGCTTTAAGACAGTTATTTGTAGCTACTTAGCTTGGAAGCAATCATTCTTATTAAGTTCAATTTATGCAAACTGCAATGCATACTTTGAATGGCTCTGAACTAGTAATTTCATGATGCACCATTGAACTATTTTTGTGTAGTTATTATGTCCCTTCAGAGATGAAGGAAAAATGACAAGAAAACTTGAAGGGTATCGTGTAGAATCTTGAACATGTTCCATTAGGTAATTGAAATACAGCTTTATTATAAGTAGAGATATACTCTCTAGCAAGTGAATTGGCTATGGATCTGGTTGGATGCAAAGAAGTATTACTAAATAGATTAGTCATAGTAAATTTTCTTGAACTAACAGAGTAATTAAGCAGCTGTAGTTTCATAGGCATCTGTTTGAAGCTATGATGTCAAAATGGCTTATGCTTTGGGAAATGACAATGTTACTGTAGTAACTGCATTGTGACATCTGATGCAGGAACAAAAGTTACGTTACTTACTGGTAATGTTGGAAACATTTCCTTTTCTCCCACAGAAACCCACGTGTAGTGCACATAATATGAGAAAGTATATTTTGTATCCAGAAAGTTTACCTTATAAGAAATATATCTGTCATATAGAAATGGCTTTATATTTATGACACAAAAGTGTATGATCTGGGTGCACTGTTACAGAACAATCTTCAGAACTTTCAAGATGGAAATGAATCCTTGGTTGGAATGTTATTGGCTAATAAAAATTAGAATATAACACAGCCAACAGATGTTCATATTTATAGACTATAAATTGTTCTGAAACGTGGGATTTCTCTCCGCCTCATATTAAAATAGTCATTTTGTAGAAAATGGAAAAATAGAAGTAACATTTAAAATGAATCTACTTGTGTGAATGTTCACACATTTCTATTCTACTCTTTTTATTACTCATATAATCTATATTAAATAACATTTTGGAAAATTCAACACCAACCATATTTCAGGCTTTATTTCCTGATGTGAAACACTTCAGAATTTCCAGTCACTTTGATATTTGGCTGACCTGGAGAAGCTGAAGTGTTTATTGTTGAACATCTGTGAGAATATTGCTACTGTAACCATCAAATTCCATATTTAAGTAGAAAATAATTAATAGGTCATTGGAATATTTCATCCCACTTAGTTCCTAAAATCATTCTAGGGAACTTGCTCCAGTGTACCTGCCAAAGATATATATAATGTCTGTGGCATACTATCTATAGAAAAAGGCTTTCCCACTTTTCATACTCTACAAGGATATTTAAATAAAATTTCTATTAATATGTGACTCTCAACATGAAATAAAGTTATTTGAAAAAAAATTTAAAACCATTTTCATATATTCTGTTTTTTTCTTCAAATTATATGAAAAATAAAAAGTTAATTTTTAAAAATCATGATAGGAAGACAATGATTTAACAATGTGGAAAAAAAGCAACTCTTGTCACAGAAAATAAAATAATATTCATGAATAATAGACATGAATGGTCAATTTAGATAAACATAGATTAAAAGGAAATTACATCAAGCCATCTTACTCGATTTTCTGCACTAAGGCAAAAATACAAATTCTCCATAACTTGTCAGGTTAAATCCAGATGGACAAAGCTTTTTGAGGTGAAATATTTTTCTTTGTTGGTAAAATAGGTTTATCTCATCAGCTTCATGTCTTCTTCCTACAAATGAATGTGAAGTCAAAGATGCAATCCTAATCCAATTTATGTGGAAATTGCTATGCAATCTTATAACAATTCTCTCAGAAGCAAGTTTCACTGACTTGAGTGGAATTTATATGGTAAGCATGTATAGGACCGAATTACATATCCCATTTATATTTGTGGCAGTGACACATCTTTGTTAGAATTCTTAGCTATTATTCTCTACTTTTATATACTCTGCTTATTATATGCAATCAGTTGTAACAGCTTGTGCCTAACTAAGAAAGTGATCCTTAATTTTACTATGTATCTGTACTTATTTATCAATTCACTATTTTTGTTTTCATTTCTCAAACCCACACAAGTTTGAGATATTTTCAAAAATATAAAGTTTATTAAAAAAAAATTAGATTATGGGTTATTACTAATTATTGTTTTATGGTAAACTGGATTTCAATTGTTCATACAAATTCATTTATCATTTCAAGGAATCATGACCCTGCAAAGTTTGAGACCCCCCCCCCCATAATTAGCTTTTAATAGCTAGAAAAAGTATTAAGAAATGTCTGATATAAAATGAGCTCATATTCTATTTCATATGAGAGAATTCCCAAAATTACTATGATTCAGCATTATTAATATTTTCAATAACATAGAGATCCTATTCGTTCTCAGGAACAAGTAAAAAAGTCATGAAAATGTTCCTGCTCGATGCAGGAAGAAAAATGATGCTGAGAAATTGGTATAAATCAGGTAACTGAAGCAGGAGCAAATATATATGATTTGTGCTAATGTACACTCATAACCCAACATAATATACCTATGAATTGAAAAATCTACTTTCCATGTTCATAAGGTGTCTGTTGGAGTTAGTGCTTTTGTCATAATACTGAAAGCAATGGCATGCTGTATGCTCTGCTCCTTTGATATTATACTATATGTATAAAATAATTCTTGCAACATAATGCTTTTTTCGTTTTGCCACCTGTGGATACTATTGATCAAGTTTACACTGCCAAATTTTATGTTCTCTTTTAAATTAAGCACACAAAATGATCAAAAATGATTGTGTCAAATCAAATTGTTGCAGCATTAAAAGCTGTTCCAAACTGGTTGGGAAAATGGAATTGTCCAGAATTACATTTCCAGAACCTAACTTAAACTGAGCATTTCCTGTTTTGCTAAATTCTATACTCTTGTAATCCTAGAACATGCATTCAGCCAGCAGCCTTAAATAGGAGACTCAAGACAAAAGTGCTTCAGAGATGGCACATAATTCACAGTACAACTATCAGTATCATCCAATAAGGTCAAAATGAATTGTGCAGGGTATTTACTTATTACCACATTGGAGCCCAAAGTTTCTGTTGCTAAGTGAGACATTTGTTAAGCGAGTTTTACCCCATTTTATGATCTTTCTTGCCACATTTGTTAAAGAAATCACTGCAGGTATTAAGTGAATACAGTTTCCCCATCAAATTTGCTTGTCCGAAGTTTGCAAAAGGGATCAAATGACCCTGGGACACCGCAACTATCATGAGCCAGTTGCCAAGCATCTGAATTTTGATTATGTGTCTATAGGGATGCTCTAACGGTTAAGTGTGAAAAATGTTCATAAGTCACTTTCTTTTAGTAATGTTGTAACATTGAATGGTCACTAACTGAACTGTTGTTGAGTCAAGGACTACCTACACTGCACAAGTGCAAAAGTTATGTAATTTCTGTCATGGGAAATGTATTATCATTTGTTCCCCCCTCCCACGTAGTTCTTGTATTCACTAAATACAAAATGTAGTGAGAACTGCCAGTGTTAAATAGAAGATAAGACTGTCACTGGCTATTAGTCATTATTGCCAAACAATACTTATATATGGTACTTAATATTAGAGATGGCATGATTCCCGATACCATTTATAACAATCTTCAAAAAATAAATTGATCCAGAAAGGTGCTGTTTTTAAATTTAATTTGAAGGACCTTAAGCATTTAAGACTGCATAATATAATTTTTAATATTATTTAGGGTATGCTAACATAGCTTCCTGTCTTATGTATCATAACTCTGGGCAGCTTACAATCAATTAAGATTTCTCATAAAACTTCTCACATATTAGAAATTAATATGATGTTTACAGTTACTTTCTGAAGTAGATTTGTGAATGAGGTGCAGACTACTGCCTCTCCAGAATTTTGGCAATAGCTTTCTACAGCACTCTCCCCTTCAATATCACTTTTTTGATGTTAAATTTTCAAGCTGATTGCTAATAAGATTAATATGGATTGCATAGCACACAATCTATATAACACATTTAAAAAAAAATTCCGCAACTAATATGGCTGTTGTCATTCCAGATACCTTGAACTACATGAGACTGTGATTACTATTTCATTTTACTCAGGTGAGTTTCTTCTTTTTGGAAGATGATAATGAAGATTTCTGGGCACTGTAATTTGTTACACAGAGTAACATCTGTAGTAATGTAGAATACTTGAATATTTTAAAACCATGTACTGAAGTATACTAACCCAATAAAATATGACTATGTTCACTTTGTTAAAATTTCACAGAAATGTCTATAAATACATGCAATTAGTATATTTTAGAATTTACTGTAATCTCTTGTCTTTATGCAAATACCTTGAACCAGGTATTGTAAGGTTATGGGTATGGCAATTTCAGAAGTACTTGTACAATGGATAGCAAAAATGACTGAAAAAGAAACTAGAATCTGCAGGTTTCTGAGGTTCAGAATAGCTATTTTGTGGCTTAATATTTAATATGCAGAGTCAAATAAAAATTCATTTTTAGAAAAAGTGAGGATCTATCAATCTGATTTTCTTGTTTTCTCATATTTTGCCATACAAATATATGACATTCCATATGATTCCAGTCCTTAAGTTTGTGCATATGTGTAAAATAGAAATTAAAATATTGATTAGCAGAAAATTACATTTCCGTTGCATTTATTACTAATTCAAACAAGATTCTTTCAGATAATGGCTTGGAACATCAATTATGAGTTTCAGAAACACATAATATAGGCATTTTCTATTGATATTTTATTTGGATATCTCTTAAAGAAAGTTAAAATGGTGTTAAAAAGATTATTTGTAATTTTGTACTAAGCATTTGAAATTTTCCATTATGAAAAAATATGGGTTTATTGAGCATCAAGATCAGAGAAGAAGCTTACTGTTCAATGTTGAATTTTGAATGCCATTCCAAATAATAATCTTGGACCTTGTTTTCTGTCTGTGAACTGGCCGTGATTGATGTAATGGAAAGAAACATATTATTAAATTATTTTCTCATCAAGATTAATGATTCATTTAAAAATTAGGATGAATTAGAATTTCTTTTCCTCACATTTTTGTTGTATTTTTTCTTTATCCTTTTTGAACAGTAAACAAAAATTATAAACAATACAAAATAAAGAAATGGAAGTAAAAAATATTTAAAAATAAAATGTAGTTTGGCAATAAGTGTGCTCATATTCAAAGATTTTTAATATGAAGATATGATCTTCATTTTAATTATCTGTTCTTCATTACTTTGCAATCAATTTAGTAATATCACTTTCACTTATAATGCCTATTGATTTAATATCATTATTTGATATCATCCACAAGTCCCAGCTCCAAGTTACACAGAAGCAACAACATTGAAGGCTCTGAAGAAAAGTTTTGCTTCAATTGCCTTCCAGATTGACGTAAAATTAAGCTGGGGCCACCACATAAAAATATTGTTCCTGAGCTGTTCTCTCTCTAAACTTGCATAAATGATTAACATTTTAATTTAACCATTAGGATTAAATATACAGCATAAGACAACATTCTGACCTTCAAATAGTTTAGTAGTCTATCTAGAGATGCCAGAGATATTTATTCCCATAACTCTGCGCTTTAGCTTTTTCTGGCACCCTGGAAGAAAAGATCCTTTGACAGATTTTGTACTGGAGGCATGAATAAATATTTTTGTTATGGTCCCTGACCAGAATTGGAAACAAAGACACATAAAAAATAAAGTCTTAAATAAAATAAAATAAAAATATTATCATAAATGGTGGATTCTTCATAGATAATTGGCCTAATTTTACAGCCAGTATAACAACATTTAGCTACCTCTAAGGAAACTGAATCATGCTAATCTGATAACATAAAAATGATCAGAATTTCCAGGACCTCTTACCAGGTAAGTCAAGTCCTTGAGTTTAAACATACACCTCCCCCCATTTTTCTCTGTGCTTGGTCCATTAGTCTCCTCTAATGTCAGAAGTCCTTTGGTCCTCTCAGTTCCTAATATTAATTCTGTGTTTGTCATTTTCCACAATAATATTATTTAATCATCATCTTTTTTAAATCTTAAAACAAAAGTACAAATATTCCAAATTTCTCTGGTCTCTAAATCCATTTATAACTCTTCATTAAACACTTTTTGGGCAATTATATATTGTTTTTAAAACCCTTCTCTATTGAAAATTCTCTATATCAAGTTCATTTTTGAAAATGATTAGAAACTGAGTGTAGCTGACGTAGTATCCTTTTTAAAGTCTCCACTGCAGCTAAGAGCAAGATGTCATCTTTCTTTATTTCCTGCTTTATTTCTTGCGAGGAGCTGCTGTTTGGACTTTTGTGGGCAATCAGTTGTCTTTCTGTTTCTAAAGAAATTTGCTGGTCCTTTGTTTTTCACCACATTTGTCCAATTCAGCTGTTCACAAAAGTCTTCAGGCATGACTCTCGCTGTATGGCCACTGGTTTTTTTTTAGCATTTTTATACTTACAATTTTATACTTATAATTTTATAAACTATAAGTTTGGTGTGTACTATATTTTATGAAACTGAAAAACCATGACCAAATATTTGAAAGATTTCATATGTTCAGTACTCTGGCCATTGGCCTCCAGATTTGCAGTTTAGATTTCTCTGTAAAAATCAGGATCTTAGTTTTATGATAGTTGATTTCAAGTGCTTCCTCAGAGCAGTAATTGGCATTCAGAAATTAAGTCCAATTATAACATTTGTAATAGAAATACCTGCATACAACAAAGTTGCAATGTATTTTCTCGTTTGGCACAATGTTCTAATTTATTTAGTTTGGCATTGAGGGGATTTATATACAGATTAAACAGGGATGCTAAAATACATTCCTGCCTCACTCTGTAGACTGGAACCTCATTATTAGAGTATCCTTACATACCGTATCAAACTTTGATTCCAGAATTCTTGTACAGATTATGCATAAGCAATAGTAATCAACTGTCAGTTGTAATCTTAAACTTAGTCCTTAGCCTTGTTCTGGAACTAGATTGAATGCAGACCTAAGTTTCTAAATATGGTAAACAATAAATAAAAGCGATGAATGCAGTGAATAATATTAACTGTTTTAGAGGTGTCTTTTTTGGGCCAGATGATAAAGAGCATGTCCATAAATAGAATATCCAGCCTTGAAGCCTGTTTCCCATCTGCCAAAATATGCTCTAGGTCAATCCAGTCAACTATTTTTTTGGATAAGTGTCTGGCATGGAACTTACTTAAAAAGTTATCTATAAATAGCATCGGCAGGTGCCTGGTACCCATTTTATGAATGGGCACTGTGAAGGCTCTGGAATTTGTGCAGTGGATTAATGTAAGTAAACAGGGCAGTAAGACCTGGGGCCTGCCGTTTCAAATTATTGCATAATATTTCACAGTAATAAATTCCTTGCCTGGAGCTTTAGCTGATTTATGTGTCTTTGTTTCACCAAGTGAAGCTGAGACCTGGTTAGGGATCAGGTTAACATTAAGACTAAAGTCAAAGTTTGGACATTCTTTTTGTGAATGTAATGCTCCAAAGTGATCCTCCCACAAAGATGCCAGTGAGAGGTGCAGAACAGAAGTGAAAGGGACCTGTCAATTGAGGGGGAAGCTATCAGATGCTAGAATAGAATGGGATTAATAAGTTTAATAAGATGTGATTATCAGTTGCTGCCAGAAAGCTGATGACTGAGAAGAATGGTCACTATTTCACTAATTAGCTTGCTTATAAGCCTTCCTTCAGTCCGTCTTATTCTACAAAGCAGTTCACCAGGAAAAAAGGAAAGCTCCTATTAGAAGGAATTCCTGTACCATCCATATCTACTAAAGTCTTTCTATATATTGTATGTTTTTATTTTATTTGGAAGTATGACTGCAAAAGTAGAATGGACTTGATTAATCATTACAATATTGCCCTCCTGCATCATATTTTGTTTTGGTATTTTGGATGACAAATTTATTTCAAATCTGACTCCATTTAATACGGTTATAGCTTGCTGCAAACAAAGCTAACGTTATTCTTCATTCCAATGTAAAAGAATATACTGTATGTAGTTCAGGGTTGAATCCTTGGCACTTGTTTCCAGATGTTTCATTACTGACAAGATAACATCACAAGCAGTAATGATTTTACCTAGTCTGGAAACAAAACATCTGCAAGCAAACTGAGATCAGAGAGCACCAAAGAGTCAATGCTTGAAGGATGTAAGGAATAAGAGTGTTCTGATCCCCAAGGACCACGGGGGTTCATTTTTTAAGAATTCAACATGAATGAAATCCTTGAGTTAAATGGGACCTGAGCTCTCTGTTACTCTGAATGATCTAAACTGAGAAAGAGTGCTTTATCTATATTTCTATAATTATATTGATAATACACTGTTAAAGCATGCATTTTCATATTAAAAACCCTAACATTTTTCACCATGAAATTGCATGTACAGATTTAAATGGATTTTGTTTGAAATATGAAAGCAAATTTCTGATTAGTTTTATGGAGTTTTTCCTTGCAGCTGAGGTTTCAAATATAATTTATTATATTTTATATAATTATCCTTACCTTTCAGTTGTGCAAATGAATTTTAAATGAGTAAATGAGTATCAGTCATTTAAATGAGTATCAGTCAAATCTGCTTTGATCTACAGATCTATCAAAGTTTAGATTTATTTTAAAATTTAGGAACTTTGAGACAAGGTAGTGTATTTTTCCATAAGTGGCTTTTGACATAATCCATGTATTTCCTTTAATTCCTAATGTTCACACAAGTTTTCTTTTAATTGGCAGTTGCAGAAGTTAATGTTTTTAAAATACTGAGACATACACAGAGACTCCAAAGAATTACAGACGAGATAAAGCTGTATCTGATTTCTGACATTCTGTTAACTTTTGACTGTGACTTTAGATACTTTTATAAAATTCATAATTCAACACTTAAAGAATAATTCAAAATTTTATGGATATTTGTGCAATGTTTTTATTGTTTGAAACAAATGAACCCAAAACATTATCTAAAATATATGGTAAACCAAATGGACACAGACAAACTGACATGTGCAAGTTGAGTTCCACCTATTGATGGCATCTGCATTCAAAAATTACAATAACAAAAGCAATAGCCCTTAGATTTACATACTGCTTTACAGCCCTCTCTAAAGGCCCTGTCACACTGCCCAACGGATGCAAAACGGACACAACGGACAAGAAAAATGTTCCATCCGTTGTTATCCGCTCTCAGAAGGGGCAAAAATTTGCATAACCGGAGCAGATAACACGGACGCGGGGAGGATGCAGGGCGGATGGAAAGCGGATGTGAAACGGAAGCCCAGCGGATGGAAGCGGATGAGAGCGGATGGCACATCCGCAAGGCTTCTGGGGGGCCGCAGCAAAGCAGACGCGGAACGGATACAGCGGATGCAGAACGGACGCACAGTGGATGAAGCGGATGCACAGCAGAAGCCTAGCGGATGCCTGGCATTAATTGCGCATGCGGGGGGGATGCATTGCGCAAGCCCCGCGGATTTACAGGAAGCAGCTCGGAAGCAGGTCGCCATTCAGAGGAAAGACCTTCTTCCAGACACATCGACTGCCTTGCCTGTCCTGCCTGCATGTCTGCCTGCATGCCTCGCTGCCAGCCTCGCTGTCTGCCAGCCTCGCTGCCAGCCTTGCTGTCTGCCTGCCTGCCAGCCTCGCTGCCGGCCTTGGTGCCTGCCTTCCTGCCAGCCTTCCTGCCAGCCTTGGTGCCTGCCTGCCTGCCTGCCTCCCTGCCAGCCTTGCTGCCTGCCTTGGTGCCTGCCTGCCTGCCAGCCTGCCTGCCTCCCTACCAGCCAGCAACCCCACAACCATGCTGAAGCACAGCAAGCCTCAGCCATCTGCTGCCAGCCCTGGCAAGAGGGACAGGGCTACCATCCCGCCCCCTGGCCCTCACTCTGGTTCTGCTGGGGCTTCTGCAGCACGGGCTCGCTCTTCGGGGGCTGGGGCTTCTGCTGCTTCTGCTTTTGGAGGAGCTGACGACAAGCACTCCAGCACCAGCCACCTCCACGGCACCTGCACCCTTCACCCCTGAGACTGAGCGATCCAGAGGAGTGCCAGAGACTCATTTTTGTTTTATAGCTTCTTGTTAATAAAGTCTATTTTTGATTCATACACTTGCTTTGTTTCTTTTTTTTAATAAAGTCTTGGTGGAAATTTTTAGAAATGGTTTAAGCCTTTGCATGCTTGTGGGATGGGTTAAGATAGCAGTGGGTTGGGCAGGGATACCTGTGGGATGGGCAGGGATGCCTTTGGGATGGGTAATAGCTGTGGGATAGATAAACCTCCAGTGCAAGCATAGTGGGACTGGATGGTCCACCCTCCCAGGTGCCACACCTATGGCCCTTTATTATCAATAATAATGTAATCATTGATCCACACATTTCAACATAAACACAACTCTTTATTAAATGCCCTGTTCATTGTTGGGCCGCTCAACATACATGGCCCAATCTCATCAGTGTGATGAGACAGGCTGAAGGAAGCATCCATTAAGCATCTATCATCCTGTCTTGCCACTCCACCGTTCCAGCTGGGGAGTTGCACCAGTGTTTCAGGAGGTTGCGCTGCTACTTCCCTTCACGTGAGGCTCTGTTGGGGCCTTGCACATCCTGAGTGACTATCAGGTTTCGCCCTTGCCTCCATTCCGCAGGCTCCATCTCTCCATTGCCTTGTTGGTCCACGAGCCTGTTCTGCAAGACTGGGTAGCGAGTGCACATGAGATTGTGCAGGATGCAGCAAGCTTCCATGATCCTCCTCAAGGTCTCCGGGCGGTGCTGCATGGTGGTGAGAAGTATCTGGAACCTTGCCTCAGAACATCTGTCATCGGTCTTGGGACTGACACCATGTCATGGAGAAAGGGGCTCTCAACATCACAAGACTGAGCCAGCTCTCTGAGAGCTTCCTCCACACACCATCCCCTGTTGTCCTCTCGGGGCCAGGCACTCCAATGGCGCCTCAGACCAGCAATCCAGCAGCAGCCACCTCCACAGCACATGGACCCTTCACCCCTGAGACTATGGGCACACCTCAGAGTGACTGAGAAGAGTGCCAGAGACTGAGTTGCTACCTGTTGACTTTATCTTTTCTTGGGACACTTTACTTGGGTCATTTTGCTTTTACAGTTTGTTATTAATAAAGTACTTCTCTGGTGAGAAGTACCTGGAACCTGTTGGCCAGGATGCCAAAGGCATTCTCCACCACCCGCCTTGCTCTGGACAGCCTGTAGTTGAAGATTCTCTCTTCACGGGTAAGGAGTCTGGAAGTGTAGGGCTTCATGAGGTAGGTTGTGAGGGAGAAGGCGTCATCCCCCACGATGAAGTAGGGCACATCTTGTGTGTCGTTGGGCAGGGGTTCTGGATCTGGGAAGCCCACGATGAGGTTGCGTTCCAGCTCCTCCTTGCGGTGACTGGCGTTGTATACCTGGGCATCTGAAGATGAGCCGTTGCCTGAAGCATTGATGTTCATGAACTTGTAGTCAGCATCGACCATGGCGAAGAGGATGATGCTGAAAAAGCCCTTGTAATTGAAATAAGTGGACCCCGACTTGGCTGGCACTTTGCAGGCCACGTGCTTGCCATCTATGGCTCCAACAGTGTGGGGGAAGTTCCACTTCTGATACCACTGCTCTGCAACTTTCTTCCATCCTTCTTCAGTGGAGGGGCACTGGAGGAGCTCCTCCTTGTATTCTTCGATGATGGCCTGCACCACTTCTCTGACCACAATGCTGATGGTGTTGTGTGGCACCCTCCAGGCGTACCGCATGTTCCTGTACGTGGTCCCGGAGGCCAGGTGGTGCAGAGTGAGTGCCACCTTGAGCCCAGGTTCCAGGCTGGGCCGGAAGTTGGTGCTCTGCTTGGTCAACCTGGGTGTCAGCCGCTGCACAAGTTCGTCAAACATGGCTGGAGGCATCCTCATGAAGTTCTGGAATGCCCGAGTGTCTTCGTTCCTGAGCTCCACCATCAGCTTGTTGTACAGTCCGTCCTCTGCTCTACTGGCGAACCATCTTTGTACCCAGAGGCTTCTTGGCCGCCTCTTTTTCTTCCTGTAGTAGAGTTCACAGAGCCTGTAGATGGCTTCGCACTGTTGCAGAAGGATGGTGGCTGCCAAAAGGACTGTGTTACGATCCACGGTGGACATGACTGGATGCTGTGGAAGAGGAAGAGGCAGATGAAGGCTGCAGAGGTCCGCACTGCAGGGCTGCTGTTCTGAAAGTGAGATCCAGATGTGTTGCTCCCCCTTTTTATAGGCAGTATAGGTGTCCCTTTGCATCCTCTACGCATCCTCTATGCATTCTGTAGACATCCTTAATATCCAAGATAGGTCCCCTCTGCGGACATTTTTTTCCATTTTAAATACTTTGTTTCCGCTTGGCATCCGTTCTGCATCCGTTCTGCGTCCGTTCCGCTTCCTCCCTGCGTCCGGGCGGATGCGAGTTGCGTGGATGCGCAGTGGATGCCTAGCGGATATAGCGGATACGTAACGGATGCAGAACGGATGCGTAGCGGATGTGTAGCGGATGCATAACAGACAAATTGGATACATTTTCCGCGCAAAAGTTTTGGGCAGCCCAAAACTTTCTGAGCGAATGAAACGTCAATAGATGGATGCTGGACGAATAGAGAGGAAGCAAAACGGAGGCAGTGAGTACATCGCGTTAACCAATGGATGGCAAGCTTTTTTGTCCATTTTACATCCTCTTTGCATTCGTTGGTGCAGTGTGATATGGGCTTAAGCAGTTTGCAGAGTCAGTATATTGCAATTTGGGTCCTCATTTTACCCAATTTGGGAGGATGGGTTAACCTTGAGCCTAGTGAAATTTGAACTATTGCCATCATGAAAATATATAGTTAAAACATAGCAGTTCGCATGGTCTTAACACTATTTGTTTTGTAACTAAAGATCAAATACAGGGTAACTGCCACAATTTTCTGTAACTCGTTTTTAGATTCAGATCCACACAGAAGACATCTGGATTCATTTAGAGCAGTGGTTGCCAATTGGTGGGCCATGGACCACAAGTGGTCCATGAGAAAATTTTGGTGGTCCACAGAGAAATGTCCCCCCTCAAAGCACTGCCCTCAAAGCAATTAATCCATGCTGTGTCACCCACATGGCCTGCCCATCCACTGCCCCCACCCTTTGGCCAAGCGCAAACCTTACCTTGAATAGAGCCACACAAGTGGGAGCTGGAAGGTAAGACCAACAGCGGGGGAGGGAAATCCACCCCAGGGTGGCTTGCTGACATTGGTGGGAAAGTCGATCCCATATTCCAGAGTTGCAGTAATCACAGGACTGGCCCTTTGGTCATCCTGGAGCAGCTCCTCCAGTCCACGGCAGGCCGGTGCACCCGGGTGGAGGAGCAGCTGCTCCGGGATGACCAAAGGGCCAGTCCTGTGACTACTTCAGCTCTGGAATATGGGACCAACTTTCCTACCAACAGCAGCAAGCCACCGTCAGTCAAAATTCATATTAGTGGTCCGCTGGATTTAAAATTATGAGTTTGATGATTCCTGAGGTCCAAAAGGTTGGCGACCCGATTTAGAGATTAGTAAATTGGGGAATAAAGCTCTTCAATGGCTCAAGAGGAAGAATGTGCAAAACATATCATTCCAGGAATTGGTGTCATCTGGAAATACCAAAATGTTCCTTTGCGCACCCTTCTCCCAACTATGTTGATCTACTCATCCCAGTAGTGATTTGGCAACTTTCCAAAAGTGATTCCAGAAATGGTGCATTATGTCTGTCCCTATTTCAGATTTAAATCATGGTCCTCCAGCCTTTGGGACAGGTTGGTCCATCAGCATTAGTATTTCCTTGACTCCATAAAGGTATATTTATGTATTTATTATTTACGTTTTATTGATTTACCTTTATTTAGGGCTACTGCACCTATCCCAGGATCTTTGGCAGATTACCACCATACCAAAATAAATACTATAGCATCTCATAAAATCTTTCTGAAACCACTCCAAACTCCAACCAACCCAATGTCATTACTACACCTTCAAAGGTCCACCTAATTAAAATAGTTTTGACAGTCTTATTTATGGCCAATAATGAAAGAGTCAAATCTATTTCTGTGAGCAAGAATATCAGGGCCATCAGAGAAAGACTACCTCTTTCGTATCTATTTTCAGATTCAGAAAACTAGATTAGGTCAACTGGGTATAGTGTACACAAATGAGGTGGACAGCATAATTTGATATTAAACTCCATGTCTGGTAAAATACATTTTAGCTGTTTTGGAAATTCCTTTATCTCCAATATAAAATAAATGTCAGGCAATCCACGAAATACTTATGCCTGAGGCTGTTGATCCACGAAATACTTATGCCTGAGGCTGTTGCAAGAGACTGACTTCTCTTGCTCTTCTGTGTATTATGTGTTTTCTACTGATTATGTAATACCCTGATGAATTCAATTTCTCTTTGATAAACGATGCTTTGTTGATTCAAACAGAGATATGGGATAAATGTCTACAATTGAATTTTAAATATGATTTGTTTCTTCTGAAATAAATCAGACATTTCTTACAGATAGCTTTTGTAACCTGATACCCTCTATGTATTTAAACTGTGGTTCCCAAAACTCTAGCAAACAAGTTTTCAATATCCCAAAATATTTTCAGGGCATCAGGATGTGAAAAACTGAGAGAAAGAACTGTGGTTACCATCAAGACCCAAATGTAAGTGATTAGGAATACATAATCTACAAATCAACAGCTTTTAGATGCCCAACTTTAGATACACTTCAGAAAAAAAATATATGCATGGAAAACATGGAAATAGAAATAAAAGCCTCTTCTTTAAATAGATTACTTTTATAAAGCTAATTAGTTACATCACTATAGCTTAAATAAGGATGTTATATCAGCAATTCTTATACCAATTAGCTATATGGTAGAGATATTCATAGATACATACAAATAAAGGTTAAACAAGGTATTAACCAATGTGAAGTTTCTAATAAGGTGATAATTGGCATATGAAAATAAAAAATATTGTAAATATCACACAGGGCAAACTGATGTTTTTACATGAATGTGGAATTGTGTATCAAAATGTACAGAAGGCGTTAAGTGGATGACAGGTTTTCTTCCCAGGCTGGTAGAAGTTATTGATTCAAGCCAATTTAGCTATCCCAGTTGTTTGAACATCTGCCAGGAGCTTGCTATCTAAATAACCTTCTGTTTTCCTGTGTGCTGTGTTGAGGGGTTGTATAATTATTTTTTTGTAATAAAGACAGAGACTCTTTAAAACATCAAGAATTACTTCTAATCTGAATTATCCAAATTCCACTCTGGGAATATATATCCAGATTACTCACTGTTCCTTTAGAAGAGGCAGATGTTCATGATTGTGAAACACATATTTCAAGCTATGGGGTTGTGTGTTCTCCTCCCCCGCTTTTTATTTTTCTTATTCTACTGTTCTATGTTCAGCCATACTTTGAATACACAGTGGTAGGCATATGGGCAATTTTTAATCT
This sequence comes from Laticauda colubrina, assembly GCA_015471245.1. Lineage (NCBI taxonomy): Eukaryota > Metazoa > Chordata > Lepidosauria > Squamata > Elapidae > Laticauda > Laticauda colubrina. The sequence goes on from BLBF01000002.1 coordinate 74,841,223, forward strand.
CCCAATGAAGTAAATATTTGCATATCCTCAGTAACAGGAGTACACTAACAGTGGTACACATACTGCTTAGTTTTCATTTGGCTGCGAGTTAGAGAAAGAAAATTCTTTTGGAACTATAACATGAAGAAATGAAGCTTGGCTCATTATAAGAAGATAAAGCTTTCAAATACGAGCAAATTAGAATTTGTTGAAAACATACTGAACTGTTTTAATGACATTGTGTTTTTTATTTCAGTATTTTATAGATTTTGTACAGGATCTTTCAGAAGGTCTTTTTTCAAAGCAACTTTATGTACATCGAGAGATGGAAAGAAAGAACATTTAATATATCAACTGCAATGAAGAGCATATAATACTTGTCATAAAAATGGCACGGCGAAGTAAATTCAACTTTTTATAGGTTTAGAAAACAAACATGATAAAATGATAACAAAGGCCTCCCCATCCCTGAATAATATTGTACAGATTTTCAAAACAGACTTTAAAAGGAACAAAAATAAAAATGCCCTCTTAATTCCATAGGTTTCCATAACTCACTGCAGAAAAGTCCCTGATGTTGCTAAAATAAATCTAAGGAGCAAAAGAGAGAAAGGAGTAGAAGCTGAAATGATTGAAAAACTGTATAGACTCATCAAAAAGTAATCCTTTTTGAAAGCAACAACATTCCTGAGTATTTAGGGAAAGGGTAGAGAACCTCAACCTACCAGATGGCCAATCCAACCCCTCAGGGCTTCAACTGACTGCTCCCTGCCCCTATAATTAGATCTACTCTACGATAATTAGATCTACTCTATGGCACATGCAATGTTTCCTCCAATACTGCATATGCAAGAATAAGATACAGTAAATATAAGTAGGATCCACTCTGCATGTTCCTCAATTGACTATCATGATAAGTTACTGCTGAAGACTCAAGATGATTCAAACCTTCCATGTTCTGGAAGTTAGATCCCATCAAACAAAACAGAATAAATTTATATTTCCTGCATTCAGAGAAAAATACTTTTGATAGAGCCTGGTTTGGCATTGTGGTTAAGATATCAAGAAGAAACCTGGAAAGTTGATAACTTGAGACTTTCAAGATGAGATTGGACTGCCAATTGCCAGAAATGGTGAAGGGTGGGGAATTGGACTAGATGATCTACAGGGTGCCTTCCAACTCATTGTGTCATCTGTTAAAGTATGAATGCTCATCAATCTGGCCTTAAATACAAAGCCAGCTGGATGATTTTGGGCCACTCATACTCTAAACCCTAAGAAGAAGAAACTGCTATGTCACTTCTGAAAATAATACCAAAAATCCCAAAACTGTCAAGCAAGACAGCATCTCAATCTCTCCCCTCTCCTCCCTCCCCCTCCCTCCCTCTCTCTTTCATATAATCATGAAGGCATTTTTCAGAGAAGGTGTGTTGGATATGTTCACCATTTTGAATTATTTATAGAAATAAAAAAGGCAGGATTATAAATACATAAAGATTGCATAATGCAAACAAATTTTCTTTCCAGTATATTTGAACACACACACACACACACACACAGAGAGAGAGAGAGAGAGAGAGAATATTGAGAAAACATATTGGAAGACTTTAAAAAGGTTTCTATAGTTATGAATGAGTCACTGCCTAGATTATGGTACACTCCATTTTTGCTTTTCGGGAGATAGATAGATAGATAGATAGATAGATAGATAGATAGATAGATAGAT
>BLBF01000002.1:74842937-74910671 GCA_015471245.1 Laticauda colubrina
GATAGATAGATAGATAGATAGATAGATAGATAGATAGATAGATAGATGGATGGATGCATGCACGGGAGTATATATAGATATATATTTTCAAAATACAGATTCACAGTTTTTATACTGGTAGATATGATGGATATGAACTATTTCTAACAAGACAACTGATGATTGGAAAGCAAAGCTTTCATTTATGATATTGTAGCCAGGAAATAATAATCTCAGAATGTTACTCTGTATCAGATCCATATCTGAGAAAAAGAAAACATCTGGAGTAAGTAAACATGTCTAGTCTCAAAATATTTCAGAGGCTACATATACCAAGACTTTTGGTACTAAAAATAATGAAAGCTAGTGGAAACATTTGTTATCACAGAGAAGAAATTTTGTTAATATGTTTGCTTATTCAGCTAGTAATACTGAAAAAATTTTCATCCAAACATTCCATAAAAGTTACTACAGATTGAATAAACACAAATGTTTAATAATGAATTCTATCGAATAGAAAATTGAAGACACTGCAGTCCTGTACACCTGAGGTATAAGACACTGTAATTCTATAAACTTTTTTTTTAAAAAAACGACTGTCCTTTTGAATTCAATTGACAGCATTTTTAGCTTTGCAGACTGAGGAAAAAAGCCAGACTTGGACTGTATTCATAAAAAATATTCTGTATATTTTTTTCAAGAAGCTTGCCTTATTATTAAATGTAAATAAATTAAACTTATTTTAAAATGCTCAACATCATCCATATTTATAGAAATTAAGAAGCTGTCACACACTATAATTTTAAAACTTTAGGTTCCAAATAGCTGAAAAGGTACAAGTTTCGCATGGTAATTTTACCTTTACATGAATACATCAACAGTATCTGACAATTAATGAACAAAAGTATAGTGGTAAAAATTCAGCATTGCACTATTTGGATGAGTACTTTTTAGCTTATATCAAAATTTCATATTAATTATAACTAACAAGTTAAAAAAGATACCTTGAAGAGAATCTGTCTTTGTGGTTGCTAAGAGCCAACATCACTTGATGGTGCTTAATCATTAAGTCAATCTGCAACTCCTGATCCATTTCATTGGAAAAATCCAATGACAATTAAGATAATCAGGAAAATTCACACCAAACCAAGCAGCAGAAAATAAGCATTTGAAATGTATAGGTATGCATCAGTATGAAATGTGTAAGTATGCATTTCAACCTGAGGGTACCTATATCCTTTGACCATTCATGACTACTATATTTACTTGACTGGAGATGAGGTAATAAATATATCAGGATTGAAATTCTAACATATTTCTTTCTTTTCCACCCACCATTATTTTGTCAAGTTTATTATCAGTACTGTTTTCTAAAAGCTTAGATATTTTAATATACAAAGTAATAATAATAAGTTCTTTCTAGAAGATGTCAACCACTTATCTCCCAGAGGAAGGAAATGCCTCTTCAAAACTGAGATCTGCCACAACATATACTTGATAAAAATGCCACAATACATACTGTATATGATATAAAATGCATTTAAGATCTTTTTATTATATAGTTTTGATATGGTAGGGCAAAAGTTCATGCTCTTCTTATCTAGGCAAATAAAGATCTTCCCTCTAAAAATCTTATTGCCTATTATTCCGTGATGCCTAGGATATCAGTGCTGTTGACAGTTCATCCAGTTGTATGGCAAATTTTGCAATTGAAATCAAAAGGGCAAGCCTTGGTGGCGCAGTGGTTAGAGTGCAGTACTACAAGTTACTTTTGCTGCAGCCAGCTGCCTGCAATTTGGCAGATCGAATCTCACCAGGTTCAAGGTCGACTCAGCCTTCCATCCTTCTGAGGTGAGTAAAATGAGGATCTAAATTATTGGGGGCAATATGCTGACTCTGTAAAACCACTTAGTGCTGTAAAGCACTATAAAGCAGTATATAAGTCTAAGTGCTAATTCTATTATTATCTATTTACTTCTCTTTGGTATTTGTGATACTCAACGCTTGCTATAACTGAACGACATACTGAGATTTAGGCGTCTTTTTCCAACCTACAGCAACTAAACCGCAGAATTACAAGTCAACTTTAAAATCTATCAATAGTCTATGCAAAAGCTATTTGAATTAGTAGAACAGGGAATAACAGGAATACTTTTCTATCTGTAGTAAAAGCCATGCCTTTGGGACTTTAAATGTCTTTTTACACATCATAGAACAAGTTTCTTTTATTACCCTTAGGCTTAATTTTTTTCTTCAGAATATCAATAAAATATAAATGATCCCTTACTCTAGTGCAGTTTATTTAAAACCTGTGACACAGATTAAGGTAAAACAGAGCAGCTGATTGAGTTATTTAGTGAGCTTCACAACAATGGCCATTTAAGCATGGGCATAACTCTAGTCCAACACTCTATTTTTATCAATTCACTAAAATGAATTTCTATGCTATACCATAGAAAATTGCAAGTAAAATATGAGTGAATTGATTTCCTTTAAAGTGCATTATTCCTAATTTTTTTGCTGGGAAGTAGAGAGAGGGAGCAACTTTAGATCAAAAAAGCAAGCAGATTTCAACCAACCAGAGTTGATCTGAACGAATCAAGAGGAAAATGTGCGTCCAACTGGTGTACCTCTCTCCCTTTTTTGTTCTTATCCTGGGTCTGAAATTGGAATTTAATTGGCCTAAGATTTAACAAAATAATAAGACTGGGGGAAGAAGTCAGTTGAGCACCATTTCCTGCATCAGTTTGAACTTAAGATGGTCTCTCGGAGAACAGCATTCAACACTACTAAAGATCTATAGCAAGTCTTCCCTTGCATAGGCACTCTTTATCCATTCCAAGGATACAATTTATATTTGTTTGTTTGTTTTAGGATGAAGCACAGCTAATTCTGCAGTGGAATGTGGTATCTAGCTCTCCACTCCAGGCCTAGAAGCTAAGCAATCTGAAGCAGGAGGCAAAAGAAAACACCATAACTTATCTAATTGTGAAACTACAGGGGAGATTAGGTAGACAGAGTAATTACCTGAATTGGAAGTTAGCCAGGACACCAGGGCCTAGCAAAGACATACTTGCACACTGTAACACAGGGTGTCTTAATGACTGCATGTGGCCAGGATCTGAGTTTTGCATCTGCTACCAGGAGATGTCAATTCTTTCCAGTCTTGTCTTAATTTAAGAATTATATATTACAGCCAAATCATAGACTTACGTTAGCAACATTTCATAGAGCCTTCTTCAGTGTAATCAATGTAAGTAATTCACGAGATAAAAGAATGTTAATAGCAAGGACTGTATAATTTGTGTGGCTACAATTTGCACCTGTCTTTCACGGGATGAAAGAGGCACTGCTGTGCTGCAAAAGCAGATGAAGCGCAAGGTCAAGTGCAAGCACTTGTGTTTAACACAAAGCTTCTGGAAACATCCATCCGACTTTCAGGGAGAAGTGGAAATTATAGCCAACAAAGTTATTATAAATAATTGTTGTGTCTTCTCTTCCCAGTGAGCTTGATAAGGCAGTCATAATTGAAACCTAGAAAATATTAATTGGAAGGTGTCTCAAGATGAATCTTTTGCAAGTGCAAAAGTTTTGTACTTTTGCTTTGTGATTTTTCAGCTCAGAGGCTGGCTGAACGAACAGCTTGAAATGCTCAGACCAGGGGTGTTAAACTGGATTTCTTCAAGGCCCAGATCAGCATAGTTTTCTTTGTGAACTGGCCGGGGGGGAGATGGGACGGGTGCCTCCTGCAGCCAAAATGGGACGCGGGCCCCCCACATGCAGCCCATTTTGGTTGGCAGGGTGCTGCAGACCATCCAATCTGAAAACAGGGCTTTCACCCTATGCCCTGTTATCACTAGCTGAGGCACCATGGGCTAGTCCTTTGCTATTTCCAGGCTGGCACTGCAGGCCAGATTTAAGCACCCTGAAGGCTGAATCCAGCCCGCGAGCCTTGAGTTTGATTAGCTTGTATATTATCCAGGAAGAGAAGTCTCTTGCTACATTGCAATCAAAATGTAGAAATGGGAATTCTAATGGTTATCTACTCATGTCCCAAAGGTGCTTTTTCGAGAGGCAACTGGACTTTCTGGTTAACCATGAAGTCCAGTTGTCTCTTGAAAAAGCATCTTTGGAACAGCCATGACCTGGATGACTGAAAATCCCCATAAACATTTATCTACTCATGGTTATCTCCTCCATAATCTAGATTATGAATATGAGAACTGAGAGAAAATAAGCAACAGAAAGAGAACTATAAATAAATTGCACTATGAAATATAAATAATATTGTAATGACTTGGTGGGGCATGATAAATATCTCCCTTTGAGATTGATGGGAATCCTATATTCATATCAAACAATGTGAGAATAGAAATGTATAATCTGGATCCTAGAATTTTATTTGGCCTCCAAAGACTTAGATTATATTTTATTAATGTGATTTAACAGTATTTGTCTTGGCCTTACACACATTTAGAGAATGATTTTTATTTCCCCCTTCCCCCAAAAAGGATGCACACTCAAGGGAAAATGACATTCATTTCAGAAAAAAAGCTAGCATGTTGACTTTTCCTTCAAAGGGATTGACATGGGAAATATTTGAATAAGAGAGCACTAAATAATCCCTGAAATACAGAATAAATCATAACAGTGACAAAGCACTCCCAAGACAACATTGGCAAGTTAATTTTATGAAGTTGCAAAAAAATCTCCAATATAGTTACAGCTAAGATGAAGTTAAACTTGAGGTAGGTTGATCATTTACCAATGCAAAGTAATTGTCTGATGGATATTTCATGAGTAAAAGCTTATAACCAAAAGAGATCCAGATAACAGGAAACTCCTTAGTTTTGGGGCAATATTTTTTTGTAGGGGGATTAACTTAAGTGATGCACTCTGAATTTAAAAGAAGACACACAGAGGGAGGGAGGGAGGGAGGGATGTAGAGTGTACCAGTTGCTTTTAGGCAGTTGGTCAAATATAAATAGAGCAGCCTACTTAGAAAAAAAATGCAATATCTAATTTGTTCTAGTTATACGGTGTACAACTGCTGCAAAAAGGATCCAGAAGCCAGAGATGGTGGCTGAGGTGAACTGAGTTATAATGTGGGAGTTTCGAACAGGTAGAACCACCTCAAAGATTACTGGGAGAAGGTTGATCAGAGGAAATTTCAGCAAGACTTAGAAACTAAATCACCTTGGAAACTGCAGTGAACAGAAAGGAGTGAAATAAGAGAATACTGCTATCACATTTGTTCTGGTTGTATAGCATTTGATTGGGTTGAAATTCAGGAAAAAACACAACTTGAGTGTTTATTAACCAAGGAAAACTTTGTTCAGCATAGTGAAACCAAAATTAGCTTGAAGGTTTGTCTTGTAATTTGCTTGAGGGGAAATTTAGGGGAAAGCAATTGAGAGCTTATAAGATAGTAAATATTACTATTCTGAGGACCATTTTTTAAAATGGTCCATAAACCTAGTTCAAATAAGTAATCTTAGAGAAGCTTGCCTTGGTTACACTGAAGAATCAATCCGCAAAAAATACAACAGAATACATGATAAGTCTTAAGCCAAATCATTTCATGATAGTAGAGAAGGGGAACAAAGAACTCTATTTTTGCACAAGCAGGAAAACATTGGGAGATACCTATGAGTTGTGCACCAGGATTCCAGCAAGGCTAAGGCACAGCACTGATAGAACACTTCTAAGAAACAATTTACTGTAAAGGAAAGTGAAGTTTATTTGTAATAGTCTCTTGATCACTGTTATAATAGAAGATAGAAAGTCAGATGGCAAGATCCAACTTTGGTTCATTAATAATGCCATACAATTACACTGGACTTCTGTATTACTAATCTAGAATTCATGATGCCTAGGCATATTTCAAACATTCTTTAGTTCCACAATAAAAATAGTGTTGAGTGGAAACACTAACAAAACATGGAAAGGAAAAAAACAGTACAGATGAACTTTGGAAACCTGCAATTTGGTATAAATGATTTTGCAAGAAAAGTAAATTTACTCAAAAGCAGATTATCTCAGGACAATCTTCAAATATTCATTTTTGTGAAGAGCAAAAACAAAAAAGCAGCAAAATGCATACATTTCCCATTTGTGTACAGGTTGAAATCCATTTCCTCAGATATAAATTTTAATGAAATGGACTGAATTTGCTTTCAAGTCAATAAAAGGAAAGAAACAGATGGCACCTTAAATTGATTTCACATAAAACTTTAGGCATAGTTTATCTTTCTTAATATTTTACACTCATACCTCACCATCCTGTTATATGATCCTGTAGCACTCACCATCCTGTAGCACTTTGCCTGACTGTCCCTTTGTTTATCCTGGCATTAAAGTAAAGCATGTGTTCCCCTACCAACACCACATACACACACACACACACACACACACGTTTTGATTCATAAGCTGAAACTTCTCCCCATTATCAGTGATTGCACCAATATCAGGTAGAGGGTCCTGGGGAGTGAGAAAAGTTGAATGCCTCCTCTCATAATTTTCACTCAGATGACATACGATGTGCACTTATAACGCCTCAATAGTAAGATTGGGTGAGCTGCAACGTTTATGCAAAAGTATTTCGGAATAAGTTTAGTAGTTTGGGAAAAAAGTCTAACTGCATGTTATTTCTCAGAAATCTACGCAATGCAAATTACACTGACAACACATACATCAAGGGATCTCCAACCTTGGCCACTTTAAGCCTGGAAGACTTCAACTCCCAGAATTCTTTGCTGGCTGGGGAATTCCACCGGGCTTAAAGTGGCCAAGGTTGGAGACCCCTGACATACATTGTAATGGAACTCATGTCACATCCTGAGCAAATAAAGCTTACAGAGGTTGGTAAGCATTTGATGAAGGGGTGTGGAGACAGTACAGCAGGGGTCTTCAAAGTGGGCAAGTTTTAAGTCTTGTGGACTTCAGCTCCCAGAATTCCACCTCGTCATGTCAGGAATTATGGGAGTTGAAGTCCACAAGTCTTAAAACTTGCCCACTTTGAAGACCCCTGTATTACAGCAGCCCTGCCAACTCTCACGGTTCTGCCTTGAGTCTCACGATTTTTTGTCATGTCTCACGGTCTCACGACAAGGCTCCTCAATCTCACGCCGAATTTAAAACGCCTTTTTTTTTTTCAAATTTGGGGGTCGGCTTATACGCGCATAAATCTGATTCTCACACAAAACGACATGACGCCACTTCTCAGATCACGCAATGTCGATATTACCATACAGTCCTATATACATACAGCACATTTCTTTTTACTCTGGGTGCCTCCATTTTGCTTTTTCTACCACTGGATATAACACGCTCTGATTGGTTAGTTATTCACGTGACCGCTTTCGTGTTTGCGATCGTCACATGCAACTTTGTGTCCAGTTCCTCTGCATTTAGTAAAGTTCCGTAGTAAAATTCATGAAAATATACTCATGTCTTATGTTAAAAGAAAAAGAATGGCACCTTGATGATGGCATCTTGTCTAACATTTTGGCCATGAAGTTGGCTTATCCAGAAGAAATGACACCTTGCTATAAGTTTCGTCCTAGTGATGACCTATTAGAATCATCAAAGAAAGCTGCATCTTCTTACAACAGGGAACACAAATAAAACATTTAAATAAAGGCCCTGTCACACTGCCCAACGGATGCAAAACGTTAGTAAAAAGGACACAACGGACGAGAAAAATGTTCCATCCGTTGTTATCCGCTCTCAGAGGGGGCGAAAAATTGCATAACCGGAGCGGATAACACGGAAAGGAACGGACGCGGGGAGGACGCAGAGCGGATGGAAAGCGGATGCGGAACGGAAGCCCAGAGGATGGAAGCGGATGGGAGTGGATGGCACATCCGGTAGGCTTCCGGGGGCCCTCAGCAAAGCGGACGCGGAACGGATACAGCGGATGCAGAGCGGACGCCAAGCGGATGAAGTGGATGCACAGCGGAAGCCTAATGGATGCCTAGCGTTAATTGTGCATGTGGGGAGGATGCATTGCGTAAGCCCCGCGGATATAAGGGAAGCAGCTCGGAAGCAGGTCACCATTCAGAGGAAAGACCTGCTGCCGGACGGATTGACAATCTTGCCTGCCCTGCCTGCATGCCTACCTGCCAGCCTTCCTGCCAGCCTTGGTTCATGTCTGCCTGCCAGCCTTGCTGTCTGCCTGCCTGCCAGCCTTCCTGCCAGCCTTCCTGCCAGCCTTGGTTCATGTCTGCCTGCCAGCCTTGGTGCCTGCCTGCCTGCAAGCCTTCATGCCAGTCTTGGTGCCTGCCTCCCTGCCAGCCTTCCTGCCAGCCTTCCTGCCTTCCTGCCAGCCTTGGTGCCAGCCAGCCTTGGTGCCAGCCTTCCTGCCAGCCTCCCTGCCAGCCAGCAACCCCACAACCATGCGGAAGCACAGCAAGCCTCAGCCATCTGCTGCCAGCTCTTGCAAGAGGGACAGGGCTACCATCCCGCCCCCGGCCCTCACTCTGGTTCTGCTGGGGCTTCTGCAGCACGGGCTCACTCTTCTGGGGCTGGGGCTTCTGCTGCTGCTGCTTCTGGAGGAGCTGATGACAAGCACTCCAGCACCAGCCACCTCCATGGCACCTGGACCCTTCACACCTGAGACTGAGCGACCAAGAGGAGTGCCAGAGACTCATTTTTGTTTTATAGCTTCTTGTTAATAAAGTCTATTTTTGATTCACACACTTGCTTCATTTCTTTTTTTTTAATAAAGTCTTGGTGGAAACTTTTAGAAATGGTTTAAGCCTTTGCATGCTTGTGGGATGGGTTAAGATAGCAGTGGGTTGGGCAGGGATACCTTTGGGATGGGTAATAGCTGTGGGATAGATAAACCTCCAGTGCAAGCATAGTGGGACTGGATGGTCCACCCTCCCAGGTGCCACACCTTTGGCCCTTTATTATCAATAACAATGTAATCAATCATCCACACGTCAACATAAATACAACCCTTTATTAAATGCCCTGTTCACTGTAGGCCCACCCAACATACATGGCCCAATCTCATCCGTGTGATGAGACAGCCTCAAGGAAGCATCTATTAATCATCTATCATCCTGTCTTGCCACTCCACCACTCCAGCTGGGGAGTTGCACCAGTGTTTCAGGATGTTGCGCTGCTTCTTCCCTTCACGTGAAGCTCTGTTGGGGCCTTGCACATCCTCAGTGTCTATCAGGTTTCGCCCTTGCCTCCATTCCCCAGGCTCCATGTCCCCATTGCCTTGTTGGAGGTCCACGAGCCTGTTCTGCAAGACTGGGTAGCGAGTGCGCATGAGATTGTGCAGGATGCAGCAAGCTTCCACGATCCTCCTCACGGTCTCTGGGCGATGCTGCATGGTGGTGAGAAGTACCTGGAACCTGTTGGCCAGGATGCCAAAGGCGTTCTCCACCACCCGCCTTGCCCCGGACAGCCTGTAGTTGAAGATCCTCTCTTCACGGGTGAGGAGTCTGGAGGTGTAGGGCTTCATGAGGTAGGTTGTGAGGGAGAAGGCGTCATCCCCCACGATGAAGTAGGGCATACATTTTCCGCTCAAAAGTTTTGAGCAGCTCAAAACTTTGAGCGGATGAAACGTCAATAAACGGATGCTGGACGGATAGAGAGGATGAAAAACGGAGGCAGTGAGTACAGAACGGAAGCATGGCGTTAATCAACGGATGGCAAGTGTTTCTCTCCGTTTTACATCCTCTTTCCATCCGTTGGTGCAGTGTGACAGGAGCTTAAACTGTTCATGACTTTCCTCGATGGGAAAGGGGTTTGTTTAATCTTGATCAGGGGGAAAAAAATAGAATCTCACTATTCTTTATAGAATCTCCAGATTTTCCTTTATCAGGGGTTGGCAGGTCTGTTACAGCCTCCAAAAATCTCATACCACAACCTGAAAGCGTTGCAGATTTATCAACTGGCTTTCTACCAAACACGCGCAAGTGCGCAGTGTAAACTGTCCAATTCTCCTAGGATTGGAGACTTGGAAACTTTAAAATTAATTTCTTTAAAAAAAAAAAAAAAAAAAAAAACCACCATACATACCACCCAATTCCTTGCCGGCACACGAACAACGATGAAAACACGGCCAATTTGCACCTCACACGCAAAAAATAACTACAGTAAGCAGGCTGAGATGTGAGTTTTTGAGCCTCCTTTTTCCCGCCCTCCTTCCCCAACGATTGCTCAGAAAGAGCGCGGGAGAGGCGAACCCGCCTCCGTTGGAGAGTTTGACTTTCGCTTTCACCTTCGCTCTCACGCCTTCCCCGCGGGCCCCCCCACCCCCACCCCCGCCTCCATCCACCCGGATCCTCTCCAGCTGATTGGTCAGGAAACCCCGCCCCCTTTCCCCCTCTGCCCCCGCCCCCTCACCTCTCTCCTTCCCTTCCCTCCTTCCCGTTTTGTCCGCTCTCGTCGCCTCGGCCGGCCTCGAATGTCGACATGCGTCACGGGCGCGTGACGCGTCCCCGTGACGTCACAGCGCGTCGACGATGACGATCCAATCCCTCCGGCTGAAGGCGGGGGCAAAAGAGGGAGTGTGAGGGAGTGGGCGGGTGGGGGTGGGGGGGCCGCACGGGGGGAGGTTGGGAAGGAAGATGGCGGATCAAATCCCTCTGCACCCGGTACCGCGCAGCACCCAACGGAGGGCGGCTTACTACACCAAAGCCTCGGCCTCACAGAGGCATAACAGGTACTGACCGGAAGGAACATGAAGGGAAAGGGAAAGGGAAGGAGAAGTTGTGGGGGAGTGGTTGTCAAGGGATACCTGGGGGAGGGTCGACCGTGGGCACAGACCAACTTGAGTGGGGCGAGGAGCTGCTGCTTTTTCCCCTTCCACCCACCAAGGCGTGAAATGTCCTTGTGTCTGCCAGGAGGCCAGGACCCGGGTCTCTGGGACTCTCTGGGCCTTTGGACAACTGCTTCTGAGCAGCTTTGGGGGGGGGGGGAAGATGGTTGTCCCATCTGTCCCGAGAGAAGTTCTTGCTGCTCCTGTCACAGCAGCTGTTTGTTCAATATGCAGGTGTCCCTCGTCGCCCTTGCTTCCTCCACTCTTCTGTAGCATCAAAGGCTCAACCCCAGAGTCAGCGGTCAGATCTAGTCCTTGAACTTAGAAAAAATATTTTTAAAAATATACTTTTTATGCTTGCCCAGAAGCTTCTGGCTGCCAAAAACCCTTTAGGACTTAAGGGGGGAAAAGTTTGAGGGACTCCTGATAAGTTGCTCCTATGAGTTCTTGGTTCTTTTCACTTTAAAAAGAAGTTTGAGGAGGGAGAGAAGATTTACAATAGTCTCTACCAGAAGACACTAGGAGTCCAGCCATCTCATTTAACCCTCTAAAGACAAACAATTTGTGCAAAAATTGCAGTGCCTTAGTGTCCTACGGGATTTGCCCATTCTGTATTTGCTTTATCATAATGAGAATTTATTTGAGTGATTCCTAACTTTCTCTGTTAGCTGTGCAGGAATTAAGGGTGCTTGCAAGAGAAAAATGTTTAACTGATGCTCCAGTTATTGATTATGCAAATAGTGTTGTTGTTTTTTTACAAAATGTTAGCCCAATTCCAAAATAAGAGATTTACTTGGAAGATGGCGTGGCAGGAAAGAGTGATTGAAAACGTTTGAAACTTCTGTTAAGAATGCATATTTTGTTAAAAGTTTTAGTTATTTGCCTTTTGAAACACCTGATATTTGTAAAGCAGATTCCTTTTTTATATTATAAAAACAAAGTTATCCATTACTGCACAGAAAGATTAGAACAGGAGCCCATGTTTGTCCTGCTTTGATGGCTAATCAAGATTTCTGCTTGAAGGAGACAGAATTTTTTTCATGACTAAGGATGTTGATACAATATTCTTGATGAAAGTTTCTGTGATGCCAAAGTTTTAATTACTCTTCCTAGCATTTATGAAGATGAATACAGTTTGCAATATCACTAGATTATTAGATAAAAACAATTGGAATTTCTGCTCAGTTTACTTTGTTTCATTTGTTCCGTACATTTGGGCAAGTTCCTCAAATTGCTTCTATTTTTTAATTGAAATGTATTACTATCTTTGCACATTTAATATAAGTTGATAACTAACATCACAGATTTTGAAGTTAGTTTAAAAAGACATGTCCAACCCATGCAGTCTTAGACAACTACTAATGCTGCCCCACAAGATTGTAAACTTTTTTAAAAAGTTTGTTATTTATATGCATTAATTATACTGTATATTTAATATGAAGATAATTCATCTTCACTTAATGTAGTCCAGGCAAGGCAAAAAGACACCTGTGGTTTCAAATATATAAATAATGAAAAAATAATAATATGGAAAAATATCCTAGCTGAACAGTATTTTTCCAGTGGAGTTTGTTTTCGTGACAAATGAATGGCTGGGAGGAGCCCTTGCTCTTCATATGGTCCAGATGTTACAGGCCATACAAAGCATGGATCATCAGACCTTTGCAGATGATATAATAGTAATAATAATAATAATATCAATAATATGGGAGACCTCTGCTTTACCAGTCTTGAAACACATCCACAAGGTTTGTTCTTTGGATTTGTTTGTCATTTACACCTCCATGATGCTGTCTCATAGATGCCAATCTTGTCTTCCAATTGCATTTGTTGCCTAACAAATAGCTCCTAAAAACAAGGACCTTTGGAAACAACCTTTGATAAAATAGAAAGAAGTACAAATAGAAAATTATCAGGGAACCCTGATTGGAACATCCTAAATGTTACTTTTTCAAAACTATGAAATGTAGTATGAGACAAATGTTAGAGAATATTAATACTGTATCTCCAATCTGAATACTTCTACAAGACTAATATATGATACCATAATTGACAGAATATTTTTTTTTTCAAAATAGAAGTTCTTGATGGCATTTGAACATTTGGCTCAATTTGACATTTAACCTACAAAAATTTCTTCTGTCACTGCCAAAATGTATTTGAATTAATGTTTGGATGAATACTGAGCCACATTTTGCTATAAAACAAAAATATAGCATTCTGACATATTTATTAGTTTTTCTGCCTTTTTTATTTTTATAAATAACTCAAGGTGGTGAACATACCTAATTATTTCTTTCTCCTATTTTCCACACAACAACAGCCCTGGGAGATGGATTGGGCTGATAGAGTGACTGGCCCAAAGTCAACGAGCCAGTTTTTAGAGATGCAGCTATTATGATTCCAGATTTAGTTATTTGTATTAATTCATACAATATGTTTTAACAACTTTGATGTCATTTTATGATTTTGATTAGCTAGAAATGTGATGCTTTACTGTAATGTTACATTTTAATGTAGAGATTTAAATCTGTCAATATGTTACATGCAAGTAGAATAATCAAGAATTTTAAGAGGTTATTAACATCAAATCCAAAATCTTGTCCTACACAGGAAACCAAGTTAAAACATTTAGAGTTCTCCAATCTTTGCTTGAATATACTGATGAGGGGTTGCCTTCTGGATACTTTATTTGTCTAATTGCTTTATTTGTCTAATTGCTCTCAATTAGCAAGTTTTTCTTAATATTCAGCCACCAGGACCTGCCTTTCTGTAAGTTAAAATTATTATTTTGTAATGAGAAAAGGTAGTGAACTGGTTGTTTTCTATGTGTTTGAGGTTTTTGAAGATTACTATTACATCTTCTTTTCTCAACATAAAACTTACCCATTTTTATCAATCTCTTACCATAGTACTTCTTGCCAACTAACAGTCAAAAAAGAATTTTTAAAATAATTTTAATTACTGTTGATATGTTTCTCCAGTTTGTATCTTAAGCCTCTGTCACACTGCACCAACGGATGGAAAGAGGATGTAAAATGGAGAAAAACACTTGCCATCCGTTGGTTAACGCGATGCTTCCGTTCTGTACTCACTGCCTCCGTTTTGCTTCCTCTCCCATCCGTCCAGCATCCATCTATTGACATTTCATCCGCTCAGAAGGTTTTGAGCTGCTCAAAACTTTTGAGTGGAAAATGTACCCAACGCGTCCGTTCTGCATCTGCTAGGCATACGGGGGACATCCGTTCTGCATCCGCTATATCCACTAGGCATCTGCTGCGCATCCACGCAACTCGCATCCGTTCCAGCGGTAAATGGACGCAGGGAAGAAGCAGAACGGACGCGCAGCATTAGTAGCACGGAGGGAGAAAGGATGAAAGCGGATGCAGCACGCAAATAAAGCATTTAAAACGGAAAAAACATTCGCAGAGGGGACCTATCTCGGATATTAAGGATGTCTAGAGGATGCCTAGAGGATGCAAAAGGACACATAGGGGAAAACCTATATTGTCTATAAAAAGGGGGAGCAACTCAACTGGATCTCACTTTCAGCCCAGCAGCCCAGCTGTGCAGACCTCTGCAGCCTTCATCTGCCTCTTGCTCTTCCACAGCATCCAGTCATGTCCACCATGGATCGTAACAAACTCCTTTTGGTAGCCACCATCGTTCTGCAAGAGTGCAAAGCCATCTACAGGCTCTGTGAACTCTACTACGGGAAGAAAAGGAGGCGGCCAAGAAGCGTCTGGGTCCGAAGATGGATCAGGAGAAGAGCAGAGTACGGACTGTACAACAAGCTGATGGTGGAGCTCAGGAACGAAGACACTCGTGCATTACAGAACTTCATGAGGATGCTGCCAGCCATGTTTGACGAAGTTGTGCAGCGGCTGACACCCAGGTTGACCAAGCAGAGCACCAAATTCTGCCCCAGCCTGGACCCTGGGCTCAAGGTGGCACTGACTCTGCGCCACCTGGCCTCGGGACCACCTACAGGAGCATACAGTACGCCTGGAGGGTGCCACACAACACCATCAGCATTGTGGTCAGAGAAGTGGTGCAGGCCATCATCGAAGAATACCTGGAGGAGGTCCTCCAGTGCCCCTCCACTGAAGAAGGATGGAAGAAAGTTGCAGAGCAGTGGTATCAGAGGTGAAACTTCCCACACACCGTTGGAGCCATAGATGGCAAGCACGTGGCCTGCAAAGCGCCAGCCAAGTCGGGGTCCACTTATTTCAACTACAAGGGCTTCTTCAGCATCGTCCTCTTCGCCATGATCGATGCTGACTACAAGTTCATGTACATCGATGCTTCAGGCAACGGGTCATGTTCAGATGCCCAGGTATACAACGCCAGTCATCTCAAGGAGGGGCTGGAACTCAACCTCATCATGGGCTTCCCAGATCCAGACCCCCTGCCCAACGACACACAAGATGTGCCCTACTTCATCGTAGGGGATGACGCCTTCTCCCTCAGAACCTACCTCATGAAGCCCTACACCTCCAGACTCCTCACCCGTGAAGAGAGGATCTTCAACTACAGGCTGTCCAGAGCAAGGCGGGTGGTGGAGAACGCCTTTGGCATCCTGGCCAACAGGTTCCAGGTACTTCTCACCACCATGCAGCATCGCCCAGAGACCGTGAGGAGGATCGTGGAAGCTTCCTGCATCCTGCACAATCTCATGCGGACCCGCTACCCAGTCTTGCAGAACAGGCTCATGGACCGCCAGCAAGGCAATGGGGACATGGAGCCTGGTGAATGGAGGCAAGGGCGAAACCTGATAGACACTGTGGATGTGCAAGGCCCCAACAGAGCCTCACGTGAAGGGAAGAAGCAGCGCAACCTCCTGAAACACTGTTGCAACTTCCCAGCTGGAACAGTGGAGTGGCAAGACAGGATGGTAGATGCTTAATGGATGCTTCCTTGAGCCTGTCTCATCACACTGATGACATTGTGCCATGTATGTTGAGTGGCCCTACAATGAACAGGGCATTTAATAAAGAGTTGTGTTTATGTTGAAATGTGTTGATCAATGAATAAATTGTTATTGATAATAAAGGGCCATAGGTGTGGCACCTGGGAGGGTGGACCATACAGTCCCACTATGCTTTCACTGGAGGCTTATCGATCCCACTGCTATCCTTACCCATCCCACAGCTATTACCCATCCCACAGATATCCCTGCCCATCCCACTGCTATCCTTACCCATCCCACAAGCATGCAAAGGCTTAAACCATTTCTAAAAGTTTCCACCAAGATTTTTTGACTAAAAGAACTGAACCAAGTGTGTGAAGCAAAGATAAACTTTATTAATAACAAACTGTAAAAGCAAAATGACCCAAGTAAAGTGTCCCAAGAAAAGATAAAGTCAACAGGTAGCAACCCAGTCTCTGGTACTCTTCTCAGTCACTCTGAGGTGTGCCCATAGTCTCAGGGGTGAAGGGTCCAGGTGCTGTGGAGGTGGCTGCTGCTGGATTGCTGGTCTGAGGGGATGGTGTGTGGAGGAAGATCTCAGAGAGCTGGCTCAGTCTCGTGATGTTGAGAACCCCTTTCTCCATGACATGGTGTCAGTCCCAAGACCGATGACAGATGTTCTGAGGCTGGGCTTGGGGTGGAGGAAGGAGGGGTGTAGTGGGACTGCCTGGTCTGCAGGTGAGTGAGGTGAGGCCTGGGTGGCTTCTGTGGCGTGGGTGACATCTGTGGCGTCGGTGGCATCTGTGGCATCGGTGGCATACGATGTACCTGTGCCTGGACTGGGAAGGGCTGCCTGTGCTGCTGGAACTCCTGGTAGCCGTAGCCTTGGTAGGTGAGGGCCTCTGGAAAGCCTTGGAAGGGCTGTGACATCACCTGGGGTGGAGGAGCAGACCTGGACTGGGTCGGAGCAGGTTCAGCTGGGCCTGGACGGTTGTGCAGAAGACCTGTGATCCTCTCCTTTATCACCTGGTACTGTGATTCGGACATATCCATGAGGGTCTGATTGACGTAGGTGAGGAAGGGCTTGGCGGTTTGAGGATGGTATATCGGTGTGTACCAGCTGAGAGAGGAGATCTACGCTGCTTTTGATGGTGTCCCTGATCTCCAGCAGGACAGTGTGGCTCTGTCCCTCCGGTCTGCCTCTCTGCCTGCTTTCTGTGGAGGTGGAGCTGGGTGTGGATGTAGGTTGGTCTCTGGTGGCAGTGCCCCCTCCTTCCTCCCACCGTGTCAGGGGGTCCTCCTGCTCCACCACACCACCACCACCACCAGCAGCAACAACAACAGCAGGAGCACCAGCAGCACCAGCAGGACCAGGATCAGCAGCAGCAGAGTAAGCACCAGCAGCACCAGGAGCAGCACCAGCAGAGTAAGCACCAGTAGAAGCACCAGCACCAGGAGCAGCGCCAGCAGAGTAAGCACCAGCAGAAGCCCCAGCAGAAGCAGAGTCAGGGCCAGGGTTGGGATGGTGGCCCTGTCCTTCTTGCCAGGGCTGGCAGAAGATGGCACAGGCTTCCTCTTCTTCCCCATGGTTGTTGGCTGGAGATGTGTCTGTCAGCAGGTCTTTCCTCTGAATGGTGACCTGCTTGCGAGCTGCATCCTTTTATATCCGCGGGGCTGATGCAATGCATCGTCCCCGCATGCACAGTGAACGCTTTGCATCCGCTAGGTGTCCGCTCTGCATCCGTGTCATCCGCTAGGCATCCGCTCCTTCCGCTGCGCGTCTGCTATACTGTGCTCCCCCGGAAGCCCTGCGGATATGCCATCCGCTTCCATCCGCTTCCATCTGCTAGGCTTCCGTGGAGCATCCGCTTTTCATTCCTGCTACATCCTCCCCCCATCCATTCTTTCCGTTGTTGTCCGCTGTTTATGCAAATTTGGGGCACTTTTGAGAGCGGATAACAACGGATGGAAAATTTTCTCGTCCACTGTGTCCGTTTTACATCCTTTTTCCATCCGTCGGCCTATGTGACAGGCTCACTTGCATTTTGCAAGTGAGAGTCAAGTCTTAATGTTTCGGTTTTTGTTTGGTATAAACCTAAGATCCTTGTAAATTTCTTTATGAAAAAACATTATTTTCTCTTCTCTGAAAAACCCCAAGATTTTATAATCTGGGCCAGTCATGTAACTGTCTTCTGTGGCCTAATAGAAAGCAGAGCTTACTATCACCTGTTTCCAGGCCATCTAACTACTGCACCAAACTAGCTCCCCACAAAACAAGTGTTTTTTTCTTGAATCTTTCAATAAATTTTGGTATTAGCAGCTTGGTATAATTATCATTAGCCAGACAGCAAAGGTCCTATAGAGAAGCAATTCCATGCCTATTAGGGTTATCAATTCCTGCAAAATGTGGATGTGGGATTATTTCTGTAACAAATAGCTGCCAGGCCATGATTCTACAGGTATCAAATTGCATTGTATGCTGTTTAAAATTTATATGAAATAGCTGTGAAAAATAATCTGGAGAGGTCGCCCCCATGCCGGTGAAATTCAGTTGTTATTTTAAATTGAATCTAGTTGAGAAATGGATTTTTTTTCCCCTAAATCACTGTGATACACAACATAAACTTCATCAAGAGAAGCAAAATTTTGGTAATGTATGGTTTGTTTGTGAACCTAAAAATATTGACCCAAAGATGCTTTTTTAAGAGACAACTGGACTTTCTGGGTTTTGTTTTGTTTTTTTAAGACATTTTGCTTCTTGGAGGAGAAGCAAAACATCTTTAAAAAACAAACAAACCAGAAATTCCAGTTGCCTCTTAAAAAAGCACTTTTGGAACAAACGTGATCTGGATGATTGAGAATCTCCACAGACATTTAGCTGTGCACTAAGAATATTGAGAACTTCAGTTAATTTTTGACAATCTTAGATTAATTCATTGGGGCCAGCAGTCACTTTTTCCCATCAGAATTATTTATTTAAAATTATTTCCAAAATTGAGCGTAAAAAATAAAGCAGCATAAAATAGGACAAAAACATGAACAAATATTGATAAAAGCATGCATGCAATAATATTGACATAGTATTGCTTCATTTTAAAAAATAATTCATGGTGACATTATGGACTTCATGGACATGGTTTACTTTTGCCCTTTTCTGGGATGCCTCTAGGATTGGTATTTCCTGGGCTGCCATCCAAGTAATAACTAGGTCTGACTGCAGTCAATCATCTAGCTGGACAAATATTGATAACAATTCTAGAAATTCACAACACTGTAATGTCTCCTGAACAAAAAGATACCTGCCTATTCAGGAAATGCAGAGATTTTAGCAGCTGCATCGTCAGGAAGTGCAGGAGGGAGAATTTGCCCAAGCCAGTCCCAAACCTTTTTGAATGTGCATTGCAATATTGCACAAATATGCAAAAGAGATGGAAGCTGTATATGTGACGCTGCTTTTGTCCTTTTGATAAAAGCAAAGGGTCTTACAGAATACTACAAAAAAAATGTTCAAAATTAGGGCAGGTAAAAAAAAATCAGTATTAACAATCTATAGAATAGTTAATATCTATATAATATCTATATATTAATATCTAATATCTATAGTACAGTTCAATCAATAAAATTTCCCTTAATTACAGTGAACTAATGAACCTGTTAAAGTGGAGAATATCTTGTTGATAGCTACCATTTATTTTTACATTCATACATCATACAGATTGGAAACTAAGAGCTTAAATGAAGTACAATATGCTAAATTCTCACCAATTCAGTGCAGGTACCATTTTATGGGTGGGTTAATTGTTGAATAATTGTCTGTTTTAATAATTTTAATTTTAAAATTCTGATCGCAAATCACATTGTGTAGTTCAGTTGAAGAAGTTACACCCAAACCAAATTGACCACATTACAGTGTTAATGTGGACTGATTGTATAATTCTTCAGTACTCTGTTGATTTATTTTGTGTTATATCTCTTTTAGAAGCTGTATGCTTCTACATGCCCTTTAAACAAGGAGGAAGAAAGGTTAGAAGAAATGGATTTGTTCTTTTATTTTCCAGTTCAGCATTTCTTTTTATAAGTGCTGACTTTCTGGATGTTGTTTCAGAAATATATTTCTTTAGAACTTAAAGGTTTAATTTTAATTCTTTAAAAGTATGTCTGATTATCTAATCTATTCTCAAGTATTTTTTATTTATGTTTTGTTCTTAAATGTGTATGTGATTCATGCTCATGTTTATTGTCTGATCTTATTTAAATCTTTCTATATCTTTAAACAGCTTTTGTTTGTTTATTTGGTTTTTTTTGTAATTGATACCAAAGTACTTAAAATCCTTAGACAAAAATAGTAAGCATTCTCTAGGCTCATATAGTTACGTTTGTCAATGTCTTTGTATTTAATATATCAGTCAATTCTCAGTGTATCTTTATTTTAAGATCAAAATAGAGATTATGTCTTGTTTTCTTTCAGTGTATCCACAAAAGAAGTAATAAAAAAGATACATCAGTTTATTGTTTCAGTCAATAGAATTGTTTCAGGTCCTATGAGTCAGAATTAGAACACATTATTCCAGATCAGTAAAGAATGATGCTCAAGTAAGAGGTATGATTTCAGTTTGTCTTAATGACAGCTTTCCTGATAAAACAGAAGCACATATCATAATAAATTAAAAGGCTGAAGGTATTGAAGATTTATCTGTATGGGATCCTGATCTGATTCAGGTATACTAACTGATATTGCAAAATCTAAGATGCGAATTATAAAACTTGGATTTCTTTCTTTGTTTCTAGAATTACTGAAAAAAAATCCTACAATACTGTACAAATTATAAATTACTTATACAATATATCGTATATGATAGTCCACACGCTCTTGGACAGAAAATTTAATGAATGGTATACTGCCTCCATAAATATAAATTAAGTAACTGGCCCTAAAAATGAAGCAATCTATTTGTTATATTACTAGAGAAGTGTTATTTATAATCTCTGAGCCTTTTTCTGTAGTACAGTAGTATTACATATGACATTTTTATTTCACAAGATATATGAACAGATAGCTATTTTAGCAAGAACTTTGTGCAGTCTGACAGCGTTCAAAATAATGTATTATAATATAAAATAAATCATCATAGCAAACATTTTTCAATGATGTGCTCCACTTTATTTGCATTGAAAGTAGTTATATGCAGGGACATTTTGGATATGATTAAGAGTTAAAGATTAAATCCATGTGATAGATATGAATCCACTTCATAGTTTCTCTTAATAAAACATAGAATTTTTATGTTCATTGCACATTCAGTAGCAATACCCACCCCATAGTGCTTTTCAGCACCCTCTGGGCAGTTTACAATGTCAGTATATTGCTTCCAACAATATGAGTCCTCATTTTACTGATCTTGGCAGGCTGGAAGACTAAGTCAACCTAGAGCCCTGTTGAGATCAAACTCCAGACTGAGGGCAGAGTTAGCTGGCATGGTTACATTCTAACTATTGTACCACCAAGCCTTCTCATTCAGCCAGATGTTCAGACTGGCATTTTTGGCATTTTTGTCTACTTATCTAGTCTTTTCCAGGGCTAGGTAGATATGCATTAAATTTATTTGCCATTTTGTTTAGGTAGCTCACAACCATTAAAAAAGGAAGAAATAAAATGTTTTTTTTTAATAAAATAAAGAACAAGAAAAAAGAAAACAAAGAAAATATATTGGGATCATAAAGTTCAGGTTTATAATCTCTGGATATCTATAATTTAGATCTACATGCATGGGTGGGTTTCTCCCGGTTCTGTCCATCTTTGTAGAACCAGTAGCTCTGAAGAGCAGCAGACATAGAACTGGTTCTATGTCTGCTGATGTTTTTACCCACCCACCCACCTGGGTTCTTACCTGATCTTTATTTCCTGATTTTTCAACTTTAGCTGCCGAACCGAGGCACAGCTGCAGTTTAAAAAAGCAGGAAAAGAGGGCTGTTTCAAAGGCTGCTTCTCTGCACACAGTGTGCTGATGACGATTTACAGGCGTGTTTACAGGCGTGCAGGGAAGCACATCATAAATCACCGAACCTCGTAAATCCAAAACTGGTAAATCCCTGTCGTATCCCACCCCTGTCTACATGTACAATATGACAATCTGCTGATACTCCCCTGTGGATTAGAATAGAAGGGATAGGAATGGGATGGGAGATTGAACACACAAGAAATTTGTCTCCAGTGCATAAACTCTCAGTGTCCATACAAATAACAAAGTAATATAATCACATCAATAGGAAAAGGTAGTAAAAAAGGATAACAGTAATGAATCTATAACGGTAATGAATCTATAATAGTAATAAATAGTATGAATCATGAGTCTGAAATGATTCAGAGGAAATACAGGAGTTATAGAATAGGATCCATCCCTCATGTTCTTCTAACTGCCTGATGTATCCATTTTGAAAAGATAACATTGCCTTTCTCAAATTTCAGGGCTAGGCTGGTCGTAGAGGTAACCTGAAATCATCTATGATGATTCTTTAAAAAAGAGTTTTTTGTCTTCCCCAAGCACAAGTTTTGTTGTTCAAATAATCTACAATGCTGGTGATAAGATAAGGCTGCTGGTGACCAGATAAGGCTGGTGATGGCACGATCAGGGATAGAATTTACTAGATCCTATTGACAAATCTGCTGAAGGCACTTTCTACTTCTGGTCACTAAACTCTACCCTCCAAGCCCATTTTGACTTGGGCTCTGTGAAAAAATATATATTTCGGCTTGTTTTACTTTGTTTTGGTAATGGAAATCTATCTCTCTTTCCTATCTCTAGCCCCTGGAAAATAATATTTTAAGGCAGAAAGTCTCAATGCCTATAGTAGTAGTTTGCCCAGAGTTGACTTGTCAACCAGATTTAATTATTTATTTGTTTGTTTCCCAAAGGACAATCAGTCCTTCAGGGTCTTCTGTGTTCCTATTATTCTATGACAAACAGACAAATAAAATATCAGAATTTTCCATAAAAAAGTTAGTAAGTCTGATGAAAAAAAATGGGAGGAAGCAGTGGGAAGCTGTCAGTGTGTGTTTGCACACCATACTGAATGAGAACTAGTTGTTTATCTTATTTTATATAAGATTGTCTCTATCTTAGAAAGTGAATGGTCCTATAATCAGAAGTTTGTGATAGTTGTATTAAAAAAAAACCTTAAACAGATCTTGTTCATTTGACTACTGCTTTGAGCTTCTTTGAGCTTCTTGGAGAAACAATTGGATATAGCTGTAATAAGTTATTTAATGATACAATATTTGCTGCATTTTAAGTTTTGCTGTTGTTTAATCGTTCATGCAGTAATATAAAGTAAAAGAACTTTAAAAATGTAGACATAACTTAAAGAATAAAGTAATGATTCGCAATGTTTATTGTCTAAAGCAGGGGTGGTGAATGATGGCCCTTTTATGACTTGTGAAGTTCAGTTTCCAGAATTCCTGAGCCAGCCGGTCTAGAGGCATATTTCAAATTTTGAGAGTACATGTGGCAGTCACATTCAAAATGTTTGCCATGATGAACACCTATTTACAAGAAAGCAAACAAGTTCCCAATTGCCACCCAACATATAGCACCAAAATTACTATGCCAGTAATAATAAATAGGCTATAAATACAACACTAGAGGCTGTTGCTTTTCTTTGCAAAATGCAATCTTCATGTTTAATTTTTTCAGGGTTTTTTTTTTTTTAAAGTCATTGGGAGGTACATTTGTACCTGAAGTCATTGGGAGGTACATTTGTACCTGAAAGAATCATGTTGCCTTGTAATTTATTCTTTAATTATCCTTTTAAAAGCTTTTAAAAATAATCTTGTATAGATTTCTCTACAGATATTTAGATATAATTAATTTTAAATGCCTATTATAATCTTTTAGTTTTTAGGATGCTTTTTTATTTACTAAACTATTTTTTGCAAGATATCTCTCTGATTTCATATAAGTACTGTGAGTTTTTCATTCTTATCTATTTTTGTTACTTTTAGAGCTTTTTTATTTTATAACAAAGTTTTAAACATTACACTTAATTGTCACTCATAAAAAAGCTTCTCAACCAATTATCTAGTGTATAGGACACTAGATTACAAAGAAATTGAGGTCATTTTGCTGTGAAAAATCCATTATTCATCATTGCATTGTTTTTAAATACTGTTCTAAAAATTTTTTAACACAAAAGGAAAATTGCTTTTGGAAAAGAATAAATTGCCTGCCAGTTGAAAAGCTGCATTCTGAAGTTAAGTTATTAAACATGATATTTGCTTGTTATTTCAGAAGTTGTTTATGTATATTATTAGAATAGCCATCTTGGTTTTTAAAATATTTTTTTAAAAAATAAAATATTCTTTTTACAATGAATTGTTAATTTTCATTCTATAATTTCTGAAAGAATTGCAAGATATGTACAAACTTTCATATGAAATAGGAATATATATTTTTAGCAAGTACTAGAGTAGAGGCAATATTATATAACAAAAAAAGTAAAAAAGAAGCATTATTCATTTTTGGCAACCAGAGAGAAAGAAGCACTTGTCCCAGAATATTGAAGTTTTTGCTAGAATTTAGAGTTTCCAGAAGTAATACTACTTACTACTTCCAGAAGTAATATTCCATATGACTGGGATAATGGGATAACAATATTAGATTCAGTCTAATGAGTGCACGATTTACAATTTCCAAATTTGGACACAGATATAGTGAAAGGAAAATGTGCAAGACTTTTCTCTTTCCTTACTCCTATTGTGAAAATAGTCACATTGGAGTGGGTCACATTGAAGAATGTCATCCATGCCAGAATTCTATTCCCACAAGAATCAACAAACTCCTCTTGGACAGCGTTCCAACCTTTCCAGCTCAGCAGAGGAGTCAGTGATGGCAGGGAGGTAAGAAGGGATGGTTTTAGGCACGCATACATGCACACTGCTTTCACAAATGAAACTTCACGCTTATGAACACATACCACTTCTGCAGCCCAGTTCCGAACAGCCACTGGGCCACAGACCAGGGGTGGAGACCTCCTGCTCTAGAACAGTGTTTCTTAAACATTTTGTTCTCAGAATCCCTTCCCAAATAGATAATTATGGAAGATCCCAAAGCAGCTGTCAATTGTATGGGTTATTTTTATATTTAGTGTATTCCAAATTAATGCATTTGTAGAATACTTACTAAATCATATTAACTTACAGATTTTTGATGAAAAAAACTATTCCATAACAAATAAAAACTAAATTTGTTCTGCACACTAAATATTGTTTTAAATTTTTGCAAATAGAGTTAGTACAGTGGAACTTCCATGCAAGACCATAATTCATTCCGTAGCTTCGGCTGCAACCCGATTTATTCATGACCGGAAGTGAGACTGACTATGCGCCTACAAAAAAATGGTGCAGAAGGGGAAATTGGCGTGGAAAAGGAATAGGCCTTGGCAGTGTTTGATCACCACCTGATTTTTGAATCGTGACCTGATTCAAAAACGTTGTGGATTTTTTTGGTCGGAACCTGATTTGGTTGAAATATTCATGACCAGAGGTTCCACTGTATCTAACAAATAATGTCAATTTTTGTGGACCCCACTCCCACGGAGGTCCAAAGTCTGCAGTAGCATAATAGATTCCCAGAAACTGTTTTCAACAGACTTATTGCTTCCACTGTTAATATATAGTTACCATGGTTAATTGCTACATGATGGTCGTCTCTTTCAAGAATTTGTCTTACCTCTTTTTGAAGCCATTTAAAGTAGTAGTTATTACATTTTCAGGAGTTAAATTCTACAAGTCTTATGGTTTCACTTTTTGTCTGTTTGTTTTAATCACCTTAAGTAATTTATTTTCATCAGTAAACTTGGCTGTTTCAGTTCTAAATTCAGGTAATTTACATATAGTTAGGAAAAGAAACCTATTCCCAATGTATGTCCTTCAGGAACTTACATCCTTTTCTTGTAACTGATCATTATTATTTTTTGTTGTTTAATCAGTTGTTAATTCATAGAAGACATCTTATTTCATGATTACTAATTTATTGTGAAAGTTAATGATTTTAAAGTACCACAATATCTATTAGATCACTTCCATATACATATTACTTCCTAATACTTTCAAAAGCTTGTTAAATGTTGGTGAATTTACCTTTGCAGAAACTGTACTTCTATTCAAAATTTTATGTGCTTGAGTATATGTTTAATAGGGACATGGTGGCTCATTAGCTAAGATGCTGAGCTTGTCGATCAGAAAGGTCGGCAGTTTGGCAGTTCAAATCCTTGACATAGCATAATGGAATGAGCTCCCGTTACTTGTCCCAGCTTCTGCCAACCTAGCAGTTTGAAAGCATGTAAAAATGCAAGGAGAAAAACACCTTGTATTTTGGTGGGGACCACTTTGATGGGAAGGTAACAGCGTTCCATGCGCCTTCAGCGTTTAGTCATGCCACATGACCACAGAGAGGGTCTTTGGACAGAGCTGGCTCTTCGGGTTTGTAATGGAGATGAGCACCACCTCCAGAGCCAGAAACGACTAGCACGTATGTGCAAGGGGAACCTTTACCCTTATATGTTTAATGATGTTGTCTTTTATAATGTTTTCCACTGATTAAGCTAGAACAGATGATAAACTAACTTCTAGGCAATTTTCTAAGGAACCTTCCCAATTTATTTTGCTTTCTTTTCTGTATGCTGTTGCAACAGGGGTGTCAAACTCAAGGCCCAGGACCCGGATACAGCCTGCAGAGTGCTTAGATCTGGAAATAGCGAAAGACCGGCCTGCAGTGCCTCTGCCAGTGAAAACAGAACTCGCAAGGACCGCATGCAGCCTTCCTGAGCTCTATTCTCACTGGCAGAGGGTTGCAAGAGGCCATCCCAGGTGAAAACTGAGTTCAGGAGCCCATTTTCGCTGGCAGAGTGCTTGGGCCATCACAGGCGCCCCTGGCACAAGTGATGTCATACTGGTCATTCCCAACCCAGCCACAACCTGGTCCCCCGAGGTCAAACACAGCCCTGATGTGGCTCTCAATGAAATCGAGTTTGACACCCCTGTGTTATAGTAATTGAATATGTGAACATATTACATATATTTATTAGAAGATGAGGTACTCTTTTCAAATTTTTGAATAAATTATGTTTGATATGTTATTTCATTTTAAACTTGTCAGAACTCATCTCTTATAAATGATCTTGTCTTCATCTTTTCAGATTTTCTTTTTAAAAATACCAATATTACAATAAATGAATCTTACAAATCTATTCTATAATGAGAATTGACTCTGTTTGTTCGTTCATTCATTCATTCATTCATTCTCACACTCTTAATGTTTTATGAACCAAAACTCCAACTCTGATGCTAAACAAAGACCTTTTCATAAGTGGGGAGATATTCTTGGATAGAAGGAAAGAGATTTTTCTGTCTCAGTTGTTTCTGCTACTTATTGACAATTCTCCAACCTACATTACCTTTCTAAAATGTAATGTCTCAGATTGAAACTTTTAGCGTCTTTACCAGTGGTGATATTCAAATTTTTTTACTATCGGTTCTGTGGGCAAGGCTTGATGGGCATGGCAGGGGAAGGATAAAATCTCCAGTCAGAGGTGGTATTTGCCGGTTCTCGAAACTACTCAAAATTTCCGCTTCCGGTTCTCTAGAACTGGTCAGAACCTGCTGAATACCACCTCTGGTCTTTATGAGAATAAAAATGAATTAATTTGATAAAATTATATTTTATACTTTTAAATATAGTTAGATTTTTCTCCTTTTTTACTGTAGTATACATGGTATCATATGTAGAATCACAAGCATAGATAATGCAGACTTGATCATCCACAGGGAGGTCGAAAGAGGGAAAAGTTAGAAGCATATGACAATGACATGGTTACAGAGATGTTAGAATGCCAGCATGTTATTACAGTATTTGCATGACAATGTCATCATGTATGTGTCATCATTTTGGCAAAATCGAATGCTATTTATATTGTAGATATTTAAAACAAATAACCATGTATGATTTGTAGATTATTGTAGATTATTAAAACATATGACTATTTTTACTGATTATTGCAGCAAGGATTCAGATTGAACAGATATAAAAATCACCTTAATTAACCTATATTTGTCACTGACTCTTGCTACAATCCTGCTTAGTTCATCTAACATATTAGGCGTTTTCAGGAATGCCTATTAATCTTCTGTATAAATGAGGTTGCTTTCCTTGAATGCCTTTTCAACATGACAGTGTTAGATTTGTATTCCATCTTAATTATTTTATTTGCTTTAATATTAATAGATACCCAATAGAAGATGAGCCCTCTCACTTGGATGAAATGCCTCTAATGATGTCAGAAGAAGGCTTTGAAAATGATGAAAGTGATTACCATACATTACCAAGAGCCAGGATTTCTCAAAGAAAAAGAGGTTTAGAATGGTTCATCTGTGGTGGCTGGAAATTTCTTTGCACCAGGTTTGTGGCTAATTCTGTTGTTTTGTTTAAATGCGAGATCTCCTGATTTCTGCATCAGATTAAATCAATGCAGGTTCTTTTAGAAAATAGGTTAAAAGAAGTTTTTGTAAGATTAAAGATTCATATATATTAAAATTTCTGTGAAATCCATAGAAGACAAATAAACTAAAGTAGTTAGAAGGAATTTTCATTAAATTCAAGTCAAAATTTGGCATTTGTTAGCTTCAGGGAAAATCATTACGTTTTGATGGAATAAGGTTTTGGGAATTAAATTCTAATCATGGTGCCTTATTGCAATGAGGATATTATCCTCTAAAAGTTAGGGTGAATCCCTTAGTTTCTTAAGTTGGCCCATAGTTGTCTGATGCTGTTCCTCTTGTTGGATATTTCATGATCAGATAGGTTTTGTCAAATGTTCCTCAATCTTCAGTTTCACCTTGCAGTATGTTGTTAAAATGCTTAGCAAGGAGTGGTTGTGGACCATAACTCTGTCAGGATGATTATATGTTATATAAATTATAAAACATCAAATTCCACCAATGGGGTTTAAAATCCCATATTTAAAAAAAGAAGTAAAATGGAGAAAAGTTGTTTCTATATAACAAATAAATTTCATGTTACTGTTCAAATAATTGTTTATATTTTTCTTAAGTAAGGTATTCTTTAGAGAGTGTTACAAAAGATAAAAGTAGGGCTCAAGACTTCAGAGTACCTGAAGTTTGAGAAGAAAAAAATTACATTGTTTGCTTTGGTAACAATACTGCAATAGCTCTACCTATTTTCATTTGTTTAAAGATTAAAATATGCAACTTTCTTATTTGCAGGCTTTATTCCTAACTTATTTTTATGACCTAAAAAGAAAGATGGCAGTACCCTTTCACTGATATTCCCCAGAGTCTTAACACTAATTCACTAACAGTGGGTAATATCTTGAATTGATTGATGTTGGTGAAAGGGGAAACGTAAATTCATTAACTGATGATAAGTTAACATTTCAGCTTTAAAGGTTAAAAAGTACATGTAACTGATGACTCTAGAGTGAATACAAGTTTAAATTATCTCCTGGTACTCTCCTGTCATTTATAAAGCTCTTGTGTTGAATTCTCATGCTTGACTTCAGCAGAGTCTCTCGAGTAAATTAGTCTTGCATTGTCAGGAGCACTCTCATTTTAAGTTTATATTAAATGCACTTTTTGCAGTAAAGAGCTATAGTAATAGTTTGCTAAAGATCTGGGTATCTGTTTTTGAATCATACATTAGAAGTGACCCAAGGGATTTGATTTCTACATGTAAAATTGTAATCCTGTACACTACTTTCCTTTTTCCTTTTCCTCAGGAATCATATAACACAAAGAACTATTAAGTAAAAAGGCTATTGACATATTTTGTTTCCATTCTAACATAATGTAATAATTAAAAAAGTTTAAGATAATTGTGATCCTTCAGATGTTGGCGAACCATAATTTTCTGCAATCAGCCCCATCATGGTAGTGGCAAAGATCTTGGATGTTTCAGCAGTGCCCCCAGTTTTTCAACCCCTAAACTCAAACATATCAGACAAGCAAAACCTAAAATAAAGTTTAGGAGAAAATTGCGATTAATTCTAGTCATCTTCTCCTGCAAAATTATTCTTTTGTTTCCTTATATTCTTTTTCTCCTAAATGTCAAGTACCATGCATAACTCCTTTGCTTCTTATAGGAAATGGGATTCCAATGTTAATATTAGTCTGTTATTATCATTTAACAAACTATATGTCATTGATAAATGGACTGCAGTGAAGCCAGCTTCTGCAGGATGATAAAAAATGTTGGCTGTTATATTCCCTTTGTTGAACTAATGTGTATGTCAGGCACTTATTTTTTCTTCTAAGTCAGTATTTGCAGTTTAACATTTGACATGAGAAAAAAACATTATTTGTTTGAGTTTTTTTTCCCTTGCAATATATTGGAGAATTCTAAGATAGTCTTTCTGTGTATCTTTATAAGATCTGATTTGCAATTGTTGGGTAAAGTATTATATCCATAGCAGCAGTCTAGTACACATAGATTTGCCACTTCCACTTTGATTTACAGGTAGTCCTCACTTACCAACAGTTATCGGCACTAAGAGTCTGTTGCTAAGCAATGCAGTCATGAGGCACATGTCATATCACCATGCCACCATATCACTTACGATGGCAGTTCCAGCAGTCTCAGAAGTCACATGATCACAGCATCCTTCAGTCACTTGATCACCATTTGCAATCTGCTATGGCTTCCCTATTGACTTTGCTGGTTGGAAGTTGACTGTGAAGATCAGAAATGGTGAGCACATGACCATGGGATAGGATGCTGCAATGTCATAATTGTGAGCTGATAATCCAGTGCCTGAATTACAATCATGTGATCACAGAGAACTTGTGACAGCTGCAACTATGGGGGACTCCACATAAGTACCCCCTGTTTAGTGGTGGGTGTAACTTCAAACAGTTTCTGAACAAGTGGGTTTTAAATAAAGGACTGCCTGTATATGTTTCACAATTTACTGTCCATGGGCTCAGTTTAAATGTTTTAAGCCATACAGCTATTAAGTTTAGTTTATGGAGAAAAAATGAACATGTAGATGCTTAGCATTGGCTGGATCATTGTTGCCTATTGGGCTGGAAAAGGATCTTTTTTTGTATTTTATTATTATTTTTACTTTAGAAAATTAGCTTTTGTTAGAGTCTTTTCCCTATCTGATTTAAATGAATTCTTTTTCTTGAGGTTGGATAATTTGTAAAAAGAAAGAAGATCTTTCTATATTAACTAGTCACTAGGAGAGAAGTTTCATTCATTTGTGAATTGTGCAAAATTTATTAATCATATTTCTTCATTGACTGCACTATATTAAAAACATTCATAAAAGTATTCTCTGGAATGAGTATTTTAACTGAGCAATTGTTTTGCTAAGTATGTTAACTGTGATTCTTTTTATATCCAATCTCACCTTACACAAAATTGGTCATATAAACCTGTTGATTTCTGTGATGTGTAAAACATTTAATTTTCAGAAAAATGCATTATTTGCAACCTATGTTTATAACTGTTAAAGCCTGTGAAAATAATGAGTGTTTAGCTGTAATTATTTCTCTTCATTTTAATTTGGGCATTCTCTTTTCGCTAGAGAAATTATAATGCATGTAGATCAATACTCTAGAGTTCTTTGGGTTGGATTGATTTTTTTTTTCTCAAGAGATTTACATTCCATTTCTTATAAAAACACTTTATCCCTATTAAAATGATGCTACTAATGCTCCATTTGAAATGAAGGGAATACCAAATACTTGGATTAGTTTGTACTCTTAAGGTGGCTTCTACACTTCTGTTTAAGTGCAACATATATGTTGTGTAGAAATGTGAGGGTTTTAGTATCAGATTTATTTAATAACTGCTGATTTTTAAAAAATGCAATCTTCCAAAACCAAACTGGGGAACTTATTTTTCCTTCTTGTATTTATCACTGTAAAAATTTATACACAGATTTTAGCAAGCCTATTTTGTTTCCCAGAGAAACCCTCCATTATGGATCCTAGACCATATTGGAATATACAGAGCATACCAAAAGTTAGGCCACACAGACCAACCACAGTATATTTTACGAATTGATACTTTTCTTGTTACTGTATTTAGGAATGTTCGAAGATTGTGCATCAATCAAATAAGGAGTAATAAGAAAAGGCCAACCAATTTGAACAGTTAAAGTAATTTATACAATAGTTTCTATTGGGCCTGACTTCAGTATACCCTGTATATGCCTGTATACACAAGGCAACAATGAACTGGCCTAATGGTATATAAAAACAAAAGTACTCTTTACAATGTTCATGGAGATATTATTTTGTAGAGTTTGTTTTAGTAAAATAAAATACAGTTAATGAAGTTCTGGTTTGTGCACACTGCTTAGGCTGCATTTTGCCTTTTAGATAATACATACAGATTGTGTAAGTATTGAACTGCTAAGAAAAGATACTATAATTGCCCTTAGCCAAAACATCCAGGAGATATTGCTGCATAAGCTGTTAACCATTTTTTGGTGTATTTTATATTATATTTATGTGTTTCAAATAATAGTCCTGGTCTTTGAGTATGCTGTACATAAATAAATAAACAAATTTAAATAGATTGAACTATTATTTAAATAGATTAAACTAGGGAAGTCTTGTATATTTATGCAGCTGCTCTCATACTTTGAATCACATTTTGAATCTTGACCAGAAGACTGGGAGTGATGGAGTTTTGGAGGTGTGGGGGGGAATTAATTTTCTGCACTAAGTTGATTCAGATGGCTTTTTTTCCCTGTAGAATTTGATGACTTTGTTACAAGCTTGATAATA
Source organism: Laticauda colubrina (assembly GCA_015471245.1). Classification (NCBI taxonomy): domain Eukaryota; kingdom Metazoa; phylum Chordata; class Lepidosauria; order Squamata; family Elapidae; genus Laticauda; species Laticauda colubrina. Next base: position 74,875,413 of record BLBF01000002.1, read on the forward strand.
AATATTTTTTGGAAAGCTGGACAATAAATAAATCTAGATATGCAAACCATAAACATTTTATACCTCGTGCTCCAATTTTTACATTACTTTAAATCTATGAAAAATAACTACCATTAATATCTTTTATTAGCAACATAAAAATTTTATTCCTAGAGTTGGTTTTTGTCCTTAGATTCCGATTCAAAATATTATCTCTGAACATAACCAAATGCTATTGTTTATTTAGAGATGCCTTCATTTATTCTCTGGTCAAAGAAACGTCATGACAAAAAAGGCACAACAACATTTCCATAAAAAATGAAAGGATTTACTTTGTTTCTGCATGGAGATGAGTTAATGATGTAGGTTTTCAGAGTATTGAAACCCATTTGTTTGTAATAAATACTTCAACATTGAATTGTCAAAATCTATAATTATTTCCATCAGTGAGACCTCAGTGCATCTGAAGGCTTAAAGTGTGCTTATGTTTAAGTGCCAATCAGCTTTTCTTAGGAACATCACAACCGCTGAGCTGTGCCAAACTCTGTTCAAGAATTTGTAATGTGTTTGTTAAGTTGATTGTGTTACTTGCTGCCTAAGTTTGTAAGGATAGATGGGAGGGAGAAAAAAGTAAAGTGGAAAGGTTGCAACATCACCCACCATTTATAAATGGCTCTTCATTCAAATAATTCTGGTTTGTAATCTGAAGTGCACAAGATATTGAAAGAGCTGTATTGGAAATATATATATGTGTGTCCCTTCAATTCAGCTTTTTGATTCCTGTCAACTGCATGGACTAGTTCCTGCAGTCTTCTTGAGGAGGTTTTTTTTCCGGAAATGGTTTGCCATTGCTTCCATCCTAAGACTGAGACAGAAGAGTGACTAGCCCAAAGTTACCTATCTGTTCTCCACAATGCTACTTGGAGAGTCCAGCATTGGGATATGACTCCACCCTCTGATGTCATAGAGCTGAGTCTGCCAGTATAAAAAGCCAGCCTCTGCTGAGACCCCCAGCTTTTTGACTCAGTTCTTTTGACATTAAGAGCTATTGTCTCTGGAGCTAATAGTATAGTGATCTTCTTAGCTACAGAAAAAAAAAAAAAGGAAAAAGTGAACAGGATAACATCAGCACAACTCCTGAGGACCCAGTAGAGCTATGCTCTCAGGGAGAGCAGGGACCCACTCTTCTGTGCTGGTCAGCTGTCCCAGCAGGGCACTGACCGTTAACAGCATGTACGGCCTGGGAGAGAGATGCGGAGGCTCCCACACTGTTTCTTTGAGGCACGCCGCTTGCCACAGAGCCTCGCATGCCATTCTTCGATGCGTGATTCACCTACAAGCCTCCAAACCGGGAGACCAACCATGCGGGTATTCTGCGGTGTGTGTCTCCCGGAGCACAATTTGGGCCTCAGGTAGGAGGAGGAACTGACGGGCCTTCCATGCGATCCCTCAGCGAGCTAGGCCTGATCCCTATCGCGTCTCCCAGCTGACATTTGGGAAGCTGAGAGGGGCAGATCCCTAACATGAAAGCAGACTGCCAAGGGCCAGCCCTCAAGTTATCTAGCCTGACAGAGTGAGGCCTCAAGATCCAGGTCTAACTGTCGTTCCTCAAAAGCCTTCTACCTTGTGGCTGGTGGCCATTTTAGGATTGAGTTCTTTTGGGCGCCATTTTGATTGGGTCTCAAAGCAGTGATCCATTCGGCCTGGCCTCCCTCTCAGAAGACACCCTGTGGAGGAGCTGATAGCACCTCCGGTGTTCTTTCTTGAGAAATAGAAAATGATTGGGCCGAGCCAGAACCATCAGGCTTGCAGGTTACCCAAGGCCCTGAGGTATCAAGAAGGCCTCTCAAGAGAAGGTGTCCAAAAGTCCTTTCAGCCAAAAGGGAAGCAGCAGTGAAGATCAGGGCCAAAGCCCTTGCTTCCAAGAAAACGTCAAAGTCAGAACTCAGAGTTGAAAGGTAGAGATATGCTGCACTGAAAAAACAGTTTGCCAAAAATTTACAGCAGTTAAAGGAACAGGGCCTTTCTCTGTCAGGAGACTCTCAGACCTATACTGATCAGGCCCTAGGAACTGTAGGGTCAGAAGGTAGTTTAGCAAGCCACCTTCAAGCATGGTCCCCTGAGAGGCCTGATCAGGCCTCCATTCCCCAAGATCTTAGCAGGACTGGGCCTAGCTTCAGGCCTGCTAATTGGGATACTGGAATTTACAATCCTCAGGGTTTTTTACCTAAGGGGGATATAGGCCCAAGGTGGAAGCTCCTTTACCCCCACATTGGCAGGGCTCTGCCCTATGGTTCCCCCTCAAGACAATAGGCCCCAAGATATACAATCTATGGTCTCTGTGGCAGTCAGACAGGGCATCACTGATGGGTTCCAGCTGCTCCTTCGACTAGCAGGGGGGCAGTATCCTTCCAATCTTCTCCCAGGGAAACCCCCTTCCCCAGAGGGTAACTTCCAAACCCCTGGATTTCATGTATCCCTCCCAACTCCCTAACTGGGCAGGACAGGAAGACAGAGGCTCCTCATACCCCTCAGAGTACAGCAGATCTTCTGGGTCAGAAGAGATGGAAGGGGAACTCAGGGACCTCTTTCTTTCAGACGAGGAAAGTAGACTGGAGCAGCCCAAACAACGACTGTCTTCAGACCTTCTTTGTTTAGGTCCCTTCTTCAAAAGGCTTTAGTTACTGCACAAAGAGGTGTCACCTGAACCCCCAGTAGACCTCACGGCCCCAGGGGACTCTTTATTCTCCAAGCCCAATGCCAAATGAGGTGCTTTCCTCCCCACTCTTATTTTTGGATTTGGTGATGGATTGATGCTTTGCTCCCTTGTCGGGGCCCCATCCCTCATTACAAGACAAAAGATTCTTCAATGTGGGTCCCTCCCTGGCTAATGCCCTAGCAGTGTCAGCTGTTGGTCGCCCAGGGGTAGCCACCTTTGCTTCCTCAGGAACCCCTGCAGAACTGGAAGATGTCTTGAGACTTGAGGACAAAAAATCAGAGCAAACCCTGAAACGCACGCACCAGGCTGCAACCTGGGCAGTGAAAGCCTCCACCATGGCCTTGTTCTTTACGAGGTCAGTCATACATTGGTTACACAAACTTCAAGACTGGCTACCCAACACTGACATCAGGGCCCACCAAGACCTCAACAAAATAATTGCAGCTGCTGAATTCATGACTGACACTACCCTAAGCTCTGCCAGATTTGCATCAAAGGCAATGGCTTCCTCTGTGTCTGCAAGACACCTTCTCTGGATGCACAACTGGCAGACCAACTCTCGGCGCAACTGGAAGTTGGCTGCTGCCCCATGGCCTGGGAAAACCTTTTCAGAATGGCCTTGGAACTGTACCTGGTGGAAACCAGGGACAAAAGGTAAGTGCTGTCATCAACCAGCAAAAGGTCAGAATTCTGGTAGATGCCATACTCCAGGCCCCCTGCCTTCTATCAGGACGCCAACCCATGATTCCATCATGCCCAGAGAATGTTCCTGTCTCTCCAGGAACAACACCTGGACAACAACAGTTCTCTGGTAAGCAGCCCTTTCGAGGGGGAGGAGGTCGTTCTTTAAGACGCTCTAAGTAACTGCATCCACTCCCCTCCCATCGGAGGTCACCTGACCTTTTTTGCATCCAGATGGGAGGAGTCATCAATGGACCCTAGGTTCTTAGGATGATGTCATGTGGCCTTCGCCTTGAGATTCTCCACCCCTCCTTCAAAGTTTTTTTTTGGTTATCCCATCTCTCGGGACAGATCCAAACAGGCCCTCATGGAATCGGCCATCCAACACCTGGTGGACATCAGAGCCATAGAGATGGTCCCCATCAGTGGATGTCGGGTTTTTACTCCCACCTCTTTCTTATCCCAAAGACCTCGGGAGGGTGGAGAGCAATCCTCGATCTCAAATTCCTGAACAGATTCATTCCCTACAGGCACTTCAAGATGCAGGCGCTACACTTTATTCTTCAGAGTGTCCGAGAGGGTGATCTCCCCTCTTCTATAGACCTTACAGAGGCTTACCTACATATTCCAATCTAGCCCACTCATCACCAGTTCCTCCGCTTCTGTTATGGCAGTAAGCACTATCAGTACCTGGCCCTTCTGTTTGGCCTCTCTTTGGCCCCTAGGGTCTTTACCAAGGTCTTGGCATCACTGGCAGCTTACCTCTGAGTTTTGCCTGTTAGAGTCCAACGCTACCTGGATGACATTCTGATCCAGTCCACCTGTGTCCATCCACGACCTTCGAATCACGATGCAACTCTTGTAGGAGCATGGATTCTCCATAAATCTCGTCAAGAGCCATCTTCAGCCAATGCCCCGCCTGCTGCACCTTGGTGTCATAATCGAGACAACTTGCTGTGAAGTCTTCCTTTCCCCAGAGAGACAGGAGAGCCTCAACGAGTTGATCAACAGAATTTGACCGCTTCATACTGTTCCCCTGTCTCTTCTGTCTCAGCTGCTTGGGAAGATGATCTCCTGTATCAACCTCTATGCCTACACACTTACACCCTGCAATGATTCCACCTCCCCTTTCAATGGCCGGGGACCAGCTATTCTGCCAGCAGGGTCCAGCTTCCACTGCAGGTGCTTTGCTCCTTTCAATGATGGTAATCCCAAGCCATTGTGAGGGGACACCTTTTCAAGGAGCCAGACGGAATTGCTTTTATCTTGCTTAAATCTTAAGTTTTCCAACAATAATATGACCTTTGCAATTTTCTAAGCTCTTCATAACAAAAAAGTAACACACTTTTTCCTTCATTTTCACCTGTTTCATCCCTTGTAACATTCAGTGATTATGAGCTCAAAATGAAAAAAGTATATTCAGGACTGCAATGTTAACTAAACAATTTCTTTCATAAAGGAAGTCGTTGTCCTCTTATCTGATTGTCCTCATCAGGTCTCATCAGACCTCATTGTCTGCTTATCTGATCTTCAGAAAGTTAAGAGAAACTTTTTTATCTTTTCCAGCTTTAGCAAGGAATATTTCTATATCTAACCATGATTTTCATCTTTCTAAAGGCCTGAGTTAGTTGTGAGAGAATATTGTTTGCCTCTCTGAGTCCATATTTACTTGCAGATACTGCATACAAGAAGATTTTCATACCCTCTCATAAGTAATAAGTACGTTTGGTGGAAAAGCGGTATACTTTATTTTTTGATTGCACTCTAGCAATTATCTTTTGTAATTATTTAATTATAAAGCAATCAATATTTGTTTTCATTGTCTTGTTTGCTTTAATAAAGTTTAACTTAAAATCACTATAAAACACATTATTAGCTGTTAAATCTTGATTTGGAAATTATCTGTTATCTAGTCCCAGGTTCAAACCAAACTGGGTACCAACTACATTGGGTTATATGATTATGTACAAATCTAATGAAATCATTCATCCTCATTTTTTTTAATTCTGCCTAGTTTTAGCCTTGAATTTAATTTTATAATGAAATTTACAATTTATAATTTGTAAATTTAATTGTGAAATAAATTTATAAAATCAAAAATTAATTCATATGAGAAAAAGAAAATTGTCATTGCCAAGCCAATATGTTTCAGGAAGTACATGGCTAATGCATTTGGAAGGATGACATTATATTATACAATTCCGCATGCTTTAAAAATTATTCCAACAATATTAATAGAAAAATGCTGTATCTCTTTGAAGCAGCTGTTCCTTTTTTTAGGCGGCCATTGAGGAATCGACTCCTTCCATTGAGGAGTTGATTCTCAAAGCTCTCAAGTGACCAAGACTATTCTTTTTGAATTTTGAAACATGTTAGATTTGCTGTTACATTTCACCAAGATTATTATTAATCTTAGTACAGTACTACTTTATCCTAGTATTATAACTAACAGGTTATACATGGCATTGCACATACAAGAACTTTTCACTTCTGTTTCATGCTCTGAAACACTGACCTAGAAAATTGTAAACCTTTTTGGAATAGCTATAGAAGGCAGGTAGAAATATCAGAAATCCCTTGTAGCTGTGCCAAGATCTTTCGATGAATCTTCTGAGACCTAAGGTTAGTATCTTTTTAACTGTGGTATTGGGTTTTGTCTGACTTGAGCAAGACTGGGAAATAGTTTTCAAATTTACTCTGAAAAACCTATGCATACAACTTGCTTTCATAGTTATGTTTTGGTTTATATATTTAGTTAGCTAGTTAGATTTCGATCCCTCCTTTCCTTGAGCAGTTGAGAGAAAATGATTAGCTAAGGTCACTGAATAAATTTCACTACCTAAGGATGGACTTGAATTTGTGTGTCTCTGCTCGGAGTCCAACACTTTCCCCATATCAAATTGGCTTGCTCCTCTTCCAAGAAAAAGCTTCCATTTAAATTAAAATAACATTTTAAGGAACATTTAGTTAATTTTAACAGAGTGAGTTCTCCGCTGTATGTTGTAAGATTTCTTGTTGAAAATTAAAGACAATGATTCTATCTCCTTCATTTCCTCTCTCTTTCTGCAGTTGCTGTGATTGGCTTATAAACATTTGCCAGAAGAAAAAAGAATTTAAGGCGCGCACAGTCTGGCTTGGATGTCCTGAAAAATGTGAAGAAAAGTATCCAAGAAATGCTATAAAAAACCAAAAATACAATGTCTTTACATTTATACCTGGGGTAAGGCAACCTAAAGATACACTTAGTTTACATGTTATATGTATATGAATATTGTATTTACAGTATTATTACATGATATTTATGAACATCTAGTTGTATAATCTTTCTTGTAATAGTTTCACTTTTGAGAATTTTTTTCTTAATTAATGAAAGACTTAATTGGGAGCAAAGTACTGTTAGGGGCTGATTTCAGTATTTAGTTTTCCAAAACTGAAAATCTGTTTTCAAAAGAAATAACTTTTATGTAACAAATGAAATATTGTGATGATTATAGCAAATTTAAAAACATCTTTTAAAAACAGTGACTGATTATATATTTATCTAGTGTGTAGGATAGCACTAAAAACAGTTATGATCCAACAATAAGTATTATTGGTGTTCTAAATTATGTGATAATTTTTAACTGTATATTTGGTAATTATTTTGTCCCACCAATATGTATAAATAAAAATTCCTCTAAATAACATATTCAGCTAAAGATTATATAAACATTTCAGATGCATGGCTTAAGCTGTTAGGAAAGAAGTAGAAATACAGATTTTAATCTATATTTAAGTGTGTATTTAAATCTGTATAATAAATGAAATTTATATGCTACATTTTATACATTAATGAAGATATAACCAATATTCAGAAATCAAATTGACCAAATTTGTTTTCTAAAACTGGTTGTAAAAATCATTCATATGCTCTTATTTAAGAATTTCTTAAGAGTTAATTTACCGTTTTACAACTGTAAAACTGTATGTCAGAGTAAGCTTTCAGTTGTGGGTTATAAGAGAAAGAACTTCCTTTTCCCTTTGTGTCCCTGAGTAAAGTAACCCTCTTTTAAATGCAGAATAAATGGTTAGAAAGCTCATTTTCCAGTATGGCTAGTGGTACAGATTACAAGAAAACCCATAAATATAGTAATTCCTTTTATATATGAAAAGCATATATTGTACTGCCTATTATGTGAACTATAGGCGTATAACAAAACCCCTTATTAAGTAAATCCAGTTTAAAATAACATTCCTGTCCCTTCAGATTTTGTTTTTGCTTATTATGGTTTTCAAGATGCAGAATTCTTTTCAGTACTGACAATAATAATTTGTTGTAATACAATTTGTGCAAATCACAAAAGGGCACAGTTTGGCATTTTTTGTTCTTTGACTAATTTCACTAAATTCTATTATGACTTTAGCATTGATTATTTTGATAGTTAGTCTTGTACTTTCTAATTTAATATTTGACTAAGAAGTAACTCTTCAGGGTGAGGTGTTTCAATGAGTATAAAATAAACAGGCTATTATATACTGTGCCTTTTACTGCAGTAATAAATTGCTTTGGTTTTTTTGTTGACAAGAATACTGCTACTTTCAAATCTTAATTTCAATAAGAATGCAGATTTTCTAATTGTTGTGCATTCATTTTCTCTCCACTACCCCTACTTACCAGGGCTATTCAACTGTCACGTGTGTGAATATTTCTAGTACTCCCCCCATCCTTATAAAAAGAGAAAAAAAGAGTTCGTAATGTGTTTTCTTTTGAGTATTAATGTCAACTCTTTTCATGCAGACAAATATTTTCATCTGTGTATGAAACCTGCATTTTGTCTATTTACACTTAAAGGTCATTAAATATATATTTAGTCATTGATTACTATAGTTAAATGCACAATGTGTATTTCAGTGGTTTAGGCAGAATCCTAATGCCTTTAAAGATCTCCCTTGATTTGTGAACACCTGTTGGCATATCCAGATGCATTATTAGCCTTCAAATATTTTTTTCTTAAAACTTTTCCTTAGGAAATGGAGCAGTTTGAAAGCATTTTGTAATTGCACAGTTGGAATCCTATTCTGGCTTTAGTATGAATACCAATTACTGAGCTATTAATTGATGCTAACTGAGATTTTAAATTAATTAGTGGTGAGGAAGAAAATATTGTTATCCTGCTGAGATTAATTTATATGAGAATTTAAACATTCTAGAAGAAAATAATTGTTTCATTGTAAATATAAACACAGTATTGCTCCAGCATAGTTCTTAGCTTCTGCTTGTAGTTTAGTTATAACTACTAAACCAATTTGACTTCCCTTGTATTGAAATTTCCATAATATGTTGGTTTGTCTGAAGCTTACATTGATTGCAGCGTGTTCCACCCACCTACAGCCTTTTGGGTAACAGTCTTTATTTTCATAATAAAAATGGAAATGTATTTAAAATCAATTACAGTATTAACATTTTTTCTATAGGTAGTTTGGGATAATGTCTGAACAGAGTGACAACTTGTATAATGCTAATTTTATAGTACAATAAATTCAGAGGAATTATTTTATGTCACATACTATTTTCTCTTATAATTGTATTCTCTGTGGAAAAAAAGATGTACTTTTCTTTCCTGTAACCATTATTTTGGTGCTAATAGATATACAACACCAGAGAAAAATGGGATATGATATTTATTATATTGATTTCTTGAATAATAGCAAGATACAAGCTGAAAAGTTTTTTCTGTTAGCAAAACCACTGTTATCAATTTTGTAAGTTTATTGATAAGACTCACAAAAGCAATTTATGTTTGGTTTTTTAATGTTAAAATAACATATAAATGATAAATATTAATTCTCCATATAGGAGGTAAATTCTAGATAAATTAATCTTTAGGCTAGAAGAAAGTATTCAAGTCCTAAATGAAGCATCACCATAATAAGTTATGATTATTGCCATTTTATGGTTTTCCTGTTTCTTTCACTCTAGGTTTTATATGAACAATTCAAGTTTTTCTTGAACCTTTATTTTCTGGTAGTCTCCTGCTCACAGTTTGTACCGGCACTGAAAATAGGCTACCTCTACACCTATTGGGCTCCTCTGGTAAATACAAAAGCTGTAAAAACTATTTTGTTTCTTTAGATAATGAGCAGGCTAGTTTGCACATGTCAGAGGGTCAGGAGATTAAGCCCTCACTGTTAATGATTGAGAGATCAGAATATCTCTCATCAGCTTTAAATTTTTCTTCTTTTTCTGTTTTGAATTTTTACTGTCCTAATGTGGCCTCCAAATATTTTGACCATGTGGGCAGGGGATAAATGGGTTGGCCAAAATATCTGAAGGACACTAGTTTGCCTGGGCTGTTGCTTTGACTGTATTTAGATGAATGTAATCACTAGCGTTCCTCTTAAAGCTAACACTGTAATTAACATTCAACTCACTGTAACCATGGCAATAACCTTTATATAGATTGGGGTATTTGAATGAGCTGGGGGAATGGAGCACATGAGTCTGTGAGGGAATGAGGGATAGGGTAGTTTTTTGCCTCTTAATCTTTTAAGCATAATTAATAGGAATTAAGACAGCTTTTAAAAGTGACTTTTAAATAAAGTGTACTTTGTATGCAAAAAAAGAATAAATGTAATTCTTTAATTAAATTAAGTATTGGGGGAAATACCCTTTTGAGCTTAACCAAAGTTAATTAAGCAAGCTAAAGGATGAGCAGTTTCAACCCTTCTAGAATCACATAGATATATACATTCAAATATTGTGATTTTTATTACCACTCAAGAGGGCTATGGGTAAGATGTTGGGCCCAGCTTGATTTTTTTTCATAAACAGGTAGTTAATGCACTCAGATAATTCTTTATTGAATATTCTTAAAAGAACCATATTAAGAAGCCAGTTTTGGTTTGAAGTTTTCAACATAAATATAAATCCATTTGATAAAAATAACAAAGATTAGGGAAGCTGTCAAGGAACATTTACATTACAAAGCTTTTAATATATTATTAAAATATGTGCTTCATTATTAAACTTATTAATATATGTATTTCAACTCAAATTGTTAGATTCAGGAGACTGTGGATTTAACTTCATGTGAATTGAAATAAAAAACATTGGGATGATAACTAAAATTATTTGATTCAGGAGACCCCAAAATATGACCTGAGTATTGTTTCTTTTCTAACAAGAAATATTGGGTATGCATGTTAATTATTCAATATACACTGCTCAAAAAAAAAAAAATAAAGGGAACACAAAAATAAGACATCTTAGAATGAAATATTCTTATTAAATACTTTGTTCATTACATAGTTGAATGTGCTGACAACTAAATCACACAAAATGTATCAATGGAAATCAAATTTAACAACCCATGGAGGTCTGGATTTGGAGTTACACTCAAAATTAAAGTAGAAAAAAACATACAGGCTGATCCAGCTTTGATGTAATGTCCTTAAAACAAGTAAAAATGAGGCTCAGTAGTGTGCGTGGCCTCCACATGCCTCTATGACCTCCCTACAACACCTGGGCATGCTCCTGATGAGGTGGTGGATGGTCTCCTGAGGGATCTTCTCCCACACCTGGACTAAAGCATCCCCCAACTTCTGGACAGTCTGTGGTGCAACGTGCGTGGCGTTGGTGGATGGAGCGAGACATGATGTCCCAAATATGCTCAATTGGATTCAGGTCTGGGGAACGGGCGAGCCAGTCCAGAGCATCAATGGCTTCGTCTTGCAGAAACTGCTGACACATTCCAGCCACAAGAGGTCCAGCATTGTATTGCATTAGGAGGAACCCAGGGCCAACCGCACCAGCATATGGTCTCACAAAGGGTTCTGAGGATCTCATCTCGGTACCTAATGGCAGTCAGGCTACCTCTGGTGAGCACATGGAGGGCTGTGCGGCGCCCTAAAGAAATGCCACCCCACATCATTACTGACCCACTGCCAAACCGGTCATGCTGGAGGATGTTGCAGGCAGCAGAATGTTCTCCGTGGCATCTCCAGACCTTGTCATGTCTGTCACATGTGCACAGTGTGAACCTGCTTTCATCTGTGAAGAGCACAGAGTGCTAGTGGCAAATTTGCCAATCTTGGTGTTCTCTGGCAAATGCCAAATGTCCTGCACAGTGTTGGGCTGTAAGCATAACCCCCACCTGTAGACGTCAGGCCCTCATATCACCCTCATGGAGTCTGTTTCTGACTGTTTGAGTAGCCACATGCATATTTGTGGCCTGCTGGAGGTCATTTTGCAGGGCTCTGGCAGTGCTCCTCCTGTCCCTCCTTGCACAAAAACCCTGATGCTGGGTTTTTGCCCTTCTATGGCCTCCTCCACATCTCCTGATGTACTGGCCTGTCTCCTGGTAGCGCCTCCATGCTCTGGACACTACACTGACAGTCACAGCAACCCTTCTTGCCACAGCTCACATTGATGTGCCATCCTGGATGAGTTGCACTACCTGAGCCACTTGTGTGGGTTGTAGACTCCATCTCATGCTACCACTAGAGTGAAAGCACCTCCAGCATTCAGAAGCGACCAAACCATTAGCCAGAAAGCCTAGGAACTGGGAAGTGGTCTGTGGTCACCACCTGCAGAATCACTCCTTTATTGGGGATGTCTTGCTAACTGCCTCTGCTTTCCACCTGTTGTCTATTCCATTTACACAACAGCGTGTGAAATTGATTGTCAATCAGTGTTGCTATCTCAGTGGACAGTTTGATTTCACAGAAGTGTGATTGACTTGGAGTTACATTATGTTGTTTAAGTGTTCCCTTTATTTTTTTGAGCAGTGTATTTCTACACCAGTTGTTTATTCCTAGCTATGGCAGGAATCTTTTCAGGCTGAAGAAAGAAAGGTTACACGTTTGTTTTGAAATGCCATTGATTTCTCAGAATAAGAGATTATGTCTGTTAGTGACTTCAAACATTAGGTTATCTATCTTAAAGTGAGAAGCAAAAAATCTTTTAAAAGAAATAGTTATGTCCATATTTGTTTTTCTTTATAGGGAAACACACTTGCCAGTTTTTAACCTTAGGTGCATATCTTGTCTCCTTTCTTCATTTTAGGCAGGCAATATTTTGTTATTGAATATGAATCAGTTATTTTATGCTGTTTTTTCTTTAGATCAATTAATCAGGATCAAATTGTGGGACTACACAAATAATACTTGCTAGCTTATCTCAAACATGGAAATGGCAGAATTCATTCATTCAATGTCTTTACCTGCCTTAATCAGAGAGCAGGAAATTAAGACTTGCTATTGTATTTGAGTCATCCCATTATTATAGATGTAAATTATTATTATTTTTAATTAGAAAATTGTTATTAGTTTTCAATAAACAAACATACACAAACAAAACACAAAACATCAAAACTTCTTTTTGGAAAGCGGCTTAGTCCCAGGTTACATCTTTTTATACAGACATAAATTCAAAATTCATGCTCACTTTTTATCCAATTTCATAACTTATTTACCATTCTACATTTTCTATGTAGCTTCTCCCCTCTTTTCACTCTCTTAATTCTATTTTATTTATTTCATCTCAATTTAAATCATTATGCATATTTCTTTTGTCTGTTTTATTTCAATTTTGTATTATTTTTTCTCATTAACACAAAATTTCTCCTGTAATCACTGATTGAATTATGACGCCTTTAAATCTTTCCCCTAAATTTAACACTTAAAATAAAAAATACTTTTCATTCTGATTCTGCTCAGTACATTCTAAAGCTACTTACTATATTATAGAATAAAAAAGAATAATAAGTTTATAAAATAATTAAAGCAATAACCCATAGCAAATTAAACTCTATTATTAAATCCAGTTTTCTAACATGATTTCAGGTATAAATACAACAATATAATCTTATGTACTTTTGCAGAGTCTCTTTTTTTAAATCATATTTTTACCCACTATTTCTGAATAAATCTTGTTTCTTTACATGTTATTTTAAACCTTTGTAACGTCTCTTCCCTTTTTCCCTTCCTTTCTTCTCTAATCCTACCTTTACCCCCTTGTCTCTTAGTATATCTTTTATCTGTTCTATTTCAGTTTTCTATTTATCTTTTCTCATTAACAGTTTCTCCTGTAATCACAGATTGAAATATAATACCTTTAAATCTTTCCCCTAAATTTAACACTTAGAATAATATATACTTTTCATTCTGATTCTACTTAGTGCATTCTGAAGTTACTTACTATATTATAAAATAGAAAAGAATAATAAGTTTATAATATAATTAAAACAATAATCCATAGCAAATTAAGCTGTATTATTAAATCCTATTTTCTAACATTATTTCAAATATAAATACAATAATACAATCTTGTGTACTTTTCTTTTTTAATCATATTTTTACCCAGTATAACTAAATAGATCTTGTTTCTTTACATCTTGTTTTAAACCTTTGTAACTTCTCTTCCTTTTGTCCCTTCTTTTCCTCTCCAATCCTGCCTTTACCCCTTTGTCTACTGGTATATCTTTTGTCAGTTCTATTTCAATTTTCTATTTATCTTTTCTCATTAACGCAAAAATTCTCCTGTAATCACAGATTAAAATATAACACCTTTAAGTCTTTCCCCTAAATTTAACACTTAAAATAATATATACTTTTCATTCTGGTTCTGCTTCGTACATTCTGAAACTACTTACTATATTGTAAAATAAAAAAGAATAATAAGTTTATAAAATAATTAAAACAATAATCCATAGCAAATTAAACTCTATGATTAAATCCAGTTTTCTAACATTATTTCAGGTATAAATACAACAATATAATCTTATTTACTTTTGCAGAGTCTCTTTTTTTAATCATATTTTTACCCACTATTTCTGAATAAATCTTGTTTCTTTACATCTTGTTTTAAACCTTTGTAACTTCTCTTCCCTTTTTCCCTTCCTTTCTTTTCCAAACCTGTCTTTTTACCCCCTTGTCTCTTAATCTCCACCTTCTGTATTTCTCTTTTCTGTTGCTTTCTAACATTATATCAATTTTTCATCTTATTTTTCCCTTTTTTGCTTGTTTTTTTAAGTCTTAAATTCTCCATTCTCTTTCCTCTCTTTTCCTTTTCTTCCCCAGCTAAAATTGTTTGCTCATTAAAGATGGCTTCTTCTTCATCCTAATCTTCTTGTTCTTGTAGTTTCTGGTAGATATAAATCTAAAAAATGGAAAACAGATCCAGAAGAGTTCTTCCCTTCTTGATCCTCTTCTTTTAGCTTTTTAAATTCAATTTTCAGTTCATCAACACATAGTGCCATTGTAAAAAGTTTTTTTTTTCAAACAACCCAAATATTTTAGTCTTTCAAATAATAATTTCCAAAAGTCCCAAAGTCACCAAGCAATCCAAATACACACAGTCTGTTTCATTTAGCACTTTCTTCTTTTTTCCGATTTCTTCATTCATTTGCTATCACCGTAAGAAAGGAGAATGAGAAAAAACAAACTTTCCCTTTTTACTTTCATTCGCCGCTTCTTCCGTCTTTATAGCGAACGATGTATCTTTAATAAAACTTAAATTCCAGGGTATTTAAATATTACTTGTCATCCCGGTTAGCCAAAAACTTTCACTTTCTCAGCTTCCTCCTGCACATTCTTATCCGGATGAAAGCTTTTTTGCGGCGGCCATTACTGACCGCCGCTCCACCACTTTCGGAAAAGGGAGTTAAGCCAGCTGAGGAGGGGGGGTTGCGATTCCCCCGGACCCCTGCTGAGTCTCCCCTATCTTCAGTTACCTCTACGGGGTAACTATAGCCCCCAAATCCAACTGGATCGGGGGCACTCCAGTGGCGAGCGCAGCAGGAACCATGCACGATCGCAGATTCCTGCTGCCCTGCCAAAGCCTTGCAAACCGGAAATCTCAGATGTAAATAATTTTGAAGGAAAGTGATTCTGGCAAATAATACCTTTGAATTTTTGTGTAGATATGTTTAGATTTATTGGTTAAGCTCAGATTATAATACATGCTTTGAAACAGCCTTAAAACACCTATTGAAATCAATATATTCCCATGGTTTTCAAATTTACTGTTAAACGTTCTGTATATTTTAGTGGAAATATTTTCCATTTAAGGAAATGTTTGTTCTATTTTAAACAGGGATTTGTTTTGGCTGTCACCATTCTGCGAGAAGCAGTTGATGAATTTCGACGTTATAAGCGAGACAAGGAAATGAATTCACAGTTATATAGCAAACTTACAGTACGAGGTTAGCAATCATTTTTTTATATGAATCCTGGTCAACGTTCCTATTTTGAAGCTTCTATCGTTTTCAGTTAAAACAGGCCTGCATGACTTTTGATACACAGCATGTCACATACAGCCTATAAACTATGTACTGTCATCTCCCAAATGATTGTTAACACTAAGGATTTTCAGTCTCAGGCAGAAATACAAAACAAATGGTTAGCAAACTGATATTAATTGATCATATTTGCCAATGGACTCCCTTCAGTAAGATAGATCACAGCTTGTTCAGGCATGCTTGATACCGTGAAGGGAAATCAACAGATTATACTATTATATTATATACAGATTATATTATACTTCTAATATAACTAAAATAAATATTGCATACTGAGCAATATCATTTTAGTTGGATATTGAGAAATTGAATTCATCATTATTGAATCCAGTATTGTCATCCTGTTGATGAAATAACAATGCTTATTTCTATCACACAGCTTCAAATCTGTCCCACATTAGGTGCAGCTTCCATAACTGTTTTAGAAGTTTAGACTTCTGAAAACCAATTTATTAGTAAGAATTAGAATGCGTGCTGCTGAAAAAGCAGAGCTTGTAAAATTATTTGAAGAAATGTTCCTATATTACAGTGACACTTGCACAAACATCATTTCACTATTATTGTATAAATACCCAGGGCGCACATGACGATTTTACACTTCCCTTCTGCTACAACATAGAATATTATTAGATTGTGTGTGTGCAGCAGCACTTAAAATACATCAAAAGATGACTTGAGTCACAAATCAGTTTTAATGAGCAAGTAGATCATAATTATAGTTTTATATTATGATAGATTTAGTTTATTGTGTTTTTAACATCCATTTATTGCTTTTATTTTTCTTTTTAGACTTTTACATTTGTTTAGATTTTTTTTATATTTTCTAGTTTTTTAATGTAACTTTATTTGTATATTTTTATGTTTTTAATTTTTTGTACTCCAGTCTCCTTATACTGTTTTTTTACTTAATTGAAGATTGATAAATTAATACAAAAATTAATACACAGAACATATTTATTTAACAAATATCTCAATTTATTTGTAAAAATATACCCGAACTAAGATGAATAAGTCAATTTCTTAAAATTCTGGGTTGGATAGTAAAACAGTGATGAAATACAAAACTGAATCTTTTGATGAAATCTCCGAAAAAAGCAAATTAGTAGATGATGTTTTCAAACAACATGGAAAGTTATTTGCTACATATAACATTTCTTTGCAACAAATATTCTGTATGTGTGAACAATTAGCTCTTAACTGATATCATGAGCTTTCGCTATTTCTTGTATGGAGATTTTAGCTCTTGCTCATATTGCCTTGCTGATTTATTAAAAAAATGTTGAGGATAGAAAATTAACTTCCCTTTGTTTAATAAAGAAAGAAATTACTCATTAGAACAGTGGTTTTGAAAAGGTTTCTTCCTCCCCAAAACCAATTCAAAATTTGGTTAAATTTGGATTCAAAAATTTGGTTAATTCTTCAAAATTCCTATCATTTTTATAAATATTTTTATTTGTATGAAGAAGCATCAGCTTCATGGAATTATATACAGGGATCCTTTCACAAATAGATTTGGCATTATTCTGACTTACATAGAATAGCTATGCCAACAATGTTGGATTAGCTTGGAAACCTTGGGCAACATTGTAACTTTTGATATACCTGTTTCCTACTTAATAGTTTTATTAACTGCAAAATTTATTGCTATAATTCTTAAAGTTTATTGATTGAGAGTAAACAACGATTTCACCTTGATCAGCTCATCAGTACATATGACTTCATATGTCTCTGGTTCTGTCATATTTCTATCACATACATTTCTTATTGTTTCAGTTGCTTGATCCAGATTTCTGAAGTTTATATTAATATAGAAGTTGTGACATACTTTTGTTACATGTTTGCATGAGTGTTTTATATTATTAGTTTTCTGCATTTGATTGTGAGGTGGAAAGGCAGGATGCAAATCCCAAAATTTCAATGATAAGAATTTTATAGATCATATGTTTGTTTTGATTAATTTGTTTAAAGTATGTATGCTACATTAAATTTAATAGCTACAGAGACCTAAAGGTAATGAGCAAGGCCAGTTATAATGATTGTTTGGAGTGCATGATATGGATTGCTTTCATTGTAGAAATATTCTGCTGTATTCATATATGTTGATTTTATTTATTTTACACTCATTCTTCTTCTTGAGCCGTTCATGTGTAATGAATTATGATAAGCACTTAATTGTGTTCTAGTTGCACATAAGGCTTTAGGCAAAGGCTTGTGCCTTGGTGGACCATAAAGCTTGAATATGCAGCTACTTCTGACAGCTTTGGACTTTTTTATTGGCAATTACACAGATGGTGAAGAGTGTTTTTAGTTTGTGAGATGTGTTTCGGAGAAAAAATAGTTTACAAAAATAATTTATGCAGTGAATAGCATTTGATAGTTTTCCAAATTATCCTTTCAAAGTTATAATGTATATTTTGTTTTCTGAAATGGTATCCAGTGATTACTTTCTCTATATAGATAAAAAGCTTGTTGATACCTTAAGGTTTTCATACATATAATTGCTAATTGCTAAGGCACATTCTATCAACCTCACTTCAGACAAGGAATCTGAATAACATTAATCTGAAATTGTATGTTCTTGCCAGATGTGTACATTGTGTGAATAATATCTTGATATTGTTATATAATATCTTGATGTAGAGATTTTTGTTGCAAACAGTATTTCACATTGCAGGGCTTGTTCTTGTGGCCTTGCAGAATGCAAGTGCTTTCTGAGAAAGAATATAGAAAATTGCTATATTTTTATTTTGAATTATTGCTCATCCAAAAGTGGATGTGACATTTTCTCATATTTTCCCATAAATTCCATATTTATTTGGGACATAGAAATATAGATATATTGTCAACATTAAATTCATTTGTTTTCTTGGAGTAATGCTTAAGATGAATAAGAGGATGTTGGAGATGGGATAGCAGCTGTAATATGCTTAGGTAGGAATTATTTTTTAATATTAATTAAAATAATTTAATGAATTAATTAAGGCTGTCAAGTTAAAAATTGCATTTTAGGGACTTCAAAACAGCATTTGCTAGAAATTTGATATAAAGGATAGCTTCAGATTTCAGCATATGAAAGAGAAGTAAAAAGGAAATACATTGCAGCTGTTAAATTCTGGCAAGGTTTAAACAATAAATTATCATGGCACTTTCTGCAGGAAATATAATGCACCAGTTCTAATATTTTCTGAAAAATATCAGAATATTGAAGTGCATTTATTCTAGCTATAATTTATAATTCTGAGATAACCTAAAATATTATTTACATTTATTTTTAAAATATCCAACTCACATTCCCAAGTCATTTAAAAAGAATTACCTGATTTTTTATCTCCATTTATTTTCATAAAATAAATATTTTTTAAGAATGGTTTGTGACTTATCAATAATTATACTGTTCATAAAAGAGCCGGTTTCCTATAATTGTGATCAGGTTTATTATGTAGGATTACCTTATTTGGTAATTGAAATATCCTTTTTCAGACTATATTCATGTTCACAATATCGTCTAAAAAAATCTCTTTACAGTCGAACTTTCTGTCATCTAAGAAGACCAGTATTATACTGAGCTGCCTCAGGCACAAATATAGGAAGTCTTCAATTTATGGTCATTTGTTTAACAATTGTTCAAAACTATGACTTGTCTTGTGACAGTTCCTGTCATTGCTGGATTCATTTAATGACCACATGATTTGCCTATTGACTATTGCAATTCATTAAATGAATGCAGTAGTTTGCTTAATGACCACAGCAAACAAGATCATAAAATCATCTCAAATGATTCATTTAATGACAACTTAGCTACAGATGTTCCTTTCCTTACTACCAATTGTGGCATAAGTTTTGGACTTTCTATATTTCCTTTTATTGTTTAACTTATCATTTTTTTCTCAGCTGATAAAATTAGCATGTAATTTATTCCAACAGCATGACAACATAGCATTGCGGTATTGTTTAAATGTAAGAAAAAAATATTCTTCTATGTCTTTGATATTGGATATTGATAACATCTAAAATGTATTTAGAAGAGTGTTTTTGAATATTCCATTCTTTCCCCTTGTTTCTTCATTAAATTACATTACTTAAATTTAATTTTTAAAATGAGCCATTAAACTTTTAAGATCTTTTTTCTATGTTAGCTTAATAATTCAAAATTAATTGTGAAGGATAGAATGAAAGATAGAAATAATGTAATGGTAAAAGTTCTGTGATGTTGAGATCATTGCTTACATTGATTAATTTCTTTCTTTAAAGGTAAAGTGCAAGTTAAAAGCTCAGACATTCAAGTTGGAGACCTCATCATAGTGGAAAAGGTTAAAAAATTTTGGTTAATCAATATTTAAAATATATTTTTCTGTTCTTTTGTCCTGGACATTACGTATCCATTGTTATTTTAAATTACCCCGTAATCCATTAAAACGCAAAATTGACAGTATTTTGATAACAGTTATGTATTTTGCAGGCTTACTTTGGATTTGCCCTACGTGGTGTTGCATTATCGTTCTCTCTTTTCTCCTCACTATAAGAAGAATGATGCCAAATATGGTAGCTGCATGTTGATTAGAACAGATTTTAAAACAGAATTCAAAGAAATGTACAGCTTAATTAATTCATGGGAATAGAGCTAGGTTAAACCAAACTATTGAATTGAAATTAAATTGAATTGAAGATGTTTCCTGGAATGGATATACTATATATCTATAGTTCTTTTTAATTCTCTGTAAATGAGATATCTAAAAACTAAGTCGACTAGTATAACTAACTAGTCAATTATATCTTCAATGTAACAGTAGGAATGGAAGACAATAAAGCTGCATAACCAAGAAAAGTAATGCAAATAGCCTCATCTAGAAATGTCAAGTCAATTTTCATTAAAAGAAATATTCCTGTGCATTTCTCAGATCTGCTTCAGGAGATCAGATTTAAACATGAATTCAGGAATTCACACCATCAGATCAATCAGCAGAAGGGCAACTTCAAATGCAAGCAAATAGTAGAACTTGGAAAATGGAAGATGATTGTTTTCATTATAAACAATTATATGTAAAGCTTTATTTTATGTTATATATACATTTTATAAATTATATTTTTTATAAATTATATATACAGGAGGCACACAGATTTAATAAAATATTATTTAATATAATAATTTCTAATATATCATTTTATATACTAATATTAATCTATAAAATACTTAATTTTATATGGTTCACTTTAACTGTTACAATATTGTAGGTTTTGTGAAGGACTCATAATACAATCTTTCACACCATTAATAAAACTGGAACTTGTATAGTTACTGGCTTATTTGTTTTTATATACAGGTAGTCCTCGACTTACAGCAGTTCATTTAGTGATCATTCAAAGTTACAATGGCACTGAAAAAATGACTGTATACTATTTTTCATGACTATTTTTCACATTTATGACAGTTGCAGCATCCCCATAGTCATGTGATCAAAATTCAGGTGCTTGGCAACTGACTCACATTTATGACGGTTGCAGTGTTCCGTGGTCATTTTGCAAGCCTCTGACAAGATCAATGGGGGAGCCAGATTCACTTAACGACCATGTTACTAACGTAACAACTGCATTGATTGACTTAATAACTGGTCATAAAATGAGGGAAAATTCACTTCATAAATGTTTCACTTGGGAATATAAACTTTAGTCAGAAGTCAAGGACTACCTGTACAATATATTGATTTTAATATATCACATTCTGACTACTATAGTACTTAAAATAAATGAATTTACGCAGTTAGCAAATACAATTACTAGAAAACCTTTGAATGAATCTTGCATTTTAAGTTGAAGATTATTTTTCTATTATTTACTTGAGATATTTTTGATCCTTTTGAATATTGAACATAGCCTATTAGAGCTGGAACTATGAAGCATACTATCATAGAATGCTAATCCAGATTTTTAAATATTTTTTATTTCTTTCCATGAATTTTGTCACGTTGGAGGAGTAGAAAAACATAAAGTGATACTCTGAATAGTATTATATTTGCATGGAAAGTAGTTTTAATTTAGAGTCACCATTCCTAACCCTTTTGCCATCAGTCTTTAGGGTAATCTTAATGTACACACTTCACTTAAAAATCCAAACACCAATAGGAACACAAATGAACAATGAAAACATCACAATGAAACTTTTGGAAAGTGGATTTATTGTCACAGTGTACAACCAAAAGCTTCTTCATACCTTCCCTGGACTTTGTCTGCAGCAACTCTAGAGAGGTATCCTTCACAGTTTGGGAAATCCAATCTAAAGAATTGGACATGAAGGTGTACCAAAAAGGAAAAGCTTTTTTTTAAATCTATCATTAGTTAAAATGGGGCTCACAGAGGCTGAAAATGGGGAGTGTGGAGGCGGTGATAGGCGGCAATCCCTGCAGACTGGAACAGCTTTGTCATTTCTTCCCAGCACAAGACCTAAACGGTTCTGCCCTTTTACATAAAGTAGGGAGCACACTTAAAAGAGTTTCTGGTTCTAGAATAATTGTTCTTAACAACAGCATGTCAGCAAAAAATGACGAAGCTGTAAAGAAAATACCTATATGTTTCAATCCAAATGACCTTTCAATAAAGCCCATGTCCCACTGCACCAATGGATGCAAAGAGGATGTAAAACGTTAAAAAACATTGGAAAACTCTATGCATCCGTTGTATCCTCATTGCATACGTGTTTCATACGCTCTATCCGTCGAGCATCTGTCCACTGAGATTTCATCCGCGCAAGAAGTTTTGAACTGCACAAAACTTTGTGAACGGATGAACATTCCGCCATGTACGATGTAAATCCGCGACATATGAGCAACAAACGTTCTATGTCCGTTTATCATCCGTTAAACGTCGCTGTATCCTCTCTGCATCCTCTGGGCATCCCCTCAACTCACATCCGCTGCAGCTGAAAACGGAAAGAGGGAGAAAACAAAAGGTACACGGAACGTCTACACAGCGTTAGTAGCACGGAAATAGAAAGGATGAACAGTGAATGGTTTGCATCCTATATATATTCTCTAGGCTTCCTATGAACATCCGTTTAACATCCCCGCTACATACTACCAACGTCCGTTCTTTTCCTTTCTTTTTCCGTTCTGTTTATGCAAATTTTCGCCACTTTTTGGAGCTGATGACAACGGATGGAGCACCCCTGAAATTTTGCTCATCCGCTGTGTCCTTTCTGCATACGTTTTGCATCCGTCGGCCAGTGGGACCTAGCCTTAAGTTAGTATTTATTTTACACTGCTGTAGTTGTGCTTTAAATGCAACCAGTTTTGTTCCTAACAATGTGAAGGATTTTATTTTTTGTCCATGTTCCATTCATTCCCACCTATACAATTTCTAAATTTGCACACAGATAGTGTTGTGGTTAGCCGGAAGCAGATGTGGACGGCTGAGGAGAGCGAGGACTCAGATGGGGGGCCAGAACCATTAGGGAATGGACTGTAGAGATTGTGGGGGCTGGCAGCAGTGATGAGGTTCCTGAGGATCCTGTGCCAAATGCGTGTGCACGCAAGATTGCTCATAGGAAAGAGTAGCTACAACAGCATGGGCAACTCGGGAGTAAGGCTGCAAGGTAATGGCCCCCTCCTTCAAGAAGATAAAAGCCAGCTGTGAAATGAATGTTCTTTGCAGAAGGCAAAGATGTTTTGAAACTCCAGCCTCATGGACATTCCAGTATCCTGAGTTTGTATTTACAGATTCTTGTATTGCAAATTATTTCTTGTCTATTATCTTTTGGTAAGTCTCATATAATTTGGCAAGGCTTGTGCTTATCACAGCTAATTATTTTGCAGAAGCATCACAAGGTTTCTGTTCCCTTTGGATTGTGTTTGATTTGTTGGAAAAGAGCATGGGTCAGAACAGATAGCTCCTGCTTAATAAACCTAACAAAGCGATTATTAAGTGAGAAAACATGTGATCATGACTGTGCTTTCTGCCTGGAATAGTCATTGATGAGTGATCAATAAGCAAGAACTCCCTGTCCAGTGTGATGTCCCATCCAAGGAGATAACCTGGTCCATACTGACTTAGTTTCAGAAATGTTGTAGATTCATTCAAGACTCCATGCTAGGAATTATTTTTTACTTTTAACGAATATAAGCATGAAGGAGACTATAATCATTTTAATTTTTGGTAGAAAAACAAATATTTAAAATATGTAATAAACATGAGGATTTGTTTTCATTGCTATCTGGTGAACTTAAATGAGGATTGTAACATTAATCATGTTTGATGTGTGGGAAGTGCATTTTTGTCAAAGCTTCAGCTTGTTAACAGGCAACAGTTTTAAAGGATGAACCTGAGTTGTGACTAAAAGGTTTATGTCAACATTAAAAGAGAAGTTGTAAAGATGTATAGTTAATCTATATAAAGACAGAGCATCTGATTTTATGTTTGTCATTTAAGGAATGATTTATTGACTTTTGAAGTTGCCTTTTGCCTTTCCTCTCAGTTTTTGCAGATAGTGGTTTCCCAAGTATTGAATATGCAATATAGCTGCTATTCTTCACTAAGATTTATATTTTTGCTGTCCTTTTTTTCCACCTTGATATATAAAAGGCTTCTTGTTAAATGTGGGAAGGGTATGTATAGTTTGAGAATATGTAATAAAAATTATCATTTGTTTTATTTTTTTAGCAGAAAAAAAATAACAAGATTTTAAACACATCTACTTTTCTGCTGTTTCAGTTAATTCTTTAGACAATTCCATGTATGATTTAAAGTAGTCTGGCAACCTTACATAACTGAAATAGAGAATCCAAAATCATTATGAGGTTCCTCTTCACATCAACTCCTTATCCTGCTGCCTGAGTAGTCACAACTATAAAGGAGCTAAATCAAATTTAGATAAGCAACATTTAAATAGTTCCTTAAACTGCTTCAGTTTTATCACCTAAACTCAAACTGTTCTAAAAAAATAACCTGATGTATTAGTATCTACCATTACCTTCAAGTTATTAGAATGCCTCTTGGAGGAACTACATCTCATTTTAGTACCAGATCACTATTTCATAATTTCCAATCCAAGGCAGAGAGCTTTCTCCAAACTCTTTTGATTGTACAATCCCATTGTAGAATTTTAGATTAGCATTCTAGATTTTTTTTATACTAGTATCAAATTTTTCATTTTGCTCAAGGATTTTCCTGCCCTTTTTGTTGCTTTTTTTTGTTTCATTAGGATTATGTGTAACTTTTATGATACATCTGTATTCTGTTATGATCATATTGTATTCTATCTAATATCTGTAAAGACCTAGGGCAGTATAGAAATATTTTTATATAAATGAAGAACTATGTACGGTACACTTTCATATACAGTGGGTATATGAAATACTTAAAATATATTTTTACTAATACTTAAATCACAAATTGAAAATAAGAGATTTTTTTTGTAGTGTTTATTAGTCTTGATGTACACTTATCCTATGTTCACCTCAACACATGCATATGCATGGATTGTTGAGCATATATATGGTTCTGTAGAAGTTAGAACATCTTGGCAGCAAAAATCACTATGTAAGTATTGTCTCTCATCTATTAAGGCTACCAGAGTTTATGTCTGTCAGGTACAAACAATCAGGTCCACACAGGAGTTCAATTTAGCTTATTTAGTGCTCATGCATATTTCACAGGAATATTCCCAGATAGGCAGCTTGTACTTGGACCAGATTAGATAAGGTTCAATGGCATTTGGGAGGGAAGGGTGGATGATTTTGCTCTCTTGTGCCAATGTAAAGATTCCAAACTAATTCCCCATTTGACTCCTCCCAGTGGCTCAGCCAGTCTCCTTCCTTCCCTCTCTCACACTCTCACTCTCTTGACATGACAGAAGATAAAAGGACTTCCATTATTTGTTTTTTAATATATTAGTGACCATAATTGCTTCAGAAGAAAAGGTGCTTGTTTCCTTCAAAATATTGTTGTAATTCAAGCATTAAGTACTTCTTTTTCAGCTGCTTCATTTAAAAACCTGATTTATTTCTCACTCCCTCTGTGAGGGAAATGAGCAGTTAAGAAGTATTAAATATAAATAAATATAAAAATAATCAGTCCTTTATTGTTTTAAAAAAATCTGATTTTGAGTGATAAATATATTTTAGCCAGTTAAATTTTAATTAAATTAATCTGAGTAAAATCTTAATTGCTTCCATGCTTCTGAGAGATATTTGATTAGAATTATATAATACATTGAAATACTTTTGGATTTTTTTCCCCAACAGAATCAACGAATTCCATCTGATATGGTATTTTTAAGAACGTCAGAAAAAACAGGTATGTTGTTAATTGTCTAGTCTCAGGTGCTTGAGGGTGCTCTGGACTCAGCTTTCCAAATAATGATTTCTTTAGCTGATCCTGGTTAATGTTGACTGGGTTATAAACAACTAGCTGCGAGATAAAGATCGTACCTTGTCCCATTTTTTGGCAGCAGAAGTTTCTCCCTTGCCATGATAACAAAATCATTCTGTCAACTGAATGAAATTGAAAGATGTTCCGCCCTTTGCTTTGGTAGGTGGAAGTATGGACTTCTTCAAAATTTGATAACAACTTGGTTGTAAGACTTCAAAATACATGTAGATATTCTCCTACCTCTATGTCCTCCAAGTGGATTCCCAGAAACCTCAGTATGGACTATGTGGATGGAGGTTTCTAAGAGTTAAGACTGATATATCTGTAGGTTAGGGAAAAATTCCAGATTTTTCAAAGACTTGATCATCAACTCCTGATGCTGAGCAAGTCATGTGGGCTCTTCAGTATACTCTGTTTCAAATTCTAGATTTCTTTTGCAGTCCAAATGATATTTTGAAATAAGATAAGCCACATCATACCGTACTTAGTACCATCTATTTTTAAGTAGGGTTGCATAGAAATGAACTGCTGATAAATTAACATTAGAATACATACAGATAGTCCTTGACTTAACGAACACAATGGAGCTTGCCTATTACAGTCATAAGTTGCAACGGTCATAAAACAAGTCATCACCTGACTGAATGTTACTTTTTTGTGGTTGTTAAGTGAATCACCATGATCATTAAGTGAATCCACAGACTTTAAATAAACAGTACAGTTGTTAAGCAAACCGATCATTTGCTATGAGGCATTTTTGCCCAAAACCAGAAATAAATGACAATATTCGGCAAAAACAGAGTAAATTGCAGTTATGTGACTGCACAGTGCTGTAAATGGTCACGAACGCAGGCTGGTTGCTAAGCACCTGAAAGGCAGCCACGTTATGGGATGGTTTTTTTTTGGGAGGGGGTATTTGTAAGTACCTTTTGTGGTGTCTGCTAGCACTTTAAATGGTTGCTAAGTGACTGATCATAAGTTAAGGACTACCTGTATACTGATATCAAAGTATGTTTTTATACAGATAATATATGTTCAGAAATACAGAATATAAAAATACAGAATATAGAACAAGATATTTAGTGTTGTATAATAACAGGTAGGTAGTATCATACTTGATAAGAATTTTGAAAGAATGATTTGCTATCAGTAACAAATACAAGACAATTTTATGGGGCTACTTTTTAAAAATATATTTGTATGATAAAACAAATTGTATTTCAAAAATCATAACTCTTTAATTATTTTTTATGCATATTGTAATTGTGACTGATGAATAATATTTTGCTGACATTAATAGCTTCATGAAAATTCTTCCCAATGCTATTTAAATATAGTTTAAACAGTTTAAAGAAAATTCATTAGATGTTTGTTTTATAATTATGTGTAATGTGCAAAATACTAAAAGCAGGATTGAAGAAAAATTTTTACAGTTACAATTATAGTTCATTATGAATATAACTTCCTAGATTTTGGTTTCTCAAATGAAACATTAATTCTGAAAGTACAGAATCTATTTAGTTTATTATAGAAATAATATTTTTCTAAAGCTATTTAGGTAAAATGTTATAAAAATGAAGTCATGTCCTGCTGAATTAATTATTCTATTTAATTGTTTTACTGTTACACCTTCTAATTAATTTCAAATTATTGTTTGGCACCTTTTTGCAGAACAGATTTGACACTTTGAACTTCTGAAATTACACAGAAATGTGGTATCACTTTGCTGTTCAGCCATTCAGCTCAAGTGTCACTTTCTATCTCTTTCCAAGCAGACTGCTGCAGAATAATAAGGCTGTAATAGTTGTGGCACGTGTTCTGAACATTCCTATTATGTTTAGAAGCCATACATTCTAAAACCTATCTGTCTTGAGAGGGAAAAAAAAGTTGAGAAATGTATTGCCATAGAGAATGACAAATGACTTGAGTGAAGTTTTGCACATACGGCCAAATAAACTTTTATCTTCAGGGCATGAGTGAATGCCAACAATCTGTCCAAACTATTTTAATCTGTTCTCATATCTCAGTTCCTATTTTGGTTTTAACATTTGATTTAACTTAGGCTAACCATGTTTTGACATCTATCTTGAGCCACTGAATGCTATTGCTTTTCTGAGTTTTACCTGTTTTTTTCTACATGAATCCTAATGGAGTAAGATTAATACAGTAGTAAATATATTATTAAAAGCTTATTTATGACCAAAGAACTGGTATAGCTAATGGATTTCTCTAAAAGCAAACAAGTCTTTGATTCTGATTGTGCCTCTGTTATAATTCCACTAGATTTAAGCTGTTTTATCTTGCTCCTTTGTAATACTAGATTCACATTACAAATTTTATCAGATGATTTTAAATTATTATAACTCAAATCCAGAAACACTCTTTTTTTTTTATTTCAATGGCATTGCATAAAATGTTGGACTACTGATCTCTGAATGGTCTATCCCACAGTATCTATAAAGAAAAAACTCAACTCTGTACAGATGTTTGATGATTAGGTGGTAGAACTGCCAATCAGAGCAAGGCAACATAAAGGACTTCCTTCCAGTTTATATTCCAGAGGGAGGAAATAACTAAGGAGAGATGGTTTGAGAATGTATGTGTAGAAGGATAGGTCTGAGGGATGCTCAAGGGTCCTAGTCCAGAAAAAAGTCAATCTATGAGAAGTATCGGATGATGAATATATTTGGGGCCAAGGAAAACAAATATTGACATGTAGATATGCTACAATGTTAAGTAAATCGTTTATAACCCTTTAAAAGTTATTTATTAAAAGTTATTTTTTTCTTTGTTTAAGTGTTACATCCTCTGCAGGCAATTTAGTCATGTTCTTAATGACATAAGAAATAAAGGTGGGGAGGGAAGCAAAATAATTTCAAAATATAAAAGTATTTCATTGTGGTAGCATGATCAAGAAAGATATCCCAAAGTCGTTGGAATAATTTTGAAGAAAAAGACAATATGAAAAGGGCATCCAAATAAACAGCGTATAATAGTGTAAAAATCTAAACATAGGCCATTGTCTTAAGATACTTTACAAGTTCCAAAAAAATACAATACTAGATAGTGCACATATCATTGGCTGGAATTACCAAGTCCCAAGTGGCTACCTGAAGTCTAGAGCATTTGGGGAGTTCCATACTTTAGGAGGCAAGATGCTCCTAAAAGTTATGTGGACCGATGCTGAGAAAATGCACATGGAGTAGTGATCTGCCCAAGCTCACTCTTCAAGAATTTGTGAGGCAGGCCAAGTCTTTCAATATCCAGGAAATAAGTCATGTATAGCTTTTAAATTTCTAACCAGCCCTTTGAATTGGGCCTGGAAGCATAATTGACAACCAGTATAATGACTTTGTCAGTAGCTTTACGTGACTGTATTTGTTTCCAGTGGTTAGCAAATGGAATCCTGCCCTCTGATCAAATAGAGCTTCCAAACTGTCTTCGGCGACAGTTCTACAAAGAGTGTGTTGCAGTAATCTAAATATGATGTGATGACCTGGGGCGTTTACTTGGTAAACCTGTCTTGGTTCCTAGAAGTATTAGGACATGGATTGGTCAAAATAAACTCAGGTTAAATCTTGTACAATGAAAGCCATAGTGATAGATAAGATTCTACTCTGGCTCGTTTTAGCTCGACACCATGGGTGTCAAACTCACAGCGTCACATGATGTTTCACTATGTTTTTTCCCACTTTGCGGAGCTCGGGTGGGTGTCATACAGAATCATGGATCATGGCCTGTGTGTGACACATCTGGCCTACAGACTGCCAATTTGACAACCCTGCTCTAGAGGATTACACTATAACTCCAAATTAGAGCTAAAACGAGCCAGAGTAGAATCGTATCTATCACTATGGTTTCCATTGTACAAGATTTAACCTGAATTTATTTTGACCATGTCTTAACACTTCTAGGGACCAAGACAGGTTTACCAAGTATATTTGAATATCACCAACCGACTGATGATAACTTATCCCAAACTTGTATGATGATTTAAGGGTTAATAATGTAATAATAATTGCTGCAGGGTGTATGCTTAGAAAGAGATGGGAAGATGCCAATTTATTTTCCTTATCCTTGCTTTGTAGTGTTTTTAGCAAGAAGCCAAGCAGCCATTTTCATAATATTTCCATTAAAAATTATATGTCACTTCACTCCATAATTTCATTCGTGCAAGGATGGGAAGAAGGATAGTTCTTTTCTATGCAGCAATGTTCCTAGTTCCTTGGCATCCTTTTGTTATTTCTCTCCTATTCCACTTCCTGGCATTTTTCGGTAAATGCAAAAAAATGGGAAAGAAAGAAAAGAAACAGGTCGTCTGCAATCTTGTTCCTCATGAATTTGTTTAATCTATTCTACACTGAAAAATAAAATATAAATGTGTAGAATTTTGCCATACAGAATCTTCCCAAAGCAGGATAGGCCATTTTACTGAGGACAGGAATGTCAAAGAGATAGTAAACTCTGTGAATTGAAATATGAAATATCATTTTGGCTTCATAATATTTTAAAGATAAAAAATGGTACATCTAAAGAGAGAATAAATTGTGCACTTAAAATTTAAGATGATTTGCACATTGTTTTTGTATCCAGACTTTGAGTATTTTCAGTGAATGCAAAAGAGTTCCTTAAAGCACTTAATAAAATATAAATTCCTAAGACGTACAGAGTCTGTATAAGAGCTCTACAATATATGCAGTGTGATCAAGCTTGGATTAAAAGCATCTGTGTTCTTGTCAATAAGGAATTGTGATGAGTTCAGGGGTATTGTATTGATTGTGTATTAATACATGGTATCCTATTGGACCATAAGCTGATTGTTTAGAATGTAAATGAATCTGTTGATGGATGCAGTGACTGATGGCTTAAATTCCAATTAATCAATTGCTTCATCAGTTTCTTAATTCATATCAAATATCTCTTGAGTGTAGATGTTCTTTCAGTGGTATTAGGAAAAATATGCTTTAGAATTAATTTTCATCAATCTCTTATAGATGCCAATATGTTTTTTCACATTCCCAAGTGACAATATTATAGCATAAATGTTTGACGTATAGTTTTCTTCTGAATGAAATAAACAGAAACATTTCCCAGAGTATTGTGTTTATCCTTTCCTGCCTGTCATTTGTTAGGGATTTAACAGTCTTGCCTCTGAAGAACCTACATTTCTTTACGTAGAAAAAAACTGAGAACTCATGAGTTGAGTCATAGCAAGCAACTTACTGAAATTGTGAAATATAATATTTTATGGCAATTTCACATTTCTCAATAATTCCTTTAATTAGTACAGTACTTGTCATGGTCTCTTTATCATGACACTTGTACCAGTTAATTTGATTGTCATTAAAAGCACCCTTTCTTGAAAACTCTTGTCAATTATACAAAATAAAATCAACTATTCATAAGAGGATTGTAACAGAATACAGGCAGACAGATTTAATAATTCAGTTTTGGTGAGGCTTTACTGGATTAGTTGTTATAGCTGGTGTTCTCATTTGTGAAAAATTTATCACATACAACATTTGAGAGGCAACAGATGGAAAAGATTTTATATATGAAGTATTAGCTGCTTGAAAGAAAATCTGTTAGTGTGCTTTATTTTTGAAAAAATAAATAAATGGTGAAAGCTTAATTCTGTGTTAATAATTCATTTTTAGATTCATTAATATTGCCTTTATACAAGGAAGAACCAAGTCTGAAACCCAGTTCTACATACGTCACAGAGGCCAAGATGAGCGTACAATCAAAAAAGATATACCTTCCAGTTTTGTGTCTTTATTTACATTATTCCTGAGTAGCATAGCAAATTTAAAAACAACAAATAATTACTAACAATATCTATTCAACATTTTGTTAAAAACTTTCTCCTATTGAGTCATAATTGACAGCAAATCTTACTAGTGCATTGTGAAGACTATAACTCACAAGATGAATCCATGAACTAAATTATTTTCTGACTAATATGAGAAGAGGTTTTAATAAAATTAATTAGTCAATTAAT
Organism: Laticauda colubrina; assembly: GCA_015471245.1. Lineage (NCBI taxonomy): Eukaryota > Metazoa > Chordata > Lepidosauria > Squamata > Elapidae > Laticauda > Laticauda colubrina. The sequence goes on from BLBF01000002.1 coordinate 74,907,430, forward strand.
TAACTCATTAAATTAATTAGTTAAACATTGTTAGTAAAAAAAAACAACAACCAGAAGGATCAAAATGTCTCTTTCAAATATTGTTTTTCCCAAACAAGAAATTATACTTACTTTACCTTGCAAATTATTATTTGCAAACAGTAATACCTTGCATTTTATTCCTAAGCAAACTTGAACTACTGCTCTTCATATTCCAATGCAACCAACACACTCATAGTTATATGATAGCGTTTAGCTCTCCCTTCATGTACTTTTTAATGTTTTAAAAATGGATTCATTACTTGGATGAGATGAACCAAGGTAAACAAATACAGGAAGAAATATTTTAAAGATTTTTATGGAATAAATTGTGATATATCAAGAAGTAGAATTGAAACAAATTCTATGAAGGCCAGTGTCCAAGAAAAAAGTTTTGAAAGAGAAAGTTGTGAGAAAGTTGAAAATGCTAAGGCTGCAAATGTAAGTGGTGTAACTAGAGAAATGTTAGTAGTTTTAAAATGTATGTATTATTGTGATCAAAACCCTGAAATATACAACAAATTTGAAAAAAATCTAAAACTATGATTCTGGAAAAATTTTAATAGAAAATAATCATCTCACTATGGATTCTATATAGTTTTGATGTTCTCTTTTATAAGGAAAAAAATAGCAAGAATGGATGCAAAATGTATAGCAAGATTAATTTATTAAGTATGTGTGCCCTTCATTTGACAGAATTCTGATTCAAAGTGTCTAGAGGTGAAAAAAGGCAGTTGGCAAATTTTGGGAAGTCAAAGGTTGTGATTGAGCAGATCATTAACGTATGAATGTAAAAGGAATTTTTTGTTTGCTGATTTTTGATAAAGCTATTAGGCCTGAGTTGCAGCATGTGTAGATAGTTGATGGAGTAGATGGTCAGAAATGTGTTGAGTGATATATGACAGTGAAAATGTTTGGGAGAATAAATAAAAAGTTTAGCACATGGTTTGATATTGAGAAATGGGTACAACAAAGGTGTAATATGTTCTCTGTCATTCAGTGCATTTATTTATACATAACGAATGCTTGTGATGTTAGATGTGTGTTGGTTGGAGATGTGAATATTTGTGTGCATTGTATGGAGATCATGCCATGTGACTGGAAAGCAATCCAAATTATTTGTAGCAAATGTTTGAAATATTGTGTAAGGATGCAATAAGGATAAATGTGAAACATAGATGAAAAACAAAATCAGTTATGCTTGACCTGGAAAATTGAGTGAACAAATGTTCTAAAAATGATAAACACACACACACACACACACACACACACACACACACACATATATATATATATATGTTTTCTTAGGCTTTCGTGGGTACTTACATGTGTGCTGTTTAGCTTCCTTCGGGTATTATCCCACGTCATTGTAGTTCTGTTAAAGTTGTAGCAACGTTTCAGCAGAATCTCATCTGCCATCATCAGACTTCTGTATGGATATGGGTCTTACAGCTCCTGGTTTTAAATTTGAGGCTGGTCCATTCTGATTGGTTGGGAGCCTGGACCTGTGTTCATTGGACTTGGAGTTTGATTGATTGGTGTTTCTGGTTTCTTCTGTCTGTTTTGTGGCTTTGATTGGCTGGCAACACTCTGTTCTTGTGTTGGAGGCTTTTAGTGCAGCTGAGCTCCGTGTGAAGGGGCGGCTGCTCTTCATTAGCAAGCTGCTATTCATTAGCAAGCTGGGTTTCACCTGGGTGCCTGGTGGGGGGGTTAGGTTGGAGCTATCAGAGGGAGTCTGTTTTTGCCCAGGTGTTTGCCTGGCTTGTGGCATGGAGATCTTTCTATTTGAGAGTGCAGGCTTCAAAATGATTGACAGTCTGGTGGAATCCTCTCTTCTATTCATGCTGTCAGGTCTTTTTTCAATCTCTATGGCTTCTCTGATGATTCTGTGGCTGGGGTTTTCTATAGTGGCTAGGGTTTTAGTGCCATTGAAGTTGTTGCTGTGACCTGTGTTTTTCATGTGTTGGACTAGTGAGGAGGTGTGTTCCAGCTTTTTTACTGCATTTTTGTGTTCATCTAGGCGGATACTTATTCTTCTATTGGTCTGTCCAATGTATGTGGCCGGGCATGATGTACAGGGAATTTCGTATATGCCTTGGTTTTCCAGGTCAATTTTGTCTTTGGGGTTCCTCAGGATGGCTGCTATTTTTTTGTCTGTTTTGAAGGCAGTCTTGATGTGATGCCTGTGTAGTATCTTACTGATTTTATCTGTGGTACCTCTTATGTAGGGCAGGACAGCTGTTCCATGGATCTGTTGATCTTCTAGGTCTCTGTTGTGTCTTGGTGTGTTTTTGTGGATCAAGTTGGTGATTTTGTTTTTGTGGAAGCCATTGGCTGTCAATACTTCAGTCAGGGTGCATAGTTCAGTCTTTATATGTGTCTTATCTGCCAGGCATTTGGTTCTGGTAATTAGTGTTTTCGCTACGGAATTTATCTGTGCTGGGTGGTGGTGGGATTGGGCGTTGAGGTAGCGGTTGGTGTGTGTTTTCTTTTGGTATATGGTGTGTCCCAGTGTGCCATCTGTTCTTTTGTAGATTAGTACATCTAGGAATGGTAGTTGTTTGTTTATTTCCGTTTCCATGGTGAACTTGATTTTGGGGTGTGTGTTGTTTAGGTGTGTTAGGAAATTGTTTAGGTTTTCTTTTCCATGGGGCCAAATCACAAATGTGTCATCGATGTATCTTAGCCATAGTTTGGGTTTGTGGGTGGCATTAGCCAGGGCTCTGGATTCAAATTCTTCCATGAACAGGTTTGCAATGACGGGTGACAGTGGTGATCCCATAGGGGCTCCTTCAATTTGCTTGTATCTTTGTCCTTTGTATATGAAATATGTGTTGGTTAGGCAGTGTTCTGTTAGTTCCATGAGGTCTTTGGCTGGTTGGTATTTATTTTTGATGATTTCAAGAGTTTCTTTTATTGGGACTTGAGTGAATAGTGAAACCACGTTGAAACTTACAAGCAGATCTTCTTGTTCTACGTGTAGATCTTTGATCATTTCTAAGAAGTGGTATGAGTTTTGTACCTATGAAGCTGCAGTTTCAGCATGGGGCTGTAGTTGTTTTGCTAAGTATTTAGCTAGGTTTTGTAATGGTGCTCCTATGGAGCTGACTATGGGTCTGAGAGGTATGCCTTCTTTGTGTATTTTTGGGAGGCCGTATAATTTGGGGCATCTAGAAGATTTTTCTCTTGGGATGATCGTCTGTTGGATTTCTTTGCTTATGTGG
>BLBF01000002.1:74915671-74942690 GCA_015471245.1 Laticauda colubrina
GGGTACTTACATGTATGCTGTTCAGCTTCCTTCGGGTATTATCCCACGTCATTGTAGTTGTGGTTTTAAAGCTGTAGCAACGTTTTAGCAGAATCTCATCTGCCATTATCAGACTTTTGTATTATGTTCGTCTGTGAGTCAGACTTTCACAGCCGTTTCTGTTTTAAATTTGGGGCTAGCCTACTGCTGTGCCAGAATGGTTTTTTCTTCATCCTGATTGATTGGGAGTCTTGGTGTGTGTTTGTTGATCTTGATTGGTGTTTCTAATATCTTCTGTCTGTTTTATGGCTTTTTTTGTCTTGATTGGCTGGCAACATTGTGTTCCTGTATTGGAGCTTTTAGTGGGGCTCGGCTTCGTGTAAAAGGATGGCTGTTGTCTATTAGGAAGCTAGGTTTCATCTGGGTGCCTGGTTGGGGTGTGCTTACGCTGGAGGTATAAGGGGGGATCTGTTTGTGTTCAGGTGTTTGCCCGGCTTGTGGTGTGGAGATTTTTTTGTTTGTGAGTGCAGGCTTTCAAATAATTGACAGTCTCGTGGAATCATCTCTTCTATTCATGCTTGAAAAAAGACCTGAAAGAGATTGAAAAAAGAACTGAAAAATCAAGAAAGTCATTACTGGATGGAACTGAATTAGTTCCTAAAAGGTTGAGAGTATCTGTGGAGATTCTTGGTCATCCAGGTTATAAAGAAAAGAAGAGAGGAAGAAAGAAAGACACACACATCCCCAGCCATCAGAACTGATGAAGCTTCTTGGATGAGAAGCGAAACATTTTCTTCTTTCTCTAGGAAAAAGCATTCCAGTTGCCTTTTGAAGGAAAAAAAACACCTTTGAGAGAAAAGAGAGAGAGGTGAGAAGTTTAAGGAACAAAAAGTAGTGTATTCATTGTAGGATGGATGTGGTAATAAGAGATGGTTTGCATGAATAAAAAAAAGTTATGGAATGTTTAATGAATGGTGTTTGTGCAAATTATATTTAGTTACGTTTCAATTTCTTTTATTATGGATTTAATTTCTTTGTTCTCTCTGCTTTCCATGATATTGCTTACTCCAAATGTAAGAGGAATCTATTAGGCTCTGTTTAAATAAGTATGAATCCAAAAGAATCAACTGCCAAAAAGTGCTGAAGTTTATTGTAAGTTTAGTACCTTGTCTAATTAGGATAGGCAAATGCAGATCTTAGTTTCTTTTTTTAATAGATATGCCATTTCCAAGATCACGAGAATAAATAATACATTCTTGTAAGTATATGACCATTAAATCAATTGATTACAGCAAAAGTTATAATCAGATTAACTGATTTTATTGTTTGCTGCCCAAAGTCTGAGATAGGCAGCTATAGAAATTGAATAAATGAGTCACTTAATCATAGCCCTGCATTTTCATGAGATTGCTTCTTGATATATATTCTGCTGTCTCCTCTAGAGGTTTCATTAAAAAATGCCTGAATAGTATGTTTTTAAAAGGTAAGTATAAGAACTAAGAAACATTAATAGATTTGTTGAACCTGAAAAGTAGATCAATATTTAAAAAACAAATTGTTAAAGATGAAGGTTGCAATCATGTGACCCTGAAGTCAGCAAAATATATTCAGTGTTTGATTGCAGATATTTTCCCCAGAATAATATATACACTTTTTCCATGCTTACATATTGCCAGTGTTGTAGGGATAGAGCTCAAAATGCTCAAAAGTTTAGAATTACAGAGTTATTTAATTTAGTCCGTTCATTTTAATTATGATGTGCAGAGAAAACAATTAACTCTATTTGCTTACTTTTATGCCTAAAAAAATGTTTCTATATTTGGAACCATTGTCCTTTTCTCCATATTAAGACCATTTTGCATCAAAAGGGGTTTAACGTGGTTTGATCTACTGATGGCTTTTATTGTTCCATGTAAATTCTGAATTTGAGCTAACAGCAGTGCTGGAAAGAAAAAGATCAATAGGCTTGTTCTTCAATCACGCTTCTAGTCCTGTTAGAAATAAATACTTTATAAATTAAAGCTATGCTGGAAATCAAAATGATGGTTTGGGACTTAAATTGTTTGAAGCTGTGTCTCGTCTTAAGATTGTGTAGCTTCCACAGCAATCCCAGGAGAAGATGGTTTAAAGAGTTACAGTCTACTGGTTCATGTATACTTCTCAGAGGTGGTATTGAGCAGGTTCTGAACAGTGCTGGAGAACCGGTAGCGGAAATTTTGAGTAGTTCAGAGAGTGGACAAATACTACCTCTGAAATCCCTTTTTTCTTATTTAAATCTGTAGTGCTGCACTTTCTTACAGATGACAGAAAATTCAAGAACTATCAATAAAACTTTAATTGAAGGCATATAAAATTCCTTCTTATAGATAGCATTAAAACTTTCAAATTTTCCTAATTTCTTCTAAACCTATATTTGAACATTATGTAATATGAATATTATTGTTTTACTTTGATATTCTGGCTAATGTACTTCACACACACGCTATTCTACATTTTTGCAGAAATAAAAGGGAACCCATAAATTAAACTGATGGATTTTAATTTTGTAGGGCATTTCTCCAACATTTCCTTTGTCTTAATTGTGATTGGGGAAAATCTAAATATTAAGGGACATATGTTATAAAACCAACATAAATTCAGAGGCCATTTTAATAAAGTGAAATACATTACTGCTAATTGGTACTATAAGGAATAACTTTTGCATATCTTATTTATTCATTTGTTTATTCCTTCTTTCAGATTTTAAGATTTGCCAACATATATGGGCTTTTTTTTTTTAAAAAAAAAAAGGACAACCAATAATTGACACCAATAAGTATCTTTTTTATCATCTGCAGCCTCTGGATGATAGTACTGCCTAACCAGTAGCAAATAGGAATACTGTAGAACCATTTCTGAAAATAAGTGTGGGGCTTGAAAAGTGAACCATTTCTTTAATACTAAATTAAGATCAACATGCTTAGGTCTTTCCAACATTCCCTGTTAGTTTACTCCCCATTTGCAGGCTTTCTTTTGTAAAAGGAAGAATAATCAGTAACATGATGGCTTTTGTTCGAGTTTTAGCTTATCTCTCCAAATTCTGTTTCTTGAAATTATGCAAGACTGCTCAGAATTGTCCTTTCAAACTATTGCATGCAGCTAAATAAAAGAGCCAGCAAGTTTTTTTAAACTCTCAAATTAGATACAGAGTCAAATAATATCTCTTTGCTTATCAAATAATCTCTTTGCTTGGACCTTCTCATTAACATCTTTCCTGGTTGCCATGGGTGACTAGAAAGTGCCCCCAGGTGGTCATACAAAATTCCTGATTTGCAGCACATTCCCCAGGATGATTCTAGCCTTTTAAAAAATAAATAAAAATCAATCAGACATGCTCAGTTCTGTGCTGAGTGAACTCTCATCAATTATCAAGCCAGCTCTTTAATGCCTGCAGCTTTCATTTTATTTTATGAAGAGCTTTGCTGCTTGTATCCTTTTTTGTCAGCAGTGGCCCAATAAGTTAGACTGACGATGGGCTGCTGTCTTATTCTCATTCACATCTTATAGAACAAAGTGGGATTTACTTCTGAGTAAATGTTCATTGGGTTGAGTTGTTAATCTTTGTTTTTGGAAAGGGAAAATGCCAGGTGAAAAGTGTAAAAGAACTCAATTTCAATTTCAGCTCCAGTTATGTTAAGAGGAAATTGTGGCATTTGAGACTTTCAAATTTGTTAATTCAAATTCAAATTTGTTAATTGGCACTCAGATGACTTTAAAATACTAATACTTAGAAATCATACTTATGTAGTTTATATTGCTGAGTTCCGGATTACCAGCTATAAATCCAGGTTCAGATGAAAGAAAAGTAGCTGGAAAGAAATAAGCTTTACCAACAAGCTTGGGCACAATTTATTATAAACATATGCTATATTGAACACAAGTTTAATGTTGGTAAGTTAAAATCTCTCCCCCCCCCTTTCCAAACCGCCACAAGTGGCTGCTAGGAAAATGGGTCTTTTTTCCAAAGTGGCTTTAAAAATCTCATAAATGGTTCAGCAGACAGGTTGCTAACATTTTTGTAAGCTCAGAACTTTTGTGAGCTTATTGACAAAATTGCTTTTGCACTGATTAACACTAGAAGATTAAAAAGCTAGTTGGAATTGATAGGGGTTAGGAGTAATCACTGATGTAGTATTATTGTAATTAAATGTATGTGGAATGTTACGGCAATATAAATTGTTCTGAGCTTTAAAAAGATGGTAGTAATATAATAATGCATATAATAGTATGACTTAATACTGTGCAGTGGTTTATAATTTGAATACATATTAGTTTCTACCCATTCTATAGAACACACAGAAACAGTCAGATATACAAATGCCTCATTGTGCTGTAAACCTTTTCGAATCCAAATTTCATTTTTAACTGTTTGAAAATATAGTTCCCCAAAGCCTCTGATAAAAACCAGTGAGATTTTTAAAAACCCACATTTTTTTCTGATTTTTCTAAATTTAAAGATTGGCATGCCATTGAACTTGTTATACGTAAAAATATTATTGCCATTATGAAACTTGATTAAGCAAGCACAGTTTGACAATGGATACATTGATAAAATATAATGTGTAAATGGTGGACTGATTCACAGTGTAATATTTTTTAATATCAGTGGGACTGTTCTATTACTAAATCAGAATAAACTTTATGTAAATTATAAGCAAAAGAAAATAAGAGTAAATGCTTTTGGCATGAGCTACTTCTCATCTTTAGTATTGCCGATATAATTTTATGCTCTTTAAACTTCATTATGCAAACTTAAGAATTAGTTTATCATGTACATTAAAAAGTCTTGCCAATAGTGCTAAAGAATGATTTTAAAATGTCTGGGTAGAGGGACATTTTACTGTTTAGGTTTTTCAATAGTGATCGGTGTTGAAAGCTGAGTTGGCACAAACTAGTCTCTTTTTCTGGATAAAAGGGAAACGGACTATGAGATAAGTTATTGATGAAATTAACTGCTGAAGTGGAGAGGAAATGCAGCTCGCCGATACATGTCATAGTGTGAGCTCTATTAAATGAATATATGTGCAGTCAACCATTCAGAGGAGCCACACTGGTCTTGAACTGCATTGATCTATAGCATAATTCTAAATGAAATTGATGGATGAGAGCAGTCATTGACAGGAAGGGTAAAGAGAACCATGAAATGTCTTGTATCTGCAAAGTATGATGGAGAATAGACTGTTGATTGGAATATACTACAGGAGTCTAATGTTCTTGTGTTGTCTTATACTTATTTACAATGTGTTCATTTCAATAACTGTCTGAAAAATGCTTGCCTTGTATTTTCTAGAAGTTAATTATTTTGTACAGACTGTACTCCCATCTTTTTGAAAAAAATAGAAATATTTTTAAATTTGAAATACAGTATTATCAGTAAAACTGTCCATAGGAAAAGAAATTTCTTTATGTTTTATGCTCTACCAGAATTAACAGTGATAGAATTGTAGGAGACTTCAATTTTACAAAAAATCATAGCTCAGTTTCTATTTTAGTAGAATCTAAAATATGTAATGTTCTTGGGGTTTTGTTTTGGTTTTGCAATTTTAAGGTTCCTGTTTTATTCGAACTGATCAACTGGATGGAGAGACAGACTGGAAACTAAAAGTTGCTGTTAGTTGCACACAGAGATTACCAGCTTTAGGGGTAAGCATCATGGTTCAACATTTTAGTCCTTTTATTGCAGTTATATAATTATTTGTTTTGGAATTCTTTTTTTAATCAACATATATAATATCAAACTTCTGAAATCAATAAATATTTCAAAACTTTAGAAGAGTAACATAGTGAGAAGAAGGGCTTCTAAATTGTAACTTCAGAATTTCTTAAAAATATCTGCGGATTGTTCATTAAAGTTTTATTATTTTTTATGACTGTACTTGTGAGTCAAATTTAAGGGTCCATTTCAAATATTTTTAAATGACTGCAATCAATTTCTCAAAAGCTTATGTCTTTCTGGAGGCATCCAGTACTTGGAACTCAAGTGGAAAGTTACTTCAAACCCAGCACAGACATATATTGGACCCTTAAAAATGTCATGCATCTTTCTAAGTTTGCATCTTTTCCATGTGTTTCTGGGAAAATTGGAAAGTTTGTTATAGAGAGGTGATTACACTCTGTCACTGCTGACAGGTATGGTAAGTGCACTCACATCTAATTCAAAGCCCTTTTCAGCTTCAAATCTGAATATTACACACCAGGACTTCTTCCCATGTATGACAAATTAAAGCCTTGGATCTTTGGGGGTATGAGGAAAGGGTTGCGGTCAAATGAGCAGAAATAGATGACCACTATCTTTTCTTGATTTGCTCATCATGGAATGTGCTCTTCAGTAAAAGAAAAAGTGCTTTTAATGTTGTTGTTTTTTTCAGATCTTTGAACTATTACTATCTCAGGTTTTATAAAAGGAATGTAATAGTTTTTATTTTTAATTACCTTCAAACCCACAGTGCAGGATGATTAATACATGCACTAAATCAAATCTTTAAAAACTATATCAAAATATAATTGTTATACCATAATTAATATTACAGTTCTAAAATTAGGCACAAGAAAAAAATGAAAATCAGTGCAAACCTTTCAAAGCTCACTAGATTATTTGAGGCCAGTCATCTCTCAGCAAAAGTACTTGTTTTAAAGAAAACTGAAGGAGGGAGTGCTAGCTGGGTCTTTTGAGTTTTGGAGAACACACAAGATACAAATCAAGTATTGTTACAACATTGCATTTATTTGTTAATACACAGCTATAACATCTATAATGCAATAATTTCATAATTGTATTTTCTTTGCTGTATGCCATTTTAGTGATATTCAGAAAGTTAAATCTACAGAGATAAGAGAGAATCATAAAACTGGTCTTTTAATGGTACTGTAAGCTTTGTTAAATTTTAATTTTAATAGATGATTTGTTTTAATTTAGGTCTGCAGGCAAAGGGCTGTTTTTTTCTTTAATGCATCAGGTCTGTTTTAATGTAAAACTACTCTGAGATTTTTTTAAATTAATTTGTTTTATATAAATGCAATAAAATAGAGGGCAATTAAAAATAGTTTGGCACTGGATATTCTGATATTGTTTACCCAAAAAAATTTTTTCACAGGAACATAGAATATGATTCTACATATAGAATGTAATAATTTTCTTTGCCTAAAGCAAATTCTTGTTTTATAAATAACGGTTGTTCTTGTAGCTGTAAGCCATCTGAACCATACGGTGAACTGGGAAACACATATTTTTAATGGCCCAGGAACCACAAATTGTGCAAGGTGCTACATCTGTCCATGGTGCTTTGAACTGTTAATTCAAAACAATATCCCTGACATGCTGCATGATTAACTTTGAAAGTAAAAGAAACACAGATGTTCAAAGAAAAGCACCCCAAAGTCCAATAGATATTTTTATCAGTTAGGCTAAAACTAAAGGATAGTTATTCAAATTCCATCCTTAGTATGTGTTGCTCCTGATATGGAGAGCATGGATCAAAAAATTGGGAAATCTGCCTAAAGAGGAAACAGGTACAGGAATTTCCTTGGCTAATTTCCTAAAGAAAGGTTTCTCTTCAAGACATATTACTTGAAAATACAGTGTTCTGATTTATCTTCTGTGACTATAGCTTTCTAAGTATGAATGGTTCTTGTTACCCATGGTCTCATTATCTTCCATTTCATATGCCTATGGTTAGAAAATACAAATTAGATCTTGGTGTCTCTGTAAATTTCACACTTCTTTGGCTTAGATGCACTTAACACATGAGCAAAGGCTAGGTGGATTTGTATGGCTTCATTGGGTATTTATTTCATTATTCCTGGTTTCATTATCTGCAGCTTGGCTGGATGGAAACCCCTACCTTTAATTAAATCAGGAAATTTCCACAACATATTTGCCTCAAAAGTTGGGATGTAAGAATGTAAGCCTAGAATTTGTATCATGAGATCACCGTATGCGTGCCATTTTTGTAGCCACATTTCCTGCTGAGGACACTGCTGTTTTGTGAAAACTTTTAGAAGGCAAGCACTATAGGAAAGTGGAAATAGTCCCAGACAGAACTGCATTTCTTAGGAAGTCTTAGGATCTGAGTATTGGTAAGCTTCTCACTATATATTATGACTGCTTTTTACCATCTTCACAAAAAATGCACCAAATAAGTGAGTGAAGAGAATGGCAACAGCCATTTACATTCCTGCAAATCAAATTATGGATTTTCATTCAATCCTATTGCACTGAGTGTTACAGATCCTAGCAATCTGCAGATATCTTGGAAATAGTCACTGATATTTAATAGCTTATAAAATATCTTCCACCAATTGTCAACATTTGTAAGCATTTTGTGATTAGAATGTAAAAAAGAATGGATTATTTCTGTTTTACAGTAATTCTTGAATGCCACCTGCTGGGCTGCTACTAAAATGGCTGAGGAGATCCTTCAAGCTTATCCTTCTTTCCTAATTTTTGCTTATTGTATTCTTGTACAGCTTTTTCCATAATACTACCATACTCAAAATCTGTTAGTCAGGCAGGTTGTAGAGGATGAAAAGGTTATGATTTAAACAAATGAATTCTATCATATAACCCAATAAAACTCATTTTAGTTTTCAATGGTAAAAAGTTATATATTGAATGTTTTAATATATGCTTGGCATAAAACATTTGCTAACAAAAATCAAGATTAATAATTTAAATAAAATGTACATTCAATTGTTATTTTGGCAAATTCTATTCTGACTGGTAATAGCGTTTTCAGGTTAGAAGATATGACTTTTTGGCAGCGTTTAGCCCTCAGTGTTGACAGTTCAACTTAATTTTTAATGTCACTAACCAGCATATAGCTCTAGTTCATTAGGATAACATTTCATCTTATTAATAGATTGTTGTGGGTTTAAATTAGTAAAAAATCTTGGTTTCTTTTACATAAATTATTTGAACAAAAAAAAAAGTTTCTGGTAAACAGATTAAAGCAGAAAAGAGTGGAACCAAAGATTATTCAACTTAAAAAGACTGCAAAACATATAAAACAAACAATAAAAACAAACTTAACATATAAAATAATGTTTAAAAGAGAAAAAAACAAGAATTGTATTGAATTAAGCAGTTGGACTTTGTGCTATAGTTAATATACTGTTGGTAATTGTCATTCATTTCCAAATGTCTCTTGAAGTATTATCATGGCCTGTCAATTCCATCATCAGACTGCATAAAGACTGCAACTCTATCTTCAGTGGTTCCTGGAATAAATAAACAGGCAAAACTTTAGAGCTTTCGTAAAGAACAGATGACACCATCAAGGATGATCACTACAGATTTTCTTGTCTTTCCGAACCACTTAATGCGATCAGAGAATTAAAATTTCAACAAGTCATTTAATGATGCCTGAGCTGTAAGAACTCTAACACCCAGGTTAGGTTTCTTGGTTTCATAGTTATATGCACGGTAGTGTTTTTCTACACTGTGCATATGCTTGAATAGGCTTCTTTGGCCTAAGTGATCAAGTAAATTTATTAGCGGCAATGAGGTCACTGTAATTTTCAATAAATAGTGACTTGCTGATTTATATCAAAAGATCCATAAAGCAGTAAACAATACCATTTACATTTAATTAGTTTTATTGAACCAGAAGCAATTTTATTTGTAATGAACTACATGTTATGATTAAGGATGTATTTTAATGATCTTTAAGTAAGGTGAACAAATGTTGCCCTTGACCTAATAGAGGAACTTTTTCTATACTATTGATAATTCCAGAGTGATTTCTAAATTATTATTTGAGAAGGAAGGAAAGCAGTGTTATTATTGTACCATCTTTTAATTGCTTCTGGACTAATGCAAATACTTAGGTGTAACCTTGCAAAATAGTTTGCTGAGATTCTTCATCTTAGTTATAAGCAATTACAAAATCATGGTTAAAATTGTACACACTTGTAATATAGTGTGTTGTCAATTTCCCATGCATAGAAAATCTTAGTATTTGCATACAAATAAGTTTGCATTTCTGGCTCATATAAAGAGACAATGTAAAATGTAAAGATTCCATAGTGTAAATATAAATGACCTTAAAATGGAAATATATCATCAGTAGGCAATAATTAATTTGCTTATTTCAAATTTAATATAATGTTTAAATATGTCATGAGTGCTTTTGGCACATACCTAATTTTTATAGATTGAAATAGCATTCTTTTTGTTCTTGAGACAATTTTGGACATTGAATATTTTTTTTCAAATAAAAGAAATGTTTAAATCATCTCATTTGCTTCCAGATGAACAATTTCTGCAAAGCATGGAGTCTGTAAAGAAAGAAAACTTTCGTGCTCGGCTCACTTCATTAATAGTTTTTATTGTATTATGAGTATGTGTGTGGTATTAGTTTTCTGCCACACTGAGACTCCTATTTTTCTGTGAACAATAAAGCACATAATAGCCTGGATTATCTAAATTGTAGGTGATAACAGATTGAGAAGAAATGAATGATGCAGATATAGGACACCATATGTGTATTAGGTTCATATGAATTATTTCTCAAGAGGCTGATGAAAACTAACCTTGAAAAACAAGAATGCATTGAATGGAAGCTTGTGTGAAAGCTTACAATAAATGGTTGATGATTTAGCATTATAACAGCTGATTTGTAGTGGAAGATGTTGAAATATGATTTGTGCCTTTAAAATATGAATAAAATACTTGGATGAGCTAGTATACATAATTAATCAGAACCTGAAATGAAGAGTGTAGTTAGAATTACATTCTTTTAAAATTAAATGGAACACATACAAACACATTTACTTACTTAGCTGTCTTACCACTTTTACTCAGGCACTTATGCATTGCTGTTAAAAAATACTTCAGATAAGCATATATTTGCCTAATCCAGATACCTTTGAGCATACTATACTTGTAGCACTATCTGTATTAAATGAATGGTCCATGATATAGCAGGAAAGCTCTATATTTCTATATCCCCATTTAAAAAGGAAGAGGGATTGCAGAAACAAGCAGAAGGATGAACTGTTACAGATCCTTAGATGAGTACTGCTACTCGTAATCCCTGATGACTCTTTAGGTGGAGTGAGAAAATTTTATGTTGAAATCTGTTCCTAGATAAAAAAAAAATACTGACTTGCTGGATACACTTGCTGGTATAGAGAATAAATGCAGCTCGTCATTTACTGTGTGGGAACAAGGAAAACCACTCATCTACATCTGTTTACTAAATGTAAATATAAAACATAATAACCTAATAAAATGTAGTGTTATGAAACACAGCTTTCATAAATAATTCCATGAATAAAGACTTGGCTCTTAGAAATATTAAGGATATAAATGTAATAATATATTCTAAAGTGTTGAGAATTAAACATCTGACTTAGCTAAAAATAATTTTATAGACATTTTCAGGGAAGTTGGACCATCAAAAAAACTGTTAGGAATTGTTAAATATCATGTTCTTCATCAAGGTCTCTGTGGATGACACATTTAGGTTCTCCATTTGGAAACTTTTGGACTTTATTGTATGAACTCCTATATGCATTGTGCATTTAGCTATGCATATGTATTTTAGATATTCTTCAACTACCATAGCAATTTCATACTATTTCAACTTTAGTTTTTAGGTTGCCCAGAGTCATCTTGTAGAGGAGAGGGACAGCATAAAAATTAAATAAATAAATAGGTTTTTACAATCCATGCATGAGATTGGTTTTGTTAATTCCACATTTCTACAAGCAACCATGGTGCTTTAACTTTGAACACCTCGTTATGTAAATGTCATTCTTGCAAGATTGGGCATCATAATCTCTACAGGTTATGCCCTAGAGAGAATCACATAGTAAATTGTTGTAAAGATGCCAGGCATTATAGAACTAACTTATTAAAATAATTTTTCTAACTAGTAAATGTTAAAAGGCTGCCAATTTTGAGTCTAAAAAAGCATCAACCTTAAAGAGTCCCTTTTGTCAGTTTTATGTATAATGTTGTAGAGAACCACAGATATTGGTTACAGTACCAGTTACATTACTCACACTATTCCTTGAAATCAATAAGGGACAGCCTCACACACTGTTTGGACAAATAGTGTGTTAAGGGCCCCGTTGTATTACCATTCATAGTAACATTTTATTGTGTCCTACATATTTATTTTCTGCTTTTCATTGCTTTTATGTTTTATGATGTATGCTGCCCAATGTCACTTGTTGAGATGGACAGGTGTAGAAATCAAATGAATGTAAATGAATAAAGAAATATCATTATAAAAATGACACAATGGTACTTTCATTTGTAGCACCTGAATTTCATTCCATCAAGGCCTACTAAATCCAAGTTCCACAGAATTGCCTGTGTTCCCTCCTACAGTGGTGGTGATAATCTGATAGGAGGTTATGTTAGGTTGGGGTCGTCTTGTTGGAAATCTCAGAAACTGAGATTAAGAGAAGCTGTAATGAGAAGCATACAGAATATGCATGAGGGACAGAATTTATAATTGGCAGGTGGTATTTAATAGGAGATGCAGATGAGATTCCTTCACCTGGATTTGGGCCGTCATAGAAGGTTTGTGGGGAGGGGGTAAAGATAAGGTATGGCAAAAGGCAGATTATACTCGAGAAATACATGTCTTTTATTAGTGTGGTGTTCAAGTCCCCTGTATCCAACCATTTCATCCAACCTGGCTGTTGTTGCTGAATGTCAGGACAGCCTGCAATAAAACTCTGTCATCTGGTGTACATTACTGAGACCTGGATGGACATTGAGGGAAAAGATGTGCCCACCTGAGTTTTGGGTGTGGCAGCTGTTGAGAGTCCAGGGCAGCAAGGAGGTAACCATTGTTATTGAATATTCTCTGGAGACAATCAGAGATTGCCTCACAGGATTTGTAACTCTGTTTATTAGAATCAATTGGGATTGCTGCTATTATATCAGCCTCCCTACTGTGCAACACATACACCCCTTCAGCTCCTGGACTATGTAACCAGACGTAGTAGAATTCATCTTGTAGAACCCATTACATGGGACTTTTCCTTGCCAATACCTGTTATGTGGAACATGTTCTATCTGAGATTAAGTTGTCCCCAGCCCTTCTAGTTTTTTAGAAGATAGATGTTTTGTTGGGCATGGAGATTGAAATGTTAGAGCCCATGAAGTGATTATTATTTTCTGGATGTATTCATTCAAGATTTAGAAGATAGATAATTAAGACAACTCAGACTAACTCTGGATAGTATACAATAAAGACACAATAAATGAAAAAGAAGAGAATCATAATCATAAGAAAACAAATTGATTATTTGGCTGTTCCTTGGTTATCTATGAATAACTTAAGTTGTTACATTATTTTTAAATGTTTTAAGCCATTCAGAGTCCTTAATTGTGAGCTGGGCACTTGCATTAATTTTAAAAGTAAAAAAATGAATACAATCTCTAAATTCTGAAATGTTTCAACTTGAGCTGTGCATAAGCACAAGAGCTAATACGTGTGATCTAACAGATCAAAGAACCACAGTAATAGATAACTTCTTGCATATTTCAAACAATTTGTGTGCAGATATACATATTAGTTTTGTTACAATTTGGACATTGAAGGACTACTGTATAGTGATGGGAATTGATTTAGTCCTTAGTTTAGCAAGTATTTCAGACGGAAAAGTTCAGAGAGTAGGGCTAGGCTTTGCAGTGTAGGCATCAAAAGTATGATTTCCATTTTTTTTATTACTCATGCATCATAATGTTTACATGCAGATAAGGTAAATATGTTGAAATTCTAAACTATAATGCTATTTTTTAAAATACTTGAGAGCAATCGGTGTATGAAAAATAATGTAAATTATGCCTATAGTACAAGTAAAGTCAAAGCATGTTTCATTATTCCCATTTAAAGGAATATCTGTAATTTAGAAAATAATTTCTAGATCAGGGGTGTCAAACTGGATTTCTTCAAGGGCCAACATTGTAGTTCTCCATGGCTCACCCAGGGGGAGGGGGAGACAGGAACGATGCCTCATGCAGCACCCTGTTAGCCAAAACAGGGCACGGAGAGCCTCACATGGACCCCTGTGCCTCGTTTTGGCTGGCAGAGTACTGCAGGAGGCCATCCAGGCTGAAAACGGCGTGGGGGGACGACATACATGCTACACCCACAACCTGTTTTGGCTGCCAGAGGCACTGCGGGCTATTTCCAGGTCAGCCCCAGAGGCCCGATTTAAGCACACCACAGGCCAGATACAGCCCACGGGCCTTGAGTTTGACGCCTCTGTTTTAGATGAAGCATAGGGAACGCACAGAACTTCTATTCTCCAATTTCTGCTTTATTGTTGCTATATAAAGAATGATAAGCTAAACATGAAGGATTGAGAAATCAAGACTATTCATTTATCATTAATATACAGAGATATTTTAAAAATTATGTGTTCTAGGACCTGTTTTCAATCAATGCATATGTTTATGCTCAAAAGCCTCAAATGGATATTCACAGCTTTGAAGGTACCTTTACACGGGTAAGTAGTTACTGGAAGTACTCATTCTTGTTGTGTTCATTTGTCTTAATTACCTTAAGAAGAAAATACTTCTAAAATTAATTATGTTTCTGAATAGTCATGAGAGTGAGCATTTAGTATAGTTTGATACTATTCCATTATACTTCATCTCCTTATGCATATGAAACACTTTTCAAAAATTTTAGCAACTTTAGAGAAGAGAGCTATGTAGGATAATGGGCTAGAAATAAATATCAAAGGGACGTTTGTTTCTTCTATAGATTCATCCATATTTTGATAATGGTTCACAGCATGATAAAAGCCATTCAAGGAGAATAGGATTTGCAAATTATACCAGATGAGAGCCGAAGTTTTGTGTGTGTGTGTGTGTGTAAAAGCTGCACAATTCAGATCACAATCAAGTTTCAAGTAATGCCCATTGAAAGCAGCATATATCATACCACAACAGCTGGAAAATGCATTGATATTTTTCAAATACATAAAAGAATATTGAAATAAAACTTTTTGTTTTATCATAATTTGTTAACATCAGGGGAAAAGCAGGTGCTTCCATTCAGCAATAGGCTATTTACCCAGCAGGCTTGTTTATACCCAATGCTAGTTTAGTAAAGACATTGCTCATGCAAATGGCTATGTGCAGTTTCTGATTCACATACTGAGGCTACGCAAGCAGATATTCTTTTAAAATGCACTGTTTGTGCTTATCAGCATTTCAGGAGAAAGGAGAAGAAGGAAGAAATGCAGAGTTTAATCTCATCACTTGTCCACACACCACAGCCCTGCCAAATAAATCATTAGCTTCCACAGACTCTTTTTTTTCTTAGCACTCTTCTAGTCCAATGCAGATTCCAGATATGAGTTAGGTGAGAAAATTGTAGTTGAAAAAAATAAATAGTCGAGCTTCAGCTACTAATTGCCTTAATTCTTTAGCAACCTGTTTTTCTCTGAAATAGGACAGGTCCCATGAATAGTTACAGATTTTTAGCTGCTACTATCATTTGAACTGTTACTTCTGTTTTAAATAAAAGTGTATATTGTGATGAAGAGAATTTCATATGTTAGAGGAGAAAGAGAAAATAAAAAAGCAAGATTCTTCTTTCTTAGCTGTCAGGCTACAGTTTTATAGATAAAAGTTGCTATTGGGTAGCAAGAAAATTTTAAGGTTTATTGTTTACTGGGTTTTTTTTCTTTTCCAGTGTGTTAACAATATATATAAATCCTGAATCATTATTTTATTTCCAGAGGCTGATATTTTCTCATTAAGTCAGACTACACTGTACTACTGTGAGTGTAAAATTTCCTGATTAAGTGATACTTAGTTCAAAGCTCAAAAGTTCATAATTCACTCAGGATTTCAGAGGTTAATTCTCTTTACCTGAGAGAATTCATTCCCATTGCCCCAGGAGTTTATTGCAAACTAAGTCTATAATTTCATTGAAAAATATATTCAATTTACAAAATAACATCTCAATGCCAGTTCCCAAATGTATTTTAACAAACAGTGGATATGATTTGCAGATAATGTGTCTTTAATGCTTGCATACTGCACAGAAGTCTGTTATTTAATAGCAGAGTCTGGAAGCTTTAGGAACTCAAGTTATCGGATACTGTAATAACAATAAATGTTCCAGACTGTGAGGGAGGCCAGTCTTAAAGATGAGACTATTAGCAGCTTTACAGAAGTCAGATTTGGAAATAGAGGAACTAATAGATACTTACATATGCACGATACTTGCACATGCACATATGAAAACATTTCTGATATAATTGGGTGGGAATATGCCATAAGTACAAGTTTTCATAAAATATATATTACAAAACACAATAAAACATTTTAGATTCTTATCAATACTTTGTACTTATGTATTTATTGACTGTTCTACTCTGGTGAAGTCAGGGAGGCATACAAAACTAGTGAAATTATAAAAGCAGCAAAAAACTTTAAATAAATAGACAACCCAGACTAAAATAATCTAATAGACAACAAAATAAAAAAAAACCAAAACAGAGGCCTTTGAGCAAATAATCAACATTAACCCCAAACAGTGTTTTACTGATTTTTGGATTTATTTGGTAGTTTTTAATTAGGTGAAACACTCAGAGTCACAAATGTAGGATGGGCAGCTATATCAATATAATTCAATACAGTACAATACATTTTCTGAAATTATTGTTTCTCTTTCATTATAACTCTAGATAACATAAAGGTACTATTTTTTTCTGTTCTGGGTCATTATTCTGATTTTAATATTTTTATATATATTTGTAAATAATTCTATACTTATGAAATACAATTTTAGAAACCATTCTCTCTTTTTTTTTTTTTTGCAGGAAGACAGTGATCCAACTGTTCATGAGAGCCTAAGCATAGAAAATACACTATGGGCAAGCACTGTTGTTGCGTCAGGTAAAATAAAAGGCATAGTTTGGGAACATGTGACAAAAAGAAATATTTCAGTTTTCACATTTTTATTCATTTTTGTCTATTAACTTTTTTTGATCCTAGCTTTTTAATTCTCAGGTTCTTTCTTGCTTAATACTTGTCCATATTCCCAAATACTGCTTTTATTCTCTTTAAACGTATTATTAGGTGAAACATTTTCCATGTTCTTTATCCAGCACAATAAAGTAAATACCTATATACAGTCATGAAAAGTTTTCTTTTGATTCATCAAAAAGTCCTTGGATTGTTTCATTAGCTTTACATAATGATGTAGGAATGATGGCAGATAATTTTGATATGAACAATCTGAAAGCCTTTTAAATCTGAATAAGAATGAAATGAAATTCTTATACTTGGATGTTTTCTGGCCTTTGTGCTTCAAAAGGAGAGTTGCAAATCCCCATTTAACAAAACGTCAGGATCATGTCAAATTATGCAGTTGCATTATGTAGGATCATTATTATTAAAATGTACTAATGGGACTGCTTTAATGGGCTGTAAGAAAAACCTTGAGGAGGAAGAGCTGCAACCAAACCATCAGTCAGATAAGAGAAATGTCCCCTCAAAGCAGGAATGGAATTTGAGAAGGTGTCGCCTTCCTCGTTCTCTTTGGGATAAAGGCAGAGAGGGGAAAGGCACATACAAAGTTGCAACATTCTGTCTGTGCAACCCAATAATAAAAAATAGTTTTAATATTCATGCCTTTAAAAGTCTGAAGAAGAATGCTGGCAATGGAAGATGCTTCTGTTTTAGATATCCAATGAATGAAATGCACAGACCAGACAGTTCTTATGTTATAAAACTTGAAGAGAAACTTTTAGATTAATTACAGGCTTGTAATAATTTTTTCTTCTTTTGAAATGTTCAGTTATAGCACATATGATAACATTCTCATATAACTCTTCCTTATATTTGTTCCAGGAACAGTAATTGGTGTTGTTATTTACACTGGAAAAGAGACTCGAAGTGTAATGAACACATCAAATCCAAAGAATAAGGTAAGCTGGTTTCAGAATTAACAGAAAGAAAGCAAACACTTACTATTTTAGATAACTTTTCCTATTAAAACATATTTAAACTCTAAATAAAGAAAATATTAGGTTTCTTTTATTGTTATCAATTTTAGGACAGTGCATTAATCTGAATTTGAAGGAGAAAAGGTAATTTGGATTATTTATGGGCAGTGATATACCACCTGCAACAGACCTCTAAAGAAATGAAACTCTTCTTTAAATTCCTTCATCACTTTTGATCACATCACAATCTCATTACCCATACTTTACAGTATAATCATTTCTAATTTATCATATTCTTTGTTTTTCTAATATCAATAAGTAGTCAATTTGATTTTATATTTCATATTTAATATAAATATACATAAAATAAAAGGATTTAATAACAATGATACCATCTTAATTTCTCTATTTTATCATTTTTCTCATATATAATTATATTATGTTCTTACAGTGAAATTTCTTTATTTTTAAAGGTAATTCCGAATTATCTTGACATTTCAAAACTCTTTAATCTATATTTGTAAACAAAGAAGAAAAAAAACACCAAAATACATTTCCATGTGGGATTTCCTCCTTTTTTTGTATTTAACCATTGTCTCTTAGTCTCTTGGCCCTATAATTTCTTCTAATTTTAGCCAATTTTCCCTTTTCTTAAGTTTTTCCAGTCCTTTTTCTTAGCTTCTCTTTTTCATCCTATTATTACTTTTGTTTTCATCTCCCATTCACTTATTTTTTTCCCCTCCCTCTCCTGATCTCTCTTTTGCAACTTCTTTTGATATAGCTGATTCTTCTTTTGTTTAATCTTGGAAGTATTTTCCCTTTTGTTTATCACATCCATCATCAAAGTCTTAATTTTAATTCCTTTCGTGTCTTTTTGCAATGGCCATTGTTCTTTTTGCTCTTTTGGGCTGGCTTCTTCTTTCTTTAACTCCTCCTCCTTGGACTTTCTTTGTTCTCCTGTGGACTGCATCGCCATTTCTAATTCTGCCAATATATCCCATAGTTCCATGCTTTCTTTTATTATTCCCCTTACATTTTGCAGTTCTTACCTAAATTCTTCACACATTCTATTCATTTTACTTATTCAGTCAAATTATTCCATATTATATTAAAAGCCAGCGTCTTCTATTTTAATCTTTACCAGATGTATCCATTCATCTCAGTTTCTCTTGTTAATCCTTCCATTACCTTATCACCATCCCAATCCACCAAACAGTCCCAAGATGATATCTTCACTTGTCTCTTTACTGTGACCTTTTTCCCCTCTTGTATTTCCAGGATTATTGTTACACTATAGTATTTTATTTTATTTTCCATTCATACATTTACAAGACCAGTAATTTTTCGTAAAGTCGAGTTCCTTTAACAATTAGGTGGCACTCTTTCTTCTTTTCCTTTTCACTTGTATTAATTCCACTAATTTTCAATCATTAGCTATTATATATTTTAAATATAGTCAATTCCAACAAGTCTAGCATTCCAACCAATGCCTAATTCATGCCAATTTCTGTATCTTATTCCAAATTTAGTCTCTGATTCTGGTATAGTCCTTTTATAATCCAGTTTTATTTACCTTATAATTTCCTGTTACTTTCCAGTTGCCGCTGCCACAATCTTAAACGAGGGCTGGGCTCTTTTCTTCTATTTCTTGGTGTTATCTTGAAGCAATCCGAAATATTTTGCCTGGTCACACGCTGCTTACTGTTTCACTGCACCAGCACACACTTAAGTCCTGGGTAGCTTCCCATATTTAGGGCAGCCATTAAAGACTGCCGCTACCGCCTGCCTTCGATGGGAATGTACTTAGCCAGGGAGGGGAGATGCAGCTCCCCTCAACCCAGCTGGCAGTCTCCCCCTGTTTTCCCACCCCTCCAGGGTGGATCCAGCCCTGTTTGGGACCCTCCGACAGGTTGAGCACAGATTGAAGCCACTGTCAGCTTTGGAAGCCATATTCCACACTGCCATGAGCTTGAGAAAGTGGGAGGGGAGGATTCAATTGAGTAGCTCTAAGTAGACAAAATTGAATTCTTTATTTAGTTCAAGGTCATTGAGTATGGTGCAGGATGAAATAAGAATATTACTTTTGGACAGATCGTGATTGGGCCATGTGATGTGATGACGGCCAAGGGGAGATGGATCTGTAGTTTGAGGAATTGTGGGAAGCCTGAAAACTTTCAGATTCAGGATTCCACAGATGTGCCAGTTGCTATTCTAATAAAGGTACTTTTGAGATATGGTTGTGTCACAGTTACTGATTGAAATGGAGGTTTGTTGGAACGTTGATAGCCGTGCATGATCGTGGTCTTTGGTCCATCTTCAACGGAAGCAGCACCGGAAGACCAATTTTGAAAACTATCTTTGTAGTTCTTTGTTATTTTTAACCATGAACAAAACTGACTTTTGAAAATCTAAATGCTTGTATAAGTGTACTAAAAGATTCAGAGAACAGTTGATGATGAGGTTTACTGCTGTATTGTTCAAACTGGGTCATGGTTTCAAGATTGTCCTGTTCTGCTGTAAATCCACTAAAATCATTGAAAACAAAATTTGTGCCTATCACCTCCCTCTGTAGCCTGAAATAATATCGCAGGAGGAAAAAAGAGATTGGGATTGCGAACAGTAGTATAAGCATTAAAAAGTGCAAAGGATTTAAGCCATAAAAATATTGTGGAAGATATAGAAAGCTAGTCAGATGATTAGGACTCTACTTCTTTGTTGCTTTTTCATTTGAAGGTTCTTATTATAGGGATTGAGACAGTGAAAACATATCTTAACTAGACTTTGCTGACAAAGTGGTAAGAGTGAAGTACTGCAGGCTACTTCTGCTGACTGTTGGCTGACTGCAGTTTGAAGTTCAAATCCGACCAGGGTCAAGGTTGACTCAGCCTTCCATCCTTTTCAGGTGGATAAAAAACCACTGTAGAGCAGGCTGTAAAGCATTATAAAGCAGAATATAAGTCTAAGTGCTATTGCTACTATTCTTCTTTATTTAAGCCCATGTCACACAGCACCAACGGATGGAAAGAGGATGTAAAATGGAGAGAAACACTTGCCATCCATTGGTTCACGCGATGCATCCATTCTGTACTCACTGCGTCCGTTTTTCATACTCTCTATCCGTCCAGCATCTGTCTAGTGTGATTTCATCCGCTCAAAAAGTTTTGAGCTGCACAAAACTTTTTGAGCGGATAAAGTATCCAACGCGTCCGTTCTACATCTGCTACGCATATGGGGAACATCCGTTATACATCTGTCATCATCCATTACGTGTCCGCTATATCCGCTAGGCATCCGCTGCGCATCCATGCAACTCAAATCTGCTCCAGCGGAAAATGGACACAGGGAGGAAGCGAAATGGACGCAGAACGGACACGCAGCATTAGTCGCACGGACGTAGAAAGGATAAAAGCGGATGCAGCTCGCATACAAAGCATTAAAACGGAAAAAACGTTCGTATAGGGGACGTATCTCGGATATTTAGGATGTCTGCAGGATGCCTAGAGGATGCAAAAGGACACCTAGTGGAAAACCTATATTTCCTATAAAAAGGGGGAGAAATCACCTGGATCTCACTTTCAGTCCAGCAGCCCTGCTGTGCAGACCTCTTCAGCCTTCATCTTGCTCTTGCTCTTCCACAGCATCCAGTCATCTCCAGAATGGATCATCACACACTCCTTTTGGTAGCCGCCATCGTTCTACAACAGTGCGAAGCCCTCTACAGGCTCTTTCACCTGTTCTACGCGAAGAAAAGAGGCGTCCAAGAAGTGTCTGGGTCCGAAGATGGATCGCGAGAAGATCCGAGTACGGACTGTATAACAAGCTGATGGTGGAGCTGAGGAACGAAGACCCTCGTGCATTCCAGAACTTCATGAGGATGCCTCCAGCAATGTTTGACGAAGTTGTGGAGCGGCTGAGACCCAGCCGCTTGACCAAGGCAAACATCAATTTCTGGCCCAGCCTGGACCCTGGGCTGAAGGTGGCACTGACTCTGTGCCCCCTGGCCTCCAGGACCACGTACAGGAGCATGCAGTACGCCTGGAGAGTGCCACACAACACCATCAGCATTGTGGTCAGAGAAGTGGTGCAGGCCATCATCGAAGAATACCTGGAGGAGCTCCTCCAGTGCCCCTGCACTGAAGAAGGCTGGAAGAAAGTTGCAGAGCAGTGGTATCAGAAGTGGAACTCCCCCCCCACCATTGGAGCCATAGATGGGAAGCACGTGGCCTGCAAAGCTCCAGCCAACTCAGGGTCCACTTATCACAACTACAAGGGCTTCTTCAGCATCATCCTCTTCGCCATGGTCGATGCTGACTACAAGTTCATGTACATCAATGCTTCAGGCAACGGGTCATCTTCAGATGCCCAGGTATTCAACGCCAGTGACCTCAAGGAGGGGCTGGAATGCAACCTCATCATGGGCTTCCCAGATCCAGACCCCCTGCCAACGACACACAAGATGTGCCCTACTTCATTTTGGGGGATGACGCCTTCTCCCTCAGAACCTACCTCATGAAGCCCTACACTTCCAGATGCCTCACCCATGAAGAGAGGATCTTCAACTACAGGCTGTCCAGGGCAAGGCGGGTGCTGGAGAACGCCTTTGGCATCCTGGCCAGGTTCCATGTACTTCTCACCACCATGGGTGGTGGCGTGGGTGGCATCTGTGGCATCGGTGGCATTGGAGGCATACGATGTACCTGTGCCTGGACTGGGAAGGGCTGCCTGTGCTGCTGGAACTCCTGGTAGCCGTAGCCTTGGTAGGTGAGGGCCTGTGGAAAGCCTTGGAAGGGCTGTGACATCACCTGGGGTGGAGGAGCAGACCTGGACTGGGTCAGAGCAGGTTCAGCTGGGCCTGGAGGGTTGTGCAGAAGACCTGTGATCCTCTCCTTTATCACCTGGTACTGTGATTCGGACATGTCCATGAGGGTCTGGTTGACATAGGTGAGGAAGGGCTTGCGGTTTGAGGATGGTATGTCAGTGTGTACCAGCTGAGAGAGGAGATCTACGCTGCTTTTGATGGTGTCCCTGATCTCCAGCAGGCAGTATGGCTCTGCCCCTCCGGTCTGCCTCTCTGCCTGCTTTCTGTGGAGGTGGAGCTGTGGGTGGGTGTGGGTTGGTCTCTGGTGTCAGCGCCCTCTCCTTGCTCCCACTGCGTCAGGGGGTCCTCCAAATGCTCCGCCACGGGGAGTCCAGCTGTCGGGGGGGTCTCCGTCATGGGACACTCCACAGATACCTGCCTGGACACAGGAGCTGACTCTTGGCCAAAAGAGGACTGGCTCTGTGTGGGCTGCCTGAGAGAGAGGGTAGACAGAGGGGCTGCTCCTCGGTGGCGGACCTCACCCTCTAAGAAGCTGCACTTGGCTATCACGTAGGTCTGCCAGTTGGTGAGCTTGACCACGGCCTGGCCAGACTTCTTGAGGTGCAGCTTCCCGTATCAGGTGTGCATGTGCTTCCACCACCCGAGGAAGACCTTCGAAGTGTAGCCCAGGCTCTCCACCTTCTCTCTCCAAGCCACCTGCTTCCTCTTGGTGTCTCGATAGAGCCTGTGTCCCTTCCGCCATAGGTACTTGTTCTCCCTCAGCCATTCGAGCACCTCATCCTCATGTTCCTCTTCGATGGAGTACTGCCTCCTCTCCCTATCGTGCGATTGCCTCTTCCTCCCTCTGGCAGGGCCTTCTGGGCCCTCATCAGAAGGGCTTTGAGGTTCTAGGGGCTGGTCCACCACACCACCACCAGCAGCAGCACCAGCACCAGGAGCAGCACCAGCACCAGGAGCAGCACCAGCAGAGTAAGCACCAGCAGAAGCACCAGCACCAAGAACAGCACCAACAGAGTCAGCACCAGCAGAAGCCCCAGCAGGACCAGGAGCAGCACCAGCAGAGTAAGCACCAGCAGAAGCACCAGCATCAGGAGCAGCACCAGCAGAGTAAGCACCAGCAGAAGCACCAGCACCAGGAGCAGCGCCAGCAGAGTAAGCACCAGCAGAAGCACCAGCACCAGGAGCAGCACCAGCAGAAGCCCCAGCACCAGCAGAGTCAGCCCGAGCAGCAGAAGCCCCAGCAGAAGCAGAATCAGCACCAGGGGGTGGGATGGTGGCCCTGTCCTTCTTGCCAGGGCTGGCAGGAGTAGGCACAGACTTCCTTTTCTTCCCCATGGTTGTTGGCTGGAGCTGTGTCTGGCAGCAGGGCTTTCCTCTGAATGGTGACCTGCTTGCGAGCTGCATCCTTTTATATCCATGGGGCTGACGCAATGCATCCTCCCCACATGCACAGTGAACGCTTTGCATCCACTAAGCTTCCGCTAGGCGTCCGCTCTGCATCTGCGTCATCCGCTAGGCATCCGCTCTGCATCCTCTCCTTCTGCTGTGCGTCCCCTTCACTGTGTTCCCCCGGAAGCTCTGCGGATGTGCCATCCGCTTCCATCCGCTAGGCTTCCGTGGAGCATCCGCTTTACATCCTGGCTACGTCCTCCCCCCGTCTGTTCCTTTCCATTGTTGTCCGCTCTCTTTATGGAAATTTGGGGCACTTTTGAGAGCGGATAACAACGGATGGAAAATTTTCTCGTCCGCTGTGTCCTTTTTACATACTTTTTTTTTTTTACTCCTAGCGACCATGTATATAGATTTTCTTCATCATGATCTATCCCTAACTTGTCTTTTAGCACAGAACTGTCACAATCTCTCTCAGCTGGGATTAAGATCCTTTCAGTAGCAGTTATTGCCAAAAGCAAAAGTATGCTGTTGAAATAAGTCAGGATGGTTGAGAATTAATCTTCTGTAGTTCATCACTATGACAGTTATGCCACTGGTGCTTTGCAAAGATCTGTAGTTTGCATTTTATAACATTTAGATAAAACTGATGCCATCTTCTACAGATTTGGGACAAAGCATTATTTGTGTTCCAGTGTTACTGAGTTGAGAAAATTACATCGCAGCCAAGTGGGAGGGGCAGAACTGGCTGGTCTCAGTAAAAAGAAATATAACATTTCATAAATTGAAAGCCAATTCACAAGAGAGCTTTGAAACTTTATGTCCAACCTAATCTGTACGACACTACCTTTCCACATAAAAAAGCCAGCATTCTGGGACTTGATTAACAACTAGAGTTGGGATTGACAACTTTGTCATTTTGCAAAGCAGACACCTGGGCCCCTCATTTTCAATTCTGTGCTACAAATATTCTTCATACAGCCTGTTGGTAGTGAAAAGCATGGTTAAGATAATAAATCATTAAAATATAACTAAAATTTTTCAGTAATTTAAACTGGAAAAAAATTGATATCTGTTCTAAAACCAGAGAGAATAGAATTCCAAATGGGATGTTTTTCACAACTTAAGAACAATAAATACTCATTCGTATGTCCATCAAGCACGATTCAGTGAATGGTGATATCTTCAGAATGGCATCTTCTTCCTTTCTTAGTATCTAAGCCATGTCTATGTATCAGGTAGCTCTCAGCTTTGTGTAGCTTTAAATGAAAAACCAAAACACTTAGACTGAACTTGAGAAGGAATTAGTAACTGATACCCTGATCATCTCCCATCTGAACAATTGTAATAAGCTCTACATGGGCCTACACTTGAAAAGCACCTGTAAGTTTCACCTGGTACAGAATTCAGCTGCTCGAGCGATCTTGGGCGGCCCAAGGATGGCATATGTCATACCTCTACTGTATGAGCTGTACTGTGTGCCAGTTTGTTTCCAGATTTAGTTCAAGGTGTGGTTATTATCTTTATACTAATACATGTCATGGGGCCAGATTACCTGCAGAGATACCTTCCCCCCTTACATCAGCTAGTCCCACTTGGATAGGCAGAGAAGGTATGCTACAGACTCTGTCAGTTAAAGAATTTCAACTGGTGGGTCTAGGAAGAAAGCCTTTTCTGCTGCTGCCCCAGCCCTTTGAAACACTCTCCCTCTGCCCCTCAAAGATGAGGCAGGCTCCCATTTTCCTGGCCTTGAGGAAATGCTTGAAGACCTGACTGCTGATTTGCTTACAGCCCACAGAGAAGCACACAGCCAAGGGGCTGGTTAGCATCCTGAAGCCTCTTTTGAATTTTTATTTTAATAATTCTTGTTTTTAATGGTTTTTATTATATTTACCTGTAGCTTTTATGTTTTTATGTATAATCGCCTACCATCCAGAGTCATTCTATGAGGAGGTGGGTGTTTTCTAAACATGAAATACAAATAAATAAATAAACAAGCCTTTCAATAGATCATTGTTTCTGCCTAGACTAGCAGGCCATTTGCCATATATTCTTTTAAAATGAGCTCTAGATGCCTAGAAGGACAGTCTTTTGTAGAGATTATTATGAAATACCAAATTTTCTTGGGAGAGCATTGGTAATATTTGTCAGTTCAACCAGTTCAGCTGTTATTTGTTCCTTGCCCTTGAATCTGCCACCTTGGAAGGCCAGGAACAATACAGAAACAAAAAAGGTGTCTCAGAAAGTTTTTTTTTTTTTTTCTGGAAGTACCTGTATGGATTGGATAAGAATCCCAGATCATCTGATGAACAACATTGTCTTTATAGTTTCCACAAAAACAATGTAGTTCAATCCATTCCAACAGCTGAGTGTTGGGTATTATCCCAGGCTGCAGTCCTTGAATTCTTTTGCACCTTGGTTAGAGAGGTAGCTATGCAGAAGGAAAGATAACACAGAATTAGCACTTCCAGAGTTTTATTTTTGCATCGTTGTGTTGTAAATATTAATTTAAATTTATATCTCTGCCAGAGAATACATGAATAAACTTATAATAGAATTTAGGATATTTTCTAGTTCTGTGGAATTTCTGATCCCCCAAACATGAGCTTGTAACATTCCCTCCTATAATCAGAATACTATTATGATTATTTAATTCTTGATAAAGAACATTTCAACCTCTCTGGAAGTTTTTCTTTCAAAACTATGCAAATAATTACTAATCTCAAGCAATAACCTTCCTAAAAGCTATTAAGACATCTCCACTATCATGAATTGAAACTTGAGATTTTCTTTTATAAACTAGACCTTTATTTAGTAAGAAGATATATATATATATATATATATATATATATATATATATAT
>BLBF01000002.1:74947700-75001072 GCA_015471245.1 Laticauda colubrina
CTTATACTTTTAATATGTGATTTGACATTTTTCTGCAAAACAGTGAAATAGTTGACGGGATAATTTATAAACTAGGATGTTGAAATTCAGTTAATATTTTTGTAAAACATTTTTAAGACTAGTACTTTTTAAGATTCATCCCTTTATTTGTTTAACCAGCTGTTTAGCATCATTATATGGTTTTGCTTCATATAATTCCTATCAAGTCAGACACAGACATTCTTTCAGTACCTTTTTCTGACTCATTTAAATTAAAAGTGCCATTTTAGTGGAACGCACAGATAGATAGAGAGATAGAGATATTTTCCCCAAAGGCTGCTGTTCTTAGTTTCCCCAAAGATTTGAACTTAGATAAATGCATCATTGCCCTTAAATGCAAAATGTATTATTAAAATCTAGGTTTAGACAGTTGATGAATAGTTCAGAATACATAGAAATAGATGTGCTGACATGTCCATTTGTAGCCAAATTATTTAAAAAATAAACATCTATTCAAGTAAGTACCCAGACTGAATATCCTGTTGTCAAGTTATATTGGATTTATGTCTTCTTAAAATATAGCAAGATTTTTTTATTTGTTCTAATAACTGTAATCCAGTACAGAAGGTTTGGAACAGATTTTAAGTTGTCTGGGAAGCATTCCCATGTTCAGCCATTGCTTTCCTTTGCAATTAAATAATTGAGATGCCTTGGGCAAAATACAGATAATGACAAAATCTTGGTTTTTCTCTTTTACTTTGTATTTATTAATCAAAAGGCAAAACAATATTTGGACTACAGATGAAATATGCATAAATGTATATATTTTTATATCAAGCAAGTATGAACTGATAAATAAAGCAGTAAACTTGATTAAAATCTGCCTAATTTAAATGATTATAATTTTATTGTACTTTTTATATTGTAGTATTGGTTTAGTAGTGGTTTTTATTTTATATGATAGCTGTCATATTCAATACAATATTTTGCTTTTGTGCCTCAGAACTGAAAGAAATAATAATTCATTAAATTTTTGGAGATAATAAGATTGAAATAAGCATGATATTATATTAGAATAGTGTATGTGTGTCTGTGTCTCTGTCATTCAAATTTTTGACAGATGTCTACATTATTGTTGATCACCATATTATATCCATATGATATACAAGTCATATGTATTGTATACATGCAAATATTTAAAAATTGCTTAGGTGTAGTAATAATTTATCTAAATAAAAAGTAGACTAGTTAGAATATTGAAAGAATCACTGAAAATTAGATTTGAAAGAACATTTGACACTAAAATTAAAAGAAAATTTAAAACATAGCGCTTGGAATATCAATTACCTTAGATATTAACCATGAGTTAGAGAATGTTGACTGTTAATTTTAAAAGCATCCAGATAGATGGATCTCTTACAAAAAAGATGTAACACTGGCATCCTTCAGTTTTTCTAATACTCTTTTTTAGATTATTTAAGTATGTCCATCTTATATTCTAAACATATTAATTTCATTTTAAGATGACTTTCCATGAGTAACAGTTAAGAATATTTTTGTGGAGTGCTTCACTTTTGCAGAACAATTTGATATTAGGGTCTAATTAATATATTTAAAAGGAAGGGTTTATCTCAGCTTTAATTAGTTCTCAATAGAAGTTTCTTTGATTTTGCTCTTAAATGATTTTGTTTCATATTGGATGGCCTTTTAATAACTTCCTCTTTATTATTTATGTAATCAAATGCTTTTTTTTATTTTCTATTGTTTCTTAATTATTACACTAACTTTATCATTCAGAAATTAAAACTCTTGCTCATTCAGTTATTTGAAATAATTCAATAATTGAGATCAGATATTTCCTTGTTTAACCGAAGCAATACCATTCTTACCCCTTATTGTTGGTATAACCCTTTTTTTCTGAAAGTGATTAGCTACTTAAAACTTGGTACATAAATTAAAGAGGATCTAAATGGATATGTGATTGTTGCCATTAGTAGCATTTTAGATTATAGAGGCAATTATTGTGTTCATTATCCTACAACACCCCCTTTACAAAACTATTCTGTTTTGTACAAATTTTCCCTAAGAGATTAAAAATTTACAATTTGTCTTCATAGTTGCTTAAAACAACACAAATATTATGGTAAAAATGAAAAAAAATATTCTACAAGTATTGATTAAAAAAAACAGCAGTGCTAGGATTCAATTTGAATTAAATTTATTTTTGAGGAAGTAATTTGCTTGTTTACATTTTAATAGAGCATCACAAGTTTTTGTAATTATTACAAAATTAATTCCTTTTTTGTATGAAATATTTGAACAAATAGCAAATGTAGACAGTGTGGCATAGTTGTTTTTTGGCATATCAGAAAGCTCTCTCTCTCTCTCTCTCTCTCTGTGTGTGTGTGTGTGTGTACATGATAGAAATGATAAAACCATAAACATACATGAATGGAAGTAGTGTTAGTATACATAACCAGTCATGCTAGCTAAGCAGATAAGAATCTCTAAAACCTTTTACATTAATTTTCAAGAGCACATAAACTTATAGCATGAGCTCCAAACTTGCATCCAAATCTATCTCCATCAATTAGGGAAGTTTTTATCCTTTTGGTTATCTACATAGGGGTACGCAGAGACTATATATAACATTTGGGCCCATAAATGCCATTTCTCAAAAGAAACTTTGTATTCTTTTCTGTCAGGTTTTGTCTTGGCCTTTACAGTCATTCAGAGCTATGATGGAGTAAGAAAAGTGTGAGGTACTGGTTATGCATATTGCAAGACAGTGATTCTTTATTGTATTACACAAAAAAAAAAAAGCCCAACTCTAGAAGGCCAGATTAAATCATTCCTTTCACTTTTTAATGGGATTTGGATGAATAGAGTAAAATATGCACTTTGCATTCATTGATAGCATCTTTAGGTTGAGGTAATTGAGTCTTTTTTCCCTGACTGAATGAATAATGACTTCATCTGATCCTCAGCGAGGCCTGAAACTTAGACTGCCTTTGTCAACGCAAAAAGATCAGGGCTTTGAAACATGCTCTACTTCCCTGGCTTAATTTTTCTTCATTTTAATCCAGAAACCTATTTTTCTCAATAATTCAAGCATAAACTATGTAGTAGTTGAAGCTGCGGATATTGTAAGATATTTGTTCTCGTTGTGCTTGCTTTTTTAAATGTAGTTGATAAATCAGCCACTGTGGTCTTCAGCTGCCGAGTTCTCTGGGGAAGCGACTGCCCATAAACAGGAATGAATTCTGAACTTTTCAGAAGTACTTTAATGCCATACATTTTTTTTCTCCTTTTGGAATATTATGCCCTTTTAACTCTTTTTAACGAACTAAACTTTCTCTGGTATTTCTGTGCAGTATCATTATCTTGGCTAGCTTATTGCAAAAGTGTCATTTGGAAGTGCATATTCAAAGCGTTAACTAGTGTAACCTATTCTTGAATTAGTACGAGTTTATGATTTTTGAACTAGAAGTAATTGAAATATAATTGGAGAAATAACTTTCAACAATTTTTATTTTTGTAAATCCTTTTTTAAAATGTATTGATTCAACACCAAATATATTAATTTAAGCAAAGATAGTTCAATTGAATCTAATTAATTTTATTTGAAACTAATCTATTACACCCATTTTACCATACACTGATTTAGAATAAGCCAAACCTGAATATTTTATTGAGATCATTTAACTCTTACATTAATTAAGATTTCTATAATAATCCAAGTGAATACGGAAGATAATAAAATCTGTTAGGATTGAGTTATGTTAATTTGGAGGGGGGGAAGAGTTTTGAAATTTTTGCCATTGAATGAAGTTTAAAGTTGGAACCAGGAATATAGATATATTCTTCTATATTTTTGGATTTTGTATCTCCTTCATGTGGCTTGGGAACCATGAAAGAATAGCAGAAACAAAGTACAGTAAATTCAGTCTGAACTAATTGCATAGGGAATCATATTATAGGTTCCTTTTATTACAGGAAAACTGCAATCCATATATCAATTGGATTGTGCTTCAATTTCTTAACTCTCATCCAGTCCACTGGCAGGAATTGAATACAATTAAAAATAACTACCGCTTTACCAGAATTAGTTGAAAAGAAGAGTAAAGCTGGCAGTCACTTGCATATCAGTACAACCACTTCCCAAAGCAGGATCTCTTTAGAAATTTAGTGTAGATACACTATCCCATAACTCATGCTATAATGTGAAAAGCAAAACCATATAATTTCTAATTGGTCTTACAAATATGTTTCCATGTTTATTATGATTGATAAATCTCAAATTGCTCTAATATTTAGCCCTACTATATAGCTATTTAAATTCTTATGGGAGTATAAAGATCCCAGTACCCTGTATCCACTAATATTAAAATATTGGTATAATGATATATGCAGTATTTAAAATTTAAAAGTGAAAAATGTATTTCACTTTTCAAAAATTGTATTTTTAGGGACTTTTAAAGTTAAGAATTCAATTAAAAATCATGTTATGTATGCAATATAAGCTTAAAAGTGATGAAATCCTGTCATTACTTTTATCTATTATTCTTGGTTAAATAGACTTGCCCAAACATAGCTATAATTTTTAAAAAATGAAAAAGCCTCAAACCAATTTATGCAGACACAAAAAAGCTACAATAATTATGTTATTATCCAAACATTTGATTATATTTATTATAAAATATATATTTTATAATAAATATAATTATGTTTATATTTTTGTTTATATATAAATATAATAATGTTTGCGACTTATCCCAGCAAGATCAGTATATTATTTTAATTTAATAAGCTTCTAATAAGCTATGATAATAGGAAGCAAACTCAGACTCACTAGTACTGATGATATTACTGTAGTCAGGCAATGAAACATCTGCAAGAAAACAGCCAAATGCAGAGAGCATCAAGTTCAGCCTTGAGCTATATGTATTCTTGTCTGTTCTTCCAGTTGTTTATTTCAAATAAACACAAAATGTAGTTTGAAATGATTTAGTTATTTAGCAAAATAGTTATTAAATATATATATTGCTTCCTTTTAGGTTGGTTTGCTGGATCTTGAACTGAATCAACTGACCAAAGCATTGTTCTTGGCTCTAGTTGCACTTTCAGTTGTTATGGTAACCTTGCAAGGATTTGTGGGACCATGGTACCGCAATCTTTTTCGGTTTCTTCTCCTTTTTTCTTATATAATCCCAATCAGGTATGTATAAAATGAAATAAAATACAGATTTTTTTAAAAAAAATGCATATACAGTTCTTACTGTGAATAAAATTGATCTTAACAAGAGGATGGACTCTGTCTATGCATTCTGTTTGTTAAAGGATCATTGTATGAAACTCCATGCTGTTGTATCTTTTATTTATTTTGCTGGGGTAATTCATCCCTACTGTACAATCTATTTAGTTGTTTATTTTTATAACATAATCTTACCAGAAAATACAATTTCTGAAATGGTGTGTATTTGGAAGATTTTATTTTGCTTAGATATCGTAATACATTATTGAATAAAGAATGCCTGTGCTTTACTTTCAGGTACATTTAAAAATGTTTAAAAAGGAATAAAGTAATATTATAATTAGAATCTTATGGTTTTCAAAAAATAGTTTTATTTTATGAGACAATAGTGCTTAATTTTGAATCCTTTTGACTGTTCAGATTTCTGTATAATATGACCTAAAATTCCAACACTAGAAAAAGAGCACCCAACTAAACAATTGTGTCAAAAACATATTTGTCCATTTGTTTATTGAGGGAAATGATCCAAAGCTACATTTGTGTGTGGCAAAAGTGAAACTTTGCTTTAATTGGTGTGCCTTCATTGGTGTGCAATAACTACAACTAAATATTTCTGATAATGTTTCAAATATTTATTTATTTCCAATATTTATTATTTTATAATAACTCAAGCACACCCATGTCCTCCTATTTTCCCCAGAACACCAAACTTGTGAGTTGCATTGGGTTGAGAGACAGTGACGAATCCAAGGTCACCAGTCGGCTTTCATACCTAAGGCAGGACTAGAACTCACAGTTTCCTAGTATCTAGCCTAGTGTCTTAACCACTATACCAAATTGGCTTTCTACATATTTGATCAATCCTGTACATAATTTGGAGAATTTAGCTCAATCTTATGGAACAGCTTTAACAAAGTAATGTTGGTGGGTTTCCTTTCATAAAATGCAATAGTACCTTCCAAAACACTTCTATAGGACTTCGATTTAGCTATTCCAAAACATTAACTTTCTTCTGCTTTAACCATTTTTTTTAATGATACAGCTTGTGTATTTAGTATTGTTATCTTGCTGCATGACCCACTTTCTCTTGAGCTTCAGTTCACAGACAAATACCTTGACATTTTCCTGTAAAATTTGCTGGTACAATTCATATCTTGTAGTTTCATCAATGATGGCAAGCTGTCCTGGTCCAGAGTCAGCAAGCCAACCCCAAACCATGATAAGCCATCATTTTTTATAGATGGAATAAAGTTCTTATGCTGGGATACAGTGTTTGCCTTTCCCCAGTATAACATTTTTTATATTCGTTTTGGTCTCATCCATTCACAGAACATTCTTCTAATAGTCGTCTGGCTTATCCATGTGGTTTTTTGCAAACTGTACGCAGGCAGCAGTGTTATTTTTGGAGTAATGGTTTTCTCCTTACAACTCTGCTGAATCACACCTTTGTTGTTCAATGTTCTTTTGATAGTGGCGTCATGAATCTGATATTCAGCAATACAAAACAGACCTTTAGTTCCTTAGATATTACGATTGGTTTGAGACCTCTCAAAGTATGACATGCCTTGCTCTTGATGTGATTTTGATTGGTCAGTCTTCCTGAGAAAGATAATAGTGGTTATTAATAACTACCTCCAATAATCTGCCTAACAGTGAACTGGCGGAGTACAATTTTTTAGAAACTTTTTGTAACCTTGTCTGACCTGGTAAGCATTAACAACTGTTTTTCAGACTGCCCTCAAAAATCTCCTTCGTTTCATCCATAATACACTATCACATACAGTAACTATGTGATAAAGATTAATCTTTGATAGTTGAACATTCTGAATTCCACTTTTTTAAATAAGTGTAGAACTTCCCACATTCACATCTAGTTATCATCCCATTGATTAAAATTCCTAACTCTAATTTTCCCTTCAAATGAATCCTACGTACATACACCTTACGTACAAATATATAGCTTTGGAACATTTTCCTAAATAAATAAATGAACAATTATGTTTTTGATTCATTTAATTCAGTTATCCTTCTCTAATTTTACGACCTGTGTAGAGGACAGATCAAGTTTTGGTCATATCAGTACAGACAACTGAACATTCAAATATTCACCAACTTTTAAGCACCCTTATATATTACATAAAAATAGAGAAATTTCTGTATTAAATCCCTGTTTTTTAGTTGTTTTATATTCTAATTGCTGATTTGATGTGAAGGTATCAATCAATATATCTGATATTCTAAAAGAACAAAGAATAGAGTTGTACAATTATAATTAAAACAACCAAATTATCAGCAATCAAAATAATAAGGCATTTTGCTCAATACACAGGAAATACAGCTTCTTAAAATTTGAATCACAGCTTCTTGAAGCCTGTTTTCCTCACTAGCTCTTGGAAAGAATTGTAGCCTTCTTTCTGATCCATTTGAGATTATGGAATAATCTCTGGTGTGTTTTAAACTCTGAAAGAAAAGGTGGAGCGTAAATGAAACTAATTGATAACAAAAAGCAATAGTTACAATATTCAGAATGTAGGAGCCTTTAAATTTTGTTTTGCCATGCATAAAGACTTTCTGACAGTCCCAAGGAAAGAATGTAAATTATTGTATTCTTCAATAACTATTGTTATTTAAACCAACATGTGAATTTCACTTCATTGCATGAAAGTAGACAATTTTATTTTATTTCACTTAATTGTAAGTAAATTGTAAGAAACTTTCATATTGTGCTCTTCACTGCCAGCAAATGCATTGCTAGCAAATTATTTTCTCTTTTTGAGATTCTGAATCTACATATAAACTCTTAGAATTTTGAAAAATAAGGCTGGTTTTCTACTCACTAGAATATATCTGATGGGAGTGGGGATGTATAGGATAATTTTCTTAACACTACAGGTAAGGACATTGATGTAGTAATACAAATTTCAGCTTAATACTGCAAGCTGTCAATTCCCTAAACATTAACAAAAACAACTGACATGCAACTGAAGTAGACTGTAAGTAACTTTTCATACAATAATTTGATGCCAAGGGCAGGGAACATCACACATTGAAGATTCCCTGAGTAAACTCCTCATTATTTTCATGTGCAGTGAAACCTTTTTGTGATAGCTTGGTACATATGTCTATTGGATTGGAGAGAAAACAGTATCAGTTATAACAGTCTTATTTTGGGAATGGATATAGGCTTTCCCACTTCAGGTGCTGCTGTTTCTTTGTCATCCTGACCTTGTTCCAACATATAGCAACGCATAAGATTCAGAGGGACCATAGTGGAAACTATGAATGTGAATATTTGCATGAATGTGCTGGACTTTGAAAAGGGAGCTTAATAGTGATCTAGATTCAAATTGCCACCTTGCCATGGACTTGTTCACTGGGTGGCATTGGGCCAGCCATTTTCTCACAGAATAACCTAATAGGCTTGTTGTGACAAAATAAGAAACTACCTCTGTGCAAAACAGACTTGAGGTCTAAGAAAAAGATATAGTCTAAATACAGTAACAAATAAATGTGTGTTCACTGTGTTTAAGAGAGTAATGGGTTTTGGGGAGTGTTTGGGTTTAAATGTACATATACAACTGATTAACTCTGAATTAAATAAATATATATGGGCACGATTTTAAATGAATGTGTAAGAGTTTGTGTGATCTTTCATGTACATGTCTCTGATATTTATTGTGTTGTCAATGTTTTAGATCATTTCAACTCCTCTGCCCATTTTTAAACACACTGAAGCAATTGTTTATATACCCAGGCATTTCTTTACATAACTCCACCTACATTTTGAGCATTGTCATTCACATGTCTCTAAAAGCAAGCCTAGCTTTTAGTTCAGGAAAAGTTGTGCATCCTTTGTCTAGTCCCACAAGCTAAAAGGATAAGATCCAACACTAAAAGAGGCTCACTTTTCTTGCCTTGCTCCACTTGGGAAGAAACTCAGCAAAAGCTGCTGTTTCAGCAAGTACATTGTCCTAATGTACACAGATGACAGATTCATTATTTATTTAGAATATTCTAAAATGCTCAGTAGTTATTTGTTTTTAATGCATATTTTGTTATATATTGTTAACAAAACAAGTGAATAGAGAGCTTAGCTTCTATTTTGGGGTTTACATTAATAGAGTAAATTTAAAAAGGGACTTAATATTGTAATTTTAAGAACCTTGGTTCTCAGTGAGTTTAAAACCTGCTTGATTTCCCTTTAACCCAGGAAGGCAATGGTTATATTTTTCAAGATTTATTTATGGTGCGTGGCTTTTTTTTTGAGATTGTATCTTACTAGGTAACCTATAGTTGGCATTATTTCATAGTTGCTATTTCAGCTTCATGAATATTTATTGGAATCAAGTTTTGTCTCCATTAG
Organism: Laticauda colubrina; assembly: GCA_015471245.1. NCBI lineage: Eukaryota > Metazoa > Chordata > Lepidosauria > Squamata > Elapidae > Laticauda > Laticauda colubrina. Next base: position 74,957,297 of record BLBF01000002.1, read on the forward strand.
AATCTGAAAAATTACTGCTGTTGGGGAATATTTAAGATTTTTTACTGATTATCAGTTATTGCTGCACTAATGTAAAGTTAAACCACACGATCATAATGATCATCTGAAATTGGCAGTTGTTTATATGTAATCAAACATCTACATCCATCAAATATTGGGCAACAGCAAGTAAAATGTGAGCAATAAGGCAAGCTTAGTTAGAGATAAATGGTTTTTATACTTCCCCTGTAATTCTTTTGCTACTACAGGTCAAAAATTCTCCTAAGGAATTTTATTTGGGCTAAAGGCAGCTGGAAATTATTGTGCATGACACCACAAAACTATTCTAAATAAATCATTGGGTGAAAGGATACTATTAACCCATCAGGAGATCAGCATTCTACAAAGCTGGCAAGGTAGTGACTAACAGGATAACATAACATTATTGTGGGGTCTTTCCAAATGACTTTTTTAGCACAGCTAATTGCACAGTTGTTGCGCATGATCCTGACATGTTTCTTAAGGTTGCGCTTTTTCAGTGATCTCTCATTTTCAAAGTTTGCAAGATACAGTATGTCGTGCTGAGAAAACAATATTTTTCCTCACCTAGTTTAATTGTAACTACTCTGAAGAGTGACATTATTGTCAGACAATGGTGAGAAATTTATAACAAGCATGTCATAACCTGTTCCCGATTTATGTGATGTGGATCCTTTCTGTAATCCAGTACTAAGAATTCCAACTTCTGTTCATTGATAAATGATTAGCATAGGATCATTTATTAATTAGCATTTTTCTTAAAAAGAAAAATCTATCAAGGTTTCATTGAGGAGTGATTCATTATTTAAAGAATTTCAAGACTAGTATTCTCACTGAGGACTATGAAATACCTTCCTGAAGGCAACAGATTTAGAATTTTATGAAAGATTGCACATTGTTGATTTTTTTATTTATTGGAACTGGGATATGAGAGAGAGAATATTTGGATGATTTGGACCACAGATTATCTTCAGATGAAGGTAGATAGTATGAATTGTAGAAAGTCAGTGGTAGAAAATCAAGATAAGGCAGTAAAAATTAAAATAAATGTTTCATTTTTATTGGCAAAAATTAGTAAAATTCTTTATCGTTTTGTTATTTGAAAGTTTTTTTTTCAGATTTCCATTCTGAGATTAAAAACATACTATTTTTATACAATCAAGAATAAATATTGAATTACCTTGAAAAAATATAACTTTTTTAACATTTGGGAATAATTCATAATACTATTTATAACCCTAAGGGTGATTTCATGCGCTTTTCCAAGCTGCTTAGATCAGAATTTTCAAACATTTGAAGACATTTTTTAATTCCATATAAACTTGTATATGATGCCAATTTTATCCATGGTTGAAAACTTGGGATCAGTGTAATATTCAGCCTATCAATATTTATCTTTGTTAAAATGAGTGTTTAAAATCTGTCTTCACAAAAATACATACTGTACTGATTTTCTGTTTTGAGCTTCCCCAAAGATGGAGCACTGACCGCGATTGTCTGTGGCTTTGGTTCATGCTTTGGTGTCGGAGAGCCCCAATTCTTTGGATTCGGGGCACAAACTACCTTATAGGGGTGTCAGAGGAAGGGAGACCATCAGCTAGGTAGAGGGGAGTCGCAAATCCCTTCCTCGGCTTGGCAATTGCTCCCTCCCGAAGACGCCTGAAGTGGTGGTCTAAAATGGCCACCCTGAAGGGGAAGATTAGACTGGAATAAGATTGTGCAGGAGAGAGAGAAAGAAGCGAACAGCAGGAAGAATGGGATGATATAATCAAATGGGAGATACTCCCAGGATTAACATTTCAAAGAATCTTTCGGAAAGAATCTAAGTGATGAAGAGAAAGAGAAAAAAAAAGGTGTTAATTGCTTTTGATAGCATCAGGGCTTCGAAACCGCAAAAGGTAGAAGCTGGAGAAGGAACTATATAATCAACTTGGATAAGTATACTTTGACTTTATATTGGTACTAATAAAGCTGAACTATAGACTGTTGAAGAGGAAATTTAATATCAACGGGTTTTGATCTTTTTCTTGTTGGAAAACTGTGGTTTAAAAAGCTCTAAATAATAGAGAAGAAAAAAGAAAAGAGAGGGTGAAGACTTAGCATAATAAAGAGTGCCATCTCAGTTAAACTCAACTTGTTTTTCTTTTAAAAACTCTTGTTTCTTGAAATTACATGGAAATTGATACAATAAAGCAAGAACTTTGAAAAATTGAAACATTGTAACAAAGAATTAGGAAGATTCTGCCTTTGGATTAGTTGCTGATTCTGACATGATTTTGGCACTGGATTTGCGGAGACTTAAAAACTTGAGAGGAAGAATAGTTGACTGTTGGAAATAAACTTTAAAGATACTATTTGGATAAAATTGTGAATCAGAAAGTTGTAAAATGGCGATTTCTCTTTTGGCATTAAAATGGAACTCAGAAAAATGAAAGAAACACAACAAGAACAAGGTGAATTGCTGGGTTTTGCTTTAAAATTTGATGAAAATGCGACAGCAGAATATGAACAACAAAGACAAAAGGCAGAAGAGGAGGTGGAGCAAATCATAGAAGAGACCATCTTCTATGTGATCATCGAGAACCAAGAACTCTTGAAAGAAAGAAGAAAAGAGTTGGAAATAAATATAGGAGATCTAAGAAATTAAATAAAAAGGGGAATGTCCGAAAAATTAAAAAAGGGAAAAAGAATCAGCAGAAATTCAAAGGGCGAAAGGAAACTATAAATAGAGAGAGGGATAAAAACTGGAGTGAAAGAACAAAGGAGAAAAGACAGGGGGAAAGAAGGGACAAGAAACAGGATTTGGAAACAAATATGGGAATTGTAAAATGGGGAAATTCTTAATTGGACACAGATAATGGGTGATTATTATATAGAAAGGGGATTCTGCAAGGTATTGAGGGGCAATTTAAATAAATGTATAGTTACGAAATAGGGACATATAGACTGACAAGATGTAAAAACAGAATTTTTATTTTTTTGGATAATGGAATCTAATGTTCTTCCTCTTTATGTTGAGAAATAATTGTAACAAATCATGGAATAAGTATATTAGATATATTGAAATATTTTTAAGATTGGAATGTTGGCTTTTTTTGGTTTAAAAATGAATGAAATAATTAATGAAATATGTGTATTAAATATATGGAAATAAATGATATAGGAGGAGGGCTGAAATGAAATTAACTTTAGGGCTTAGGATTGTTTTACTGTTTGAATTAGTAGATTAGTATGTCCTTTTTTGGGGGGGATTTAATGAAATTTAAAAGGAAAAAAATCATGCAGAATCTGATTTATATATGCTATGTAGTTTTAAAGGGATTATTAAGTTTAATGTTTTAGGTAATAATGTTAAATGTTTTAATGAGATTTAAAAGGGATGAAAATAAATGAATTTATAACTTAGAGGTGGCGCGCTTATATTGAGATTTCGGGGGGAAACCAATTTATAGAAGTATCTTTTTTAATTAGAATTTAAGATGAAACATACAAATGTGACAGTTAAAAGTACTAAAGTATAATGATTATGAAGTTATCATAAGTGAATTAAATAATGAGATAAATATTTGGAATAATACAATAAAATAGAAAATGTATAAAAGCACTGTTAAGATAAGGAATTGGATATAAAAATTGAATATGTAACCATGGTTATATTTGTATGCATATGTGAAACCTGTAATCATGCTATTCACAAAAAAAGAGACGTTAAAATATGGAAAACCGAATAAAACTTGTTTTAAAAAATACATACTGTATTATAGAAGGAAGGTATGTACTTTAGTAGCCCTAATTTTCTTCACTTAGAAGTTTACATTCTATGTGAACATTAGTCCACAAAATTTTAAGTGATGAGGTTTTTTTTCAATACTGTCAATGTTGTGACTGTGGGAGATTACTTATTTATTTATTTGATTGTTATGCTATCTTTGTTACTGTATAAAATACTTACTTGATTAAAGAACTTGAATTTAATTCTAATTACCAAACCTTCTATCACCCCAAACGTATCTTTTAGATCTTGGGAACAGTTCATATAAGACCACTTATTTGTGTGAACAACATTGAATCTTAAGAAACAGATTCAAAAATGAATCTTAAGAAACAGTGGCTTATATTACATATACTTTCCTTTCAGTTGATTACCCCAGTGTATAAAATATATACACTATTTAACTATGGAGACATAAGAATAATGCCTGAAAGTCTTAATGATTGCTTTTTTTTACCTGAAATTTCAATAGGTCTGTAGCAATAAAGGACATAGTTGGTAATTCATCTTCAAATCATAACTTCTGTTCCCTACTGTGTCAACATGAGCACTCAAGGACAGAGCAAAGTCAAAGATTACTTACAACTTGCAGATTGATGCTGAAGACATGCACCAGATAGAGCACCCCAAACCACCATACAACCGTTATCAGAAATGTCTCCATTAAATTTCATTTGGTTAGGCCGCTCTAGAAAGGCAGTTTGTTATTTGAAACAAATACCATGTTCTTGATCTCTGTTCTTGTAGCTTTGGAAGCTCTAAACTACAGCTATTCCTACCTAATGCCAAAGTAACCTGCAATAAACTTCCCTCATCCATTACTTGATTGTGGAGGAGAGGGATGATCTTGCTTGCATCACCAAAACCTGGCTGGACATGGGGGAGGGTCCCCTCTCAAAAATGTGCCCTCTAGGTTACAGATAGAGCACAATTCCACAAATTTGTGTAACCACAAATTCATAGCAGGGATACCAGAATGGATCTAATCTGATCCTGGAATAACCTTTAAAAGAACTGTCACAGACATTGAAAGGTATGAGATCCTCTGTGAGATTGAGCCATATAAATCAGTTGGGACTGCTGTTTATTTATCTTTATCTTTAGTGTGTAGTGGCATTCTGCCCAAACTCCTTAACAATGTTGCTGTTTGCAGTGGAGTTCCCCAGGCTAATTGTCCTGGGGGACTTCAACTAGAGATGGCTTAGAAGTTTATGGCCAACATAGCTACCATCGACAAAATCCAACTTCTTGAATATTCAGCCCACAGTGGAGTTCACATATTAAATCTAGTTCTGTAGCATTGTGATCTGGGCTCAGGATATATTAACTTCAGTCCCTTGCCATGGACATAGCTTATAGCTTTTCGGCTTTGAAATTCTCCATGTCTGTCTGTCTATTTCTTTTTATGTCTCTGTCTCTCTGTGTCTGTCTGTCTGTCTGTCTGTCTCTGTCTCTCTCCCCCTCCCTCTCCCTCCCTCCCTCTCTCTCTCTCTCACACACACACACAGACACACACACACACCATTGCAGGAAAATGAGGCCATTGATTAGCCTGCCTGGGCAATTAATAACTGATGGATCCAATTGACTATCAGAAGGAAGATTTTCTAAAATCTCTGGGGCACAGTTTGGTTGAGACTTTAATTGCAACTTGAAATGAGATGTGACAAGCATCCTGTGCAAACAATGAAGCAACTTCACTTTTCCAGTCATATTCTGTCTGCAGATAGCTGGCTGGCATTGCTATTTAGTGTCCAGGGCCCTTCTGGGTAAGGAGAGGTCAAGGAAGCCTTCCAAGTCTGCTTTAAAGAATATTCTTGTGCCTGTCAAAGAAAGTTGCTCAGGTTGATTGTTGACTGGGTAACCCCTATAGAGGTTATCTGTGAAGAGTTTGAGCCAATTACTCCTGAAAAAATAAACAAGATCCTGGTGGGGACTGTGTTTTGCCACCTATGTTCTGGACCTATGACCTTTTTGGTTGATCAGGCTTCCTAGAAAGTGGTATACAGTTGAGCTAGAACAGTGCTTAATGCCTCATTTTAAGAATGAGTGGTGTTACCTACCTTGAAGTATGCAGTGATATGACCTCTCCTCATGAGGCTATCCTTGGACTTGACCATGTTGGACAACCTTTACTCAGTCTCCAACCTTTCCATTTTAGAGATGATTACTGAGAAGGTGGTGGGCTCTCAATTCCTGGATGAAGTGGATTATATAGACCATTTTCAGTTAGGTTCTAGGTCAGATTACAGGACTGAGAAAGCATTGGCTGACTTTGTGGATGACCTGTAGAGGGCTCAAGATGTGGGTGATGCATCCATATTAGCCTTTCTAGATCTCTCAGCAGCATACTGTATGATCAACCATGGTATTCTTTTAAACCAGCTTCAAGTTTGGGAGTTGGGAAGTATTATTTTGCAACCATATTAAAAAAGAATTCACTTCTGAATTTAAAACAGAAAGTGTTCACAATGAGTGTTTTTTCTGTGATGTTACGACTTTACCATAAGAGAATAATTTGCCATCACAAAAGTTTACGATTAAGGTGCCAAGTATAAATACTAAATTGAATTAATTATGAGAGGGCATACAAGAAAGGATAGGTATGCATAATATTGCTTTAAAAGAATGATGATTTAAAAGAACAAAAAATAAAGGACCGTTTATGATTTATAGTCATTCCTAGTAATGAACTTCCAGAATCTAAGAACATCTGTGTATTCTTTATTTATATAAATTAAACTGCAGATTTGATTGCGCTATGTCCTTTTTGTAAGTTTTCTATATTTAAATTAAAGTTATTAAATTCAGGAGAGTCTGTTTTCTTTCCAGTTTACGTGTAAATCTAGATATGGGCAAAGCAGCATATGGTTGGATGATTATGAAGGACGATAATATACCTGGAACAGTTGTCAGGACAAGTACCATACCTGAAGAATTAGGACGCCTTGTATATCTTCTGACAGATAAAACAGGTACATCTTAGAAATGTATTTTATGGATGAAGTTTATTCAGAAAATTACTAGTGTCAATGTATATTAACCGGTATACCTTGATTAGGTGCTTCAATCTAATTGCCAAATTAGTTCCTCTTAATACTACTGTTTTTAGTACATTTAGGTGATTAATTGTGCAAAAACATAATATGGAATTTAACCAACCAGAATGTCTCTGTGGATAGAAAAATAGCAGCATGTGTGCAAATTACAAGATTGTGCTCAAAATGAAAGTAATGTTTAGGATTTTAAGCCAAAATTTCCAAAGCTGTTAGTTATCACTATTTTGTATCTTGACTCATAGAAATAAAATAGGAGAGGCAAGAAAAAAGTTAAATGGATACCATTTAGTATTGGATCCATTAGTTGCTTAATTTCAAATTAATTTCAAGCCATACCACGTGGGGGCTTGCCTGTGTTGAAAATTTTAAAAGAATAAAGTACAAGCTTACAAATATCTCACTGTGGCTCTAGTTTCTCTTGAAATGATTAAGAATTATTTGTAAAGTCTGAAGTGCATTACATTACTAACATAATTGCAAGGTAGTCCTTTGTATGATTGTAAATTGGGTTTGTGCTTCATCAATAAGCTTTTTGACAAGAAGCGTCCATCACTGTGGCTCTCTCATTTGCCAGAGCAGAATAGAAAATGAAGTATCCCAATGATTGCATTATAGTTTCCTTATTGTGGGACAAGAAAGCAATGTGGTATAATTAGGTTTGATTGGAGTGCATGTTTCCGGTAAGATCTGAAATTAATGATGTTGCTATAGTGACACATCTGCGGCCACCAGTGCGTGAAACATAAAGTAATTCATTCGACAAGAGAAGACATCTGTTAACCGCAAGGATGCAGAGCATATTGACACTGACCAGAAATACTAGACGTTATGTGATAAATGAACAAATGATGCTTAAACAGGAGGACAGATAATTTGTACTTAATCTGCTGGGAGAACTTTAATCTTCTCACTGGCTGCATTTGACAATACCATTGTTTAAAGAACAATGCTGCAGAGAACTCATAAATTTTAAAACTTAACTCAGGGTGCAGCCTATTAAAGCAATACATTAATTCCTTTGTTAGAGAGTTTTTATCTTCATGTAGAACAAAGCCATTACTAAAAACACCCACTAAAACAACAGGTTCTTTAGGACTCACATTTTAATTATAGCATCCATTACCCAAAGTGCCAGGTTGTTTGGACTTGAATCACATATAAGTTTGACAGAAAGGCGTCATCCATTATTGGGGGAATGCTGTTTCCAGTGTTTTCCAAGGGCAGCTGAGCATGACATTTCAGTCTCTCTAGGGCATGAAAGTTCCTACAACAAAGAAAAAAACAAAGATACTTGGCAATATTTATTTAATGTTTTTGACATCTAGAGTGTGATATTCCAACTTCCCTGCCCTTCCTGACAGCAACCATAGTATTCAATTATAACAAATAAAAACCATCTTCCAAGCAGTTATTTACTAATGCATATGCGCGCATTTGAGTGCTGTAATTAACATTTTAGCGGCTGTGTGGACCAAATGAGATACTTAACACATGTAATAGTTGAACAGATGCATAGAGTAATGGAATTCATAATCTACTGGGGAAGCCCTGTAATAAGAAATAATGTGTTAACACTGGAGGTTTGTGTTTAAAATTTATCTACAGTTAACATATGTTAAGCATTGCATGGCAAAAATAGGAATGTCCTTTCATGAAATTAATGCAGATGGTGAGCTTAGTATTTTGGATATCCAAATATATTTTCTTATAATTATCCATATTTTGGGATATGTTTGTAATATCAACTTCTTTCATTTATGCATATGCAGTAAATGGAAATCTGGGTAAAGTCTTCTTTGTCAATTGTAAAACTCTCCCAGAAGAGATCTAACTGGGCCATTGTATTTTTGTTTAATTTTAATTTTAAATTTATTATGGTTTCTGGGTGTTTTTTAAGGTCTTAGTTATGCCCACTGTCATTAAATAGTGTGTCTATATTTATATATTCATTAGATTTTTGCCCACCTTTATTGTTTTATAAGTAACTCAAGGCAACAAAAATACTTAATATTCCTTCCTCCTATTTTCTCCACAACATCTCTGTGAGGTGTGAGAGGTTGACCCAAAATCACCCAGCTGGCTTTCAGGCTAAGGCAGGACTAGAGCTCAAGTTTTTAAAATGGTGCCTTAACTACACCAAGCTCCTAATTTTAGAGCTCTGAACTATTGTATAGTGTTCATTCTTGGGCAAAGGACAACTCAGAAATATTTAAATATATTTCTTATTTTTTTAAAATAAATAAAAGTTTACCATAATTTATTTAGCTTGTTATTTAGATCAGTGCCAGGCTACTTCATTTATGTTGAACCATATTTTTTGGTGAACTCTTGAATGGCTTCTAGTACACACATCATCAGTCTCTTTCCTCATTTTTCTTTAATAACGGGTAATGTTGCTTACAGTATGTTCTCATATTCTTATGTAAAATACATTTACATGTAAAATATGTAAATGTTGGAAGAACATTTTATGAGGAAGATTCATGATAAGACTTAGACTTTAAATTCTAGTCCCTTGTAAGATTCTTTGCCTGATAACTATCTTCCATAATTTCTAAGGCCATATGAGAATGGATTTATCAATTTCAGCAGTATGGCCGCACAGGGATCTATTTTGTCAGTGTTGCTTCAAGTCCAAAACATATTCAAATAAAGAGAGGCATGTTAGGACCAAGATCTTCTGGTCCTTCTTAAAATGCAATTCTTTCACATCGATATCCTAAAATGATACATGGAAGTCCCCTAGGACTCATTTAAAACCTTATTTATTAAAGATTCCTATACATACTGCATTCTTCATCTGGATGCCATTAAATGTTTCTTTCTATGAATTGGATGAGTACTTATATTTCCACATATGGAACTATCAAATATAGTGGCTGATGCACTTTGCGAGGAACTTCAGTTTTCTTCATTCTTCACAACAAATTACAGAGACCACCTTCAGAGCTTGATAATTGTTGTCCTAATCAAATAAAAAGCCAAGTCAATATTACCATTTAAATTAGACATAGCAAATTTCAGATCTAAATTTAAGCTACCAGATTTCCTTATAAGGCCATAAAAATCTTATGGAAACTTTTTTGAAATATTTTATCTTGTATAGATTCATAAAAATTCCTTATCCTTCTTTTAGCATAGCAACCATGTATTTGGGAAATAATTTACATTTTCTAGCGTCTTCTCATTTGCAATTCCATTCTGTCTTATTTTCATCAGATCCAAGACCTCTAACATCTCTATATATTTTTTTCCTGTGTTTAATGATACAATTGTGGGCAAAATTATTTAATGCTATAGAGCAGGGGTTGCCAACCTTTTGGACCTCAGGGACCACCAGCCTCATTATTTTAAATCCCACAGAACAGAGATCCTGGGAAAATCCCCCAAAAAGTCTGCAGGAAAACTCCCCGCCCTGTTTTCATACCGATCGATCATTCTTTATTTGGGTTCGCAGGATACTATATCCAGCTCCATTCTCAGTGGGAGAGATAGAGAGACTTTTGGCTTCATGAAAGGAAAGCAGCAGAAGTAGCAGAAGTCTTTATTTCTCTCCCCCAAACTCCACCAGAAATGAGTCTTTGTGAGACTTGTCACACCGGTGCAGCCTCTTGGAGCAGGATGCCTTGCAGGGTTCCAAAGACTCGTTTCTGGCAGAGTTTGGGGGAGAGAAAGAAAGACTTTTGCTCTTTCCTTGTGTATGGTCCAAAGCAGAAGAAGAAAGAAGCAGAAGAAGCAACCTGGTGACCAGGAAAGTTCCCCCCTCTGTCCTTTCCCCCTTTCCTCACTACCTTGTGTTGTTTGCAACGCAAGGGACGTAAGCCTTGTGTTCCTGCAGGCCATGTGGGCGTCGTAGCCTTGTGTTCCCACATAGCCAGGATTAATTGCTTTGGGGTGACATTTCTCTGTGGACCACCAGAATTTTCTCATGGACCACCAGTGGTCCCCAGCCCACTGGTTGGTGACCACTGCTATAGAGAACATGTTTAATAAATAGCAATTTAGAAATCTTTCTTATTAAAGTTTCTGGAATTCACTACTTATCATAAACAGAATTAAAACATTAGAAAAATTCCAAAAACCGATTTTAAAATGATACAGAAAATTAAACTGTAACTTTTGTGATAAACAGCATATGTGATAAAAGAACTGTTCTGGAGCTTACAAGCTGGTGTTGATAACTTTTCCTCTGTTGAGAAAATCTACATACATTTGCCTCAAGGAGGAAAGATATCAAAGGCCCATTTTTATTATCACAGGAACAATGTTGGGAAGTTATTCTGAGGAGTTTTTTTTCACAGGTAAACTATATTTTGTTACTTGAAATATCTAACAAAAGAGTCCTATTCTCTGATTTATTTTCGGTTCCTTTTACCAACTAAATTTATCACTGCTAGCAATAGGCAAAATGCTTCAAATGTAGAAACATTTTCTGCTCAAAACAGTTGGCTCAAATTTGAAATGGGTTGTCTCAATCATTTTGGAAATGCTCAAAGCAGCTCTATTTCAGGTGCAATTCTGGAATAACCCCTTTTGAAACCAACTCGAAACGTTGTTTCAGGCTCAAATTTTAACATTTCAAATTTATTTTGCATATCCTTATTTTTACCTTCCATCTTGCCCAAGAAATGTTTGGCATTCACATCTGTTGGTGAAATTTATTTTAAGAGATTGGTTGGTTGATTGCTTGGTTGATTAGTTGGATTAAACCATTTATAGGCTGCTCCACTCCCAGTGACTCAATGACATAAAGATACCCATGCACTACTTCCCAATTAATTGTATGTGTGCAAACTCTACATTTTTCAGTACATGATGATTTTTTAATAACTTTCACTTAAGCTTTGTGAGTTTGTAATTTACTTTGCACTCTGACCAAGCACATGATATAAAATATACTAAATATTGCTTTTGCTTTTAATTAAGTCAAAACTTGTTATTTTCCAGTTATTTTCTTTTATTCGGTAGATGATAGCAAGTACATTTTCTATATTTGTTTTTGGACATGTTAACTTTATCTGTGTAACTTATGATTTTTGTTGAAGTGAATTACATTCTCAACATTTATCCCACTGATTGCTGCTGCCCTCAAGTTATGTTGTACATTGGAGAGAAAAATCTTTTCTTGATCTTATTACCTTTTCATAAGTTATATGGGTCCCTTACAAAACAGTATATGTAACATAAATATTTCCTTTTGTCCACTCTTCCACTTTTTTCAGATAATCCTTTTACAGGTAATTCTAAACTTATGACCACAATCGCAACTGAACTTCCATCAGCAAGCAATGCAATTATAAAGTGGGTCTCACCTTTTATGACCTTTTTTACCGATTTTATGACCTTTTTTACCGTAGTCATTAAACAGTTCATCACTGTTGTTAAACAAATCACATAGTCTTTAAGCGAATCTGGCTTCCCCCATTGTCTTTGCTTCCTAGAAGCCCACTAGGAACATCCTGGGTCAGATGATCACTAGCTCATGGTGATCATGTGACCCAGGATGTTGCAACTGTTGAAAATCCGTTCCAGTTGCCAAGTATCCAAATTTTGATGTTATGACTGCAGGGACACCGTGACTGTCCTAAGTGCAAGAACCTGTTGTAGGTCATTGTAAGTTTGAACGATCATTAAACTAATGACTATGAATCTAGGACTCTCTATGTATGAGTGGAATGATATTTCCTTTGTCTGTTGAAACACACTACAAGATTCTACACTGCTTAATGTAATTAACACCAGCACTACTGCAACAGGTTTACATCAGTCTGGGGACAGCCTGAATTCAGCAAAGGTAAATGAAATATGAGCAACCACAGTCATACAGACCTGTTTGGATCTCCAGCCATAGTCATTCACACGAGACAAGAGTGGTAAATGGCAAAACTTGCATTGCAATTTATTATGCAAATCACTTGACTGCAAGGGACATTTGTAAAAAAAAAAAAAGACTAGGGTTTGCATTCTGACTTTGGAACACACATTAACCAGATTAGAAATGTATTATTCTTATTACAATACTGCTTCTACCAAATTCTTACTATACTAATGTATATAATTGCATGGAGATGAAGTAAAATAAACACCTATTTTATCTTTTATTTTCAAGTAGTTATGACATATATTCCTCCTTCCCTATTGCAGCTGTTCCATTTCATCTGGCTGTTTCTGCAATCCAACCAGAAGAAATACTGTGTGGGTTGGTATTTGCCCTGTTCTTTGAAGCATAAACATACAAAATATTTTTCTTCTCTAAAGCACAACAGAAATTGAATAAATTCATTCTCAAAAATGTTAACATTTATGACAAGAAGGGAGTGGAACAGTTTCTAGATTTAAGACAATTACGGTAGTATTGGCACTGACAATTTTCCTGACTGAAAATCAACCCTGACTGTTCTTTGGAAGGACAGATACTGAAGCTGAAGCTCAAACACTTTGGTCAACACTTACATTATTGACACAATGAACAGAATTTGGACAAACTCTGGGAAACAGTGGAGGATGGGGGCCCTGGCATGATATGGTCCATGGGGTTGTGAAGAGTTGGACACAACTTAGCTACTGAACAATGACAACTGATAATTTTAAAAAGAAAAACTCAAACAGAATTATCTCAGTTGATACATCAATTTCTGTGGACAGAAAATACGATGTTTGCGCTAGAATAAAGAAACTAGATTATGTGTACTTTGGGGTATCTATATAGCTTGGCTTTTTCTTTAACAGTCCTTTTCAGTGAGTGTCATTTTATATGAAATTAAATAATATTACTACTACTCAATCTGATCTGCCTATTTATGCCTTTTTCTTTAAGCATGATGTATTCCTTGGCCTAACTGTGTCCTGTTCTACCCAAACGCAGGAATAATTATGCCCACTTAAAAGAATAAAAACCCCAAGCAAAACAGATGTTGGAGGCTATCCTTTGGAACTTTGGGATGGGATCTGACCTTGAAAAACATCTAGGTTTGCCAGAGATAATTAAAAAAAAATAGTTTGTGAGCCAAAGCTGCTGTTTCGGGCCTTCTGCAACCCTAAAATAATAATATTTCTCCTTTAATTTAATATAAAGTTCTACCTTGACTTTAAATACTGTTTTAAATGTTAAAGTTCGTTCCATTGAGAAATCCAGCCCATTTCTGAAAAGTACAATTCAAGCACAATTACAAATCCTTGTTTTTAACCTGTATTTGTTTTTCAGTTCTGAAATCTGCATATCCTGGTTTAAATCACCTAATAAGACCCCATTTATGCTTTCTAAGGAGGTTGGATTCACATGTTGTTAGAACAGGTCTATTTAATCATAATAAGGTCACACATCTAAAAATAGTGTGGCGATACTATAAAAATGACAATATATTCTGGGGTGTGGTAAAATAAGAGTAATTTTAATATCCCCATTGTCTAAAAAATTAGGTGTTACCCTTTTCTGAGTCTTAATTATTATGTATATAAACTTGCTTGACTGAATTAACAAATAAATCTGTCCATTGATGACTTCTTGATTCTGCCTTATCATCACACCCTATATCATCCACTCTTCAATTAAAGCTTTCTTGGAATCAAGGATGTCACTGTTGACAGTGGTGAACATAATGTCACTCCTTGACTGACACCCTATAGTTTCTTACAGATCGGAAGTAATACTAAAAGCGTATTATTTGTGTTGATTCTGAAATTCAAGGTTTGGTACCAATTAACAGGCTAAATTTGTTGAAATGGGAAGTAGTTATAATTTTCAATTGCCTGCTAGAGGTAGCATGCTATCTGCTTTACGACATGATGTTTTAAAACATGTTTCCCCAAATAATAGTCTATTTTTTTTCTAAAGGAATACAGTTCATAACTAAATAACTTTTTTCTGCACTTCTTATTAATATTCACATGGTATATGAAAGGCTACAAACCAGGCACATAAGGATGCTTAAATAAAAAATATATATCCCATTTTAAAAAGAGTATATAGAGTGGCATGGAATGAAGCTTCTATTAGAACAGAGGGCCTTTTTGAAAGAAGGAATGTTTGTCATCATGTCATGTCCTATCATGTTACATATCAGTCATTAAAACTGAGTGCTTAACATTTCAATTACTGCAAATCCTTTCAATAAAAATTAGTACTATCTTGCGTTTCTTAGAGGACTACAATATACGCTAACCATACTATTTGTGAGTTTGTTGTAGACTTCTTGTAAGAACTTGAGTACCAAAATAGTATTAATGACTAGGTTTTGGACTGGTCTTACATATATCAGGAACATTGTAGTAACAAAAACAAGATTAGGTGATATTACATTGAGAATTGAAATAGACTTCATCAATATTGCTTATCATAAAGTATCAATGTGCAAAATATTTTGAATGTGGTTTATCTTAAATCCAAAATGTCTCCCTGCGTGCAAATAAATTTCAAAATATGAAATAGTATGAAACAGACTTCTTTGATCATTGGGGAGGGTTTTCAATTTGAAATCACTTCTCCAAACATTTATTTCACAAAAGAAAGGACATAATTTGGATGCAGTGGGCTGAATTTACTTTTGCATTCATAAATATTAAAGTCCATTGTTTCCAAACCAGAACAAGATGTGTTATGCACATCAATTTATATCATTAAAATTATGCAATAGCAATATGTTTATATAGTTATGCCAGCATTCATTATATGCATAATTAGATAATTGCCATTTGGGCCTTGTTGATGTTGGTTCATGTCATTTGTGCAATTTTATTTAATGGAAATTCAGAAGTGAGTTTTTCCTTTTTTATTGAACTGTGTTTCACAAACACTATCAAGTAACATAAACCAAAGATGTATAGAAAAATAACAAGTAAAAATAAACATTCATATTTACCATATATGTAAAAGTTGCCAATTAAGATAAAATACAAAGTCCAGCCAAACTGATACAATTGTGATTCCTGACCCTGCTGCTTCATTTAACATTATATTTTCTAACATGGCAAATGATCATGAGCATGCTTGTTAATCCACCTCTCATTTTTAAATTATCCACAATGTCAGGCAATTAAGTTTTAACTGCTATGAATAATAGGTTCCTTGTTTTTAAGCTTGAGGTTTGATCCCATGAATAAGTACAGTAACCATCTCTTGAAAGCATTCAATTCTTTGCTTAGTAATGATGCTTATCTCACCAATTTCATGCCAAAAGAGTATCACTTGATCACATGACCACCACAAATGAAGTAAAAATATGAAAAGCTGTTCCATTTCTGGAAATTCAGGGTTAATGGGCAATAGCGAACTCGGTTGTTAAAGTGTGATTTTCTTTTAGCATGTGTTATCAATAGCTGTTGAGTTGCATATTATTCCTGTGACATTCTAGAAAGCAAAAATAGAAGCTCTGCAATCATCTTTATTTTCAAGAATGCTTCTGGTTGTAAGCATTCATTATTTGGATGTATGACGACATGCAAAGGGGGAAAAAGGGCATGCTGGATTGACTGGAAGAAAACAACCTGTGTGGGATTAACCTTACATTCATTCCTGTGTGCTGGAGAACCCCAGAATCAACTTTCAGAACTTTTCTACTAGCCCAAAAGAGTTATGTGCTATATTAGTATGGTATATAAGGTCAGAAATATACAGACCAATAGAGATCTTTGTAACCCCCTTGAGAATGCTAGCATTTGATTCTATGGTATGTTCCAAAGATGACTGTAATTTCACAATTTTGTGTATATTTGGATTATGCAGTATATCTTAAATATAAGTAGGTCAAATGGATTTATTATAACTTCCAACACAAATAATATTTTCATCATAAAACTTATAGTTGCATGTATTCAATGTTCGTACTGCAGGTACACTGACCCAGAATGAGATGATATTTAAGCGCCTCCACCTAGGTACTGTTTCATATGGAACAGACACAATGGATGAAATTCAAAATCATATTATCAATTCCTATTCCCAGGTATTTAGTTTTTATTCTTACTTTCCTTACCATAAATTTTTTTTTAATAAAGCTCAATACAAGAAAAGCTAGAGTACAGGTAGTCCTTGACTCACAAATTTGTTTAGCAACCATTTGACGTTAGAGCAGCATTGAAAAAAGTGACTTGGCAACTGCAGCATTCTGAGCACATGTGATCTTCCCAGATGGCTTCTGACAAGCAGAGTTAATCAGGGAAACCAGATTTGCTTAATGACCATGTGATTCACTTAATAAATGCAACAAAATTGACACAACTCACTTAACATCCACTTTACCTAGCAATGAAAATTCTGGTTGCAACTGTGATTGTAAGTCAAAGACTACCATATACTGTAAAATAATCTCAGTGCAGTTGATATTTATTTATTTTGTCAATTATACATTTGATTACATGATGAAAAATATTTCAAATCTATGTGAAACTACCTACATGAGAGATTTAGCCTGTATTAGTTCTTACAGATAATTTCAGCTTCACATTTGAATAAGGGATAAAAAACAATAACAAAGTTGCCTCAGAAAGAATAGGACTACATAAGAATAACAAAACTATTTTGTCTGTTTTCACTGTAAAGATCTGAAAAGAGATCTATGCCTCTTGGAAAACAACCAGTGGCGACAGCTCGTGTATTTGTGCCTCATCACATTTTTTTGTCAATCTGAACTGATATGCTATTAATCAAAGGTCATCAAATAGAGTTGATAAAGTCAATTTTGCCTCTGGAGCATGCAGTATGTTCTTGCCTCTGAGTGGCATGAAATGTTCACTAAACCCTGCACTTGTGTAATTTAAAAGTCTTGCTGTTTGCCTGGACAAGATAGAAACCAAGCAATAGAGTGAAGCAGGGCAAAGGAGACTTCCCCAAAAGAATGCATCGTATCATACAGATGGAGCTTACTCATTGTAAGACCTCTTCATCCTCATATTCTATCTGTCGATCTCATGCTACAATTTATCAAAGTATAGTAAACAACATTGTTTCAAGATGCCAATGCATACTTATAAATATAAGGCTATTAATAACCCCAAATTATTAAAAATAATTATAAATGGGTTAGCATTCACATTCTGTATAACAAACACATCTATATGTGAAAGACCAGTTGCCTTTGTTGAGCTATAATATGATTAAACACTTGCAATATTTTTAATACTTGTACTCCATCTCTCTTAGATCACAATATATAGTTACAAAACTATGAAAGTATAAGAGACAAAGAGAAGCTACTTAATGGAGAATGAAGTACAAAGTATATTTAATTTATGCAATACATTCCCATTATAAACATAGCACTTTCAAGTGAGAATACCACAACAGTGATGGAGAATCCAAGATTCTTACTAAATAGTAAAGCATTTTTAAAGGAGAGATAATTTTCTGCACTTAAGTAAATTATTTTATTAAATGCCCCAATAAATTCATTTTTGTCACTTGTTATAAATTGGGGAGAAATAATCTACTATAAAAAATAAATAGCTGCTTAATAGTTGCTTCCAAAAGCAACTGTTCTATATTTATTTCCTTAAGCAATAACTATTAATGCAACCAGTTATACAGTAGTTCTTGTATGGTATTGATTTTTCTCCCTTGTATGTGTTTAGTTTTATTAAGATGACAATAGTCAAGTAGGTCCCATCTACTGAAGCACACAAATCTATTATAACCTGATTATATTTCCCCACTGGATGCATTTTGTGATAGAGGGCATAATCTTTAATGGAATTTGTGTGAAATTAAATTACACAAGCATCAATAAACATAACATAATTCAGAAGGAGTAAATCTGCTTAATTTATTAGTAGTTGCAATGGCATCAGTGTTAGTAGATTGCAACGGCAAAGATTTAAAGCAGATGATCAGAAATGTAAACCTTTTATTCGACTGCACTTTAATTTGAGGGGCAAAATATTCTCAGTTCCGTGTTCAGTACATGAAATAAAAAATGCTTGTTGCCAAACAGGATTTCAATGAAAATCTAAAGTTTAGTTTGATAATACTGGTGGGATGACAAGAGATTGTTTTGCACTGCTAATCCAATATAATTCTCTATTATAATGGTAGCAACAGTAACATTAGCGTGCATTTTTAAATATACAGTTTTGTGATCATTTTAGGAGCAGTTTGTTCCCCCTACAATTCTTATTTGTGTGAGGCAATGCTTTTTGGTGATGTCTTGGGTTGATTTTTAATAAATTGTATGAATGAGTATGCTTTCTGTCTAAGATAGAGGATGTGTATGTGCCATTTCTGCTAGATCAAAAATCACACCAAGCTTTGCAGAGAAAATCGAGGCTTCACTTCAAACTAAGGACCCAGTTTAGAAAACGTTCAAGAATTTTTAGACTAAAAGCATCTACCTGTCATTCAAAATATAAAAGGGAACTAAATTTTGAACCATTCACTTGTAAGAGATTTAGAGTCCAAGATTGTTATATTTCTTGATAATAAATAGGACCATTTTGGAATGGTTATAATTTTACTTTTCATAATATATAAGGCACGCATATTAAGGCACACGTTGAGAGCAACTTAAAGCTACAAGTTTTTGTAGATTTTCAACATAACTCCTAAATGCACCTGTGCCTGACTCATCTTTTGCGACTTGGCTTCCTGTTGTTCTTGAGCAGTGATGACATGTTTCAGGAAAAGTAACATGAAAAGTTTCCCTTAAGAAAAATGGAATTAAGATTATTCCAAGGTTGTCTTTATCTTAAAACAATTCACTTACTTATTGCATGTATTCACATTAGTCCCAACATGGTAAAAATATTGCATTCTTTCCCAAACCATGTATATAAGGAAGCATATGGTTTTATCATGTTTTCTATTTGCACAGTCCTTCTCTTCACAGAAGAAGGGAATGAATAATATTTGTGCATTTGTGTGAAAACTTTGGTATGAGGTTATGAATTTCCTATAGAAAGTTAAGCTTAGGTATTAAAATAGGATATATAATTAAAGAAGGGAACATTTGATGCAAAATTTAAAATTAACAAAACAGAACTTTATAATCCAGTTGTTTCAGGATGAAATTAAAGAAATTGGTAGTTTTGTTTTATCTGAATGTTCTATTTATATTTCAAAGATGCATACACAGTCTAGTGGAAACAGTACCAGCTCAACACCCTCCAGAAAGATGCAGTCCTCTGCCCCTAAAGTTCGAAAAACAGTAAGCAATCGAATACATGAAGCAGTAAAAGCTATTGCATTGTGTCACAATGTTACACCTGTGTATGAATCCCGAACAGGAGTGACTGGAGAAACGGAATATGCAGAGGTAGATCAGGATTTCAGTGATGAAAATAGAACTTACCAAGCTTCAAGCCCTGACGAGGTAAGGCTGCGATAATTTAATCTGCACAATTGTCGAATAAATATAACAACTGTTCCTAGAGTTTACAGGAAAACAAGGTTTTCTGATATGACAGAATTAACAAATCATTTGGACATGTGTTTTGATTTTTGCAGTATTGTTCAAAGCAATGACATATTTCTGAAGGTTCATTGCAACCATGTAAAGTACTTTTCCAAATTATTGTGCATGAGTATGTTTTCATGTAAGTTCCTTCTACTGGAGATGATTGTTTGTTCACAGGGAATTAAGCCAGTTATATACATTACATTTATTTGGTTCTATTCCATTTATTTGATTTATAATTACTTTTCACTTTTGTGGAATATTATAAGCCCATATCAGGTATATTTCAGACATGTTTTCAAATATACTTTTTATGTTGGGTTTCATAAGCCATGAACTTCAGCAAAGTGAAAATGTTCTGATCTCAAGATAATCATTTCAGTGTCCCAAGCTTGAAACAAAACATGTATTCTGAAAGTTTTCTTCAAACCGTGAAATAGGGTGTTCTGACTGTGAAACAAAACATGAATGTGTCAAGGCATGTAAGTAGCAAAACTATAAGTGAGCTGTTGCTTAGCTACTTGTATTTAGAACATTTTTTGCCAAAGTTTTCCTGTCTTGCTAGCTTAGTGGTAGAGACAGGTCATGTCTGATTGATCTTGATTAGACTGGATGGGCAGTTGTGGGAATACAGTTTAAGAAGGAAGAAGCTCTTTAGCATAAGGTCTGAGAAGAAGAGTGTTCACAGCAGCATGGCTAAGTTATTTACTGAATATGTGTATGCTGTATATATTGTCGTAATGCTAATATTCATATCATTAAAAGTACTAGAGATCTTGCGGATTTGTGTACTTTTTTAAGTCAGGAGCCACACCCTGTGTGCAAACAAAAACATAAGGAGAGAACAATGGTTATGCTATTTATAAATAAATGCTATTTATTTATTTCCAAATTGCCAAGATAAAGATAAAAGTCAATCAAGCCAATGAATTGGGTTTTTTTTAATGAAAATATTGAAAAAAAAACTTGTAGGGACATATTAATTTTAATGAATGCTAAAAAGTTGTTATATTCTTGGTTAAGTATTATAGAGGGATTAATTTTACAGAAACTAACTTTTTTCTGTGAGAACTTTTACTGATAATAGATGTTTTTCTAAATCAAGGGTCTTCAAAGTTGGCAAGTTCAAGACTTGTGGACTTCAACTCCAGAATTCCTTTAACATGACTGGAAGAGGAATTCTAAGAGTTGAAGTCCACAAGTCTTAAAGCTGTCAAGTTTGAAGTCCCCTGTTCTAAATGGATTTTTAGCTTGTGAGGCCATAATTGTATTCTTACTGTTTATTGTGGACATTTATTTTAAAGTTTTCATTAACAATATTTTACACAATTTGAATAGTAGATAAAGCATCCAACGACAACCACCCTGACATGGTTGGGAGAAAAAAGGAACCAGCAACTTATTCTTCATTTCCATTGTTAAATATACCCAGAATGTCTCAAGTGTGTTCTGACAGAAACAGAACATTCAAAGCTTTAATTCATTCATCTTAACACCTGTGTTTTAATTTATTACATTTATCCAATTTTTACATTGTTTTTGATGTATAAACAGTTTGTATTACTTGTAATCTACTATGTTTTATATATACTTTATATATATTATATTATATATTATATATTATATATATTATATTATACATATTATATTATATATATTATATAATATATATTATATATTATATATTATATATTATATATTATATATTATATATTATATATTATATATATATGTGAATGCAGTTCAGCTTCCTTCGGGTATTATCCCACATCATTGTAGTGCTTTTAAAGTTGTTAAAGTTGTTTTAAAGCTGGAACACACCTCCTCACTAGTCCAACACATGAAAGCCACAGGTCATAACATCAACTTCAATGGCACCAAAACCCTAGCCACTATGGAAAACCCCAGCACAGAATCATCAGAGAAGCCATAGAGATTGAAAAAAGACCTGAAAGCATGAATAGAAGAGATGATTCCACCAGACTGTCAATCATTTGGAAGCCTGCACCCTCAAATAGAAAGATCTCCACACCACAAGCCAGGCAAACACCTGGGCACAAACAGACTGCCTCTGATACCTCCAGCTCAAACACCCCCCCACCAGGCACCCAGATGAAGCCTAGCTTCCTAATAGATAATAGCCGTCCTTTCACATGAAGCCAAGCTGCACTGAAAGCCTCCAACACAGGAATACAGTGTTGCCAGCCAATCAAAGCCACAGAACAGACAGAAGAAACCAGAAACACCAATCAAACAAACTCCAAGTCCAATAAACACAGACCAAGACTCCCAACCAATCAGGATGTAGAAAAAACAATCCTGGGACAACAGTAGGCTAGCCTCAAATTTAAAACTAACGGCTGTGATAGCCTGACCCACATACAAACTCAATACAGAAGCCTGATGATGGCAGATGAGATTCTGCTGAAACGTTGTTACAACTTTAAAAGCACTATAATGACGTGGGATAATACCCGAAGGAAGCTGAACAGCACATATATATATTTATATATATAAATTATACTGGCCTTTGTAAGAGGCTATGCTTTATTGGCTTGATGTCTGAAAACTGATTTGAGGGAACTGGACGATAAAGTGGGCAAAAAGAAATAAAAGAGCAGATCAGTAAAGTGCAGTCTCATGAATCTGAAAAATGAAAGAATACATGAAAACCTTGATTTGTGGATTCTGGTTTAACTGTTGGCTGAATAAAAATATCTCTCAAATGACCAGAGATGACAATCACTGTGTAGAATGAAAGATGAGTGATTAGACTGTTCCTTCCGAGTTCTCTAGAGAAGGGAAGAACAGGAGACAACAATGAGTGTTCTTTTTGAAGTGATCCTAAAAAGAGCCATCTCCCATGATTTTGAGCACCGAGAGCTGAAGAAAATGATATCTTTGCTATCAGTAATGGCAAAGCCCTTAAATCCAAAGAAGATAAAACTCGCGAGGTGTTAAATTAAGTTTGCCATTTTGAAGGTATGCCCATAAAGTGGCTAATCTGAACATTTCCAAATCTGATTAGAAAATGAATTCGCCTGGCACTCTGTTTAAAATCTTTTAAACAGAGATTCAAGCATTTAAAATAATGTGCAATTGGCAAAAAGCAAAAAAAAAAAAAAAAGAATTTTAATTTAAGAAAGTTTTAAACAGATTAGGAAACCCAAGAGATTTGGAATCTTGATTATCTTTGCTATAAGCTTTGAAAAACAAATATATAATTAAATCATGTATTTGAGGGAAATGACTGAAACAGAATTGAACCTATATTGATGATGGTTGCAAATGGATGTTAGAGATAAAGTACCAGGCAGAAAGGAATTAAAATGCTTAAGCTAGTTATAACCATTTCTTATTTTAAAGATTTTTTTATAACTGGACTGAAGTAATAGTAACTAAAATATCAGAAAGAATACAGTGGATAATTTTTTTTAGAAAATTATGAGATTTTTTTTAAAAAATTTAGCTGATAAAGATATTACTGTGTCTGAAGAAATGGAAGACAACAAAATAGGGATGACCAAACTGGGAATACAAGATATATCAAGGAAAGGATCTAGTATTGGAACAGCAGCAACAAGAAATTTTGAAGCCTCTTTATGTAAAGAAAAAGATTTGAACATGGAACAGATAGGACAAGAAATCCTGCAGGACCCCTCTATAGGATTTACAATTAAGGCTGGTGAAACCTTTGAAGAGTCCACTTGAATCCCAAAGATTGATAAGAGATCAAATCCTGTGATGCTATTGAAATGATTTAAAGGTTAAGATTATGAAAAGCAAAAAGAAGAACCATAAAGTTTGATTATTTGATAAAGGATCAAATTAAGGATTTCATTTGGTATTTTTGATAACTTTTTTTTGCAGAACCAGGACAAAAACGATTACAATTCCTCAATGGCATATAGATAAAAATTAGAGTATGATAAGATTTTTTTTCTTTTATTTGTAACTTAAGTGAAAGAGCATATGAGCTTATGCTTGGCGTGATGAAGGTTGAAAACTACTCCTTTATTATTCTCTCTGTTAGCTTTTTCTTTTCCTTTTGTTCTTTTTCTACACCTTTTGAATTTTTTCTTTTATTTATATTTTTCTTGCTTAGTTTGTATTAGTTTTACAATCTTTATTCAAGAAAATTATATTAAAAAAAGAAAAGCCTTGATTTCTCCTTACCGTGCTTTGAGATTTTGTAGGCAATAGATTTTGGATTCTATATCTAATAACAGCACTTTGTTTTCTTTCTACCAAAACTTGGACTATTTAAAATGCAGTCAACCCAGCTTTTTGTTCACTGCCTCCGCTTACGCCTGGTTTTCTACTATTTAGTAAAATAGCTTCAATCTATTCTGGCAGGCTTTTGTAGTTAATCTTGGCTGAACAGTCAATCAGGATTTAGATTGCTTAGTTGTGGACAGATCAGCATCATTTTGTAATCTTTAAAATTAGTCTTCCAAATGTTTTTATAAATTTAACTTTTCTGATGATTTTTCAAATTTTGTTTAAAATAGACAAAGTTGCACAAATCTTTAAAATAGTCTGCAACTCATTGCAGGAGTTGTTTTTTTAAACTAAATTTAAAAGAACATGTCTTCATCATGCTTTTTTTAAAGAGCTATATTGATGCAATGCCTGCAAATTACTGGAGCCTAAGGAAAATCATGTAAATGGTTCATTATTTAGCTTTCTTGCAGTTTGGTTGACGGATAATGCTAATGTTTCCCAATCACACACTTAATATTTTAAAAGTAATTTTATTGAATAAAGCTGTGAATATTGTACCCTGAAGCTTTATTTAGCAAAACAGCTCAACTGATGTTTTCTTTTTCACTTTATAAGTGACCTATCAAAATATGTTTAGTTAATAAACAACCTTTTAACAATCTAGTTTTATGCATTCAACCTTGAATAATAAAATATTTGTATACTGTTATTTGTAATAATATTATTACAGTTTATAACATATAGAGCAATTTGCAGGTTAAGTTCATGGCAAACTATAGGAAAGATACAAGATACAGTTTATAATACAGCTGATTCTTCCATTCCTAGAATCTATAACTAGCTATTCAAATGCACCCTAATTCATTTTAAAGAAAGATAACATCAGGGCATCATTATAATGCATATAGCTACTGTAGCTTCAGATTAGTAACTTATTCTGTATTCATAGCATGAATTCTACTTTTGCCAGACTCATTGTTTCTTATGATAAGTGATCAATATTTCATTTTCTCTGAAAAAATCGAGTTTCATTTGTCTATTCCTAGGGTTCTCAATAGCATAGCAAAGAAAGAAAACATGTTGAGGACTCAAACAGCATAAGCAGAATTAGTCTGTAGTGTATATTCAGTTAAGCTGATGCTAAAATGATGAAATAAACTAAGTAAAAATATATAAATGGATAGAGCAATGAGTTCAAAAGTCACAAAATCTTGTCATCAAAAAATCCATTTTTATTATAAAATATCAGTTAATATCAATTTTAAACTACAGAAATTAATTGCCTTTAACTTTACTTATACTTCTATAATTCCAATCATTGGAACATTTAAACTTATTAATATTTTATGCAAGCATGATGATTTTATCATGTGAATTAATCTTGTAAGTTTGTCTTTGTGTGTGTGTGTGTGTGTGTGTGTGTGTGTGTGTGTGTGTAGAAGCCTAACACCAGAAACATGGAATAATCCGTTTAGATTTGGAGTAGGGTCGACTCCATTTTGGAGAGCAATTTTGATCAAAAGGTGAACTGGTGTTCTCTTTTTTTTCCAGGATGTATTGAGGCAAAAGCTTAACAATGTCTACTGTATGTGCTATGCTTTTTTTGAATCACAGAGGCATTAAACCTATGGTCCAAACTCATATTAGTTCTGGAGCAGCAGTGGGATTGGTGCATATGATAATATCAGTGGAAGGAGTGGTCAATATTTTATCTACTCCTATTTCTTATATTTCCTCTCATAACTGAATTACTGAGTTATGTTACAATATACAGTAAAGGGGAGAAGGGCAAGGCAATTGAAGGCTATATATGCACCAGCTTGGATAGTTAGAATGTTCAAAATGGTAGTTGTGAGCACCAAAGAAGTGCTTGTCTCTAGTGTCTGTGGAGCAAGACTGATTCAGGACATAGACTTGGGGGACCCTTCATTCTGACCGAAACTAGAAATTCACAGCAAAAGAATTAAAATCTGATTTACATGTGCTCTGCCGTTCAGAAGGATTACAATTCTTAATTCTCTATGTATCATCCATGTGTAAAAAAAATCCAATGTCCCAAGTCTTAGACCAAGCAAAGGAATTAAAGCATTTCACTCTTTAGTGGAAGAGATATATCTGCTTCCAAAATGGTATCTCTCCTCCCTACCCTACGCCTTTATTAACAGAGTGAATCTAATGGCTCAGATAAACCTCGAGAAGAGAGCAAAAATGGTGTTTAGTATTGGGGGGGATGGATACTTCTCTCGTTGAATCAAAAAATCCTAAAAATACTTCTCTTGTTGAATCAAAGAAGTAGAAAAATGCAGAAAAGGAAATGATGCTTCTAGAATCAGTCCAAATGTTTTGATGGTAGTCCAGAAGTACTGTATTCAAAATAAACTAGATTATGGTCATGTTTCATGCTTATGAATGGATTCTCTGAGCATTTTTTTAATGAGCAAGAGAAAAAAATGTGAGATGCAAGGTTACATGTTTATATAGACATGGCTCACATGGTCAGTTAACTAGATGTGAAGGAGGATGTTATGGAAACATTCAAACCCAGCCTCGATTCTCAAAACTATCTCCAAACTAGCCCAGTTAGAACCTGAAATATTACTTCAATTTGGAGCCAAAATCGGTCAACCATGTCAGGAATTCAGAATTCTTTTTGCTTTCAAAGCAGGCAAAAAGGAGACTGTCTGATTTATATGTTTTGTGCTATCAGCCTATGCAGAAGAAGTTGCAGAAGAGAGATGGCAAAAGGGTGGAGTCACAGTTCCCCCACTTTATCTGAGGGGGTATTTCTTTTTTAATCACTGAAAAAAAGAGGCATATTTGTCTCCTAATCTCCTCCATCTGGGAAGACTCCAGTAATGGCTATTATCCAACTGACTGAGTCATCTTTGAACTGCCCTGCTGGCAAGTGAGTTAATTACCTCAAGGAGAAGCTAACTTTCAGGTTATCTAATCAGGGTCATAATGTATTTTCATTTTTCTCTAAGTATTTTTATACGTATAATATATTTTTAAGTTTGATTGCTTAATTTTAGAGTAATCTAATAATTACAAAATCAAGTTATTTGGTTTCTTGATTTTTACGTGCATACAGGTATAACTATCTAAAATGAGGTTGTGCTATAAACTGCCAACTCAACCAGTATGTGAAGCCAAGCATAAACTAAATAATAAACAGATGTGAATCACCAAATATAGAACATTCAAGTCCTCCGTTGCAAAGGGGCACAAATGAGATGATAGGGTATTAACGGAAAGATGCAATTTACAGGTCAGAATGTAATAGTAACCTTTCACAGTGAAAATTGAAAATTAACCTTTGGAGTATTGGATCATTTGCAACTAATATAGTAGGCTTCTTAAACTTTAAAAAGCGTTGCTCTTGTGGAATAAAAATGACATTTTAAACTATATTTATTCTGCTGTTTCCTCCGATAGCAATCTTTTAACAAAGTTGTAATTTGGAGATACTATATTAATGCAATTCTGTGTAATAGCATTTGCCTCCTTTCGGATTTTGCATGAATGTTACCAGAACTTAATGCATTATTGGTTTAAAGAGGGATCTGAGTGAACAATAACACCATAAATTGATTAATTTATTTCATACCCTGATTCATCCAAATAGCAATATACCAGGATTATTAAATTTAATTGCCTCGCATCTCTCGATTCATGGCAACTCTGAATGGCTTACTGTATAATAAAAAATATACAAATACCCAGATAATTTTAAATAAAAAAACAGGTTAAAATTACAAAAAATTAAAACTTAAACAGAAAACTTTGAAACAAAGGAATGGGGGATGCCTTCTATCAATGCGCCAGTAGCTTCTCCTTCAGGACTCAATGTCAGTCAGCAAGCCATGTTTTAAGGCTTTACCTGAAGGCTGAAAGAGAGGGGAGAGAATCTGAATTTCCTGCAGCAAAATATTCCAAAGTTCAGGAACCTCAGCAGAAAAGACTCTTCTGGATCCCACCGGCAGAAATTCCTTGGCTGATGGATTTGATAGTAGGCCTCTTTTGCCAGCACAAATAGGCCAAAATTATTATCTCCAGGAGTCAGTACTTGTAATCAGACATGTTCCTATTGCATGATTGGATTCTCACATCACTGTATGGAAATTTCGTCTATTCAATTTTAATTCAATAACTTCTGAAGGTTTTCCAGCATAGACGGCTCTTTTTAGACCCTTCCACAATTTTTGTTCAGATCTAGGCATATCTGTAATGTGGCTTGGCTGTTGCAAAATACTGTAATCATTTACTTGTAGACTTGCTTTTCTTGTTGCATGATTTATTTGCATTTATAGATGCTTATTTTACGTCTTTAAGAAGATATATCTGCTGTGCCTATATAGGTATATACTCACCAAATATCTACATTGTGAGTTTTATAAAAAGCTGTAACCCAGTGTTATTGTGTGAATGTATTTCATCTTTCTATTCCCTGCAACTTGCTGATGATTCTCATTTTGAATCAGGGCCTTCATGAATTGAGACTTCCAATGAATTGCTTTACTTAAGGATCTTCGCAATTTTATATCATTTGCTTGCAGAATACAAACATGGTTTTCCACCTCTATATTTTTGTTGTACTTAATAATATGAGTTTATTTTGCATTCAGAAGTGAGAAATAAGCTGAAATTATTATTTTTTCTTTCCATTAAAACTATATGTTATGAAACATTTTAGTGCAGGTATGTTACTACAGGTAGTCCTGAGATTATGATTATTTATTCAATGAGTTTTTGAAGTTACAACAGTGCTGCATAGTAGTTACAGGTAGTCCTCAAAATTCCTGCCTCTGCAACATCCTCTTGCAGTCATGTGATCAAAACTTTGGCATTTGGTTACCTGCCTACATTATTACCAGTTATTCCCAGTTGCAGCATTTCATAGTCACATGAGCAAATAAGCCCCATCATCAGGCATAAAGAGCAATTACCCATATACTGTGAGACAGATCAGAGAGGCAGCAGTGGCTCCTCAGGCAAAGATGATAGCTGTGTGGAAAATGCTGTTCAGGGGCCATGGAATTGGAGGAAATGGAGAGTTGAGGACCTCTCAGAAGCACAGTAGATTATCTGCAGCTCATGTAGAAGGTGCTCCCACAAAACTACCCTGCAGGCTTCAGTAAAGGCAAGCCCAGCAGGGACAGGATCTACTCTCAGGCCCTCTGCTTGGCTGGCCCAGCCTTCCTTCTGCAAAGTCTTGTGAAGGACCAGAGGCTTCCTGTATGATGAAGGCTGTGGGCCATTCCATTTCAGCTGTGCCTCCAGTAAACCCTCTTCTTAGAGAACCACCATCACCTCTCCTGTCTCACTTGGCAATTTTGTGTCACGCTCTCTGGCCTATCCCACTGCACTTTCTACAGTCTGCATGCTATCACTCCTCATGCCAGTGATGGAAGATGGGGCTACTCCATCCATACCATTGTCCTTCCACCTTCATTGACTCCATCCTGCTGCTTCCATCCTGCCCAGAAAGCTCCATTTAATAAACAAGGCTCTGTTATGCTTGCCACACACATCCTAGGGCCCTCACCCACTGCTTGGATTCTATGCAGCAGTTGAAGGAAGAACACAGTAAGGGCAGCTGTACATAGTGGTGGCAGTAGGAGTAGGCAGTGGTGTGCAGGGTGGCCAAAAGGACAGTGATGATGAGGGAGATAGAGAAGTAAGGGGAGTTGAAGCAGAGGTAGTTTGCAAAGGGCCAGAAAAGCATGAAGGACCACATCGTCCTGGCCTAATGACTACAACCTGAACTGCTGGCAGTGCTGTCGCTAAGTGTCATGGTCATGTGATTGTTTTACTAAACAACCACTTCACTTAGTAGTGGAAATTCCAGTCTCAATTAGGTTCATAAAACAAGGACTACTTGTGTCCAGAGCTACCATAGAGGGGAGACAGGCAGCATACAAATTTAATAAATAAATAGTAATACAAATGTATCCATTTTGTTTAATAACTAAAAACTTCAATTACAATAAGGTTTTTATTATTTAATTTTGTCTGTCTTGAACTCTTTATTTGAATCAAATTCATTTGCACATTTGTTTGTTCAGTTTTAATTCATCTGAACCAGAATACTGTTGTATGCCGGATATACAGTTAAATAGACAATATGATGGCAGACTTGAGCAATATATTTCCGAAAATTTTTCTAGTGCTAATACATACATAACTAGTACATGCTAGTGCTAGTTCATTCTTGTATTAAATCCCATAGCTAGCTCAAATGTCATCTCAGGCCAGAGAATATATCAGATTTTACTGTCCTACTTTCAACATAGAGGAGGAAATCTAATGTCAGAGCACCCTCACAGCCAATATTTGGGGTATGCAAGGTTAGGAAAAATATCAGTGGTAAAAATTAGGGTGGAAATGACAAAATTATACAAAGTATGGCAAAAATGATGTTTTCATTTACGGTATTAGAATTTGAATGAAGGTAAATGCTGGAGAAGTACTTTGAAGAAAGTCAAATTCTTTATTTTACACAAAATTAAATTGTAGGATATATTATTATATCCTTATGTAGTGAAGTCTGCCTATTTGAACTTCTTTAAAAGGGAATTATATAAATGTGTAATGATAAGATTACTAATAGTTACTGGTTTTTTCCCTAGTTAATTATTTGTTTGCTGAGGTTTATGTGCTGTTCCAATGCAACAGGACTCTGAAGAGCTTACATTTTCTTCTTACAATAAAAGGATTAAAATGCCAAAAAGTATAATAAAATGAGAAACAGTAATCAAAATGGCAATACAAAAGTTACTAAAACAGAAATTAAGGTTATGAGAACAAAGCGTCCAACCACAGCCCAGTAACTTTTACTGGATCTCCTCCTAGAGCTTTCTTAAAAAGCCTTGTTTTAATGGCTTTCCTGAAACATTTAACAGTATGGGAGCGAATTTGATTTTGAGTAGTAAGCTATTTCAAAAAATGAGAGGCTACAAAAAAATGAGAGATCTAGAGCAGAGGTGTCCAACCTTGGTAACTTTAAGATTTTTGTGGACTTCAACATGCTGCCTGGGGAATTCTGGGAGTTGAAGTCCACAAATCTAAAAATTACCAAGATTGGGCATCCCTAACCTTGAGTGTTTGTGAGATGTAACAAATAAATAACACATCTGTGATAATACAATAAAAAACTACAATGATTAAAATAGATTAAAGAAAGAGAATAAACAATTAATGAAAAAAGAAACAGAAGGAGGAAAAAAGGAAGGGATAAAAATAAGTATTGAATTTTATAGTGGTATAAAATGGTCACTGGTGATGAAAGCAATATTGTCACTCACATCAGGGATAAAAAATTTTTTTGCTCTTATACGTCAATTGACAAAATGTACTTTGTCTACAGTAGTTGTTTCTGTCCAATTGAAATTGGGAATGATACAAAATACAATAGTTATTTACTGTACTGAATCTATCACCATTTGTATATTGTATTGTATTTGTTTGATTATAATCACTATTGTATTTTTATCTAGGTAGCTTTGGTTCAGTGGACAGAAAGTGTTGGTCTCACTTTGGTGAATAGGGATTTGACTTCAATGCAACTGAAAACCCCCAGTGGACAAATTCTGACATATTATATTCTGCAAATTTTCCCTTTCACATCTGAGAGCAAGCGAATGGGAATCATAGTGAGGGTATGTATTGTTAATGTTTTCTTTTCTCATTGGAATCCTGGTGAAAATATCTGATCTTGTATATATCTTTAATATAAGGTTGGAAGAAAACATAAATGTCCTCCAAAATATTTTAAGAGAAGATTTTGTTTTCATCAATTTTCATAATATGAATTGAAATTTACAGATTCTATATTCCAGAAATGAAAGGAATAAATATTGTACATGTGGTTTTA
This sequence comes from Laticauda colubrina, assembly GCA_015471245.1. NCBI lineage: Eukaryota > Metazoa > Chordata > Lepidosauria > Squamata > Elapidae > Laticauda > Laticauda colubrina. Next base: position 74,989,625 of record BLBF01000002.1, read on the forward strand.
GATCAGCATTTGTTTCTTTTGTCCTTATATTATTGCTGTACTTATTTTTAGGATGAATCTACAGGTGAAATCATGTTTTATATGAAAGGTGCAGATGTTGCAATGTCCTCCATTGTTCAATATAATGATTGGCTAGAAGAGGAGGTAGGAAATATTGCTAACAATTGCTTCAATTTTGGAAAAAGCAAGTGTTTATTTTCTATTAAAATGTATAACAGTGGAATTTAAGAATAGAAACTGAATAATAATCTTTTCTAATCTATTAACATCTAACTTGCCTACAGCAAATTTAAAAAAAACAACCAGTAATGAATTTGGAAAAAAAATTATCTAAAGGTTCGTCTGTTAATATGAAAAGGAGACAAAAGATAAAACTAACTTAATGAGTAATGTAAATCATAAACATGACCTCATGTATGCTCAATCTGTTTTTACTGGCTTTGTTTTTACCCTGGACAACAGAAATGTAGCTGAAAATATATTTAAATTATGTATGAAAGCATATGTTTTTACAGAATAAATGCATTATACTATATTGCTGTATTGGACACCAGCAGTTGTCTTCATTTGACCTTACATACAGATAATATGGTAATGTGATAATCACACAATGCATGTTCATAATGGTATTGGCAATATAAATCAATAGTCGCTTCAGGCAGTTTGATTTAATCAGGGTCATGAATAAATTAAATTCCCTGAAGACCTAATAAAGTGTCATAAAAATTACTTTTGGTGATAATGATGTACAATTAATTGTAAAATACTTGCTTAATTTATTTAGCATTATGAGGCCAAATCAATACACATTTTACATTAGAATGACAGAATTTTGCATTTTAAAAAATAATGAATTTTTTTAATTTTACTATTTTAATAGAGAAAAATAAGCTTATTCCAATTACTTTGATGATATAGTGTAGACCTTTTCTATGATAAATTTACAATATCAGCCTGAAAAAAAATTTGAATCTATATTTAAAAAATAAAGGGAACAGATAGTCTAAGACAGATGGTGATAGAATACAGACTTTGGAAATCATGGGATCCAATAAGTCAGGCAGAGAACCAAGGAGAAAAAGAATATCTGCTCTAAGCTCTATTCACTGTATTGTCCCAGCACATTTATGTGAAATATTGCATTCAAGGAAAGCGATTAATTTCTAAAACTTAATAAGGAACCTCACTTTGTTATTCAAGGAAGAATACTGGGTCCAAAAAAGAGAGAAAGTGAACATCAGAAACATCTTAATTTTTTCAGTAGAGCCCACCTACTAAATTCCATGAGGGTTACTTTTTTATTTATAGATGTGTTTCATAAATGGTGTTAAGGTATTTCTATCCTGCACTTAGGACAAAGTCTACAAGATATAATTTAATCAAAAAAATTGATGAAGAAAACAAGTATATTTAAAAGAAAACAACAAAAACTAGAATAAGAGCAAAATTGATGAAATGAAAATAATAATTTGGAACTGTTTAAACCCCATGATTCAAAGAGCATGGTAAAAAAAATTTAGCAAAAGAAATTCTAGTCATTAGGGCTTCAATAAAATGACTGTGTCCTTTATACCTCACAGTCTTATTGATCTGAGGAGTATGCCTGACTAAACTTTCTGCAGCTTAATGTAGGACACTGAGAAATTTAAGTAAGAAAACATTTTTCCTCATATAACTTGGATGCAAATATCTCCATACTTAATTGAGTTGAATTTGTTTGATCCTTACAAGTATATTGGCATAAAATTTTATGCTGGTATTTTTGGACTTTAAAGGTACATTTAGGGAACCTTACAGTATTCTAGACTGGAGTTTAACTGGTTTTCTTTGCTCAATTTTATTTCAGAAACCAGCCTAAGCTTGTCAAAGATATTTCTAGCCTTCTAGATATTTCTAAGCTTGTCAAAGATATTTCTCTAGGTGACTAGAGAAGTCACCTGTGTTCCAAAAAATGATACAGATTTCCATATGCTTTTGATTATGCCGGAAGAATGTAGCCATTCCTTAGAACGATTACAAATTTGTAATGAGAGAACAGTTTTTCCACCAACTATACATTCACCTCCAACTATTTTAAGCTTTAGTTAGTTTGCCTACATCATTTCCAAATGATAGATTGAAAGAGACAAGAAAAAAAAACCTACTTTTCATCTGTAATACATCCCAAAATCTCCATTTAACTTCCTTATGTAATTTCCTGTATTATTAAAAATCATGGACAAAAACCAGTGCAGGCACTTCAGAGGCCAAGCAGCCATGGGATAAAAGAATCCCCCAGCCCTACTTTTTGAATTAGCCCTTCAAAAGTAACCAGAGCTAATTTAATTTCTACTTGTAGGATGCAGAGGGCATAGGAAATGGCCTTGAAGGACAGGACAAAGAGCTACTACCAAGGCCGGTGATTAGACATGTGAGGTTTGAGCCCATTTCAAGAAACTAGTTTGAGTAAATGTCTCTAGTTCATACAAAGATAAAGTGAGGAGAGCACATTCAGACTTCCAATTTCTGTTACAGTAGGTGTTACAGTAAAAGTAGTCATTACCTTCATGACATTGGTTCCTTAATCTGGGGTAGAGATGACAAAGGGTCCAAAAAACATACAAGGCAAAACTTGATTCAAATATCAGGAGGTATTAGGCTTCAAACACCAGGGAGGACTGGAACTGATTAGACAAATTCACAAGAAGTTAAGAACATTACATAATAAGTTGTTAATTGAAAAAATTAAGAAGACATAATGAAAGAATTCCAGCAATTGCTCTGTTTCAAGAGCAAATCCCTTTTAAAGAATGTGTATTTAAACCCTCCTGTATCTTTTTCTTTTGCCCACCAAACATAATAAGTTGCTTGGCTCCCTTTTTTGGGCAGGAGTTTCAAAGTTTCCTTTGTCTTGTGAGCTATCAGACCTATTGCCTTTCTCTGACCGTATGAGAATGAACTCCCACAATAGGACAGTTACTGGGGCAGTTTAAATAATCTTACTGTTGGCAATATGTAGCTGGCTTGATGTCTCAAGAATAAAAGCATGATTGTGGATGAATGTACAGCTGAATATTAATTGACCTCATAACCTTTTGTCTTGTTGTATCAATGCATTGCAGCTATGTTATGATTCATAACTGTTGTTTCATTATTGTTATGTATTTGCAATTTTAGTGTGGTAACATGGCAAGAGAAGGTCTGCGTACTTTGGTTGTTGCCAAAAAATCCTTAACAGAAGAACAATATCAGGATTTTGAGGTAATTATACTGAGCCCAATAATGGCAAAAGAACCTCTCTTTAGTTCACATATGTTATTTCTCTTTACTGTAGACAAGTGATTAGGTGAGCTCCACCTCCATTGACTTCATCATTAGCTTGATTTCTACAGCTTTTTTTCTGTTTTCCCTCCTCACTTTCATCTGCTTCATCTGAATGAGTTTTTATAACAGTGCCAATATTTTTATTGTTAATTTTAATCAGGGGTGGGATACAACAGAGTTAACTACCAGTTCAGGATTTACGCGGTTCAGTGATTTATGATGTGCTTCCCTGCACACTGCAAGCGGGCGCCTGTAATTCATCACCTGTAAATCGTTATCAGCATGCTGTGTGCAGAGAAGCAGCCTTTGAAAAAGCCCTCTTTTCCTGCTTTTTTAACTGCAGCTGTGCCTCGTTCGGCAGCTGAAGTTGAAAAATCAAGAAATAAAGGTCAGGTAAGAGCCCGGGTGGGCAAGTGGGCAAAAACATCAGCAGACATAAAACCAGTTCTATGTCTGCTGCTCTTCAGAGCGTCTGGTTCTACAGAGGTGGACAGAACCAGTAGAAACCCACCCCTGGTTTTAGTGTGGCACAATTTATCCTGTGTTAGTAATGTTGTTCTGGGGGATGGCTATTTTAGTGCACATTGTAGATGTGGATACATTCTTCCAATAAAGAGCAAAAGGGACAGAATAACAGAATGGGAAGGGACCTTGGAGATCTTCTAGTCCAACCCTCTACTCAGGAAGGAAACCCAATACCATTTTGGACAAATGATTATCCAATCTCTTTAAAACCTACAGTGTTGGAGTACCCACAGCTTCTAGAGGCAAGCCATTCCATTGATTAACTGCTTTAACTGTCAGAAAATTTCTCCTTAGTTCTCTCCTTGATTAGTTTCCATCCATTGCTTCCTCTCCTGATCTCAGGTGCTTTAGAGCAGTGGTCTCCAACCTTTTTTGTACCAGGGACCAGTTTCACGCAGAAATACTTTTTCAAGGACCGGCAAAATCAATTCTTCCCCAATAGTAAAGGGCTTCTTAGCTTTAGCTAATATAAAATATATATTTTAATCCCGATTATTCATTCTTTGCGGCCCGGTACAAAATGATCCACGGACCGGTACCGGTCCGGGACCCGGTGGTTGGGGACCCCTGTTTTAGAGAATTGCTTGACTCCCTCTTCTTTGTGACAACACCTGAGATTTTGGAACACTGTAATCATGTCACCCCAGTCCTTCTTTTTAGACATACCCAGTTCCTGCAATTGTTCCTCATGTGTTTTATCCTCCAGTCTCCTAATCATCTTTGTTGCTCTTCTCTGCACTCTTTTAACATCTTCTCTCTTTTATATCTTTTTTATATCGTGGTGACCAAAACATGTGGTCTTATCAAGGCATTATAAGGTGGTATTAACACTTCACATGTTCTTGATTCTATCCCTTTATTATTGGATTTTTTGGCAGCTGCAGTACATTGCTGGCTCATATTCAAGTGATCGTCCACTAGAACTCCAGGTTCCTTTTTTCAGTTACTACTGTTGAGCCAAGTACCACCTATTCTGTACCTGTGCATATGGGGGGGTTTGCCTATTTTTCTCCACATTGAATTTCACTGTTTAAAAACAAATTGATACAAATCCAATTGGGTATTGTATTTACAAGGGCTATCCACAAAATAGATTATGTTTTCATCTGTAGCAAGAAGGGGCCATCTTTGGTCTGTGCATCCGCCGCTTAGTCTGCATCTAGTCGTGCTAGTGGGAGGTTCATATCGTTGCCCGTTATTTCACAGCAAACATTTGAAATGTGTGCTGCAATTGAAAATCCCGCGAGTTGTGAGGTGCGATCAATGATAAGGTTTTTGTTGGCAAAAAACCATAAACCGATTGAAATTTTTTGGCAACTGTGTGAAATGTACAGGGACAACATCATCACTGAAGGTGGAGTGCGCCAATGGTGCATTAAGTTTAAAAATGGACGAACTAATGTTCATGATGAACAGCGGAATGGACGTCCGAGCATTGTGACTGATGAACTGGTCGTGAAAGTCGATGACAAGATTCGTGAAAACCACGGTTGCACAACAACGGAACTTTTGCTTAGTTTTCCACAAATTTCACACAGTTTGTTGCATGAAATTGTTACACAAAAGCTGGGCTACCACAAATTTTGTGCAAGATGGGTGCCAAAAATCCTGACATAAAACCACAAGAATCAGCATATGGCCACATCATTGACATTTCTGTACTCTTACGACAAAATGGAGATTCATTTCTTGATCGAATCATAACTGGAGACAAGACTTGGGTCAAACATGTGAACAGCGAGACCAAATTGCAGTCTATGGAGTGAGGGCACACAAATTCCCCCCAAAAAACCAAGAAAATGTTTGCAAACGTCCTCTGCAAGGAAGATTATGGCGACTGTTTTTTGGGATAGGCAAGGTGTGCTTCTTATCAATTTTCTGGAAAATGGTGCAACAATAAACTCTGTGAGGTATTGTGAAATGTTGCAAAAATTAAGAAAAGCAATTCAGAACAAGCGTAGAGGAAAGTTAAGCTCAAAAATTTTGTTTTTGCATGACAATGCCCTACCACACACAGCAAATCACACTCGAGAAGTCCTGAATGCTTTCAAGTGGGAGATTTTTCCTCATCCGCCCTACAGCCCCAATCTTGCACCAAGTGACTACCACTTGTTTCTGAGGATGAAGACCTGGCTTGGAACACAGCGCTTTGATGACGATGCAGAACTGCGGGCGGGCGTGACTGATTGGCTCAAATCTCAGGCGGCTGAATGGAATTACAAAGCTTGTTCACCGCTATAATAAGTGCCTCAATTTGTTCTGTGAATATGTTGAAAAGTAGTATTTAAGTGTCACTTTCAAGGGTATATAATAAAAAAAATTTCCTACACTTTGTTTTTTTTTCTATCACAAAACATAATCTATTTTGTGGATAGCCCTCGTATATAGGTAATATTTATATTGTCAAGGAATATTATTGATCTTACCCCAGATTTTTTCAACAACAATGCAGATAATCTTCAGTTAATAGGACTGGGAATTCTTTTACTGAGCAACACATTCATAAGGTATGTCATAATGTGATCACGCCAACTTAAGATGGTGGTTGCAATGGTCCCAGCTGTCATTATTAGATGAATTCCATGCAGTCACAGTATCCCACAGTCATGAGATGGGCATTTGCAACTTTTTGCCCTTCTTTCCTGTTGACTTTCCTTGTCAAAAGCCAGCAGTGAAGATCTTAAAAGATGATTAGGTGACCATGAAATGCTGCAAGGTTGATGCTTGGCCTCTGAGTATGCAATCTCAACAACTACTCTGGCTCTTTTCTGGTCTTTTAGACATTATTTCTAAAAGTTATCCACTCTACAGCAGAAATCATCTCTTACTCAATATCCAGTATGTCTATAACAAGGATTCGGTTTCTGTTTTATATTTTTTGTTGTCATACTTTACTCTATTACTGATACTCAGTTTCCAAACAATATTATGATTAATCCATAAAGATATCTCATATGCCCAAACTCTACAAACCTACTTTTGTTTATCGTTCACATTGACTAGTAATGCAAGCATGACTGGCTTTTTCTAATCAAAGCAAAGTTTGTAAATTAGAAAAGAATTGTCCCAAAAGCTTATTGTTTGTGATGTAAGACTTTTCCAGTTACACCAAACTATAGCAATAGCAATAGCACTTAGACTTATATACCACTTTATAATTCTTTACAGCCTTCTCTAAGAGTTTATAGAGTCAGCTTATTGCACCGAACAATTTGGTTCTCATTTTACCCACCTTGGAAGGATGAAAGGCTGAGTCAACATTGAGCCTGGTGAGATTCGATCTGCCAAATTGCAGGCAGCCAGCAGTCAGCAGAAGTAGCCTGCGGTACTGCACTCTAACCACTGTGCCACCAAGTCTCATAATATATATTTCTATCTATAATTTTCTATAGAACCCTCCTTTCTCTTAATTATGTGCCACAGTTTTCAGAAATGAAGTAGTAAATCCTGAAATATTACATCTTTTCATGTGTGAAACTTCAATCCAAATAGTAAAGTTGGTTTCTTTATTCTACCAACTTTAAAAACTGAGATCAAATCAGGCCACCAAATATAAAAAGTAATAGCACTATGCAAATCCTTTCAAATAAGACTGTAGACCTTGAATTTTTTACAGATATAAAATATTTGGATATTTACATTTCTTTCTGTCATTGGTATTACTTATGTTCATTTACTTCTGCATGCACCTCATAGGCGAAATCTGAACTTCAAATTTTAAAGTGAATCTGTCAATCAAATAATACTCTAGGGCTTGCATTTTGGACAGCACAAAAATCTTATCTACTGTAACAAAATTACATTTTGTTTTGTCTTAGAGTCGATATAACCAAGCAAAATTAAGTATACATGACAGAACTCTCAAGGTGGCTGCAGTTGTAGAGAGTCTAGAAAGAGAAATGGAATTATTGTGTCTCACTGGAGTTGAAGATCAATTACAGGCTGATGTTAGACCAACACTAGAGATGCTACGGAATGCTGGAATAAAGGTACGAATAATTTTTTTATTCTTCAATTTGTTTATATACATATTTTGTTCTCTTACTGCAGATCTGTTGCTCTGACTAAGAATCCAATCTGCTTCATATGAGAAATATATAAGCAATTAGGAATATATCACTGTTGGTCTAACATGTATAGGTAAAAGGAAGAGGGGGGGGAGTTATTTTTTATAGAATACATTTAAATATATTAACTAGAGACGATTATTTTGCCTTCTGCAAAAAAGTACAGAAAGTATCGAAAATTCATTTGAATTTTTGTATTATAATTACTTAGTAACTATACAACAATAGTTATCTAAGTGTTACCATATTATTTTTCCATGACTAAATCCACATATATCTATTTACATTCTATTAAGATTATATAACTGAATACTTTAGTATTTCATATGCACAGAAGTTGCAATGGAGCAGATAATAATATTAAACACATTAGAATTTGCCTTCCAGAGCTTTCAGGGGGATTTTTACAGGTCTTGTCTTACTTTTTCTTTAATAGATTTATATATTTTGGAGGACATTTTAATCTCTACTCACTATCTAGAGTTCCTCTGGTAGATGGGTAGCCATATGAATTTGTTTATTTATAAAAAGTTACCTATTGGGACAATAATATTAATTTATAACTTAGTTATTACAAGGTTTAATTGGATAATATACATTTCAGATATTTGAATGCTTGCCATGAATAATAGCAATATGAATTCCTGATTTATAACAGGATTCGGAGCAAGAATCTTGCAAGAAACTAATCATATGAAAACATATATTTTTGGGACTGAAAGAGTGAAATCCACTTTACTCTTTTTAACTCTTATCTGTCCAGTTAATAGATGACCTCAGGAACTACCATATTTGAATAGTATGAGTTTAAATGCTGATTCTTCCTATTGAATTAGTCCACTTGATTTTGCCTCCATAAACCCCTACAACTGGACTCTGCATCTAGTTGATGTAAAGTAAAGTCAAAGGAATAATTTGAACCTTTACTTTTTTTTCTTTAAGTTAATTTGAGAAAGATACAGTTTTTCATACAATAAAGAATTAACAGTTAAATTCTAAAATTATCTCACAGATATGGATGCTAACAGGAGATAAATTGGAGACTGCGACTTGTATTGCAAAAAGCTCCCATTTAGTGTCTAGGACCCAAGATATTCATATTTTCAGACCCGTAAGTAGAACTGCTGATACATTTTTCCCATCATTCTTAGCTCCTGTTATTTTCTTTCCTAGAACTGAAAGATGTGTTGGTTTCCTGCAATTTGTTATATATGATCCAAGAATTAAATGCAGTACAGCCTTAATTGCCAAACACCCAAATTTTGATCATGTGACCACAAGGCACTGCAACAAACATAATTTTTGGCACAGGCCATAAGTACATTCTTTTAGCACTATCATAATTTCAAATACTGTATTTTTCAGACTATAAGGCACACCTAAGAGCCTTAAATTTTCTCAAAAATCGGCCATGCGTCTTATAATCCGGTGCGCCTTATATGTGCACTAAGTTCCAAAATCTGTAAAAATGTTGCTGTGCGACTTTGGTAAGTGCTCTGCTTGAATGACTGTCGGACCATTTCCTGCTGACACCGGGACGTAATACATACACTACGTACACTGGCAGCGAGAAACCAAACAGAGAACATTAAGTAATATGTGCAGTACATATGCATTACGTAAGAGGTACAGTACGTACCGGTACACTTACTGGTACCTCCGCCACACCTCCGGTAGGTATACTACCGGTATACTGCAAAACAACATTTGTTTGTCTAAGGACCCCCAAAAATGGCACCGGTGAGGAGACATGCTTATGAGGCACAATTCAAACTACAGGCTATCAGTTACACGGTTGTAAATGGGAATAGAGCAGCTGCGAAAGAATTCAACATCAATGAATCTATGGTTCGGAAGTGGAGGAAGCAGGAAAATGAACTGCGCCAAGTTAAGACGAAACAGAGTTTCTGCGGGAACAAAGCGAGGTGGCCACAGTTAGAAGACCAACTTGAACAATGGATTATTGAACAAAGAACAGCCGGGAGAAGCGTCTCTACAGTCACCATTCGATTGAAGGCAATAACGATAGCACAAGACATGAAGATCTTTCAAGGAGGTCTGTCTTGGTGCTTTCGTTTTATGAAAAGGCGTCATCTCTCCATCCGCGCAAGGACTACCATGGCGCAGCAACTGCCAGTGGATTACAAAGAAAAGCTGGCCATCTTCCGTACCTACTGCAGTAACAAGATTACCGACAAAAAGATCCAGCCCAACCACATCACCAACATGGACAAGGTCCCCCTCACTTTTGACATCCCCATGAACCATACTGTGGAGAAAAAGGGGACCAGCATGGTATCGTTATGCACCACGGGGCATGAGAAGTCGGCTTTCACTGTTCTTGGTTGCCACGATAATGAGCAGAAGCTACCACCTATGGTCATTTTTAAGAGGAAGATGCTGCCAAAAGAAAAGTTTCCAGCTGGAGTCATTGTTAAGGCCAATCAAAAGGGCTGGATGGACGATGACAAAATGAGAAAGTGGCTGAGAGAGGTGTATGTAAAGAGCCCGGATGATTTTTTCCACGCATCACCATCCCTGTTGATCTGCGACTCCATGCGCGCCCATCTTACCGCTACTGTGAAAAACTAGGTAAAGCAAATGAATTCGGAGCTTGCCATCATTCCGGGAGGATTAATAAAAGAACTCCAACCGCTGGACATTGCTGTAAACAGGGCGTTCAAAGTGAAGTTGTGAGTGGCGTGGGAGCGACGGATGACAGACGGCGAACACACCTTTACTCAGACTGGGAGGCAGCGCCAGGCAAGTTACGCCAACATATGCGAATGGATTGTGGAAGCCTGGGCTAAGGTATCTGTTTTAATTGTTGTCTGAACTTTCGCGAAAGCCGGCATCATTGCTGAACAGCCACCTGGCAACGAGACTGACTCCGACAATGATGAGAGGGAACCCGGCATATTTGATGGTGAAATTGCCCAGCTGTTCAATTCAGGCACAGTAGATGAGGACTTTGATGGATTTGTGGGAGAAGATTGATTAAAAAAATAATGTGAGTGTATTGTTAAATAGTAGAATGAAGTTCAAATGAACTTGATGTTTTGCTTCCGTGACCTTTTTTTTGTAGACCATATGTTTTAGCATGCATCTTATAATATGGTGCGCCTTATTGTATGGGTTAAGTACAGCAATAGACCCCATAATTGAAAATGCGCCTTATAATCCGGTGTACTTTATAGTGCAGAAAATACAGTAGTTACTGAATGAATAGTCATAAATTGAAAACTATGATATACAGCATGTGTAACCTAGTTGTGCAGATTTGTAACACAAGGGACATGCATGTGGAGTACAAAAGAAGAGTACATACTGTGCATGGGTTGTCCTATTCATGTTGGTTGGGGGTATGAAAAATCAAGGCTAAACCCAGTAGGAGTTTACACAATAATAATCTCAGATATTTATCTGGATTAAGCATCTAAAGGAGAGGTTTTAAGTAGCACTTAAAAGTTCATAAATCCCCCTTTTATATGATCCCATAACTAACACACACACACACACACACACACACACACACACACACACACACACACAC